>OY282560.1:18602452-19802452 GCA_958295665.1 Tipula vernalis
TAAATCTTTTGGAAAATGGAGAATTTATTATTTTCTGTTTATTAAAATCTCCGCTATAAACAAGAAAGAGCGCTCGAATCGAGTGAGTGATAAATTGTACATCGTTGCCCAAAAATGATACAAGTAACACCATCTATCGTAAGTAAATATAAATATTTTTGAACAAATATTTACTTTTATAAATCACCTAATAAATAACGAGCTTGTTGCAATATGTCTCTACTAACTGTTAGATGGAACCTCGGTAAAATTAATTTAAATCGGTTTAGTGGGTTCCCACACCCTTTTACCAAAGTGAAATTAAACCCAAGCTTCCTACTCTATTTTCCTTCTCAATATCGAGGGCTACACCTGATTTGCATTTTAAAAATAGTAGCAAGATTTAATTATTTTGTTTCCATAGTTGGGCTCAAAATTCTTACAAATTTTGCATATTTCATACACAGAACTATTTGCAAGTCATTCAATGCCCGGTTAGAAATTTTGATTAAATGGTTCTTCAAAATAGTTAAATTGGTTCGAGGGGCATGATTTTCAACCTATGGTTTAAAATATGTTTCACACGATTTACCATCTATCTAATCTTTCTGGCGGCAGCAGCTGCTGCGGGTACCTAGTTATGCCACTGAACATCTCTGAAATTTTGGAAGGCTATAGCGCAGCATCAGGGTCAACATTTTAAGCCATTTTCATAGGCCTACACTTAGCCATAGGCAATTACACTTTTCGTTTATTTGCGTAGCTACCCTTTGTAAAGCTACACTTTGTATGAAATACTTTACACCGGTCGTTATAAAAATTCCAACATTCCTAGAAATTTGAACATGTTTTAAAAAAATGTGTTGTTACCTTAGTTGCTTTCACCACCGTTAACCTTAGCTAACAAAAATTGAAAGGGGTCTCCTTTACTTTGTGTTTTTTTCAGATTTTTTTTTTAGGATTTTGATTTTTGGTAAATCAGGGGACTCCTATTTTTATGTACTAAGTTTCTAAATTAAACTCTGGAAAAGAAAGAATTTGGCCCATTGTCCATGCAGCCCTTATGACCCTGTTAGGCATTTTGCCTATGTAGGTGTTTTGCCTTTCTCGGCCTTTGGTCCATGTTGGCCTTTGGTTCATGTCGATTTTTGTCATTGTGGGCCTTTTACCCTTTCCGGCCTTTTATCTCTGCGTTTGCTTTTTGTCCAAGTCGATATTTGGTCCATGTACGCCTTTCAACCTTTTCGGTCCTCTGTTGGTCAGCCTTTCGTCGGCATCATTCGGCCTTTTGGCCAGGTCGCCTTTTTGTTCAAGTCGTATATTTGAGCTTATGTCTGCCAGCGTTTTATCTAGATACGCTTAAAGAAAGCAAAAACTAAGAAGGGCCAATAACCGCATCAAGCAACGGCTAATACGAACTAGTGCCATCAAACGAATTGCCACGATATTCAAGGTGTTCATGATCATGCGTAGAATTCATTTACGGAACCGAAAAAACTTCGAAATATACCAGATGTCTTCAATTTTCAATTGAACAAAGCAGAACAAATCTACGTCACTTTAATTCGAATTGTCTAAAAGTGGTTTTATTGCAAGTGGTTAGTGTGAGTACAATACAAGGGGTCAGAAATAAACGCAAATATCCGAATTTAAAAAAATTAAAGTTTTTATTAATGTCCTCTTAACCGATCAATGATTTAATCGCATTCGAACTCCTTGATGTAATTCCTCCTTCGAAGATTGAAATACATTTTCATCTGCCGTGTACTTAATCAAATGCTTTACCCGTCTCCGGATCAACAACCGAATACGAACCAGTAATTTGTAATATTATCAACTCAAAATCTGGTAAAGTCAAAAGTTGTCCTCGTTCTTCACGTACTTGGCCATCACTCGTTTGATATCTAAAATTAAAAACCAAAAAACAGATTTTCCGATTACACTGTTATGTACATAATTTAACGGTATCTTACTGAAAATAATAAACATCACCGCCAGCATATGGTTCATTGATAAAATTAACTATTTCGGCTTGATTTATGGGCAATACCGGTGCTGATGAAATCCATGATAATTTTGTGAATGAAATTAAAAGCACGAAATACAGCTTGTTCATGATTCTCACTTTTGATTATCGCAGGACGTTGTCTTGTTCTCAACTGCTAGAACATAATTATTCCGTTCTTTTTATATAGCTCGGTATTTATATGATGGGGTACATTAAGACGGAAACACTAAGACTGGCTTTGTCGGCGCATATAATTTATTATGTCAGCTACTATAAGAGCTAATTGCAATTGTAGAAATTTTGTCGCGCGCAAGAGTGCATTTCAATGTCACCAAGAAAAATGTAAATCAGTAAGCAGATCGTTGGATGCAACATCCCACAAGTTCTAATGCATTATTAATACAATTTATAATGCGTTCACATCCGCCGACTTATAACATTACATTTACACCAAAAGGGATATGTGTCTTCCCTCACTGTACGAGTATGGAAATAAAAAATATTCACCGAAATAGAATAGTTCAAGGTATTCTCCAAGATGCTCAAATCGCGGTATTGGATTACTAGGTTTCATTTTGTATCAATTTTAGTTCAAACAACTTTACCGCTATTAATTCACGGATCCATTCTATTCAGAAACTTTATCCGGCGGAATAGGTACAATTGTACCTGTTGCGTTTTAAAATTGCGATAACTTTTACCTACAAAATGCATAGGGTTCGAATCCCGTGACATCTCTACCTTTCTTGAACAGAATATTTGAGCACAATTTTCCGGAAAAAATTCACATTTTCCTAATGCAAATGGCTCGAGCTAATTTTACAACATATTTCGGCTGCATAGGTACAATTGTACCTTCATGAAAATAAGGCGAATTTATGAAACTATAACGATAGGCTTTCATTGCGTTAAGAGTTCTTTATTGTCTCACGCCATGAAGATACTGACTAAATGTATGGGATAGAAAATAGTCTCGCCAATCCTTCGCTTTAGTCTTTGGGTTATGATTTTCGATTATGATTGCTGCCAGAGCGGCAAGATCAACCGTGTTTAACATGTATCTGGATGAATAAGTACTTTGTACCTTTTGAGTTTGTGTAAAATTGCGACAACTTTATTTCTCCAAAAGCAAAATGATCGAAGGTGGAAAGTAAACATTTAGGCAGCTTGATTGCAATTAATATATATATATATATATATATATATATATATATATATATATATATATATATATATATATATATATATATATATATATATGTATGTATATACATATATATATATATATATATATATATATATATATATATATATATATATATATATGTATATTTATATATATATATATATATATATATATATATATATATATATATATATATATATATATAAATATATATATATATATATATATATATATATATATATATATATATATATATATATATGTATATATATATATATATATATTTATATATGTATATATATATTATTTATATATATATATATATATATATATATATATATATATATATATATAGTTTTAGGAACATCACAACAAACACAAGATTTTCGAGTTGTCCTTTGTTTCAGGTTTTATTCCCGGCAGATGTAACAGCTACCGACAAAAAGACGAGATCCTCGAATTCCATTTGCCTGTTGGCTGCTAGTTGGGGTTCAGTAATTTTCATTAAAAGCTTTCGTCCAAGTACTATCTCTATCGCTATGTCCCGTTGTCTGCATCGATGAAAGTAGAATAACTGAACACATGTCAGGTGGTGACTGCATGTTAGGTGGTAAGAACCTATTGTTTTTTCTGACAGTAGCCACTAGTGTTATTTTCCATGAACTGAGAGTTCTATCCAACTAAAAACTACTAAAAAGTCTCCCATTGTAACGTTCCTCCCAGATTATTTGTATAAACTCACCAAACACATAATAATACGCTAACCCTCATTGATTTGGCGAGGGCCATCAGCTGTCCTTGTAAGGGAGAGACATTTTTATAATCGCAAGCCCAGAAAACTTTGGAAGCATGGAATGTACTATGGAACAATTTTCATCGACCGTTATGTTTTCAGTTGGTTTGAATCCTTTCTCCCGGTTTCTGTTGAGCATCGACCAAAGATGTCGAAATGAAGCAGCTTTGTCTGTTTTTAGACGTTCTCTGCGGGTGTTTTGGTTGTCAAATCTAATGAATCTGAGAAACATTTTAAACCTAAGACGAGGCTTAGCTGCTCCTTATTATTTCTGTAAAAATGTATCAATGGCAGCCATTTTGAAGCATAACTGTATTTTTGCGTTAGATATTACTTTCTTTTACTCTAGTAAAATAAAGTATGGTAATCATGCAAATTTTCGATCTTGAGATTTTTAGAGATTTATCTGTTTTGAGGTCCCCTGCGTCCGAAAAAGTGGGTTTCGAAATGGTTTCTGTCGTTCAGTCTGTGTCCTCTCTACAGCGCAGATGGTTTAACCAATCGAACCGAAAATTGCTCAAAATTTTTTGTTCGTAAAAGAAAGTCGTGTGTGGGCTACACCAACATTTTTTGTTGTAGCCATCAGAAGCTTGTTTGCCTTTTCTATTTGTTTCTCGCAGAATGATGTGAAATATGTGAATTGTCGAACACCGGGGCGGATGATGCGATTGCAATTAGTATGCAAATTAATAAAAGTTTAGCTAGATGGTACGAGAACGTCCTTCATACACCAAATCAAAAATTAAACTAAATTGATGCAAAAGACATTTGAAATTCTGAAAATAGTTAAACTGGTCGGCAACCTTGTACAGCAAGTTGCTTGTCCAGTTATTTAGCTCAGTTATTACATTTGATTCGAAAGGTTAAACCAATTTATTTGGTTTCGGTTTGATGATGCACAACAACAATAAATTTCATTTAACATTTACATTTTTAACTGATCAAATCGTGAACATTAAAAACGCAACTAAAAATTCGAAAATTTCATTCTTTTATAGTTTGAAAATCATACAATGTGGTCGTAATAATGAGATCACACAAATCACTAGAATTCACTGAATACACTTTCAAACTGTTCACACTTATAAATCGGAATATTTAATTATCACTTTATCGCGTACTTTAAGAATTAAAGGAGATAAGCTCTTAAAGAATTTACTAAAAATGTTGTTACGATGACACCTAGGTTAGACAGTGCCGGCTCGAGGCATTTGAGTGCCCTGCGCGGGATTTGTTGAACCGCCCAATTTGTTATTATTATTTTTTTTTTTAAGAAAGGAAGGAATACTGAAATTGGCTGCGATTTAGCAAAACGGATCTACTGAATTTTTCGTGTTTGATCATGTCAACCTCAGTTATAGTGATTCGTCTACGTATCTGTAGCCAAGCCCTATTAGATTATTAATTGTATCTCATTTTATAGCTTTTGGTTAGCTTAAATTAATGGGCTACGTCAAAATTCCAATATTTTTAACGTATTATAAAAATAAAAATTTGCTTTGTAAAATTGATCTTGTAGTCACATTTCTGGTCTTGCGAAGTTTTCGAAATGTTTTTGCCTTGTCAATCAACGTTCGAATCACTGGATTGTGAATAAAACAAATCACTTCAATTTGTTTCACCCCCTCCCTATTCATTTAACTTCTTCTATTACACACTAGGTGTCACCATCACACTACCCCCCACCTAAGCATGTTCGTCCCGAACAGGACCTTAATCATCTCCTGTGTATAGAGGGCCAGCTTCTCCAAATGCACCACTTTTGGTTTACCTCGATGTCCCTTTTGTATTCGATAAACCATGTCGTTCATCCTTGTGATGACAGTGTAAAGTCCTTCTCATGCTGGTTGCAGCTTCGGTGATAATCCCTTTTTCCGTTGCGGGTTGTGAAGCCATACTAATTGTATGGAAAATTATGTGGTATCATTAGTGGGTGATGTGGTATCATTAGTGGGTTTTTAGTCCCATACGATAAATTTCCCGCTTATGGTCACTGCCATACCTCCGATCCAGCGCCTTCACAATTTCGAGATAACTGATCGAGCGATCTTTTTCCGGAATTGTTTGTAAGGCCTCCGCTGCTTCACCTATAAGGGCCACTATTTACGCTGCGACGAGATGTTCATAATTCCAACGGTTTTGATTGGCTGCCGTTTCAAATTTAAATTTGAAAATGCCGAAAGATGTTGTACCGTCGAATGTTGGTGTCTTTAACTTGATTGAGTGAACGGTCTGAACCACTTGCGTCGTTGTTTCACTTGCCTTGACCTCAGTTAACTCCTTCTCCAGCGTTGCAATTTTTCTTCAACATGTTGAACCTTCGTTTCTAATTTCTGGTCAACCTGTTGAATCCCCATTTTAAATTCCGTTTTTGTGTGTTTAATTTCAGTATGCAATTTTTCTACTTTGTCACATAGCGAACTCGATAAATTTCTCGTTCATTCTCTTTTGCCCATCTGCAATTTGGTCTTTAATTTCCTCTCCTTGTTGTTTCATTTCGTGTTTAATTTCTTGGTTAGACTGATTTTGTTGTTTCATCTGTCGTTAATTTTGTTGTCTCATTACAGTCATTTGTCCATCATCTGGTTCATAGCAGTAAATAATTGCGACAAATCGAAACTTTCATTATTATCTCCTTCTTTCTGCTCTACGGTTACCGCATCCGTTACTTTCTCTCTTCAGCCCTTCTTTCTCCATGGCATCACGTAGTCGCGCTTGAAAAGCTGCTTTACTACCATTAGTAGCCAAACCCCGTTTCTCAAGTTCCCTCCTTAATTCTGGAACTTTTAATTCGTTTAGAACAATTTTCTTTATCTTATTATTCACAATCCCACCGATGTCACCAATTATTACGTTTTTGCCTTGTCAATCAAGGTTCGTATCACTGGATTGTGAATAATACAAAATCAATTTAATTTATCTCCAACGAATTTATTTATTTCACAAAATTTATTACAACACAATTTATCAATACAAATTCAAAAAATCACTTTATATAAATTATTCTCAAATTTCACAGTTCACTTATAATTTTTATTTCGCACTAAAACACTTTTTAAATCACTTTTTAATTACTTTTTAATCTTCACACTCTCGCTTTCCAGCTACTACTACCCCAATTCAACTTCGTTCGCCTTTTTGTATACACAAACCAAACTTCTAGAAAGCTCATGATTTTTCTAGTTAGAATAGTGTAGAACAATTTTATCATGGAAAATTCCATTTTAGTACAGTTAAACATTAATTTAACTTCTTCTATTACAATACCGTGACGGTGACCCCTAGGGTGTAATAGAATAAGTTAAATTAATAGCTCAATGTTTTACTGTACTAAAATGGAATTTTCAATGATAAAACAGTTCTAAATGTTTCCACGCTGTTCTAACTGTCATGAACTTTCGAGAAAGTTTGGTTTAGGTATATAAAAAGGCGAACAAAGTCGAATTGGATTATTATTATTAAAAAGGAATTAAAAAGGTGATTCAAAAAGTGTTTTAGTGAGAAATAAAAAGTAAAAGTGATCAGTAAAATTGTGCGAATATTAAAATAAAGTGATTTAGTGACACACCATCATCATGATACAATTTAATGGAACTATTGGGCTTTGTAAAACAATGGTGCAGCAGTAAAATATGGTAGTAAATTGCAGTATGGCAGTAAAATGTGGATATGATGAAAGCGGCACCTTGATAATCGTCCCTTATTATCACTTGTGGTAAATTTTTTTAAATCAATTTCACTTGAAACTTAAAGAATTCAACCGCCAGAAAATCCGGCGACTTTTGATCCAATATGATTGCTTCAGTACCCTTGCAAATGGTTCGATCTTGATTTTCAGCTGATAATTGGAGTCTAAAGGCGCTGTTCTGATGACAGGTTGTGTTAAACGGTCAAAAACTTTAAGCAATGCAGTGGCCAAATAAATAAATGAATACAACGTCGTCTTATAGATGCTCTGATATTGATGAACCATTGGCTTCGAAGCAGTAGGCGGTGGCTCAGCTTTCAAATGTATGAAATCTTGCTCACTGCAACCATATGATCAGGCCGAAGATAATTGTAGTACAACTTGGTTTTGGTTATTACTAAAGTTGATTGATGTTGATCAATAGGCAGATGTAACTGAGACAGTATTTTGGTTTCCGGATCCAGTTTTGAAACCATGATGTGTACGATCAGCTCGTTCCGATTTTTTTTTTTAATTTCTTTAATTTTATAAATAAACGTTCACACTCTATTTCGAGCTTGGGCTCATTAAACTAAACAAAATAACCAACTAAACAAAATGTTGTACAGGTTGACCTATTTTAAAAGAACCACTCAAATAACTCCCAGGGGAAGGCCTAAATAAAAAAAGTGATACAAAAGTTGCATAATTTTTAGGGTGAAATCAAAAAATGATCTTCAATTTGACCTGTAGGTCAAATTTCAAGTTGAAGTCTGTTGTTTTTAATGGAAACACAATTTTGACTCTAGAATTTTACATGCTTTAAGAATCCAGAGTAAAAAATTGGTGTTTCCATTAAAAAAGTGACTTAACCTTGAAATGACCTTGAAGGTTGACCTCAAGGTCATTATTTGATTTCCCCCTAAAAATTGTGCAAGTTTTGTATTTTTATTTTCCTTGATTTAGGCCTTTCCCTGGGAGTTATTTGAGTGGTTCTTTTAAAATGGGTCACATAGCGATAACACCTCGAAGAAACAATTTCAAATACTGGACTCTTGTTTGATCATTGAAAAATGGGTTATCGTGTATAAGTCTCTTGAAAGCGAATATAAATGATTTCCACTCCAGGTAGACCCTCCCTAAAGCACAGCGTGATGTTTATTGAAATTGGAATGGTTTGCAGCTAAGGCTTATCCTCATCGACCTAAAGTTTGCGTTTTGTCTCTTTCAATTTTCCCCAGTCTTTCTTGAATTTCGGATACGATAAATACAAATGATTCCTTTAGTCTTGTACGAACATCCTCAGTAAACGTTTCGATGTCTGTCAATTAATATGGAGGCTGCGTTATTTACCACTCAATTTATCTAGTCGACGCTGCATTTGTTTAGACTTTGTGATTGATAGATAATCGCCGACAACCTTTTCATAAAGTACCAGTTGCTCCAAAATTTCTATGACCTGTTTTGATCGATGGACATCCATGGGCGGAGCCATTTAGTACAGTAATTAAAATTACACTTACAGTTTTGATCCGCAATTGATATTCGATTCTCATATTAATTGGTAATTACCGCTATTCCTTGATGTGATGTCTTATTCTACTTATGTTTGGAAAACCGATATGATACCAGGTCCCCATTTGCCACTTAACGCACAACTTAAATCGTGACGCAGATTCGGAAAACAAGCAGGTTGGAAAATCTGTAATATTGTCATCTAGCTTTCAGGGTAGCCCTCGCAATATGCAATAATATTACCAGGATGCTATGGCAATTGTTAGAAAGTATGGCAAGCCCCTTGAGCCCTGGCAAAAAGTGGAACATAGGCCAGACTTGCTAGCTAGAGTTTTTCGGCTAAAGTTAAATAATTTAGTAACGGACATTATGAAAAATCTCTTTTTGGAACTGTGAGGGCAGTCGTTCAGGTAATAGAATTTCAAAAGCGAGGATTGCCACATGGTCACATTTGAATCATTTTCGATGATGATTCAAAATTACGAACTGAAGAAGACATCGACAAAATTGTTATTGCTGAAATTCCTGGCCAAGAATTATCGCCTCATCTTTTTGAAATCATTGTTAGAAATATGATCCATACACCATGTGGCAACCGTAATCCTAACAGTCCATGCATGGTGCAAGGGAAATGTTCTAAAGGTTTTCCAAAAGAATTTCAAGATATTACATTGGGAAATGTGAACGATCCGGCCGTCGCATTGATAACAGTTGGGTGGTCCCATACAATCCATACCTTTGTCTAAAATATAACTGCCATATCAACGTTGAAATATGTGCCACAGTAAAGAGTGTGAAATATTTGTTTAAATATTTGTATAAAGACATGATTGTGCTAATGTTTCGGTATCCAAAAAAAATAATCACGATGAATCTTTAATGTATATGGTGGATTCGCGCTATGTCAGTGCACCAAAAGCCATTTGGAGAATTTTTTGTTTCCCAATGCATGATCAAAGCCATACCATATACCGATTGCCAGTTCATTTGCAGGAAGAGTAGAGCGTTTGCTTTCGCGTAAAGAATATACTGCAGGCAGCAGATCGTGCCACTTCAAGAGATACAAAACTTACTGTTTGGTTTAAACTCAACCAAAATCCAGATGATCCAGACGCAAACCAGTGGAAATATTGGAAAATCTCCGTTCACTATATTTGGGACGACAAAAATACTTCCTGGAAAAAGCGACAACGTGATGGGAATAAAGTGATTGGTCGGATGCATACTGTTAGTATCAAGGATTCTGAAAAATTTTATCTTAGACTTTTGCTTCAACATGAGACGGGAGCTAAATCATTTGAAGGCGTTAGAACGATTGCAGTTAGCGGCGGGGTCAAATATTGTGAAACAGACCAGGAAGCAGCAAAGGAAAAGAGGATTTCTTTTAGATGATTCAATTTGGCAAAAAACTCTGGAAGACGCTAAATCGTATTCTATGCCTGCCCAAATGGGACAGCATTTTGCATATATTTGTGCCTTTTCTGAGCGTTTGTTGCTTTGGAATGAAAATAAGGCATTAAGAATACTAGGATTTACTCTAGAGTCTTTCAACCTACCCAATCTTACGAGCGGATTACCTAATATTGACTACGCTCCATTCAATTTTGAAGAAGAGAAGAAGATTGCCGAAAATATGATCTCCTCTTTTAACCCCTGTGTATTTCACAAAATTGTTGGTGCAACTCAAGATAAAACCAGAAAGTCAAGATAAAACCAGAAGTCCAAAATGTTATTTTCTTGATGGTCCTGGAGGTAGCGGGAAAACTTATTTGTATGAAACATTGATTCGTCATTTTCGCGCAAGAAAGCACTTAGTTTTGGCTGCGGCAACAACTGGAGTAGCTGCTAATTTATTAATTAATACATACATACAGTACCAATCGGAGAAACATCCATCTCAGGATTGAGAATTGAAAGTAATGGTGCTGAAGATATTCGTCGTGCAAAATTGATTATTATAGATGAGTGCACTATATGGCATCATCAGTCATGTTCTCAATACAATTGACAAGTTACTGCAATAAGTTATGCAAACAAACGTCCCGTTTGGTGGAAACGTCATGTTAATTGGAGGGGATTTCCGGCAATGTTTAGCTATTGTTCCGCATGCAATGCGGTCTGCTGTGGTTCAATCAAGCTTAAACTCACGATTAGTAATCGCAAAACTGACACAATTTTGAGAAGCTGAGTTTAGTAGAGAACATGAGATGCGTTGATCAAGACTACAATAATTGGTTGTTACACTTGATTGTGGGAACAACTTACTACCTGACACTATTGAAATTCCCGAAAATTTTATTTGTGGCGATGATTTGGTGACAAAAACTTTTGGAAAAGCAATTTCTTTAAATGACATCCCTTCCTTTTTCGAGAAAAGTAGTTTTATGCCCAAAGAACGTTGATGTGAACAGAATCAACAATCAAATTATTGGTTTGCTTCCTGAACAAATTCGAGTGTAATTAAGTACAGATGAAGTCGATACAGAAGATGTATGTGAGCGTCTTAACTTTCCACTAGAATATTTGAATTCTATCAATCCGGCTGGGCTACCTCAACATACTCTGAATCTTAAAGTTGGAACTATAGTCATGTCACGATTAGTTGTGAAAAGCATAAAAGATAACGTTATTGAGACAGAAGTGCTCACTGGATCTCATATGGGTAACATTATTTTAATTCCAAGGATAGATCTTTTAAGTTCTGGATAAACAAGTCTCAAGGTCAAACAATGGACAAAGTTGGGATATACCTGTCGGAACCTGTATTTGGACACGGACAACTTTATGTTACATTCTCGAGGGTTCGTTGTTCCTATGAGGTCAAAGTTAAAATTCTGCCAATGCCGCACCAGGGAAATCTTCGGATCACGGATCCTTTACAATTAAACAAACCATTAGAGTATATTAATTCTATTGCACCTTCTGGAATGCCACCACACAAACTAATCCTGGAAGTTGGTGCAATAGTTATGCTTATCAGGAATGTAAATTTACAATCGGGTTCGTTCAATGATGTCCGTATGGCGGTGACTGAATTATTTAAAAAATCTATAAAACTAGTAGGAGTTATTACAGGTGTTGGAAAAGGTAATATTTTTTTTATGCTAAGAATAAAGCTGATAACTACACAACTGATCCAAATATGTCATTTACAATATCAAGACTCACATTTGCTATCACTATAAAGAAAAAATTAGGTGCTACCTAAACCAGTATTTACTCACGGGCAGCTATAAGTGGCTTTTAGTCGTGTGAGGGTTCCCACTGATTTTTCGAACTAAATGTACCGTAGATTCGGCCCCGTAGGGGCCACAGGCTACTAGTTATTCAAGAAGAGCCCAGAATATTTTTATTTGAAACATTATGTTATTCCGGAATTAGCCAGATAAATAACTATTTTACGAAGAGGAAAAATTGTTAAGAGTTCTACAATTCAGTTTATATAAAGGAAAAAAGGAACAAGTACCGCAATTTAACGTCAAAGAAATGACGGTGGAGCCAAATTGCTTACAACGTATTTGCTAAGTTTGGATACACCTTGTACTAAAATGGTTCAAATTTTTTGATAAATTTATCTAATTTGATTTGTTTCTATGGTTTAGTAAATTTTTGAATTTTTGCCACTCAATGCCGTCTATTTTATAATATTAGCACTAATTTTGGAAATTTTGGAAATCAGAAAACAATAAAGATTTAGTTCTAAGTTGTCTTACAGGGGCATACAGATTTAAACGCGAAAGTATAAAAGGGCTATCAATTCTAGCATTTAAAACATCAGCTGTAAATAAAGCTACAGCAAAACAACGTCTGATCGCCAAGGACTCAAGATTTACAGCTTAAAATGTAACTTGGCATATTAATTAAGTTTTCCCAAGACATAAGCCTTCTATTAATATTAAAAAAATTAAATTTAAAAAACATTAGTCGTGTGAACTTTTTTTGAATTTTTTCTATTCATTCAATGTGCGTCGAATAGTAAGGAGCCCATACAACTATGGCATATTCTAAGTTAGATCGAACTAATGATGAAAATAAAATTTGAAGAGTCTTCTGATCCTTAAACTCTTTATAAAGACGTTGTATTAACCCCAACAAAGAAGACGACTTTACGATTATCTTATCAATGTGTGTTTGTCAAACTCAATTTAGAGTCAAATGCACTCCCAAGTCTTTAATTTGGGTAACCCGATTCAATATTTCATTATTAATATAATAATCATAACATATTTGCGATTTTTTTCTTGGAGAAAGACATAACCGCACATTTTTTAATATTTAAATCTAAATGATTCAGACAACACCAATTAAATAATGAATCAAGGTTGGATTGTAATTTAGCAGGTTCAGAAGCATCAGAAATTTGACGGAATAGTTTAAGATCGTCTGCATACATAAGTCCTTTTGAGTAATGTAACATGTCCAGCACATCGTTTACAAATATCAAAAATAATTATAAATAATTGAGGACCCAGGTGTGAGCCCTGAGGCACTCCCGAAAGAACGTTTATTAAATTCGACTTGATACCCTTCAAATTAACATATTGGGTACGGCCAGTTAAATACGATTCCACCCAAGCAACGAATTTTCGAGAAAATACAAAATTATTTTTTTTTTTTAAGATAATTTGATGCTGAACTGAGTCAAACGATTTTGTGAAGTCAGTATAGACAACATCCAGTTTACTATAAGAATCAAATGCATCAATAGTTTCCCGTTGAAACTCAACGAGATTAGTTGTAGTTGATCTGCCTTTGAAAAAACCATGCTGACTAATTGATAATCTATTCTTGATGTATTTGGACAAAATCGCCCCAAAGAGCTTAGGAATTGCTGATAAAATTGAAATGCATGTGTAATTGGCTACATTAGAACGATCACCTGATTTATAGATGGGAGTTATTGACCGGTGTGAAGTATTTGGACACTTTTTTTTGGGACAAAAATTTAAGCGAGTGTACTGTTGAGTTTTTGGACAAAATTCAGATTTTATAAAAATTAAGTTTTTGGACATATATTTATGCGGGTGTACATCATTTAACAGTGTATTTAACAAACATAAAGTTATTCAAATAAAATAGGCCTCAAATAATTTTTAACATTCATTTCTAATTTTCTTTTTAACAAATCAACGAATTAAGCGCCATAGGGCTCTTGCAAAAAAATTTAGAAAATTAACAAATCGACGAATTTCGTATGGAACAATGACTTGTGCTCTATTATACCAAATAGCACGAATCTCAGAGATTGGCTTATATAGTTAGTGACTTTATAGGTTGTAAAGGGCATACATTGCGGAATTGAAATCACTCGGTGTCATTTTGATAAGAGCCGTAGGGATTTTTTTGCCAGAGCCCTACGGCTCATATCAAAATGGCACTGAGTGATTTCAATTCCGCAATGTATGCCCTTTACAACCTATATAGTCACTATATGAGCCAATCTCTGAGATTCGTACTATTTGGTATAATAGAGAACAACGTTCTTGTTCCAAACGAAATTCGTCGATTTGTTAATTTTCTAAATTTTTTTGCAATAGCCCTACAACTCATATCAAAATATCAAAGTGATGCTAGGTTCTTTGATTTGTTGAAAAGCATATTGAAAATGAATTTTAGAATTTATTTGAGGCTTGTTTTATTTGAATAACTTTATTTTTGTTAAATACAGTGTTAAAAGAAGTATGTACACTCGCATACACATTTGTCCAAAAACTAATTTTTATTTTGTCCAAAAAAATTCACAGTGTATACTCGCATAAATTTTTGTCCAAAAAAGTGTCCAAAAACTTCACACCGGTGAGTTATTGAGGATGTTTTCCATCTCACCGGAAAAACTGAAGAATTTAAAGATTTCTCAAATAATAATTTCAAAGGATAACAAAGTTCAAACTTAAATAATTTCAAAATTGAGGAAGATATACCATCCGGACCACAGCCATTCTTAAAGGCATCCAGTTGATCCATAATATCAGTCTCGGAAACCTTCAAAACGTCAAATTGAACCGGAGGATTTACTAATTCTTCATTTAAACCTGAGCTAACGTTGCAACAATTTACGAATCTATATGTACTCTGAAAAAATTTCCTAAAATACTCAACAATTTCGGTGGGACCAGAAGTGTT
This sequence comes from Tipula vernalis, assembly GCA_958295665.1. Lineage (NCBI taxonomy): Eukaryota > Metazoa > Arthropoda > Insecta > Diptera > Tipulidae > Tipula > Tipula vernalis. The sequence goes on from OY282560.1 coordinate 18,617,724, forward strand.
GTCTTGCTCAAAATATATAATCATCGGCAACTCAGACGAATTCCGTTTCGAATTAACAAATTTCCAAATAATCTTGGATCCTTACTTATTTTAAATTCAATAACCCTCATATACTCATTATAAGCCTCACTATTTTTATTAAAAAAAAGTTAAAAAAGGAAGGATTTCTCATAAATTTTACTCGACATTTATTTTTACGATTGCTTAACTTAATCAATTCTTTGGTGAAATGAGGTAGATAATTCGCCACTGACTTCATACTTTTTTTAGGAATAAATTCATTAAAACCTGCGAACAAAATTTCATAAAATTTATCAACATTAATACTAACGTCTACCTAATTGAAAATCAAAGACCAATCCAGGTTTGCTAAGAATTTACTCAAACCGGAAACATTGCCATTTCTAAAATCATAAAAGGAAATTTCTTCAGATATACGAGTATCAGAAACAGAATAACTTTTAAATGAAATCTCTATAGCTTTATGATCAACACTATTATCCACAAATGGTAAACAACACTTCGTTACAAAAAACTAAATCCAGATACCTATTTCTATCATTTGTTACACCATTAATTTGATCGAACCCACAAATAGACACAGAGTCCACAAAAAATATTGATCAACCACTGAAGTTACGTTAGTTGGTAATAAAAAACCATAGTGAATATTTGGTAGGTTAAAATCACCATTAATAATAAAGCTTGTTCTATCATTATCAAATTCACTCATTAAATTAGAAATTAACTCAATAAAAAACGTATAAACTTCTAGAGTAGCACACGGATATATAAATTGTTCCGATCACAATAGTTTGGATGATCATATCCAACTGTACCGCAACACATTCTAATGATGGTGGAGTTCGTAACATTTGGCTTGTAATCCTTTTATTAACTGCAATTAAAAAGGCCTCCTCCTGATGATCTTAGACTATTGACAGATGAACCATCGCAGCGATGCACAATAAAATTTGAAGAATAAAATTCTGTACCAATAATTAATTAAAAAATCTGAAAAATAAATTATGATAATAAATAGTTAGCGTTTTATCTCCTCGAGGTGTTGAAGTCGAGGTGGTGCAAGTAGTTAATCCCGAAATCAGGCTAGGTTTAGTTGACGAAAAATTTCCACGACGAAACTCATATTCCTTAAGAATAATATTTAGTGGCCACGATGACGGTAAAAGCAAACTATCCAATATAGAGGCATCCACGGTTATTTTATACGAAACATAATCTCTATCTTTATGTCTCGGTTCAATCCTTTGACAGTTGGAACCGGAGATTTGAAATTTCCGTTTCACAAAATTTTTAAATTGTTCGATGAAATTCTGGATACAAACAACCATTTCTTAGGACTCACAGCAGATATAGTTTCTAAAGAATCAGGGTCCGCAGCAGCAGTTCCAATTACAACTTCAGACTCAACGGATCCAGTTAGCGCGCCATTGGAAGGTTCGGGGGGCGGATCTTGGCCATTATTAATTGTAACCGATGAATCATTATAATTATAATTTGTTAAAGTTGAATCCAAACGTTGAGTTGGAAGAGGTGCCACACATACACGTTGACCAAACGAGAGAAGCTATTTCTTGTTCCAATCGTAAAAAATGTTGAGCAACACAATTTTGTACAACCGCCTCTCCTTTTTTTGTAATACTCGCCAACATCACCATACAATTATTACACAACCACAGAACATTTGGATTCTTCGCTATCACATTAACAGTTGAACGATCAATGGGAACATATTCATAATGAAAAAAAAGAATCACAAAATCCATTACAAGATATAGTTGGTGCAGTTATTCCAGCTGCTTTATTACACTTTCCACACGATTCAGAGGTCATTATTAATTGATTTTAAGTTGTTGTTGTTATAAAATTAATGACACTACACGCAGCCTTAAAATCTCCGTTAAATAAGTAGCAAATGATAAAATTGAAATTACGGCACTGAAAGTTACTTGAATGTTGATAATATTCAAGTTTCACGATATTATTCGAAATTAGGCAGAGGTTGATTTACGCGACGCTACAAAATTAGTGATATTTCAAGGTTTTCAAGATTTGACAGCGACGAAACGATACATAACTTTTGCATTTATCCGGATGTTTTACATTTATAATACGGCGTTAAACCAAGCAACTGGTTTCCCAGCAGCTTTCTTCAATATTGGAAAAATTCAACAAAATAAAATAGAACTTGATCGATTAATCGATTAATTAGTTTCCTTAATTTTTATAGACGATGAATTTATCGCAAAACTGGAGCCAGTTGAGACTTCAACTTGTACGCCACAAACCATGATGTTTTTGATCATTTTGAACTTCGGTGATCGGTTTAGACTGAAAATTAATTTTTATTTTAGAGCAATAGTAAAAATCACAAACGAGACTTTCTTTACTGTAAAAACATAAATATTGCTAAAGCAATGTTCCTGGTCTCTAATAAAATAAAGTTTTTTCATGCGGTAGTCTGATGCATGAAAAAGCGAATGAAAAATTGGTGTTGCTTAAAAGTTGTTCTTGTAGTAGTAGTAGTTTTATTGTAGTTTTATTTTCAATGAGCAACAGAGACAAAATCCATCATTTTCAATTAGGCACTATCCTTCAAAAAGAGATTTCATCTCTCGAAAATGGAGTAATATCCAATGGGGTTAAGTCATGGTCCCCTTTATTACCTTGGCTTTTATCCCACTGCACTTACACTTTTTTCGCTTCATAGAATTATTCTTGACTTATTTAGAACCACGAAATTACTGAGGGCTCGAAATACCGAATTGTACACTATACAGATTAAAGAAATATGGTACGATCAAGTTTTAAATCATTTATTATCCAACAATACAGTTTGATTGATATACGACAATAAGATTTTAAAATTTTATCTTTAATTCATCAAATGCCATAATAATAATCAGGTTCAGTACTCCATTTATAGTCATTTGCTTCAGTAGAATCATTTGGTTTAACATCTGAATGCTTTTGATTGACTGCATTTGTTCTAGAAATTTAAAATAAATACACAAAAAATTATCTCATGTTGGGCTCACTAATTAAACTTAATAAACAACTCACATTGAATCAAAATAGCCTGAGACTAGAGCTGCTCCGATTAGAACAACTAATGCAAGAATGCAAAGTAATTTATGCATATTCGAATATGGTTGAAATTTACTTGTAAAATTTTATTGTTGGCGATGTGGCACTATACAATTATTTTTTCACTGTAACATACAATTAGGTTTGGTTCCCAACTTAAATAAAATTTTCAAATAAAATTAAAATTTATAGAATTCTATAATGCACCTATATAGTTCAAAATTATATATTTTATAATTTATTACAAAATCAATAGGATTTTATTGCAATTTGTAATTTATTAGTTTTTGGCATTTCTGAAATATCTGTATGAAAATGCGACGTTTCGTAATGAATATAAGCTAGAGCGAGCGATTCAAGCATTCAAATAGCTTGTTAGTGTTTGAATTAATTTGGAACCCAAAGACTTATTTTACTTTGAGGTTGGCACAATTGCAAACATTCTTTGCTTCACAGCTCCTCATGGTTACACATTTTATCATTCTCCCATAATTTTTCCCATGACTCGTTTAAATGTTCAGATTCCGAAATAAAATCTGATTACGATATTGATAGTATGATAGACCGTTGATCAATTGTGAGAAACCATTTATTTAAAATCGAATATTTAATCGAGATTAATATAACCTCCGTCTAATGTTTGGTTAACATCAATCCTATCTTTGATAACCACTCCTGGATAAACTCTAAGGCGTCGTTTCAGGTATTTTATGTTCGGTTTACAATGTTTTCGATTTTAACATGAATTTCGTTTAGGGACGTGTTGTTTAAATTTTTGCCAATTGACAAACCACAAGAATTGATGAAACCTCGATTTCCTATTCACCTTTGACGTGAGTTTGTTTACATTTTAAGTTAAGTACCGTTAATAATTAAAATCGAATCAAATGAATTTTAGAACTCCAGTAAAACATATAAGTTGTGGAGCTCACCAAAGTGAAAAAATGTAATTGTGAATCCAAACCTATATTTACCTGTTAGTCTCGAAAATATTTTTAATAATGTTTTACACTTCAAAGTGCGACCAATACGAATTGCTAAAGAATAGGTGAAATTAGTGAGACAAGTTTTAGTTTTTCATTTCAGTTTATTTGTTGTGGAAGTATTATAAAACAATTACCTAAAAAAGAAGGCACACGTTTATTTAAAAATCTGATTGTTCTATCCAATTAAAGATTTTATAGCATTTTGTGAAATCTCAAGTGGCCCTGGCGGTGTTGTTTGAACGCTTAATCCATCGGAAATTGGAAAATGCGTAACAAACGGATGGTACCCATATTCATCGGCTGTATAGAAAACTGCATATTCGACATTGTCAGGCCCAATGTATCGATATGATCCAGTCACAACATGCTTATTATCACCATTGGCATCGGTTTCAAGATTACTGGTTTCGTCGTGTGATTGACCATTACTTAGCTTGTAACTGTAGATGAAAAAGTGAAGAACAGAATTGAAATAATATTTTTGTCATACACTCACTTGAAACTGTATCCATTTTGGTCATCTAATGATTTAAAATTGTAGCTGTCAATTTGCACATCATTTACTGGTGCTGATGCAGCTGATGCAATCAGTAAAACTGCAATGTTCAAAACAAAAAAAAATATTTGTAACATTTTTAGCAACTTCTATATCGATATCACTTTTGAGACTAAAGTTATTTAGATTGATAAATTAAATTTATATGATGCGGTAAAGTTGCAAATTACCTGATGGCATTGAAAGGGCTGATTTAGCAAATATCAAACATCGATTTACAGGTTTTTTTTACTTATAACTTGTAATTAGAGTAGGGATAAGAATAAAAATACGGAATTAAGGTCATAATGTGAAGTAAGAGGCATCTTGTTGATATTTAACAAGTTACGGATAACAATGTGTACATTGAAATGCAAGAAATGTGATGCTTAACCGCGGTTAATAATAACGGTTTACTATAGGGAGTTTTATTTCAAAATATCTTTAGTTAATCTACTTGTCTAAACTAGTTAGCGAATAATATTGCAACCTCGGAATTTTCATATTGGATTATTATAGGGAGACTTTTGAAAAGAATCTTGTTACGTACATATACATACATCAGAAATTTATTTACTCTTTTGTGTGAACTATTTGATGAAGCTGCAACTGAGTTGGGTTCCGGTGCAACAAAACAAGATTCGTCATTTAATGTAATGCATGCACCTCGTCACGACATAAAGCTACCAAAGATCAATATATCGCCTTTTTCAGTAGATTACACTGAGTGGCAATAATTTTATGATTTGTTCTCTGGTACAATTCGCGAGACAGGTAGCTTAAGTCCGGTATATACCATAAGTCCGTGGCTTAGAAGCTTTAGAACAATTGACGCTGTGGGATCAGCCAATACATCAGTAAAGAAACCTTTCTTCGAACCTAAACTGAAAAGCAAAATTTAGTTACACTTGTGCCAGTTTAATGATATGGATGTGAGACAGCTGATGAATTGGGCCAAATCTGGTAACTGATGCTTTAATTGTTTTAGTAGTAAGTATCAAAGCAACAATTGTCATTCTAAACGTTGCTGACAGCTTTGTAATAAGAAACACCATGCATTACTCCACAGCAGAATATTTAATGTTGCCGACGGCATTGATCATAGTATTGGATTTTGTCGGAAATTCATATTGGTGACCATTGGGAAAACGACAAATAAAATTGAACCTGATTATATCAATAAGCATTTCAGTAATAAAGTGAAAATAACAAAAAATGGGCAAATCCCACAAATTTTGTGAAAATCACTGAACAGCGCCATTGAAATATTAGAAGGGATCGAACGCCGTTTTATCTGACATCCAAATTTTGTTAAACAAATATCGAGAATTTTTTTAAGAATGCATTCGGCTCCATCAAACGGAGGAAATGCTGGCATTCACAAGCAATCGATACGAGCTACTACATGCACCTTTACGGCGTTTCAAAACACTCCAGAGCAACGACAAAGGTTAAGATAGTATTTGACGCATCATTAAAGACTGTCTCGCAATTAGAGCAAGTATTAAATCGATACTGTTTGCCATCATTTTGAGGTTTAGATAGCACAAATATGTTATGACTGTAGATGTGGAAAAATGTTTAGGCAGACTTCCAAAAAATAGTGTAGCGTAATGATCCATCCGAGCCTAAGGTTTCCGCTATACTATTACTTACGATCTTATGTCAGCTAGCTACATGAGTGCTGAAAAAGATGATTAAATGAATGGGTCCAACTCTGAACATGAGGTCAAACAACTAAAGGCCCATTGAAGAAAGCCACCAAGACTATCCAACATCAGTTAAGGTTCTGGGTCTTAATTGGAACCCCTCACAGCCAATTCAGATTTTCTTCAGATCTACCAAACATCAGTACATTAACAAAACGAATCGCATTTTCGACCCTCTTAGTTGGCTAGCTCCAGTCATCGTCGCTATTAAAATTTGCTTACAAAACCTGTGGGCTGTCAATTTGGACTGGGGAAGAAGAATAACGTTTCAATAAATGGCAGAAAATCCATATAACCAATTAAAATTGGTGAAGATCATCACTATTCCGAGATTAAGCAGCTTTGTGCATTACATGTCCACCCATACACATTCAGAATAAAGCTTACATCATAGACAGATCATAAGTCAATACAGATGTTTCTGTCTTACAGCATAGACCATCCCGCAAAAATTTCAGACTAGTCTTACCGGCCGCCAATGGCACAACAATCAATACCTACGGTAGCAAGTTACTACAGGTACCCATCGGACCAAAAAGGAGTTTCACACACGCTTTTATTTTAGCAGATGTGAAATGTTCGATCATTTACTCCGACTTTCTTAGTATATATGATCTCCTTGTCGATATCAAGACAAAAATCTGATTGATTCTGCGGCACAGCTGTCGATCAATGCTTCTATGGTATGAGTTAACACACCAACTTCCATACATTGTACAATCGATAATAAATATGGTGCTCTATTGAAGAAATTTCCTTCAATAACAGCGCCACCAAATTACAACTTACCCGTGAAACGTTCTGTGGTACATCAAATTGTCACTATAGGCTATCTGCCAGTGTCAAAACCACGTAGATTAGATCCTATCAGGCGCAAAGCAGCATTCCCAGAATTTCAGCATATGGTCAAATTAGGAATCTGCCAACCATCTGCATCTGCAAAGATCTTGATTGGAGGCCTTGTGGGAATTATCGGCGATTAAACACAGTGACAACACCTGATCATTACAAATGTCAATGACGCTCAAACGTTTCAGCGATTCATTAATGAGATGGTGAACGATCTAGACTTGGTTTTTGTCTACATCGACGACGTACTTGTGGTATCACAGACTGAGGAACAGCACAAACTCCATTTGGAACAACTTTTCCTAAAATTATCAAAGTTTGATGTTCGAAACGTGTTTTTGGCGCAAGCACTCTTGGCTTCCTCAGTCACAAAACCACTCCTAATGGTATTCTCCGTTCTTCGGAAGGAATTAATGCCATTAAAGATACAGCGATTCGTCGGTATGGTAAATTACTACCATTGATGCATACCAAAACTTGCTGAAATACTCGCCAGTTTACTTGCACTTGGCCACACTACTCAAGATGCCCAAGAAAACCAAGAATTTCTCTTGGCCTGATGAATATCAAAACGCATTGCATCCTCTGACTTAAGCATCAAACATCGACTTAGTCACAGTTCTGCAACAGTGGAATAAAGGATGCTGGGAGCCAATGGAATTTTTCTCAAAGAAATTATCAGATGCCGAGAAGAAATACTCAGCATTTGATAGGTAATTCCTCGCAATATATCTGGCATTCAAGTATTTTATATAATTGGGCGAAGGTCGGGATTTCATCATATACACCGACCACAAACCCCTGACAAGAGCAATTCAATCGAAAACTGAAAGAAATTCATGACAATCACTTCATCTGGATTATACATCTCAATTTAACACGGACATTTAATACCGGCATTTCACCGGCAAAGACAATGTGGTCGGAGATATATTATCTCGTACATCACATCAAGAAACTGCCGTAGTCGAGCCCCACTTCGACTATACCACATTCATTACAAAAATCAGACTTTGAACTTCAGAATTTACTTTCTGGTTCTGCAACACGTAAACGGATTATAGGATGTAACCCGGTGGGCGAAATCTTGTTTATCTTGCCAGAAGTGCAAAATTACCCGTCACACGAAATCACTGCATGAACAAATCGATATTCCACCTAACCGATTCGAACATATCCATGTAGACATCAAAGGACCTCTTGCTCCATCTAATAGATTTAATTACCTTTTAACTTGTTTCGATCGTTATATTCGAAAGACTAGATTTGGTGTTCCGGTCAACATCACGACCGATCAAAGCCAATTCGAAAAGCTAATTCGAATCCAAACTTTTCTCAGAGAATCCAAACTTTTATCGCCCACAATCTAATGGCTCGGTTGAACACTTCCATAGACAATTAAAAACAGCTCTAAAGGCCAGTGAAAGAAGATCTTAGGTGCTCATCAGCTGAAATGGTTTATGGACAAACCATCAAGCTACCCGGTGAGTTCTTTATCGGAAATCACATTTCATCTCAACCATCAAGTGACATATTAGTTGACCAGCTTCGTGTCACTATGCAAAAGACTTATACCCACAACCACACGACAACCCAAACAAGATGACATTGTTCCAAAATCTTTGTACAATTGCGAATTTGTTTTCATGGGGACAGGTAAGGTATAGAAACAGGGTTAACTCCTCTATACGAGGGCACATACGAAGTCGTAAGGCGTCTTCATAAACACTTCATAATATCGATTAAAGAAATAAACCAAAACATTTCAATAGATAGATTAAAACCAGCATACGGAATCCTGTGCTCAACCGAACAAATATCGGGTTTCAAAATACGCAAACCAGGGAGGGGGGGGGGCTTCACTTGGCCCGGCGTACTGTAACGGTTAGAAAATAATATTGTTACGTTTCTGCCTTGTCAATCAAGGTTCGTATCACTGGATTATGAATAAAACAAAATCAATTCAATTTATCAGCAACGAATTTAATTTTGTCACACAAAAATTATAACAACACTATTTACTAACGATTATTCACAAAATCACATTATATAAATTATTCTCAAATTTTACTGCACACTTATAATTTATATTTCGCGCTAAACACTTTTCAATTCCTTTTGAATCTTCATACTGTCGTTTACCAAATACTACTGATCCAATTCGACTTTGTTCGCCTTTTTATATACACAAACCAAACTTCTAGAAAGCTCATGACTTTTCCAGTTAGAATAGCGTAGAAACATTTAGAACAATTTTATCATGGAAAATTCTATTTTAGTACAGTTAAACATTGAGCTATTAATTTTACTTATTCTGATACACACTAGGTGCCACCGTCACAATAATGTGATAGAACAATAGAACAAGTTAAATTAATAGCTCAATCTTTTACTGTACTAAAATGGAGTTTTCCATGATAAGACAGTTCTAAATGTTTTTACACTATTAGTACTGGAAAAGTCATGAGCTTTCTAGAAGTTTGGTTTGTGTATATAAAAGGGCGAACGAGATCGAATTGGATTATTCGAATTTGGAACGCATAGTAGTATTTGGTAAGCGATAGTGAAAAGATTAAAAAGGAATTAAGAAGTGATTTAAAAAGTGTTGTAGTGCAAAATAAAAATTATATGTGTACAGTAAAATTTGAGAATAATTTAAATAAAGTGATTTTGTGAATAATCGGTAATAAATAGTGTTGTTATAATTTTTGTGTAACAAAAATAAATTCGTTGGTGATAAATCGAATTGATTTTGTTTTATTCACAATCCAGTGATACGAACCTTGATTGACAAGTCAAAAACGTAACAATAATTTAAAAGTATTGTGACGGTGACACCTAGTGTGCAATAGAATAAGTAAAACTAATAGCTCAATGTTTACTGTACTAAATGGAATTTTCCATGATAAAAATTGTTTCGTAATGTTTCTACGCTATTCCAACTGGAAAAGTCATGAACTTTCGAGAAGCTTGGCTGGTGTATATAAAAAGGCGAACAAGATCGAATTGGATTATTCGTATTTGGAACGCGATAGTGTAAACTTGTAAGATTATTAGTATTATTTGGTAAGCGATAGTATAAAGATTAAAAGGAATTAAAAAGTGATTTAAAAAAGTGTTATAGTGCGATAAATAAAGTAAAAGTGATCAGTAAAAATTAAGAATAATTTATATAAAGTGATTTTGTGAATTTTTATTGATAAACTGTGTTGTAATAAATTTTGTGAAATAAATAAATTCGTTGGTGATAAATTGGATTGAGTTTGTATTATTCACAATCCAGTGATACGAACCTTGATTGACAAGGCAAAAACGTAACAGTATTCTAAAACCCTACAATTCAATACAAAACATTTTAATACGTACAAGTCTGCCATCGTGCGTTCAATAGTCAAACCATAAGTCGACCATTACAAAACAACTATAATAGCTAATGGTTAAAACCTTCACTAAATCACTAGATACACATTGTTTCGCGATATACAGCGTTTTGTCGAGCGAAATATTTTTTTTAAACAATTTTTGATAAAAGTTTAGCAAGTACCCTCAAGAATTAAAATAAAATATTTATTAGTCCACGAATAAACAACAACTCTTACTTACGTTCTTTTTCAGCCCGACTATTCTAAAATTATTTATCCTTCCTCTAAATGGGCTATATTTGACGAATGAGAAGTTAGCACGAAATTTTCATCCCGAAAAGGCTTTTTTCTAAAATGTGTGTCTCAGTTAAAATTTAAGGAAATTTTCATTCCATCCAGAAAAAAATATTCAAAACTGTTAACCAAACGGTATTCATCCCGAAAAATAATTGTAAAGAAAAAGATTAAGGTTTAAGATCATTATAGTAGAATAAAGTAAAATTTAAATAACTGATGATTCCTTTGTACACAAAATATGTACATTTATAGAAAATAAACACTAAATACGCGATCAAATTTCAATTTCTAAATTTCTTGCGCCGATCTCAGAGATGTCCCCAAGAAATGTTGTATTGTATCAGACTCCTTAATACTTATGCAATTAGAAAAAAATACCCTCATTAAGCAATCACGGGGATTAATAGTGAAAATGAACCGCAACGTAAATGTATTACCAAACATAGTATTTACAATGAAATACGGCCAATTTCGAAATTTATTGTGCCAATCTCAGAGATGTCCCCAATTTTTGGATGTACGCTGTGTTCGGCTTGGTTTTCTTTATTTATATGGCAATATCCAAAAAGTTATCGGTAGGGTTGTCGTTTTCATTTAATGCCTCGGACCTAATTTTTCGTTAAACAGTGCATGGCTTTGCTGCTAATATAGTGTTTGTTTTTTTACAAACTCCGCATCTTCATCATTAACGAGTTCCTCTGCTAATTGCTCTACATGTTTCGTCAATAAAATCTGTCTCTGTCTCTAAAACCCATCAATAAAATCTGTCTTTTTTAAAAGTCAAAGAAAACGACTTTCGTTTCGTACAATGCCACTCCGAATAAATTAATGGTGGCATTGGTTTTGTAGTACACGATGTTTTGGCTCGATTTTAGAACGACGATAAATAAATCAAAATCCGAGAGTACAGATAATCGTCAATCATGACATAAATATGTATTTACAAAGATATGTTATAAACCAATTGATTTGTCGCCATGTTTCCTGTGACGTCACGTCGAGTTATACCGGGTGATTTTTTTAACCTGTTACACTCAAATATCTCGGAAAATAAGCACTATATGAAAAAAAAAAATGGAAAAGATCAAAATTTAACTATCCCGTGGGGGAAATACATTAGTGTTAAAATTTGTAGCCATCCTCTCCTCCTCGTAGGTGGGGCGGGGGCTAACTTTGAAAATAAAATATGAACACCTATTTTTTATTACAGGATAGATATCCATAGGATTTGACTGAAACATTTTTTTCGATTCATGATTGATGGCGCTGTAATTGACGATTTTCGATTTCGATTGAAAGATGATGAGGCCTTTGCAAAATGAATAAATTTTTTGACCACCAATTTCGAGTATTTGCAATGAAACCGTGGTATTTTTATTGCAGACGTATTGCAGAATCGTTTGCATAGGTTCTCAGTAGGAGAAATCGAAAAAAATATCGTCAATTACAGCGCCATCTATCATGAATCGAAAAAAATCTTTCCGTCAAATCCTACGTATTTTTAACCGAATCTGCAATAAAAAATATGGGTTCATATTTTTGTTTCAAAGTTATCCCTCACCCCACCTGCAAGGAAGAGGGAGGGGAGGGGTATTAATTTTTACACTAATGTATTTCCCCCACGGAATAATTAAATTTTGATCTATCCCATTTTTTTCGTAGAGTGCTTATTTTCCGAGAGATATTTGAGTGTATCAGGTTAAAAAAATCACCCGGTATTTTTCATAACGTTGACTCCGATTGGTTGAGATTTGTTTTTTTTCTATTGTGTACAGTCGTTGAAACTTATTTCCATTTCCAAAATCTAAAAATATTCTTGGAGACCAAACCAAATTCGTAAAAAAAAGTATCCGAATTAACTCAGAATGAAGTGACGCTCCACGAGCTTTCCCTTCAGCTGTCAAACATACTTCGCCATATTTATATCATGATTCATGATCGTCTATCGAGAATTCTTTTTTCGTCGATTCTATTACCGACAATAAATAATAAATTATGCTTCATTTTATAGCAGATGTTGAATGAGAAACATCAAATTTGTTTGATTTTTTCGTTTTTATCACAGGCCGTGTTTCAAGTGAATACAAAACCGCATAGAAAGTTAAAAAGTTAAATTTTTGGCATTTTATTCACCACAAAAGTTTTAAGTGTTAAGAAGTCGGATACAATACAACATTTCTTGGGACATCTCTGAGATCGGCGCAAGAAATTTAGAAATTGAAATTTGATCGACAGGATCAAAGGTGTTTATTTACTACAAACGTACATATTTTGTGTCCAAAGGAATCATCAAATATTTGAATATTAAATATTTATTCTACTATAATGCTCTTAAATCTTAATCTATTTCTTTACAATTATTTTTCGGGATGAATACAGTTTGGTTAAGAGTTTTGAATATTTTTTCTGGATGCAATGAAAATTTCCTTAAATTTTAGCTGAGACACCCTTTTTAGAAAAAAGCCTTTTCGGGATGAAAATTCTATATTTGGCGTCTATATTTGGTTAGTCGACAGCAGGTCAATACTCCACATTTGGATTCCACAATATTTTCCTACCAAGATTTTAACACATATTATCGCATCGTGTTAAATAAACTACCTGCAAAATTAAGTCACCTCTTAAATCAACCAATTTAATTGAATTTTTGACTATTCGAGAGTTGATAATATTTCCATAACGTTGAAAATTATTCGAGATATTCTGAAATTTTTAAATTTTATATCGAAACTTTTAAGATCGAAATTATTATTGCGATTTGAAGTTTGAGAAATATTGGGCCTTTTCATGAATTCGACTCCGACAGAGTGAAAATTATTAATTGATAACAGTATTTTGTCGTTAACAGCTAAATTCAGAAGCCTCAGTGGCACTATGTGTCAGCGATCGTTTATTTAGGCTGTCCTTAAATTTTGGTAGTCAATGGCCAAAGATAGATAGCGACACCACCACTTTCAGAAAGTAAAAAAAATTAAAGTGTTTACACTAATTATTTATTTAATAACTTATTTGATCTATCCGATTAAAGATTTTATGACATTTGATGAAAGCGCAGGCATTGGAGGTTGTGCTTCAGCATCTAATTCTTCGGAACCGGGTAAATGTTCCCCAAATGGTTGAAAACCATTTTCATCGGCCGTATAGAAAACTGCATATTCTACATTGTCAGGTCCAATGTATCAACGATCCAGACACAACATATATGTCATCACCTTTGGCATCGGTCTTAAAATATCCAGTTTCTTCGCGTGCTTGACCATCACTTAACTTGTAACTGTAAGCAGAGAAATGAACACAAAACTGAAATTGTATTGAACTGGTTCTAATATTTTGTCACACACTTACTCGAAACTATATTCATTTTGATCATCTAACGATTTAAAATTGTAGCTGTCAATTTGTACATCATTAGCTGGTGCTGATGCAACCAGTAAAACAACAATATAAACAGTAAAATTTATTTGAAACATTTTATTAACAGCCTCGACGATTTCACTTTTGAGACTAAAGACGAGTACGATTGGTATATCAAAAAATTTAGATGCCTAAAGGTGCAAATAACCTGATGGCATTGAATGTGTTTAAGAAGATGAAAACCTACAAAAATGAAAAATCGAATTTTTCATATTTATACTCTGTGATTATAAAAGTGGGGATAAGAACAAAACAACAAAAAATGGAATCAAAGGTATTATGCAAAGTAAGAGGAATATTATGTTGGCATCTTCTTGATGTTTTTTTGCACAATACTTATTGTTTATAAGAGATTAAGTTCAACACCCTACATGTGATGCTTAACCGGTATCTTACTATAGGGAATTTTGTTTCAAAGTATTTTTACGCACACAATACCTCTCAAAACTTCTCCTCCTCCTCATGTAAAAGACCCTCAGACCATACAACCAGATTTTCCGATTACATCGTATTAACTTTACCTTGACTAGACTGTGGTTAGATTGTCGACGTTAAATGGCAAATGATGAGGTTCTAATCGTTGCTGTTATAGAACCGAACATCGGTTGTATGTGAACGAATGGGGGTCAATTGCACTTTTCTCCCAAACCTAAAGAGCCATCTAGCTGAATGGGATCAGAATTTGGGAATAACAGAAACTCAAGACAAATCGCCCATTTTTGAAAGCCCTTGCTTCCTCTTTAGAAATAATGAGGTTTTATTAATATTAGGCCAAACAGTAACAACTAATCGGTAGTCCTTTCGATGGAATAATTAAATTGGTCATGATCAGTTTGAGAAACAAACCTTATTAGAAGGACGATTTGAAAAGACACCGACTTGACGAACCTGATAATGTAGGGAATTTACTAAAATATACCCAATTCATTTGTTACAACTATACGACTGATGAGGTTATCTGCAATGAAGCTCTACATTGTAATCCAAAACATCGTCCGTAGTATCTGGAAGGGAATTGTACCAGCCGAGGAGGATGCCTTTAAATTGTGTAACAGATACTCGAGATGAATCTTTTTTAGTATCTGGATCACATTGTCACGTTGTTCTCTTGAGAGATCCATTTACGCGCGGAGTTGATGTTGCTGCAAAGGATTTTCAGTTTTCCTATCCTTTAGAATGCGATCGGTACTGATCGTAGATAACGATAGCATATTAGGAATTACACTTACAACGAGTGAAAAACTTTAACAAATTGTAGGTAGCTCGAAATTCATTTCAATGCAAATTTTGGGAATACCAGGCTAAAATAAAAAATTTAACATTCCTAACCATGAGCATTTCTTTTCGAACAGAGTAGTTTGGCCTTCGAAATTCTAGAATAAGCAAAATCGTTTCGTAATGGGCTGCCTTTGGGATGGAAATTATGATGATTTAAGAACATTAGGGCATCAGATGATCAACGGCTTCTTCGATTTCGGGTCAGTCAACCAGGAGGAAAAGAAAGAGGCGATTGACAGCAGTGCAGCTGTACAAGGTTGTTGCCAATGATATAGGGTGATGCCGGCGACTCGCCTGCTACCGCAAATTAGTATTAGCCTGCTATAGCAGGGAATACAAGGAGGTAACACAGCATTATGCTCAGTATAGTTCAAATTAACCTTCACCATATAAAGGCTGTTTCTTTAGCTATGCTACTCAGGCAAAGGTTGGTTTCAAAAAGAAGTAGATGCGATGCAAACACACAATCTGTGGAAGCGCGAATATCAACGAATTAGATGAGTGGTTTTTTGATTACGTATTCTCTAATAACCTTTCAGTTTGCAATATTACGCAAGAACCCACTTTTATTACCAGAAATAGGCAGGTGATAGAAGTGAATAAAATCATCTGTCGATAGAAGTGAATAAAGTCATCGTTAGATGAAACAGTCATTAACAATTTTAGACATGTCCAGATACACGGAGACTTGGTGGTACAACCCGCTAAAATTATCGAAGTCTATTATGAAAATGGGCGTTCATATCGCGTATTACATGATTTTTTGATCTTCATAATCGTTCAACTGAGGGTACAGTTTTGAATATCGTTCACAAATTCCGCGAAACTGCGTTGGTAGCAGATGTGAAATCATCAGGACGTATAGGCCGTTAAGCCGTAAACATTGCTGCCGTTCATGAAAGTGGGGCGGACATCCCAAGCATATCAACTCGTCATAATGCATAGCAATTGAACCTCTCAATGGTCTCCAGACAATTTCAAGTGCCCTACGTTCAGCGATTGGATGCACGAGCAAACACAACGATAGGTTCATTATCATCTTAGTGGGTACGTTAATAAGCAAAATTGTTGCGTTTGGCTCGATTATAACCCACGACAGATTATCGGAAAACCGATCGATCCATCATGTTGGTTGAGGGAACACTCCTTTTCCGACAACCGTTCTACGCGAATTGGACAAATATGGGAAAATGTTGGAGGGACTCTCGACTGACAGGGACAGTAGAGGAACCGGAGTTCATGGTGCCTAGAATCAAAAGCGCATATAACCACTCATTTACAACTGCTTGACCTCCCTCTATAGGGGAAGTGCTCTTCAGATGATGTTTAAAGCTGATCTACATTCCTAAGAAATGCACGGAGGCCAATTTGGTCTTTATCCCGAAAGCGGGGAAAGGCTTATAACCGGATAACCTCTCTTCAACCTCTAATTGGACCTGGGCGTTCCGTTAAATTTGGTTTCTACGTGTCAGCTTTCCATGGACGGCTCTATATGCAAGGTGCTAATAAATTTCGGATGTCTTCGAGATAATATCTGGAGTCCAGCAAGGAGAACCAATAGCTCAAACTCTCTTCAGCCTCTCATTGGGATATGTTACTCGCCAGCTCAATATGGCGCAGCGCAGCTGTCTATATTATAAATCAACGGACGATATTTGCATTCTGGGTCGCAACATCACCTCCCTGAAAGAAGTAGTTCTTCCATTGGAATTAATAGCCTAACCAATTGGCCTTCAAGTAATCGAAAGAAAGATTCAAGCATTTTCATATATCACACAAACAAATGAAAATCTAAACCTCTATTTCCACTGAAAATTACTAATTCGTGATTTTTGTAGAATGAGTACCGTATTAACCAGTAACTGGCAATGGAAGCTAACTTTAACCACGGAACTTTATCCTAAACTCTATTGTGAGATTCGTTCTTACTTCATGCGGTAATGTTTCAGGTCGAACAAACCATTTGTAAAAATCTTTTAAGCAGCCAAAGCCAGGTGATCATTTTGAAGAAATCTGGCTCCAGAATCTATTGGAGTAATTTTCTACAAACTGAAAGACTTCGTCTATTGCTGATAACACTTTAAAAGTTGAAGCCATCCGTATTCAACTAACCAAAAAGTTTACTTGGGGATGAAAAAGGCATGTAAGGCCTATAACAAATTATTCAGACTTACCGTGTCACTTTTGTAGTGTTTCAGAGAAACACACGAATCGAGGAGATACGCCGCTATGTATCTTGCTCAGCTGGGCACTAAAATCAACTAAGCTGAGATTACTTCAGTTTTACATATGGCATTGAGCTTAGATGTTTTTTATCGAAAGTATTAATGAATAGCTTTTGCAACAAATCCACTTCACCTTTTAATTTAACAAACCTTAACATTTATTGATTATTGAATTGATTATTTTTCAAATAATAAACTGAGTGTTGGGCTTTCAGAAATATTATCGACCGATTCGATTAGCGATTTTACAATAGGAAAATTTTCCTTTTCCTTTTGACACCTACGGGCTGCTTTTAGATGGTCGACTATTCGAGAGTAACTTTGATGACAGCACAAGCATTGCAGGTCGCTATTTTGTATTTTGTACAATACAATAAAATGCTTAAGAGCACTGTAGCATGAGAACGGCTCATCTGATCGGAGCAATACTGGTGTTAATTTGTATAATTAGTAAATTTGTATTTACTATTTTGCCCTGCATTATCTTCATTTTCTCTGATGGACGAATTTGTCCAGGGATTCCACGACTTTTAGAAACTAAACATGATTTTAAATTTTTTGAAACCAAATAATTTATTTATTAATTTTATTCATCTATCCAACTAAAGATGCTATGACATTTGGTGAAAGGTCAAATATTGGCACGGGGGTTGTTTGAATATCTAATCCGTTGACACCAGGTAAATGTGCCCCAAATGGTTGAAAACCATTTTCATCGGCCGTATAGAAAACTGTATATTCTACATTGTCAGGCCCAATGTATTGATACGATCCATATACAGCGTATTTGTCATTACCATTGGCATCGGTTTTAAGAGATCCCGTTTCATCACGTGCTTGACCATCACTTTGCCTGTAACTGTAAACAGAGAAATGAACATAAAATTGCAATTATATTGAATACATTTAGTTTGGTTGTCACACACTCACTTGAAACTGTATTCATTTTGGGCATCTAACGATTTAAAATTGTAACTGTTAATTTGTACGTCATTAACTGGTGCCGTTATGGCTGATGCAGCTAGTAAAACAACAATAGAAACAGTAAAATATGGATGTAACATTTTGCTTACAGTATCGACAATATCACTTTTTAGACTGAGGATGAGTATGAGTTACGAGTAGTTTTCAAAAAATTAAGATTTCGAAAGTTGCAAATAACCTGATGGCATTGAAGATAAAACAAAAATTTAAAAATATCAACCCGAATTTTTCATATTTATAGCCTCGTGATTATGTAAGTGGGGACAAGAATAAGAAATGCTGAGTCAATGTCATTAAATTCAAAATATGAGGAATAGTATCTTCTTCATAATTTTGCTTAATAGTTTTTTTATGCATAAGAAATTAAGTTCAACATCCTACAGATGTGGACTTTTTTTTATTTTTTATTTATTTATTTTAAAACTGTATTCAAATTGTGAATTTACCAAACAGGTTCACCTATCCACACGCTTCGATATTCGAATTGTATCTCTTTACAGTGGCGCGGTCTGAAGTAAGCCGTCAAAACTCGGATAAGTTTCAATGATCCCACCTACCCCCTTACCGTTGATCATCACCAATAGCCCCATTGGAAATATTTTCGGTGAATTGGTGTACTCTGAAGTTTGTTCAACGGATTTATGTATGATTTATTATTAGTAATACATTTAAATACTTAACATTTATTGTTGTTGCTTTTGAAATAAGACACATACACACTAAAAATCTTAATGGTTTTTATTACACGTTTTCTTATGTACTAAAATGGTCAATGCATTCAAAATCGAAACAAAATGTCGAAAATCGCGTTAACCTTTGGATTCATCATAAATGAATATGTAGATTAGCTAAATCTCTCAACAAACAGCTTAGTACAGTAAATCTCTTTTTTAGTAGTCATCTTCAAGGTCGCCCGGTTCACTTATTTTCAGAATCTGAAATCATATATTGGTGATCTAATTTAGTTTATCATACGATTTGATGTATAAAGGACGTGTGGTCAACAAAATGTATCATCTTGATAAATTTTTATTAATTTGCGTGCTGCTAATTGCAATCGCATCATCTGCCCCGGCCACAGACAATAAAAATAATGAAACAACATTTAATAGTGAGTTCAAACACCTATTCGCGTAAGTAAGAATGCTAAATTGACAGCTTAATATATTGATGTCATATTGGTTATTATTAAAATAAAAATGCAGATATAAAACAATTGATGGGCAGCCACTTGACGAAAGAGGTTTAAAGGTGCCAAACGAGAAGATTGACAAAAAAATGTCATTAAATCAAACAGTTCAGTATTATGGCCCAGATGGCACACTTTATTATCAGTGGTTTACAATTAATCAGTGGTATAAATCCGATTTTACTTCATTTAGCGAGTGCAACAACGGTACCATAGGATCCAAATGCAATTAAATCGTTGCTTGCGGAGAAACGCATGTTGGAGATAACAATGTATTATTTCTGAATAAAATGGGTTTTACGTATCTAGAATAAAAATTTATTATAGTTTGAATAATGAACACAGTGTGGTTAAGAAAAAATTATTTAAGTGGTATTATTATGTTTTGTGTCAGTGTACGTGACAAGAAGTATGTGTGTTTGATTTAATCGTTTTGTTTTTTGCAATTTTAATGCTAAAGATCTTCCAGTTTGACTTAAATATAATTTTTCGCAATCGTAACGCAATCTCTGTGTATCGTGATGCAAATTATAAGCTTGTGGTAATAAACAAACGTTGTGATGAAATGTGATTTTATGTTATAGTTTTTTTAAGGCACAGTTAAACAGAATAAAATGTCGGCTACATATGTATCTATTCCAACATTGTATTTGTAGAAGATTAAATGTTTGGCCTTTAAAGTGTTGTTTTTGTATGTAATTCATTATTGTATAGGTTGCCTTTGTGGTGACGATCAAACAGTATTCTCATGAAATAATCGAACCCCGTTTGAAGCACCCCGTTGTGTTACTTTTTTCTTCGTAAAACCTTTTGACTCGATAATGGCCAATTCGTCATTATCTAAAATGGATCCACTACCAAATTTGTAAGGAAAGAAGCAAAAATTACATTAGTTTGTCGAATGACTTGAGTTAGTTCGTAGAATTTTAATCCTCGCTACAGCATAGGTACAATCATTCGTTGTTTTGGCTGCTTGTAAATTGAAGTAGCTCGAATTGGAAGTAACTGTCGCAAGTTTCCAATAAGAATGATGCCTAGTCCTCCAAGGTTACTATCAAATTTTCCAGTTATTTGCTTTAACCTTGAATCAATTTGATTTAAAAGTTCAGCACCAATCATACTTATTTCGTCAACTACTAACACTTTAACGTATTAAAATAAATATCGATATTGGTGTGCTGTTTCCATTGCCAACGAAAGTATGAATTGTAGTTCTGTCAATGGCTACTGCAGCTTTGCCAGTGGAAGCAGATGTAATGTATGCATTGCAGAAGCCATATTGTAGAATCTATTGTATATTTCCATTATCAATTTAATAACAAAAGATTTTCCGCATCTAGCTGCCCCAATCGATCATCTTGGCGACATAGTTGTCGACATATATCAATATCCTTTTGGATATCAATATTAGACTCAAACTAGGTTTTTCGTATCCACATTTTTAAATGGCAAATATGAAGTCATCATTTCCCTTCTGTACTCGTTGTAGTCCTGAGTCATATATTATATTCCTTCTTCATAAACTTCACGATTGTTTTTAGTATATTTAGAGATGCTAAAATAACTTTTCCCAAATCGTCTGGCCGTTTTTAATACTTTTCATGGTAATGCTCCTACCAAATGTCAGTAGAGTCATCATCAAGTTCACTTATTTGTTTTAATGTTTTTTTAATCCTTTGTCCAAAGATACCAAGCAGCTTACCAACAATGTCGAATTCTGGATGTTCATTCATTATTGTATAATGTTACGTTGTAAATTTGTAGCGGCTCACTCATGCGTCTGAGCTTACCAACATATCAACACAACGTTCACGCCGCTCAACGTTGATTTTTGTAATTTGGTTCGACACGCTCGATAAATCTTTAACAATAATTTCAATGAATAAAACATACATATTTCTACTTTTGCTTCAGATAGCGCGACAAAAAATTCCAATAGGCAAACGGCAATTTTAGTAAGTATAGGGTAATCCATTATATTTGTCGAATTTCTCTATAAAGGGTTAAGAAATAGCCAAGTTCTATCAAAATTGGCCATATCTCAGAATATCCTCAAAAAACCATTTTAAAATCATATTTCGATCGCACTTACCGAATTTTATCATCTTCAGTTGATAAATAGGCGAGTTCCACTAAAATTGGTCATCATTTAAAATTTCACTTTAGCATCCAATTTCCATCGTATATGTCGAATTTCATCATAATCTATTGAGAAACTGTCAAGTTCCATAAAAATTTACCATATCCATCACTTTATCTAAAAACCATTTTAGAATCCTATTTCCATCACTCTTGCCGAGTTCTATCATTATTGGAAATATTTCAGAATTTCATGTAAAACTCATTTTAGAATCCCATTTCCTTCATACTAATTGTCAAATTTCATCATAATCGGTTAATACTTAAGAAATAGCCAAGTTCCATCAAAATTGGCCATATTCCAAAACTTTATCTAAAATCCATTTTAGTATTCCATTTTCGGCTAAGAAATAGCCAAGTTTTAGTAGATGCCATATTGTACCATGTATCACAAGCCGTTTTGGAATATGGCATAGTGTACCGTATGTCGTAGTGGACAGCACGATGGTATGATTATATGATAGTATCGACGGTTTGAGTTGAAATTGAGTTGGATTTGAACGAGAAGTTGGATTAGAGATTAATTTTTACGTTTCATATGGGTTCATTGTACATATTCCAGGACTTGATTTAAAAATCATCCATTGTACTTGGCCTTATTCCAGAACTTCTTCCAATAATCATTTTAGAATCACATCCCCAACGTACATATGAAATTTCATCATAATTGGTTGAGAAATGGGCAAGTTCAGAGCTTCATCCACAAATCATTTAGAATCCCATTTCCAACGCACATGTCAAACTTCATCATAATCGTTTGAGAAATATACAAGTTTCCCGCATATTGGCCATATTCCAGAACATCATCCAAAATGATAGGTCTCGGGACCTGTAAATGCTATGCCAAACATTTCATAGAAAATTCGATTTGAAGAAAATCACCTTACTATAGCTCAGCCGATTCAGAGCTCTAAAAATCCAAAATCTGCAATTGTGCTCCGATTGCGGTTCTTAATACCTCTAATGATAGGTCTCGGGACCTGTAATTGCTATGCCACAAATTGCATAGAAAATTCAACTTGAAGAAAATCACCTCACTATAGCTCAGCCGATTCAGAGCTGTAAAAATCCAAAATCTGCAATTGAGCTCCGATTACGGTAATTAATACCTCTAATGATAGATCTCGGGACCTGTAATTGCTATGCCACACATTTCATAGAAAATATGATTTGAAGAAAATCACCTCACTATAGCTCAGCCGATTCAATGTTCTAAAAATTCAAAATCTGCAATTGTGCTCCGATTGCGGTTCTTAATACCTCTAATGATAGGTCTCGGGACCTGTAACTGCTATACCACACATTTCATAGAAAATTCGATTTGAAGAAAATCACCTCGCTATAGCTCAGCCGATTCAGAGCTCTAAAAATCCAAAATCTGCAATTGTGCTTCGATTGTGGTTCTTAATACCTCTAATGATAGGTCTTGGGACCTGTAATTGCTATGCCACACATTTCATAGAAAATTCAATTTGAAGAAAATCACCTCGCTATAGTTCAGCCGATTCAGAGCTCTAAAAATCCAAAATCTGCAATTGTGCTCCGATTGCGGTTCTTAATACCTCTAATGATAGGTCTCGGGATCTGTAATTGGTATGCCACACATTTCATAGAAAATTCGATTTGAAGAAAATCACCTCACTATAGCTCAGCCGATTCAGAGCTCTAAAAATCCAAAATCTGCAATTGTGCTACGATTGTGGGTCTTAATACCTCTAATGATAGGTCTCGGGACCTGTAATTGCTATGCCACACATTTCATAGAAAATTCGATTTGAAGAAAATCACCTGACTATAGCTCAGCCGATTCTGAGCTCTAAAAGTCCAAAATCTGCAATTGAGCTGCGATTGCGGTTCTTAATACCTCTAATGATAGGTCTCGAGACCGGTAATTGCTATGCCACAAATTTCATAGAAAATTCGATTTGAAGAAAATCACCTTACAATAGCTCAGCTGATTCAGAGCTCTAAAAATTCAAAATCTGCAATTGTGCTCCGATTGCGGTTCTTAATACCTCTAATGATAGGTCTCGGGATCTGTAATTGCTATGCCACAAATTTCATAGAAAATTCGATTTGAAGAAAATCACCTGACTATAGCTCAGCCGATTCAATGTTCTAAAAATTCAAAATCTGCAATTGTGCTACGATTGTGGTTCTTAATACCTCTAATGATAGGTCTCGGGACCTGTAATTGCTATGCCACACATTTCATAGAAAATTCGATTTGAAGAAAATCACCTCACTATAGCTCAGCCGATTCAGAGCTCTAAAAATCCAAAATCTGCAATTGTGCTACGATTGTGGGTCTTAATACCTCTAATGATAGGTCTCGGGACCTGTAATTGCTATGCCACACATTTCATAGAAAATTCGATTTGAAGAAAATCACCTTACTATAGCTCAGCCGATTCAGAGCTCTAAAAATCCAAAATCTGCAATTGTGCTCCGATTGTGGTTCTTAATACCTCTAATGATAGGTCTCGGGACCTGTAATTGCTATGCCACACATTTCATAGAAAATTCGATTTGAAGAAAATCACCTGACTATAGCTCAGCCGATTCAGAGCTCTAAAAATCCAAAATCTGCAATTGAGCTGCGATTACGGTTCTTAATACCTCTAATGATAGGTCTCGGGACCGGTAATTGCTATGCCACAAATTTCATAGAAAATTCGATTTGAAGAAAATCACCTTACAATAGCTCAGCTGATTCAGAGTTCTAAAAATTCAAAATCTGCAATTGTGCTCCGATTGCGGTTCTTAATACCTCTAATGATAGGTCTCGGGATCTGTAATTGCTATGCCACACATTTCATAGAAAATTCGATTTAAAGAAAATCACCTGACTATAGCTCAGCCGATTCAATGTTCTAAAAATTCAAAATCTGCAATTGTGCTCCGATTGCGGTTCTTAATACCTCTAATGATAGGTCTCGGGATCTGTAATTGCTATGCCACACATTTCATAGAAAATTCGATTTAAAGAAAATCACCTGACTATAGCTCAGCCGATTCAATGTTCTAAAAATTCAAAATCTGCAATTGTGCTCCGATTGTGGTTCTTAATACCTCTAATGATAGGTCTCGGGGCCGGTAATTGCTATGCCACAAATTTCATAGAAAATTCGATTTGAAGAAAATCACCTTACTATAGCTCAGCTGATTCAGAGCTGTAAAAATCCAAAATCACCTTACTATAGCTCAGCCGATTCAGAGCTCTCAAAATCCAAAATCTGCAATTGTGCTCCGATTGCGGTTCTTAATATCTCTAATGATAGGTCTCGGGGCCTGTAAGTGCTATGCCACACATTTCATAGAAAATTCGATTTGAGGAAAATTACCTTATTATAGCTCAGTCGATTCAGAGCTCTAAAAATCCTTTTAGAATCCCATTTCCTCGCGGAAGTCAAATTTCATTAAAATCAGTTAAGAAATAGATAAGTTTCATCCTAATTGGCCATATATTTAATTTGCTAAAGATTTAATTTGAAATGTATAAGGTTCAATTTGAGGTTTGAGGTATTACAGTGACCTTTCTTAAGTCTTAAACATTATTTGTGTAAGGTTCGGTTCAAATCGGTCAAGTCGTGTGGATTTGTTTAAATATCATACACATATGCTGAACATACTTACAAAGACTCACTTGATTTTATAGATTCCTCAACTGCTCACTAGACACTGGTGCAACACCATCTTAACCCTAATTTAACCCGCAAACGGCCTCCAACTCAACCCTCAACTCAACCACAAACTATTTTTCAACTCAATCCTCAAACCAGCATATATAAAAAACTGGTCAACTGTTCACTTTTTCTAAACGCAACTTCAATTCAACCCTAAACTCCATACTCAACTCAATATTCAAACCAGCATATATAAAACATTGGTAAATATTTCTATAACCAGGTATTTTGGGTCAATTCGTATGGCAGGTACCCGACTCTCTCGACGCACAGGTTCCGAAATCTTTTCAAATCTTGGCCTTGACCATAGAAACAGATTGGAAAAAAAAAATTCGTAATCGAACAAGCCGTTCTCGTGATAGCATGTTTACAGACGTACAGACATCCAGGCATCCAGACATCCAGTCAGGCGGACGGCTCTTTGTTTTTTTTTTTTAGACTCAGGGACTTACAAAACGTCGAGAAAAGTGTGGTTTTTGGACCAACGAAATTTTTGATCATTTTTGACAGGATTTCAATACTTTGGTCTTTTTAGACCGAAGTAATTTTAGCGGATATGCATGATTAAAGTACACACATAGGCTTACCAGAAAATCTTAATGAAATGTTTGCCGATAGAAGACAGTTTTGAGATATCGACTTTCTTAGACATGAATAAGATTAAATTTTTAAATTGTAAAACGTTGTCGATTAATAGGTTAACGCTTTATTAAGCTTAAAGATGCAAACACAATGATGTCCATTCCGTTCCGCGCAGTTTTTTCGGGGAAAGACGGAAACATTAGTACTTAAATCGAAAGTTGGTGAAACATCCGAGGCGGAGCAAATAAAAAGCGAAAGGAACGGAACAGATGTCATTGTGGGGGGCTCAATTGGGGCTCTCATACAGCCCAACAGAAACAACTTAATTAAATGATTTGACCATTTGTAATGTCGCCTGTTCCTTAATGGCATGTTGCAAGCACAGTAGAATTTAAAAAAAAAATATCTATACTGAAGAGTAAACACATTTCCACCTCAGCGGTTCTGTTAATAAGCAAAACTATCAGATTTGGGGCATTAATAATCCAAGGGCAGTTGTTCAAGTTACAATAAAAGAAATGCATTTTCTCCAAAATTTATTGTTCTATTCATACTTGTTATGGTATCCTCCGCTAG
Organism: Tipula vernalis; assembly: GCA_958295665.1. NCBI lineage: Eukaryota > Metazoa > Arthropoda > Insecta > Diptera > Tipulidae > Tipula > Tipula vernalis. Next base: position 18,644,643 of record OY282560.1, read on the forward strand.
CCAGACCAGGAGGACTGGCGAGGAAGTCCTTTCAGCAACATTCTATATGAACTCATGCTTTTCCATTTTATGTCGATAATCTAACCATACATAGCTAGATTAAGTTGACAAATGTTGTAGTATATCGTTTGAGAGCCTTTTACAGTATCATCCCATTTAATTTATTTACAAATTAGATCACAGCAAGATGAAGGCTCCATATAGAAATAGAGTAAGCCGGCATTGAGATGTGCACATCACATACCCAATTCTGGTGCTTAGATTTCTACTCTTGCTTCTGGTTTTCCCTTTCTGGTCCAAGGCAGTTTAGGCCAAACCAGTTACTGATGCGTGTATGCATTATTTACAAATGTCAGCCTAAAAATCCAAAATTGGAAAAGTTGTGTGCATGTCATGAATGGGATGGAGGCACCTGCATAACCGCAATAAAGTTTTGCAGGCGGTAATGTAAACATATTTTGAAATACAACTCCCTATAGTAAGACACTAGTTAACCATCATTTGTAGGCCATTTAACGTACACTCTCTTATACATAACTTCGCAAAAGACATCAAGGTTCTTCCGTATTTTTATTCTTTTCTCAGAGTCAGCAGTCATCGAACGTCGACTTCGTACTTAGCGATCCGCCATAAACCTTAACACATACACACATGTTTCAGTTTTTATGTTTTATGTGATAGTTCGGAAACCTGTAAGTTGAATATGAATTTGGAACGTGTCATAATAAAGGTTATTAAATGCTGCTCAAAATTAACATCTTCAGATGACAATGATTTTTTGGAGTGTTCGACGTTTTTGATTGATAAGCACTGACACACTCGTGTAAATGTTCTGCCAAATTGATTCGATTCAGTGCCATCTTTGGCCTAAATTACAATACAAAAATTATAATTTGATCTACAATTTTAATAAACTGTTACGCTTTTTATACTTTACAATAATTAACGTTTGTATTGTATCCTGATAGCCTGAGACAAGGCTATCAATGTAAATTGATTTACACATATACGAATTTGGTTGAAATTTCCTTGTCATATTATATTAAACTAAAACTTGCGCGTAAATTTGCATCAAGCTTTATGTAACCTTTTGAAACAATAAGAACATTTGTAGAATGCTACAATATATCATCGTCAAATTTATGTATTTGTTATAGTTTATTCTAAAATCGATAACATTTTATTGCTATTTGTAATTTCTTATTTAGGTATTGAAATGTCTGTAATCAGAATTCATAATTTAGTATATGTCAATATCGTCAACTAATCGTCAATATATCGTCAATAATATCAACTCGCGTCGAGTTTGCAATAACCTGTTTGATATTCGTTTAATCCAAATGAGGACTAATAAGGCGTATTGTGCTTCACAGTAGAGAACTTTCACAGTACTTCCTTACGTATTTGTTTCCAATTCCTAGCGCCACTATCTACATTTACCTCCTGTATTTATTTTTGAGCAAGAAACTCTGCTTGAGAGACTTCGAGGTTTTACACAATAGGATATGGGCATATAGACCAAGGCCAACTACCCATGCAGCTCGTGGCCTCGTTAGCTTTTGAAAGTTTTAATTCGTTAGTGTATGCATGATGGAGGTCCAAGCATGACTGGTGTATGACTAGTGTTTTCCATCATCCCTTTTAATGATCCTGTTATGGTTTGGTTAAAATTATTGAAGAAGAAGTCAAATTCAAAATAATCTTAATAAATTTTTAAATGGTCAAATACCATGGGTCATGCAAAATTCTTTTCAGTCGCTGATGGGTATTTTCCAAGGAGGAGACCTGCCCAGCAGAAAAGCTGTTTAATGTAGAAACTACCTGGTTGCCTAAAAAGTTAGTAGTTTCTGGAGCCGGTATGGTTATCGTTTAATGATATTTCCAACAAATTTTTTTTGATTTTAAACGAGGTTAGCGAATTTCCTTATCTGTTAGAACCTAAAGACATTATTACTTTTCCTACTATAGTGAAGTTATAATGGGTGTAATTGAGAGATTTTCACATTCCTCGGCAAATTAGATTACCAGGGGCTCTAAAACACAACGCCCAAAATATGTTATATTGTAACTTAGCTTAGTCGTTGGAGGTCTAGGTGTGAAGCTGCGTGGGGGGAATCAAGTTGATACTTGTTATCAGTTCCTTATCTTGTGGCTTCCATAGGTGTTTGGATTAACTCCCCGCGGTAACCGTGCTGAGAACCAACCTGGCTGGGGACCCTGTCTAAAAACTAGCTAAGTCTCTACTAGTGTATCTGGTTACCTGGCAACCTCCGGATCGCGGGCTTCCGCACAGATTCATATTTTTCTCCACTACTCTTGGAATTATTATTGATATTATTTCGGAAACCCGGAAACTGCGGCTGGAAGGACATCGGCTTATAAGCTCGGTCCTGAAGGTCAAGATACGAAACGGGACTTAAGTAAAAATATTGCTGGTCTCTCTAACATAACCATAGCTGAGGAGCTTTGGCCGATAGAATTTATTGGGAAATAACAAAGATTTTAATATAGCTTGGCCCGTAGTAACGAATTATCAGACACGATGGTGGGCATGGAAGTTCTTACAAAGCTTAAAGAAATACCATTGGAATACCGTCCGGCTAAGGAGAAGGAAACACTCGCTTGGGCTATGATGGTGGCAGGTAGTAAACGGAATCACCTAAAGTTACAAAAAAGTCGAGGTTCAAGGAAACTGTAACCAGGCCTTTCAGCATGGTTCTTAAGGACCAGCTGATTGTTGCTGTTATAGACAGGGCACACGAGGATGGGATCGCTCGTTAAGGGGGGGAAGGTAAACGTGGCTCTAGTTGCGACTTTCCTGAAAGTAATGCGGGAGAACATAGGGCCTGCTCTGGAATGTAGGGACGAAGGATAGCACAGGAAAAACTACAGCCTGTGCCGACTAAGGCCGTAGGGAGTCTGGGTGAGGTCTGACCTGATTAGAAGTTGTGGCAAGGGAGAATATTCCGAGCAGGCTACAAATGAGATTTTCGGGATGCTTCGGATTGGCAATCCGGATCTTCCCACCTAGAGGCTTTTGCAAGGACGAGGTACATGCTAAGTCACCTTAAAAGTATTTAAAAAGGATTAGGCTGTACCAAACCAGTGTGAAGTTTTTGGACACTTTTTTTTGGGACAAAAATTTAAGCGACTGTACTGTGAAGTTTTTGGACAAAAATCAGATTTTAGAAAAATTAAGTTTTTGGACATATATTTATGCGGGTGTACATCCTTTAACAGTGTATATAACATTCGTTTATATGTTAATTTTCTAAATTTTTTTACAAGAGCCCTACGGCTCATATCAAAATGGCACTGAGTGATTTCAATTCCGCAATGTATGCCCTTTAAAACCTATATAGTCACTATATGAGTCAATCTCTGAGATTCGTGCTATTTGGTATAATAGAGAACAACGTCCTTGTTCCAAACGAAATTCGTTGATTTGTTAATTTTCTAAATCTTTTTGCAAGAGCCCTACGGCTCATATCAAAATGGCACTGAGTGAATTCAATTCCGCAATGTATGCCCTTTACAACCTATGTTGTCACTATATGAGCCAATCTCTGAGATTCGTGCTATTTGGTATAATAGAGAACCACGTCCTTGTTCCAAACGAAATTCGTTGATTTGTTAATTTTCTAAATGTTTTGCAAGAGCCCTACAACTCATATCAAAATATCAAAGTGGTGCTAAGTTCTTTGATTTGTTGAAAAGCATATTGGGAATGAATGTTAGAAATTATTTGAGGCAATAAAACAAATTTGAATAACTTTATTTTTGTTAAATACATTGTTAAAAGAAGTATGTACACTCGCATAAACATTTGTCCAAAAACTAATTTTTTATTTTGTCCAAAAAAAATTCACAATGTATACTCGCATAAATTTTTGTCCAAAAAAGTGTCCAAAAACTTCACACCGGTCTGTACCAATAGGAGAGGAAATCCCGGGTGATATCCTGCCGGGTAATGATGGTGCTCCAGAACGTGTCCTTAGAGTGCATGGAACACTCTTTTTGGATTCTGAGATATCAATATCCTTGGGAATACGAACGGATTGGAGGTGAACGTGTAGCTTGATGGTGAGACTGCTGCAGATCAATTTACACCACCATAAGGCAGCCTCGGCTGCTCTTCTGCTCAAAATTCAAGCTAATAGAGTTGATGTTGTTCTGTTTCAAGAACTATGGGTTAATGGAGATCGGGTAATGGGACTTAGGGCCATAAACTTTAAAGTAATTTATGCAAAGAAGGATGATAAAATTCGTTCGTACAATCTCTCATAAATGTGTTTGTGCTATTTAATTACAGTGTAACTCAGATGTGTTTCCCTGGTTTATATCAGCCAGTCTATCGCATGAAGAAAATTCGTACCAGCTGCAATTCTTAGGGGTGCTTTGAATGGATTCTCAAAATCCGTCCTGGGTAGTGATGTGAACTCACACCACATAAAATGGGGAAGTACGGATAGAAACGGGAGAGATGAGTTACTCCTTTATTATATTTTAAGTACTAACCAACAGACAAGAGGTACTAGATATCATACTTCTCTCAGATTTTATCAAGGGATACGAATTTTTTAATTCAGTGACTTTATGATGGCCGAGACAACTTCCCTTGAGGGCTCGAAATACTAAATTGCACACTTTACATTATAGAAATTCGATTAAGTTTTAAATCATTTATTATCCAACTATATAGTTTAATTGATATACTTTTATTCATTAATTATTATTGTCATAACGAGGCGACGTAGTAGTGTAACTGCGAGGAGATTTATTACTCCAATTAGGACCATTTTCTTTAGTAAAATCATTTCTTTTAATATCTGGGGCATTTTGACTGATTTCATTTGTTCTAGAAATTTAAAATAAAATAAACAAAAAATTATCTCTTATTGGGCTCACTAATTAAACTTAATAAACAACTCACATTGAATCATAATAGCCTGAAACCCGAGCTGCTCCGATTAGAACAACCAATCCAAGAATGCAAACTAATTTATGCATATTCGAATGTAGTTGAAATTTACTTGTAAAACTTTATTGTTGGCGATGTGGCACGATACGGTTATTTTTTCACTGTGACATATGATTCGGTTTGGTTCCCAACTTATACAAGATATTCAAATAAAATTAAAATTTACAGCTTGTTATGCACCTATGTAAGTCAAAGTTATATATTTATTGCAATTTATTACAAAATCAATAACATTTTATTGCAATTGGTAATTTATTAGCTTTTGGCATTTCTGAAATATCTGCATGAAAGTGCGACGTTTCGTGTTGAATTTATAATAAGCTAGAGCGAGCGACTCAAGCATTCAAATAGCTTGTTATTGTTTGGTTTAATTTGGCCCCCGAAAACTTATTTTATTTTGAGGATGGCACAATTGCGAATATTTTTTGCTTCAAAGTTCCTCGAAAACTTCAAATTTACCCAACGTCGATAAATCGTGAGGAACCGTTTATGAAACCGTATATATTGTGTCAGAATGCGATTGAAATTTCCTTATAACACTTTGTTATTGGCAATGCGGCACTTTTTGGTGGCTTTCCACTATAACTTGGAAGTTGGTTTACCCCACCTTTCATATTCCAATTTATGTACGATTGTCACATAAAACGAAAATTCTTTAAATTCTGTACGTCAAATTTATGAATTTGAAATGATTTATTTTAACATCGATGACATATTTTAGTGCTGAGTAGATTTATTAGTTTTTTGGAATTTCTGAAATGCCTGGGAACATTCATTGTTTGTTTTTTGTCGAAGTGCATCCTCTCTGCATATAACTCGATAAATTTTTTTTATGAAGATGCTACCATCAGGCAAACTTTAAAGTTTTTCCTTTTCAATGAGTTGTTTTCGATGTTGCTAATCAAGTACAAATTCACCCATTCCCACATTCCACTTAAGAACATTGAATTCTAGGCAATTTCAACGATTACCTTAGAAATTGTAAATTAAAGCTTTCGGCGTAATTAAACCTACTGTAAAAATCAGGTACTTATGTCCAGGTTATCTTGCTTGGTTTCTCATTTATTTAACGCTGGTGATCCTCATAGCTATTTTATTTCAATCCTCAATGAGATGTAGATTTAGCAAATGTACAACACCATTTCGGCACAGATTTGCAATTCAATAAGGAATACAAATCAAATAGAAAAACTTGTTAAGTAACACCGAAGTGAAGTTCTTAGGAAACAACACAAAATGTGGTAGTGTGAATAATCCAAATAGTATAAATTTAGGCGATTTTTGTGTCATTGAACAAACTATTGAAGTGACTAAATTTATTCACCAAAAATCAAAAGTCTAAAGGTCAAATGATTCTTCTCGAATGTTCGTAGTATGGACTTGATGCAAAAATTATCAAATGGTCGGTCCTTGGGGTCGGCCATATAAATAACAAGCAATATTTGCATCAAATGTTGTACGACATTCCGATGAAAAGTTCCAAGGTCAAATGTTTTTTTTCGAATGTTCGTAGTATGCACTTGATGTAAAAATTATCAAATGGTCGGTCCCTGGGCTCGGCCATATAAATAACAAGCAATATTTGCATCAAATATTGTACGATATTCCGCCGACGAAAATTGTTCAACAAAAATCAAAAGTCCCAAAGTCAAATGATTTTTCTTGAATATTCGTGGTATGCACTTGATGTAAAAATTATTAAACGGTCCCTGGGGTCGGCCATATAAATAACAAGCAATATTTGCATCAAATGTTGTAGAACTTTCCGACGACGAAATTTGTTTAACTAAAATCAAAAGTCCCAAGGTCAAATGTTTTTTTTCGAATGTTCGTAGTATGCACTTGATGTAAAAATTATCAAATGGTCAGTCGCTGGGGTCGGCCATATAAATAACAAGCAATATTTGCATTAAATGTTGTACGATATTCCGCCGACGAAAATTGTTCAACAAAAATCAAAAGTCCCAAGGTCAAATGATTTTTCTTGAATATTCGTGGTATGCACTTGATGTAAAAATTATTAAACGGTCCCTGGGGTCGGCCATATAAATAACAAGCAAATTTGCATCAAATGTTGTACGAAAATCCGTCGACGAAATTTGTTCAACAAAAATCAAAAGTCCCAAAGTCAAATGATTTTTCTCGAATGTTCATAGTATGCACTTAATGTAAAAATTATCAAATGGTCGGTCCCTGGGGTCGGCCATATAAATAACAAGCAATATTTGCATCAAATATTGTACGATATTCCGCCGACGAAAATTGTTCAACAAAAATCAAAAGTCGCACGGTCAAATGATTTTTCTCGAATGTTTGAATGTTGTTGTGATGCAAAAATTATTAAATGATCGGTCCCTGGGGTCGGCCATATAAATAACAAGCAATATTTGCATCAAATGTTGTACGACATTCCGACGAAAAGTCCCAAGGTCAAATATTTTTTTTCGAATGTTCGTAGTATGCACTTGATGTAAAAATTATCAAATGGTCGGTCGCTGGGGTCGGCCATATAAATAACAAGCAATATTTGCATCAAATATTGTACGATATTCCGCCGACGAAAATTGTTCAACAAAAATCAAAAGTCCCAAAGTCAAATGATTTTTTTCGAATGTTCGTGGTATGCACTTGATGTAAAAATTATTAAACGGTCCCTGGGGTCGGCCATATAAATAACAAGCAATATTTGCATCAAATGTTGTACGACATTCCGACGAAAAGTCCCAAGGTCAAATGTTTTTTTTCGAATGTTCGTAGTATGCACTTGATGTAAAAATTATCAAATGGTCGGTCCCTGGGCTCGGCCATATAAATAACAAGCAATATTTGCATCAAATATTGTACGATATTCCGCCGACGAAAATTGTTCAACAAAAATCAAAAGTCCCAAAGTCAAATGATTTTTCTTGAATATTCGTGGTATGCACTTGATTTAAAAATTATTAAACGGTCCCTGGGGTCGGCCATATAAATAACAAGCAAATTTGCATCAAATGTTGTACGAAAATCCGACGATGAAATTTGTTCAACAAAAATCAAAAGTCCCAAAGTCAAATGATTTTTCTCGAATGTTCATAGTATGCACTTAATGTAAAAATTATCAAATGGTCGGTCCCTGGGGTCGGCCATATAAATAACAAGCAATATTTGCATTAAATGTTGTACGATATTCCGCCTACGTAAATTGTTCAACAAAAATCAAAAGTCCCAAGATCAAATGATTTTTCTTGAATATTCGTGGTATGCACTTGATGTAAAAATTATTAAACGGTCCCTGGGGTCGGCCATATAAATAACAAGCAAATTTGCATCAAATGTTGTACGAAAATCCGACGACGAAATTTGTTCAACAAAAATCAAAAGTCCCAAAGTCAAATGATTTTTCTCGAATGTTCATAGTATGCACTTAATGTAAAAATTATCAAATGGTCGGTCCCTGGGGTCGGCCATATAAATAACAAGCAATATTTGCATCAAATATTGTACGATATTCCGCCGACGAAAATTGTTCAACAAAAATCAAAAGTCGCACGGTCAAATGATTTTTCTCGAATGTTCGAATGTTGTTGTGATGCAAAAATTATTAAATGATCGGTCCCTGGGGTCGGCCATATAAATAACAAGCAATATTTGCATCAAATGTTGTACGACATTCCGACGAAAAGTCCCAAGGTCAAATATTTTTTTTCGAATGTTCGTAGTATGCACTTGATGTAAAAATTATCAAATGGTCGGTCCCTGGGCTCGGCCATATAAATAACAAGCAATATTTGCATCAAATATTGTACGATATTCCGCCGACGAAAATTGTTCAACAAAAATCAAAAGTCCCAAAGTCAAATGATTTTTCTTGAATATTCGTGGTATGCACTTGATGTAAAAATTATTAAACGGTCCCTGGGGTCGGCCATATAAATAACAAGCAATATTTGCATTAAATATTTTACAACTTTCCGACGACGAAATTTGTTTAACTAAAATCAAAAGTTCCAAGGTCAAATGATTTTTCTTGAATGTTCGTAGTATGCCCTTGATGTAAAAATTATTAAATGATCGGTCCCTGGGGTCGGCCATATAAATCACAAGCAATATTTCCATCAAATGTTGTACGACATTCCGACGAAAAGTCCCAAGGTCAAATGATTTTTCTCGAATGTTCGTAGTATGCATTTGAAGTAAAAATTATTAAATGGTCGGTCCCTGGGGTCGGCCATATAAATAACAAGCAATATTTGCATCAAATGTTGTACAACTTTCCGACGACGAAATTTGTTTAACTAAAATCAAAAGTCCCAAGGTCAAATGTTTTTTTTCGAATGTTCGTATTATGCACTTGATGTAAAAATGATCAAATGGTCGGTCGCTGGGGTCGGCCATATAAATAACAAGCAATATTTGCATCAAATGTTGTACGATATTCCGCCGACGTAAATTGTTCAACAAAAATCAAAAGTCCCAAGGTCAAATGATTTTTCTTGAATATTCGTGGTATGCACTTGATGTAAAAATTATTAAACGGTCCCTGGGGTCGGCCATATAAATAACAAGCAAATTTGCATCAAATGTTGTACGATAATCCGACGACGAAATTTGTTCAACAAAAATCAAAAGTCCCAAAGTCAAATGATTTTTCTAGAATGTTCGTAGTATGCACTTGATGTAAAAATTATCAAATGGTCGGTCCCTGGGGTCGGCCATATAAATAACAAGCAATATTTGCATCAAATATTGTGCGATATTCCGCCGACGAAAATTGTTCAACAAAAATCAAAAGTCCCAAGGTCAAATGATTTTTCTCGAATGTTCGAATGTTGTTGTGATGCAAAAATTATTAAATGATCGGTCCCTGGGGTCGGCCATATAAATAACAAGCAATATTTGCATCAAATGTTGTACGACATTCCGACGAAAAGTCCCAAGGTCAAATATTTTTTTTCGAATGTTCGTAGTATGCACTTGATGTAAAAATTATCAAATGGTCGGTCGCTGGGGTCGGCCATATAAATAACAAGCAATATTTGCATCAAATATTGTACGATATTCCGCCGACGAAAATTGTTCAACAAAAATCAAAAGTCCCAAGGTCAAATGATTTTTCTCGAATGTTCGAATGTTGTTGTGATGCAAAAATTATTAAATGATCGGTCCCTGGGGTCGGCCATATAAATAACAAGCAATATTTGCATCAAATGTTGTACGACATTCCGACGAAAAGTCCCAAGGTCAAATATTTTTTTTCGAATGTTCGTAGTATGCACTTGATGTAAAAATTATCAAATGGTCGGTTGCTGGGGTCGGCCATATAAATAACAAGCAATATTTGCATCAAATATTGTACGATATTCCGCCGACGAAAATTGTTCAACAAAAATCAAAAGTCCCAAAGTCAAATGATTTTTTTCGAATGTTCGTGGTATGCACTTGATGTAAAAATTATTAAACGGTCCCTGGGGTCGGCCATATAAATAACAAGCAATATTTGCATCAAATGTTGTACGACATTCCGACGAAAAGTCCCAAGGTCAAATGTTTTTTTTCGAATGTTCGTAGTATGCACTTGATGTAAAAATTATCAAATGGTCGGTCCCTGGGCTCGGCCATATAAATAACAAGCAATATTTGCATCAAATATTGTACGATATTCCGCCGACGAAAATTGTTCAACAAAAATCAAAAGTCCCAAAGTCAAATGATTTTTCTTGAATATTCGTGGTATGCACTTGATGTAAAAATTATTAAACGGTCCCTGGGGTCGGCCATATAAATAACAAGCAATATTTGCATTAAATATTTTACAACTTTCCGACGACGAAATTTGTTTAACTAAAATCAAAATTTCCAAGGTCAAATGATTTTTCTTGAATGTTCGTAGTATGCCCTTGATGTAAAAATTATTAAATGATCGGTCCCTGGGGTCGGCCATATAAATCACAAGCAATATTTCCATCAAATGTTGTACGACATTCCGACGAAAAATCCCAAGGTCAAATGATTTTTCTCGAATGTTCGTAGTATGCATTTGAAGTAAAAATTATCAAATGGTCGGTCCCTGGGGTCGGCCATATAAATAACAAGCAATATTTGCATCAAATGTTGTACAACTTTCCGACGACGAAATTTGTTTAGCTAAAATCAAAAGTCCCAAGGTCAAATGTTTTTTTTCGAATGTTCGTATTATGCACTTGATGTAAAAATGATCAAATGGTCGGTCGCTGGGGTCGGCCATATAAATAACAAGCAATATTTCCATCAAATGTTGTACGATATTCCGCCTACGTAAATTGTTCAACAAAAATCAAAAGTCCCAAGGTCAAATGATTTTTCTTGAATATTCGTGGTATGCACTTGATGTAAAAATTATTAAACGGTCCCTGGGGTCGGCCATATAAATAACAAGCAAATTTGCATCAAATGTTGTACGATAATCCGACGACGAAATTTGTTCAACAAAAATCAAAAGTCCCAAAGTCAAATGATTTTTCTAGAATGTTCGTAGTATGCACTTGATGTAAAAATTATCAAATGGTCGGTCCCTGGGGTCGGCCATATAAATAACAAGCAATATTTGCATCAAATGTTGTACGACATTCCGACGAAAGGCCCAAAGTCAAATGATTTTTCTTGAATGTTCGTAGTATGCACTTAATGCAAAAATTATTAAATGGTCGGTCCCTGGGGTCGGCCATATAAATAACAAGCAATATTTGCATCAAATGATGAAATTTGTTCAACAAAATTCAAAAGTCCCAAAGTTAAATGATTTTTCTCGAATGTTCGTGGTATGCACTTGATTGTAAAAATTATCAAATGGTTGGTCCCTGGGGTCGGCCATATAAATAACAAGCAATATTTGCATCAAATGTTGTACGATATTCCGACGACGAAATTTGTTCAACTAAAATCAAAAGTCCCAAAGTCAAATGATTTTTCCTCGAATGTTCGTAGTGCAGGTACAGGGACGTAACGATAAAATTGTTTTCAAAGGTCAAAACTAAAAAAGTCCTAAGCCTCTGAAATTTCGAATTATCGGTAAGTTTGTAATGTTACATGACTAAAGCAAATAAATAAATGAGCATCTCATCTTAACAGTAAATAGCACATAAATCTGTTAAGAAATTCGCAGCGCAGATGAAAAATTTCAAAAATGAAAGAGGGCCCGCGCGTTAGGTCCCCTACCAAATGGAAGAATGACGGTAGAGGGACCTAACCACACTCGGTCACGACTCCATAAGGCTGGCACCTCATCTAGATGGTAATTGGCATGCGCCAGAAATGTTTGAAAGTGAATTTTAAAAATTTCAAGGTCATACAAAAAATGATCAAGCTCGAAGCGCCGGTAATTATAGCCAGCTAAAATGAATAACTTAAGCTACCCATACAGTCAAAGGGATGTCAAGAGTCTAGCCATTCGAACTCATAAGGAAAAGGTACTTTGGATTTGAAAAATGTTAACCTAATGTATACTCGATATATTTATATGTAATAATAAGAGAATGATAAATTAATCATGCATGTTTCAAAAGTATTTATTAAAGCAAACTAATATTTTCCTAAGCTCAACTACGACAATAAGATTTTTAAATTCCCTAAATATTTTATAATCATGTCCATCAGAAATCCAAAATTATTATTCCAAATGTGTCTCCAATTAGCCTTCGTTTTTCCAGCCCCATGAGTTCTCGGCAGAAGAATCATCATAAATCGGCCAATAAGCTGGATTATTGTCATAAGTCGGATAATCCGACCAAGACGGATAATTCGGCCAAGGTGTGGTAGCTCTTGTTGTGGTACTCTTATGACGATAACATTGCGGTGGACACCAATTATAATTATTATATTTGTTATTATTACTCGCTGGCCATAATTTTAAATCATCTGGGTCGACCCCCCTACACAAATTAAAAATAAAATCAAAACATGTTATCTCATTGCTTTTATGAAGTACTAACTAACAATGACTTACCTGGCTTCGATAAAATCATCGGCTTGCGTTGCCCCAATTAGGACAATCAATCCAAGAATGCAAATTAATTTGGACATGATTCGAATGTAACTGAATTTTTCTTGTAAAACTTTATTATTAGCGGTGCAACACTTTACTATTCAGCTTTTCACTGTAAACTACAGTTGGATTTGCCTCACCCTTTTTTATATTCCAATTTACGTACGATTATCAAATATAAAACGAAAATTCTTAAAATTCTGTACGTCAAATTTAAGTATTTGAAATAATTTATTTTAACATTCATGACATTTTAGTACATCTCTTGATTTATTCGTTTTTTGGAATTTCTGGAACGCCACTTTTATTTGTCGACATGTTTCCTCAACTTGAACTTTAGTTTTGGAATTTGGTGGGGACCCGATTGCTGACAAATTCGTACTTGTTTACTATGTTACAAAATGTTGATGATCTTTAAAAAGATCTTTAAAAATTTTTCATTTAGAACTAATTTTAAAATACTTTAGGTTATGAGGAAGTCATACCATTTGAACGCGTTATGGTATATAAAAATGTTGGAATATAGACAAATATCTTTCATGAAAGAACCTCTATCATTATTGATAAATATTTCGTCGTTTCTCTCCCCTTCCAGATGCTAATCAGCACTACCTCTGTCTTGTGCTAGCTAGCTCAATTCCAATAATTTTCATACTGCTGCAATCGGCTCGTTGGTGATAATCTCGACTTCATTCAGAAAAATCTTGTATGTTATAGTACTTTGCTCTCGCCAGTGGGCCGTATTAAAAACCTGATTAGAATGCTATAGATATCACTGTGTTGGTGCTTCCGATAGTTTGCCGTTTCCGTTAAGCAGGCAGATTAATTCTATAGCTGCTGTCTTAATGTTTATCATCTACTTCTTTGCACAGTTACTTAAAGCTTTTCCTCTTATTCTTTTGTATTTCACCTATAAGATTGAGTAGATATGACACAATTTTACGTTTTTAGACTGACATCCTGAAGTGTTATTATTGCAACCCCATATTGTTGCTCTGCCCGTTCCGTCATCTCACTATTTGAGGATATTTTGTAGGTTTCTGAAACTAGGACTTTATCTGCTTCTTATTCTTATATTGCAACCTGGCACCAAGTAATCCTAATCCGATACCTTGTAGTGATTGAGATTTATTTCTATAATTTTAATTTTTGAATAGAAGGAATCCTGTATAATGGCTTCCTGCTATATGGTAAGATATCTAAATTCTCTCGTCTCTGATCTTTTAAAGCATCCAACCAATTTTGACTTTTCTGGCTTCTAGTGTACAGCCGGTATATTCAGATACTAGTTATCACTACATTCGAATGTGGTTGTGCTACAAAAGAACTGTACTTTTGTTGTGTTGTTTGGGATAATTCAATTGATTTTAAGTGTTTTGGCATCAAAAGCAAAACTACTTTCGATTTAATTTGTCAATTAAAAAATCTTCGTTATATTTGTGACGATTGTGATGATCTGCTTAAAGTCCAAATGGATTTATTTTCAAAGGTGACAGATTCTTTCAATGTTATTAACACAAACATTCATAACCTCCAAAGTGATCTAATTTCCATGAGTTCAAAATTATCCAATATATTAAAAATCATCATAATAGCGGTACTTCCAAGTCTATAAATAAAACCAGTAATATTAAAGATAATGGCATCACGAATGTAAGTGTGGCTGTTTCTCAATCTATTCAACAATTAACCAATAGCGCTGGGTGCAACGGTAGTCATTTAAATATTAATATTAAAGTTAATGATAATGATGATACCGTAGCTCAGATTCAGTCTGAACGGGCTACCAATTTATTATTACCGACGTTGATGACTAATAATGATTGTATGAATCAAATTAAAACTAAAACCTCAAATATAAACATATGCAAAAATGTTTCACCGATAATTTCACCGAAACATTCGATGATTTATAATAATAATGTGGCTTTCCAAAACAAAAAGCTTAAACCTGATTTCATAATTGGTACCGGTAGTAATATAACATCTATTGAAGCTATTCCACCACGTAAATGGATTTTTGTGTTGAGACTTAAACCTACCATTACTCACAGTGAATTCACTGAGTTTGTGAAAAATAATCAAAATAATGTGTACGGATCAACAAAGATTCGCAGAATGGAGTAGGAGCGCCTTATGTTTCGTATAAAATAAGTGTGCCACTTGAATCCTTTGTGATTATTATGAATGCTGATTTATGGCCGGAACAATTATACTTATGAAGGAGTTCAACTTCAATCAAAATAGAAGAAATTTTCGGGGAGGTCGGCGGCTACCTCAACGAGTGCCTTAAGCACAAACATATCAACACTTAATAGTAATGATTTAAGAAACAATTTTATATATTTTCAAAATGTTCGCGGTATTGCCTCTAAATCCGCTGAGTTCTATCGCTTTGTCGTCGCTTCTATGTATCCCGTTTACGTGATTGTAGCGACCAATTTAAATCCGAATATATATAGTTCTGAGTATTTTCCGACAGATTATATTGTATACAGGTGTGACCGCTCGCCACTATCTAGTGTCAAATCAAGTGGAGGAGGTGTATTGATGGCAGTTCATTTATCTATTGTAAGTGTGGCAGTTGACAGTGATCCAACAATTGAACTTTTATGCATCAAGTTAAATATATTTAAGAAAAATATTTTCATTATGTATTGGCCTTTACATTCCAACGAGGTTTTCATCTAAAGTTTATACGACATATACAAACTGTTTGTATAATATAATTTATAAACTCAACTTAGTTGACAACGTGCTGATTGTTGGCGATTTCAACTAGCCAAAGGTTGAATGGCTGGTAGATGACGACGTAAACTGCGTCATTCCGTACAATGTTAAGTCGGAGGCTGAATCAATATGTATTGATTCCATTTTGTCATTTGGTCTCATTCGGATAAATAACGTTTCTAACTATAATGGTAAATTTCTGGACTTGTTTTTTGCTAACTCTGCCAATCTATTTATGATGTCAACCACAAATCTATGGAAATCAATTTAAACGTATCACAGTTTTTGGTGTCTAATTTTAATACTAATAATTGTAATTCTATTAAATCTTATGATTTTAGGCGTGCTGATAATGATGGTCTGATTTTTTATATCAAATCAGTAGAGTGGGATTCGTGTTTTTCGTTGGTGGATATTGACCGCGACGTGCAAATTTTCTATGAAATTTTATTCATTGGCTTCGACAGGTTTGTACCGGTTTCTAATAAAAAGTTATTCGCAATAATCCTCCGTGGTTTAACAACGATCTAATAAACCTACGTAATTTTGTAGGTTATTGTAGGTTAAATTAAAATTATATCGAAGATGGAAGTTATCCGGAAAGGCTGACGATAGATTAGCATTTTTAATTTTATCGAAACATTTTGACAATTTGCATTATATTGCTTATAAAAATTTTATTATTAAGGCTCAAAATAATATGACTTCAAATCCAAAATCATTTTGGAATTTCGTTGACTCCAACAGGAGAACTTTTGGATTTCCATCAACTATGCGGTTCAATGATGTTACTAGTAATAATTCTGGGGATATTGCTGACTTATTTGCTTCATTTTTTCAAAATATATATAGTCGGACTGATATTGATAATGACAAATATGTTAGTGCAGAAGGTAGTTGTACCAACTCTTGTTTGTACACACCTCACATATCTCCAGAGGATATCGTTAAATCCCTCCGTTTGTGATGGATGTGGCCCAGATGGTATTCCTTCATACTTTCTTAAAAATTTTAGTAATGAAATGGCTCTGCCTTTGTCAATTTTATTTAATGATTCACTTTTAAAAGGTGTTTTTCCGGTTGCCTGGAAATCGTCTCATATTGTACCGATATTTAAATCTGGTAATAGGAGTGATGTTTCTACTTGTAACTACAAGGGTAATTCATTATTGTCAGCCATTCCTAAATTATTTGAGTCAATTGTGTGTGATTATATGGTTTTTGGACTAAAGTCGTTTATTGTAGATGAGCAATAGGGGTTTTTCCGTGGGCGTTCTACTGTGTCAAGTTTAATGGAGTTTACGAAACATGCCACGGAGGTGATTGAGAGTAATGATCAACTGGATGTCATTTACACCGACTTCAGTAAGGCGTTTGACTAAATCAAAAATTAAAATTCTTCGGAATTAATGATAATTTAATCAAATGGCTCTTGAGTCGTACCTCACATATTATTTGTAAATGATATCACAAAATGCATAAAATTTTCCCGATGTCTAATATATACTGACGACCTAAAAACATTTTCTCCTATTCGTAGTCTATCTGATGCTGTTAAATTACAAATGGATATAGACGGGGTAAGTCTTGGTGTAAGAATAATTTATTACATTTGAATGTAGCTAAGTGCAAAATAGTGACGTTTACACGTTCATCTTCGCATCTGATTTATAATTACAACATTGCAAATAACACTCGTGTTAACTATTCGCACACACTTGAAAATTGATTTTCACCGAACGTATTATGGAAGCGACGATCCTTTGAATTCTATGCCGAAACTTTATAACGAACTTTGAATATTTTGCGACTTTAACATGACGAAAGTGAAAATCAGACAATTTCAGTTGAATAATTTATTTGTGCTTTCAATAATTTAATTTTTTGAGAAAATTGTTATGGTTCTGAAAAAATTTTTCTTTTTTTTAAAATAAAATAAAAATCATCCTCTGCTGGTTGGTTCGTTCCAGTTCCAGAGGGCAAACTGTTTTCCTAGTGTCTTCAGATCTCTGAATTCAATGGTGATTTTCTTGCGCTAGGCCTCTGTCTTAAGCTTGCCTTTCTAATGTGTTATTTATTAGTTTCCGGTAGTCTATACTCTTTTAACCAGTAGTTTCACACCTCAAATTTCACTTCAACGGCCCCTTAAAGGGGCTTAGCTCTAGCGTCTGATTAGTTTTTAAATGTTAGCCAATTAATGCCAATGATACAAAAATGCTACAGCACAACAAAAGCCTAATAATTTCAAAATTTATGAATTACAAACTTTAAAATGTATTATTTTAAGGATTGTTTAAGGCAAATGATTGATTTGTCGCTCGGCAGATAGAGAAATCAACATGGACTACAAGATATTCTAAGACGAAAAAATGGTTAAACTGTGTTCCGAACGCGGCCTCAAGATTTTACAGATGAAACGTGTAAGCCCGTTCACAGATGATTCATCTTTTTCAGTGATTGTTCAATATTCAGCCATTAGCTTTAGTTATAATCACTACAAATAAATTCGTAAGAAATATATTTAACAAAAATTAGATCCAAAATAAATCGTGGTCTGTTTTGGAAATGATAAATCAAAAACTAATTCCTAATCTATTTCAACGAAAGCAATGCAAGTATTACTCACTAATATTCATTGAATATTCACTTATTACTCACGCCTATTATTCACTAAAGAATGATCATTTCTCTACTTATTCACCCAATTATTCAGCAAATTAAAAATTTGCATTTTGAAACGTATTTCAGATGCTGGCAGCATGACTTATGCAATATTTTCGCTTGCTGCATTTTCCTTTACTTCAAATACCTTTTTAATTCAAATATTTTCCTATTTGAAACCAACATCTGTGTAACGTTGCGTTATACGTAACTTTTTCCACTATTGTTATTCAGTCATTATTCACTAGTAATTCTCTGATTATTGACCAAAATATGAAAGATGAGTATTGAGCGAGCGATGAAAATCAGACTGAATTTGAAGTGCATGAGTGAAAAATCTGTGAATGTTCAGTGAATAATCAGTGAATAATGAATGAATAATGATTGAATACAGAGTGAAAAATGATTCAGAACTGCTATAATCAGACAAACAAAACCAGCTCCCTTCTTGCAGATGAACTGATTTTAGATCTGAAGGGAAAAGTCACTTCAGTTATCTTCCGTTGCCTGTAACTTCTATTACGTTTTAATGGGATGACTTTGATAGCATTCGATTCGCAAAGACTTTAGATGTTTACGAATCATAGTAAAGTCAAACATCTTGGACTTAGATATTAAAACAAGGATAAATTAATTATGAAGATTTTAAAACTATTTATTAAAGCAAACTAATTATTTTATTAGCATGTTTAGCAGAAATCCAAATTTATTGTTCCAAATGTGTGTTCAATTTGGATTCTTTTACCTCATCCGACCACCAGGCATAATCGGGGTACATAGGCCAATCCGTGGTTGTGGGAAAGTCATCGTAACATTGTGGAGGACATCTTCCAGGGTTATAAGGTGGCCAATATGAACTACCCAAATTATATTGAGCAGCAGCATGACTTGGGTATCTAAGCAAATTAAATATAAAAATACAAAAAAATTATCTCATTGCACTGGGTTAGCACTTAATGACTCACTCGGCTTCGACAGGTCTAGCATATCTTCCTTTAACTTGAGCTGCCCCAATTAGGACAAGCAATCCAAGAATATATATCAATTTACACATAATTCGAATGCGGTTGAAATTTTCTTGTAAAACTTTGTTATTTGCGATGTGGTATGTTACGATGGCTTTTGCACTATACCTTGCAATTGGAATGGCCTCACCTTTTATATTTCAACTTTTGCAAGATGTTTAAATAAAATAGAAATTCATAGAATGCTATACATTAAATTTATGAATTTGAAATGATTTATTTAGATATCTATGACATTTTATTACAACTCGTGATTTATTAGTTTTTGGAATTCTCGTTCATACTCAGGTATGGTGTCGACCAATTCGTTCTAACATTTGAAAAGTGAATCGCCCAATTCAGGCCGCATAAATTAATCGTCCCTAATGTCACTCTAACACATGGAGCTGTATAGCAACTGTGTCCTTCCAATATCTAAAAATACTGTATTTCTTTAATTATTTATCCTTAAAGTAATCTTTGATGGCAAATCGCCTCATTCATGAATTTTACCATTCTGAAAAGACTTTCAACCAACCTACTTTCTCATAATATGTTGTCAGATTCCTATCCGATTTGGCTAGAAGTCAATCGAACAAATGAACTCTCCATTGGATAACGGAGATTGACGGGGGGAGGTTAAAAAATCTAGAGGAGGGGCATTAGTTAAATAGCAGGAGTTTCAGGTAAACTACCTGTTTATCGATATCCTAGTCCCGGATCCTTCCCGAAGACCTGAAAATATATCGCAATTCTAAAAAAAAGATAAAGAATGTAAAATGTAGTTTCTGGCAAACATTTAGTGAAAACTCTAGGGAAAGAGGTGCCAATACAGAATTTAATCAAAATGACTCAAAGAAAGATTAGGTTTGTGAATAAAATAATCATGCCAGAAAGGGTGGAATGAGCACTTATCATCTTTAACCCTAATAAAACGCCTGGATTCGATGGAGTATTTCCAATTCTCATTGATGATTTTAAAGTTTCCCCTGTCCAATCTATTTGCCGGCAGTCTTAGCGTCTTTGTTATGGCTGCAGAACTTAGTAATGGTAAGGGGAGGATAATTAAAGCGAGTTTTATTCCTGAAGGAAACTGAACGTAATGTTGGCACAAGATAACAACGTTGAGACAGCAAAGAGTACGAACCCAGCTACTCCGGTTCAGGAAATGTAAAGTTAAATTAACTTCTAGCAGATGGGAAAATGACAATAGGAAAGTAGACGAAACGCCAAAAATCTTACAACTGAAGCTTGGTACACTAATCAAGTGTATATCTTAAGAGCTTTTGTCAGAGACCAATACCATCACTATTGCATCCCATTTTTAGAACTCTAGTGATTAGACAGCTCACAATGACAATCAGGGTCAATTGCTACATGTAACCTTAGATCAGTCACAAATATAAACAGTTCAACTAACCTCCAACTCATCTCTCAAATCAGTCCTTTACTGAACTCCAACTCAATCTCAAACTCAACATCCAATTCAAACCAAATGCAATCCCTAACGCTATTACCAAGTCAGTTGTAGCCCAACCACCAATTCAATCCTAAATCAAATTTCAACTGAACCCGAATCAACTCAATTTAATGTTTAACTCAACCCTCAATGCTGTTTAATCGATCAAAACTCAACGGTCAACAGAACGGCCCGAAAAACTACACGCCTACGTAAACTAAACTCAATCTAACCTCCGATCAACAGCCAACTCAACTTCAGCTTAACCTTCAACTCAATCCAAAACACAACGACCAACTCAATACAACTTGGTGCGGAAACTACTTGCTTAGATAAACGCAACTCAAATCAACTTAACCCAATCTTGTAGTCAACCGTCAAATAATTCTCCAAATGTACCCCTCGCTGAATCCCAACTCATGTTAACTCAACTCCAACTCAAATTCAATTGAACCCCAACTTCAGCAAAATCTCAACCCTCTAATTACACGAAAACTATGTATATGATGATCTCATACAACTCGGCTCCCATTCTAAATTAACCCCAACTCAACCATCCACTCAACCCCTAACTTAAACCTCAACTTAACCTCAAACTCAACGCTTAAACCTATAAATGCTGTTCGAAAACTGCATAGGGGCATAAATCAACTCAATCCACAAATAAATATCCAACTGTAGTCTTTACTCAACAACCCCAATGCAGCACCCTAATCAACCACAACTTAACCCTAACCTTAACCTTAAACACTGAATTGAACCCAGAGCATCTTAACCTAACTTCTCACTAAAATCTCAACGCAACCCTCAAATTAAAAAAAAAAAACAACTCGACCCCAAATTTAGGCCTCAACTAAACTCCAAACTCAATGCCCCTCAATTCCAAAAGCAATTTAGAACGAAACAATATAATCATCTCTAGTTGATTTCCAACTCAACCTTAACTTATCCCAAATAAATCCCAAACTGGACCCCAACTCACATCTTAACTGAACGCTCCAAGAATACATGAGATCAACCCAATCTTAACTGAGCTCCCTCTCAACTTAACCCACAACTTAATTCTCAAATCAGTAGTGTCAGAAAAACTACACAAGTATACGAGCTCAACTCCAAACAACTGAAGCTAACTGTCACCTAAAATCAACACAATAAATCCACAACTAAACCGCTGACTCAACCTAAACTCATCCATAGTTAAACCCTAACTTTGACCCCATCTAAACCCTAACTTTGACCCTCAACTCAGAACTTAACTCAATCCCAAACTCAACAATCAACTTAACTTCCAAATCAACGTGGTGTGAAAAACTACACGCTTAAACCCTAACTGAACCCCCATAAATCTCCAACTAAACTGCTCACTCAATCTTAAACAAACCCCAACTGAACTGAAAACCCAGAGAGTCAAACCGAAATTGTTTTCTTTCCGGTGTCATTCCGATTCAGTTTCGGTTTTTATTGATGAAACCGGTTCAAACCCAGTTTTTTGGGCAAAATCATTTGCATTGCAGATGCTGAGTCTTCAGTACAATTTTTAAAATTTCGACAAATTCACAGATTTTACACATGAAAATTCATTGGCATACCGTAATTTTATCGAATTAATTTCCTTTTCTCTTTCTCAATTGGAAAACATTCGTTTGATTAGTTCTTCAACCCATTTTCAAATATGAAAAGCGAAAGTTATTTATTTGAAATGGTTCTCAGTTGTAAACATAAACAAATTTAAAATTGAAACGGAAACAGCTTTTCAATTCTTAGCCTAGACCACAGAAACAGATTGGGCAAAAAAATTCTGAATCGGATTCCGGTACAGACATCCAGACATTTATGGCTTTTTCGGACTCAGGGACCATTAAAACGACGAGTAAGGTGGTTTTGGATGGTCATTTCTGACATCAATTCAAGTGCGCCTATATCTCAAAATGAATTTTAATAGGAGTTGGGAGTAAAAGAATATAGATCAACACAGAAGTTAAGAAGTTACTCAGATTTTGCTTTCGAGCAGTTGCTCTCGAAATATTTGGATGGGGTATGATAAACATTTGTGCACTTTCCCCTCGCCTTCTATTACTCACAGAATTCTTCACTTCACTCAATCTCCTAGAATCTGTTGGGTAACCCCCGGGTCTAAGTAATCCTTATAAAGTCAGCGCTGTCTAGTTTGATGCAAATATATTAGTGACCAGACAAGTGCTTGTTATGGATATTAGAGAAAAATCATTTCTTGACTGATGCTAAACGTGCTAAACGTTTTAAGTGGTATGTCAGAAGGAGGTAAAGGCAACCAGACAAGTAAGAAGCACTTTTGCATCAAATTTCTCTGACTAGGTTTATTGAAAAAAAATCGAAAGTCTTGAAGACTTCAAATTATGAAATTATGAAATGGCCAGACCTTACTAATGGCCATATAGAGCAATCTGACATCATCGGTTTCATTCACAAGTTGAGCTCCTACAAAAACAGAGATCGTTGCTCTATTCATTTAAGGTATGTGCACGAAGAATTTGAATCTTGAAGCTTTAAGGTTATTTCCCGTTAAAATGTCGTAATCAAAGTTACTTTAATCGTTATCGACATTCGAAGCAAAACTTTTACTGCAGTCATATACACGAATATTTTTGATACTTGCCGATCTGGAGAGTTGATTACGAAATGAATTATTAAAAACAGAGGATTTTATATTTAATGCAAAACTGTTTATTATGAGAGGCTATAAGCTCTTTATACATTCAGAAGTTTTATTATCCTGGGGGTTGCATATTTGTTGGTGCGTTATCATAATTTGGAGGACAATACAGTTTTGAATTAAATTCCGGTATCTCATTATTGTATGATCTACAAATAAATAAACACAATATTATATCTGATGTCGCAAACTCGCTTATAATCT
The DNA here is from genome assembly GCA_958295665.1 of Tipula vernalis. Taxonomy (NCBI): domain Eukaryota; kingdom Metazoa; phylum Arthropoda; class Insecta; order Diptera; family Tipulidae; genus Tipula; species Tipula vernalis. The sequence goes on from OY282560.1 coordinate 18,668,376, forward strand.
TAATATAACTCACTCCAACTGACTAAGTGGGATACAGGGTTGAGTTGGAGCCCCAATTAGAACAAGCAGTCCTAGAATGCAAATTAATTTCATCATACTCGAATTTAACGGAAATTCCACAATGCAACACTACACTGTAACTCTTTTAATTTAACATTCAGTTGGGTTTGCCTCACGCCTTTTATATTTGAGTTTTACGAAGCATTCTGTTCTAGAATTTTATATATGTTTTTGTTAATTGATTTCAATATCGATAACATTTTATTGTATTACGCATTGTAATTTATTAGGTTTGCTAATTATTGGAATACCGGAAATTGTGTTAACATTCATTATATTTTACTGTCGACCTAAACATACCAACCTTGTACGATTGCTTCAACCCAGATAAGGTTTGGTAATACTTTTATAACCTCCATTTAGAAGGTTGTCTCTTCCAAATATGCTGGTCTCTAGGTTGGCAATATCATCTCTCTTCAGAGGACCTTTCGTCCAGCAATAGTTTGCTGTTAATATTTTCGCAAGGCTTCGTTATATGGATGTACAAAGTTTCTTCACGAGTAAAGCGACGTTCTAGCCCTCTCGGTCGTTGGAACTAGAGACTGACTGGCCCTAATTTCTAGAGGATCCCTCCCAGTGACCTTTAAATGTTCACTGCGAATAGTTTTTAAGTGGGTTGGGATCAAGTTCCCGGAATCGACATAAACTCCTTTCGATATTACCGGATTCTTCCTTGTGGTTTATCAGAACTAACATTGTAAAATAAAAACGGCCTGCCAAAATTGAGATTTATGATGGCAATGTTCTACTAGAATAATATATTTGGTGATCTTCGACAGTATGAGGGCAGTGGCTAAAAAATTATTTTCCTTGGGTCTGGTTTTGAGACTTGTTCATATGCACAACATTTTTTTTGTCTCGTTATGTTGGAAATTCATACAAACCTGTAAGTCAAATATAAAAAGTTTTTTTCATTGTGAAAGCTCTGTAGGTGTGTGATAAAATATTATCTCTCGAAATAAAGTTAGCTCAAACCCCATTTGAAATTCACTGTAAGCAAATTGTGCATTAGGGCATTAGGGTGGGTACTTTTTAAGTGGACTCCACGAGCATGCCGCATCCTTGTTAAAATTTATATTATGGTACTATTGTCAAACCAAAGTTTATAAAAATTATTGTAGATAGCATCTTTTAACTTTTCTCATCTCGATGAAGAGATCATAATTGCATTGTTAAGAGATTTTTGTTGACGTTCATGTTACTAATAGTAAAGGAAAAAAAATGTGTGATGTAAATTGTAAAGGGCAAATAAAAATGGTCAGGGAGCGGGATCCTACGCAACACACAAGTCAAGGACAACTTCAAGAAAAATATTTTAAATTCGCTGTTTATGAAACTAAAAGGCCCTTAGAGCCGGATAAATACGGGCCATCAAGACATTTACTGTATCCATAATTAGTGGGAGTTATTCGTCCACCATTTGTATGGAACAAAACCAGGCAGTGTGTGTCTGATTGAAAGAGTTTGTGCTAGTTGATTGAATGTAATCTGATGCCTTTGGAAGCCAAAATTATTACGAATTTGGAGAGACGATTGCATGGGTTTTTCGACGGGTTGCGACGAGGGGCACGATATTTGGATGGATTAACGGAACGACAATGTTTGAAAAGATCAATGTGAGGCTGGAACTTGATGAGAAGTATTGCGTGCAATTTAATGAATATGAGCATACGTTAATCGACTATAATGTGAAGTCTTTCAACAAATGAAGTCGATGCTCAAGTTATCACTGCAGTAGGCCGTATTGCGGAACAAAGATTAGATGTCACGAACGACTGATCTCTCTGAACTCAACGCAAGAATGATGATTGCAGCGCTTAAGCATACCCAAATTTGGCGAAAGCTATCAGGGCTTCCCCTCGAAGCCTCCGAACACAGCAACGACAATCTTTTGGTGGTACACAAGTTACATTATATGAAAGGCGTCTTACTACGGAACAGCCCGATAAATAAGGACCAATAAGGATGTTGTGTAGTAAGACAGGTGAGTTGCCAAAGCCAACCAACGTTATAGACAAAGATTTCCTTTAAATTTTTAAATGCGCCATTAAAATGTGTCAAGCTGAAGCCAATATACCTACTAATCTCAATGCAAATCAATCATCGACAGTATGCGAGATATAATAACCTTGTCAGTGTGTGCAATTGTTAAGATGTGATAGTGATCATTCAGTATACCAGTGCAACGAATTCCGAAGTCTTAGCAGTAATTTGAAATTCCAATTCTCGAAGGATAAAGGCGGAAAATATGCGGTCAGTAACACCGTACTGCATGACGAAGACTACCACAAGTCCAATTCATCAAACAACAATTTCAATTTGACGGAAGATTGATTAGAAGATGGTGCAAAAATGGAACATAATTTACCCTCTTATCCCCTTTTATCTCAAGCAATAACTAAGAATGCTATCGGAGTCAAAATAAAGGCACGAGTGTTGCTGCTTCTTCATAGATGGAGCCTCTGTGCAGAAATTGGGATTGAAACGTTTAAATGCTCGGATCGAAGATGTCTTGTTTGGTGCCGACTACTTTTTCTATTATATCGCAGGGCCGTAGGCTGGTCAGAACATCATTCGTGTCCAACAAACAAGCAATCAATAACTTTTATTTCGATTTCGATCTGAACACGACCTTGAAGAGATCTTCGGAGATGGATTTGATTCCCAAACAACAAATGTTTACCGATATGAAAAGCATGCCAGTTAATTATTTTGAGAATACTTGTGCAGTTGGCGTCGATGAACGCTACGTGGTGTCTTTGCCATTTGGAGATATTAAACGATTGTGACGTAACGAAAATGTTAATATCATTGAGTCATATGTCGACTTAGGACATACGGAACTAGCAAACGATGATGATGAGTTAACCCGGACCAAAATCAGACAAATTTGGGAACTTTGGGAACTTTGTTGGGAACTGTTTTGAATGTTGAACTGCTTGTTGGCTCAATGATGCAGCCATCTCTGGGATCAACATTAATTCGATTCTGAAGATATATGCAATACCAATCGTAGCGTATATTGAAAAAATGTTCAAAATGCGGAGGTTAAACTGTTACTTTAAACTGATATCGCCCTTACACGAAACAAAATCTCTGACGCACGCTGTCGACTTCCAAATCCTAATCGCACCTGTTACAACGACAAATCTAAGATGAATAGCTGCAGTTTCAGCAAGCAGAACTAAATTCTTCGAGTCGATTTGCGGGTTTAACTGGGATTGAATTGGAGGCGAAGTGGGGTTGTGTTAGTATTCAGTGAGCAGCTAAGTGGTGATTTATTTCAGGGTTCAATTGAGGGTTAGCTTTTATTAGTTAAAGTTGGCTTGTGTTTATTAGAGTTGAGTTCATGTAGTTTTTCAGATCATATTGGCTGCGTTTGGGTTAGGGTTGATTTGGGTTTGAGTCGGAGTTGAGTTGAGTTTTAACTAGCGGGTCAGTTGGAGATTTATTTGGTGTTGAGCTGGAAGATGTTAAGTTTCATTTTACGATAAAAATTTTCTTCAATCAAAGCAAAACACTTTGAAAATGTAAGCTTTAAGCTGATTAAGGTCAGTAATGCATTAATACTCCAGGAGAGGGGTAGCCTAACAAAGTTCGTTCTGCAACATCTTTATTTTCCAAAACCAATTTTCTGGACGTCCATAAAGCAAAAAAAAAAAAATTCCGTTCGTCTCTCTGAATGTCTATACCTACGTTACCTTTTCCGATTTGGAATATTTTTTCGCTAATCAGTTGCTATTGTCAAGGCGAAAAATTGACCTGCTATGCGAATTGACCTAAAATCACGTGGTTATTAACACGTGGTTTTCAATCCACGTTGACCAATTTTTTCTACACACATATGCTGCATAGTATTGAGTTGAAGTTTACGTTCAGGGTCGATTTGCGGAATGAACTGGCATTGAATTGGAATTGATTTGAACTTGGGTTAGTATTAAGTGAATAGTTCACTGGGAAGTTTTTCGGGATTGCATTGAGGGTTGAACTAGAGTTAGCTTGAGTTGTTTTGATTGAGCTACGGTTGGGTTAGGGTTAAATTGGGATTGAGTTGAGGTTGAGCCAGTGAGTTGGAAATAGAATTAGGGTTAAATTAAGAAACAAGTAGGATATTATGATGAGGATTGAAGATTCAGTTGAAAATTGATGTAGGGGCTGAACTGGAGATTGAGTTGGAGGTTGATTTGGGGTTTGATTTGGTGATTACACTGTCGGAATGTAGGCAAAGGGTACACTAAGTGTCATAAATGGTGGCAATGCAATATAATGACCAAAATATTCGTTCAAGATTTCGTTGCTTATTGACCTACGATTGAAGAATTGCAATCCCTTAATTGATCTAAATAGAAGGAGCAATAAATGATTTTCGGCCACTGACGTTTGTCGATTAGTATCCTAACACCAGATTGACATAACTCTATTATCGATGAATTGTAGTATTGGGTAAATAATAAATTTAGTAAATTAAAGTGCACATTGGCTTAATTTGTGGCAAAGAGCAGGATAATTTGCTAAGTGCCCGTTTTATCGTTGCCGTTTTTGTTTTACGTAAAACTTTACTCAACCGCTGAATCTTTTCCGGTTAGATCTCATTCTGCCATCAATGTTAGAGGGTGGCCAATAAAAAAAATATTCGTAAGTATTGAGTCTCTAATCACTCTTTGTAGATGAAATCTTATCGATTTTGTGGCCGCTTCCGAAACTCCATCAAAACGAGGGGAAGTCTTTGGGATAATACGTGTCATAATATACCGCCTTCTGCCGGATATTGCAATATATTAGACCAGAAATTCTGTTTATTGGCTGTGGCACATAAACTTTGAAACTCTTATAAATGTAGAAGGGTATTGTGTCTGCTGTTGCATTCTACATATCATCCCTTTGCTCGGCGTTGGTACCGGGACATTTAAAACAAATACCATTTGTTTTAAACAACTGTCTGCCATGTGAAATGTCGAGATTTAGAAACTGCAGACTAATAGCTTGTCATCTGTATTTTGATTTTGCAACACGTCTATTGTGGTTTGATTTCTTTTTTGGAACCTTTAAGGGGAGCCATGCGAAAGATGGGCAAATTAAAGAAATCTTAAAGCTTAGAACATCTGTTTCTGCAAAATCTGCAACCGATTTTGGAGTAACAAGTAAGTTGATGACTTCAATATCAATTGTAGTTCAAACCCTTATAGATCTGAGTTGTGATAAAGAAAGCCACACAAAAACGACAGCTTATGGAAAGAATTTAGCAGGATTAAAAATCGAAAATCAAGAGAGAGGTCTAGTCGATCAAATTGAATAGAAAATAATCTATTCAAGTCCCAAATTAATCTGGCTAAGCCACAATCCAATCTAATGCAAATCGGATTGGTTACCGAACAATAATTCACTTGAGCATTTTTTCAATAAGAATATTGGATTTATGGATGTAATAAGCTAGATTGTCATCAACAATATTTTCAAAGGTAATTATTTATGTACATTAAGCTGGTATGCCAATAAAACAACACAATTGCGTTAAAATATCGGAAGTCTAACATTTTTCATTTTTTAATGACTTAAATTTTTTTTGCGATAGCGATAGCGACAAAAAATAGTTAAACACAAACCAATACACTTGGTGGAGTCAATAAAAACAAGTAAATGCTTTCTTTTACTTCAATTTTAAAAGTGTTTGTTTTAATATTTTAATAAATTAGTACTTGATGATTTACAAGGTTGTGTGTATTGGGAGAATTAAGTTTAGCTTCGAAATATATTTGGATCAGAACAGTCGGATTTGTTAATATTGAACGACGGGAAATACGAATGTGAACGAATTTACAAGATTCAGATTTGCATTGAATCAGAATTGAAGGAAATTCGGTCGTTTCTTCTTATTTAAATCATCTGACCTCCGACTTTTTAGCACCTCCGTGTAAGGAATTTGATAAAAATGTCGAATGGAATGGTTTCAGGTCAGGATAGGTCACCAGCTTTTGTCGTTTGGTCACTTGTTGTTTTAAAAAAAATCTATTCTAAATTTAGAAGAATGTTTTGTCCAGGTTCATTTTGGTAGGAAATAATTGGGTCAGGATTGGAGCCACTTTCTACCGTTTGGTATTCCAAAGGTATTTTTTTGCACATGTACATTCTTATATATGTACATTCCTAAATGTGGTGTTTCCAGTTGGAATATTTTTTATTTGGTTATTTCATAGAACGCGATTAATAAATTAATAATTTGTTGAGTTTGCAACTGAGTTATTTTTGGCGTGAGGCTTAATCTCCTATCTCTTGCTCAAGATTCAATAGCTCTGGGCCAAGTTATGCAAACAGTTTTGCATTAAATTGAGTTAAGGCCGTTAAACTAGATTGATTTCACCTATTAAACCTAACTAGCCAAATTTTAAGGGCGGCATCAGTCCGAAAATAAGAAAATTTGGTCATAAAAGCAATTTTATCTAAAGTCTAAAGTCTGTCCTGGAACCAGTGTAAACAAATGACTGAAATATTATGGGATTAGCACTAATAGAAGTGGAGTTGTGTTATCGTATAAATCAGAAAATAAGCTGCCATCAATTTGCTAGATCTTTTACAAACTCTGGATCAGATAAAGCTTTTTTGGAAAATTTCTTTTGATCGTTTTGAAATTGTAGTTTGTATAAAAATGACGAACAGAATAGTTTGTTCATCTTTATGCCAGGATTGGACATTCTCATCACTCAACCAATTTTTTTTTTAATAACTTTTGCAAGAAATTTTTGTTCAAGTTAGTGCACGGTCTGGACTAATTACGGTTTTTTATCGTTCGGTCGTCAATAGGTATCTTCCGCCCCCATCTAACTTGCTTTGAAGACCCATTATTGCCATTTCCATGCGAATATCTAATTAAGTACAAACGTGGGTATTAAACACGGATCTTCTTAAATTCACTATGCTAAATGTTTCACAATCTTCTTGTCGATCCATTACATTTAACAACTCCTTCTACTTTCAAAAACCATTCTCCCATATTAATTTAAGGTTCACTTCCATGGGATACCTTAAATTCTGACTGAGTAAAACCCGCAATTTTCGCAATTATGATTGTAACATATACTTGGCGTTGATAAAGAGCAGCACATTCTCCAAATTTCATCAATATCGCTCCAAATACCTAATATGTAAGGATATAAGAGGAATTCGGTACTGACAATGCGATTAACTCTCTCGCTAAATAATTTTAGTCAGTAAAAGCGTGCGCTCTTAATAAATTGCTGCGGGTCTACTTTCTTTTAAGAACATATAGACAAATTTCAATTAAATGATTGACATTTCATTTGCCAAGCCAATTTACAACAGCAATGCTATATAATGAATTCAAATTAGGAATTCGTTAATGGGCAACCAATATTATTACACGCTTTTGAAAGAAATTGAAATTTGAAATTGACATGATATCCAAATAAATACTAGTAAATTATTTAAATCTAATGATTGTTACATTAACTTAATCCCAACCATATCTCTGAGGTGGACGACGAATGCGACCACTACGAGTTCTCTGACCCCCCGACTCATCAGCTATAACTGGTTCAGGTATCTCTTGATCGCTGGCTGACCCTGCTTCTGAAACAGAACTATTAGCGGTCTGATATTCATCTGATGCTGCGTTACGCCCAAGTGGCGGTACAATTTTAATAGGTTTCAAATTATTCTGACCCATAACATTACATCTAACATTTTCTTCAAATATTACTTCTCCCCCATTCACTTCGTTATTCTTAGTCTTGGCGATGAACCATCGGTTGCGTCTAAAATAAATATCAAAATTATCCCTAACGTTGTATGATCGACCATTCACATTACCAACAATTGAACCATAATTCCATTATTTTCCTTTTTTTTTTTTAAATCACGAGATCACCCACATTTAGTACTGGCAGTGCTTTTGCATTCCGGTCATAATAATACTTCTGCCTTTCTCTTTTTTCTTTAATTTTGTTTTGAACGATCCCCTCACTTAGGTTATCGTGATATAACAATGAATCCGAAATCGGCATTCTCGTCTTGACCACCCGCCCAAAAAATAACTGGCCTGGTGTCAAACGCTTACTTGCCACAGGAGTATGCTGATAATTTTCCGTGTCTCTATCTTCAACACAACGTTTCAAAATGTTTTTAGCAATCGCAACACCTTTCTCAGCTAATCCATTGCTTGTAATCATTTGCAACTTCTTCAAATTCCCGTGAGTTAAATGGTACATTATCTGATTTTACTACAGTTGGATATCCGATTCTATCAAACCCAACCTCATTCTTCCAATGATATGACGCGCTGTTTTGTTCTTCAAATGTTCAACAATTAAATATCCCGAATATGCATCGATAACAGAAAAGAAGTCCTGTCCAGCATACTCAAATAGATCCATCGACACTATATGAAACGGATACTTTGGTAGCTCTTTTCACAAATGGCACAAGATGCAACCATTTCCCTTAATCTGACCATTCATATTAGGCCAGTAATAAAGTATTCTTGCACGTGCAAGAGTTTTTTTGACTCCCAAATGTGGTGCATGTAACCACTTGCTAAGTTTACCTTGTAATTCTTTTGGAATCACGAGTCGATGATCTCGAAAAAGTAAGCTATTCTCACAATGAAGCAGATGATAATTCGGCCAACCGTTCTCTACATATTATCGACAAACTCGCAAAAAAATTTCATCTCGTTCAATGGTTGAACGGTACAAATCATAATTTTTTTTCGATAAATACGCCGATTTAGTTACTGAATGAATGATTCCCGATAAATCTGTGTCTTCTTGACATTCCGATAGTTGGGCCCGTGACAGGCAGTCAGCCACAAGTATTTCTTTGCCCGGCTTGTAAACAACAGTCATGTTTGGATATTTCAAAAGTGACATGAGCATACGCTTAAGCCGCATTTTCACATCATCAATATCCCGCACTTTCCACCGTAAATTCACGTCCATACAAAAAATAATGAAACCGCTGACATGCAAACACAATTGCCAACAACTCCTTTTCGATCTAAGCCCATTTTTGTTCACTTTTACTTAACGTCCGAGACGCATATGCTACTGGGTGTCCTCTCTGGTAAGAACAATTACACAACCCAATCCAACACCGGTTCCGATGCTACGATATCAAGTAATTCCCTGAATCCCCGATCATGATTTTCCGTCCATTCAAATGTAACAACGTTTCGCGTGAGTCTACGTAAATCTGCCGATTGCTTTGACAAATTGGGAATGAATTTAGCTAAATATTTAAGAATACGCAAAAATCTTGAAACGGCCGCTTTATCCCCCGGCTTCTTCATCTTTAAAATTGCGTCACGATACTTTAAATTCGCCTTAAACTTTCCTTCAAACAAGATAAGACCCATAAATTTCACCTCACGCTTTCGATATTGAGTTTTATCCGGGTTAAATTTAATATTGTATTTACGCGCCCTTTCCATGACTGTCTGGAATTATAATAATTTGTGATTATTATGAAGAAACCTAACCAACTTACCTCATCTAAATCGTCAATCAAAAAATCTAACCAAATACCTAAGTTGACAGTCGATTATTGTTTTGGTAGATTTGACATTACCGATTGATTAATGAAGCGATCTACTTTATCGATAATGTAATAATTTGTAATTTGTATAACAGCTGATCTTACTGTCATCTATGATTGAATAGTTAAACAATTGTTTATTCAGCTCTTTTAATTATTTAATATTGCCGCGGTTTTGTCGTATTTGCTACCTTTAGTTTTATGACAAAAAAAGAAGCGAATTTTTTCTCGTCTCACTTTTTTTCCAACTATAGAGTTGCAAACATCTATTATTCAAGTAATAAGAAATTGTGCTCTCATTTTGTTTTCCAAATAACAAACTGAATAATCAATTCAAGTAAAAATCATTGTGGAGATAATTAATAAATTATAATATTAAATTAAAACAAAGTTGTGTTTCTGTTCTTATAAAAGTGGAATTACAATCTATACAATGACCTTTTCCATTATCCGATCGTGTTCTTCTTCCGTTTTCGCGCAAATACCCACCTCATCAAAATACATTATCACTCCCTCAATGTCTCCCAACATTTTAAACATTTCACGTTGAAATAATTCCGGTACAAAATTAAGCCCAAATGGCACGCGATTGAATTTATATCTCCCAAACGGAGTCATGAATGTTGTTAAATCGGAGGTCACTACGTCCTATTCCATTTGCCAATAGCCACTCTTCAAGTCCAAGACTGAAAAAACGCGTTTATCTGCCAAACCAGACGTCAAATCATCAATCGTTGGAATCAAAAAATGTTTACGCCTGATGCACTCATTGAGTTGTTTCGGATCCAAACAAATTCGCAGTTCACTTGAGTTAGGCTTTTCGACTATTTGTAAATTATTAACCCAGTCAGTCGGGTAATCAACAGGTGAAATGATACCATCCTGTACCAATCTATCTATCACAAAGAGTTTGGTATCCGTTTCTTATAGTGAAGAACCGGCTTTGAATTTTCCTTCATATTTATCGAAAACGTTCCCGGAAATTTACCCAAACCTTCAAAGACATCACGATTGTTTTCAAAAATTCCCCTTGCGTTTTTGAGAAACACGCAACAGAACCTACATCAGTTCGTTTGACTAATCCAAATCTTTCACATGATTCCAGACCGAGTATCGGTTCACACATGTCATCGACAACAATAAAGTGAGAAGACCATTCGATTTTGGCTTTCTGATCGAAACATGTTAATTTGACCGTTCCAAAAACATTTACTTTATACCGAATAATTTCCATTCTTATTTTCCAATTTTGTTTTCAATGTTCTAAAAATTTTTTTTGGAATGCAGTCCACATCAGATCCAGTGTCGAGTTTAAACTTACTTTAATAACCCTATTCGCACTTCCATCATTAATTTGTACACAATTACCTGAGCTATCCCAGTTAATTGATTGTTGTTGTTGTTTTCGATTACTGTTATTATCCGGCTTACGGTTTCTAAACGTGTTTCCGGATTTGGTTCCATTGCTGTTTGTTTGCTCACCCTTCGATTTACAAAAACGCTGGAAATGGCCCTTTGCTTTGCATGATTGTAAATGATTTGCTGTGAAATCATTACCACAATTGTAACGAAGACGTATTACAGCATCGATTGTTTCCTTTGGCGGATATTCAGTTACAATATTAACACATGGTATACTGTTTGTGTTCAACAACGCTGTTGAAATTGAGTTGAGGAATCCGCTTAATAATTTTCTTTTTAGATAAGTCTTACACAGAAATTTATTAAATTAAAAATTTCTTTATTTCACAAACTTTATTTCTGTTAACAATATATTTTTTCTGTGTGTTTAGCGTTTGATGGTTGTCACAAGAATAAAGAAAAATAACACAGCAAAGGAACGTACAGTTTCGAATTTTATGCACTGACGCGACATCTGTGATAATAATACATAATACATAAAATTCGCACATAACTTTTCGAAACTGTTCGAAGCTGCTTTACAATTAAGATGAATTCAGCTACAATTTTGACGTTTGACAAATGTCATATTGAAGCTGTCTATACAACATTTATAAGCTAAGTAATTTAATTTACATTATTATTTACTAAATTATTAATAAGATTTCATTTACTTTTAGATTATACAGATAATTTAGATAATACAAGCGCATCATATCAACATAATGCAAGGTAAGTACATATTACATAATAACAAATTATACTGTGTGTACAAATGTATAATATAAATTTATTTCTTTTCAGCGAACGTTGACTGATGAAGATTATGCCCCTTTTATTTCAGATGTTTATGATGGCTTAGACAATGTTCCTTTTATTTCAGGTTTTTTATGATGGCGTAGACATGCCGGCGGCCTGTTAAGGAAGTATTCCTTAACATTTGTTGATTTCAGGATAAATTTGTTGGTAACTTGTTACTCGAAGAATTTGTTAAGGTGAGGTGGACCATGTACTCGGGCCCCACTCGAGGTTAAATTTGTTGGAACTGGAAGGTTGGAAATAAAGTTACCTTATTTCGCATCAACATCGTTGATTTTGATCAATTTGGCTACTGGCCTTTTGAGTATATTTCGTGCTGTTTTAAGTGTAACAACGCGAACAATCCCGTCTTCTCCTGGGTGAACGGCTAAGATACGTCCTAACGGCCAACTGAGCGGTGGTGTTGCGTCATCCCTAATGTAGACTACATCGTTGATTTTTAAGCATTCTTGGGTTTGGGTTTTCCACTTTCGCCGTTGTTGCAGATTGTGTAGATATTCCTTTGTGAAACGGGACCAAAATCCATCTACTCGTTTTTTGACTTCTTGCCATCTCGACAATCGATTGTCTGGAATATCTTGATAGCTTGGTTCCGGAATAGCCAATAGAGGATGAGCCAGTAGAAAATGCGCCGGTGTCAATGCAAATAGACCGCTTTCGTCTTCTTCAATTGGAGTGAGTGGGCGAGAATTTAGAATCGCCTCGATTTGTGTGATGATAGTTGACAATTCTTCGTTGGTTAATTTGGAATTGCCTGTCGCTCGGATTAAATGGTGTTTCATGGATTTGACAGCACTTTCCCAGAGTCCGCCAAACCATGGACTTGATGGTGGATTGAATTTCCACTCGATGTTTTGCTCTGTAATGTGAGCAAGTACATTTTCGTTTGTTGTAGTGCGGTACAACTGTTGCTTCATTTCGTTCAACTGACGTTTTGCCCCTACGAAATTAGTGCCGTTGTCTGAATACATGACAGCGGGCACACCTCTTCTGCTTATGAAACGCTTGAAAGCTCCGACAAACGCCTCACTGGACAGGTCACTCACCAGCTCCAAATGGATTGCCTTGACTGTCATGCACACAAATATCGAGATGTAGCCTTTGACGTATTTTGCTCCGCGGCCCTTCTTAGTTGCGATTTGAATGGGACCCGCGAAATCCACTCCAGTATGGTTGAATGCCCGAGAGGGTGATACACGTTCGGCAGGCAGATTACCCATCATTGGAGCTGACGGATGACTCTTCAACCTATGACATATAGAGCAATCATTAGTAATTTTTCGCACTAAGGGTCTGGATTTAACAATCCAGTAGGACAATTTTGAGAGATGGGACAAGAGGGATGGTCCTGGATGGAGATAACGTTTGTGAAGGTATGTTAGGATCATGGAACTCAGGACATGAGACGATGGCAAAATGACTGGGTGCTTTTGTGCATAAGCACAAGTTGCCATGCTTAGTCGACCGCCGACTCTTAGAATACCGCCTTTGTCCAAAAATGGAGCTAATGATGACAACCTTCCCTTAAGAATTTGCTTCTTGGCGGACAATATTTGAATTTCTTCCTGAAATTCGTCTTTTTGTGCCCATTTGCATAAATATTCCTCAGCTTGGTTTAGTTCTACTGTAGTCAGTCCGATACTTTGGAAATCTGACTCTACATGTCTGCCCTTTGTTGACCTACCGGTTTTAGATCGACACTTGACGATAAATTTGTAGCAGTAGCCCAGAATTCGCTTGACTTTACTGAATGACGAGTGTCGTTTTGTTAATTGGTCTAATAAGCATGGGGAAGATTGTGTAATGTGACATTTTATTGCTTCTGTTTCATAATGCTCAGTGATCTCTGCAAATGATTTAATTGTAGTTTGTGGCCAATTGTCTCTTGATTCCAGCAACCACGGCGGTCCGTGCCACCAAAGCTTATGGTGAACGAGTTCAGTTGGCAGAATTCCCTTAGAGGCACAATCAGCGGGATTGTCAGTGGATCGAACGTGCCCCCAAACAGCATTAGGAATTGTTTCGTGAATTTGAGCAGTTCTGTTACCAACAAAGACTGGTAGATGGCAAGGAACTTTGGTCAGCCAATGAAGAACAATTTCCGAGTCCGTCCAGGCAAAAATACTGCATTTTTCGAGTTGAAGCGATTGGATGACTACCCTGATAAGCTTGGCAAGCAGATGAGCTCCAGAAAGTTCAAGTCTAGGGACTGTCAACCTTGGATTGGAAATAGGAGCAACTCGAGTCTTCGCAGTTACGAGGCTAATGTGCACGGTACCATTACAATCTATTTCACGACTATATACGACTGCTGAGTAAGCTACTTTGCTGGCATCTGAGAATCCATGTATTTCTAGTGATGATCCGGTCTTCATTAATCGCGGTATCTCAATTTTTTCAATAGAAATCAGCGATCTGTGAATTTCTCTCCATTTTTCAGCTACTTCCGATGGAAGTTCGTCGTCCCAACCCAATTGCAGTAGCCAGAGTTGCTGAAAAAGTGACTTAGCAGTTATCGTTGCTGGTGATAACCATCCCAATGGGTCGAATAAACGGGAAGCATCTGAAAGTAACCGTCGTTTTGTCAGATTGCTAGGTGGTGCGGGTAAATTAACCTTGAATCGGAAACAATCCTTGTGCGTATCCCAGTGTAATCCCAAGACCTTATGATCCGACTCCTTAGATAATTCGACCAAAGTTTCGTTTTCTTGCTCGTTTGGTAAAGATGCTGGGAACTGTGGTACATTTGATGCCCATTTATGAAGTGAGAATCCCCCAGATTTTAGAATATTAATTATTTGGTTAGCTAGATTTTGCGTATCTTGAATGTTGTTACCGCCAGTCAGGAGATCGTCCACATATAGATCAGCCATTAGAGCTTTGGATGCTTCGGCAAAACTCGACGCATTTTCCAAGCCAAGCTGATGAACAGCACGAGTAGCATGAAATGGGGCTGAGGCTGTCCCAAATGTTGCTGTCAGAAGCTGAAAATGTTTCAGAGGCTTATGCGGATCATCGCGCCACAAGATTCGCTGATACCTGCAGTCTTCATGAGCGATTCGAACTTCTCGATACATTCGTGTGATATCGGCAGTGAATGCTATTTTATGTAATCGGAATCGCATGATGATGTCAATAAGATTGGATTGAATGGTTGGGCCAACAAGTAATTTGTCATTGAGAGAAATAGATGTAGCTGTTTTTGCCGAGGCGTCGAACACAATGCGCACCTTTGTTGTTGTGCTATCAGGCTTAATGACAGGGTGATGAGGAAGATAAAAGTGTTCTGTGTTTAGATCGAGGTTTTTAGAGTTGAGTTCCTCCATGTGGTTTAGATCTAGGTACTCGTGCATGACTCGTTTATATTCATTTTTCAAAGCATCATCGCGTTGCAGACGGCGTTCGATGGAATGAAATCGAGAAACTGCTTGATCCAAAGAATTTCCTAGCGGAGGCGAATTAGGTGCAAATGGCAATTTAACGATAAATCTTCCATCTGGAGCCCTTTTATGTGTTGTAGTGAATAAATCCTCACAGTATTGTTGATCTGGTGTGTATTTTCTGGCCAATGGTACTTCCTCGAGTTCCCAAAATTTGCGCAAGCTCTCATCCACATTGAATTCCGTGTGGAGATTAATGTTTCTATTTTTTCTTGTTGTACTTTCTCCTGAAATTATCCAGCCAAGTGCAGTGTTTTGAGCTGTTAGATCATCTGGTCCTACTACACAACCCGGTCGCAGAAGTCGGAAGCATTGAGCTGCTCCCAAAATAATATCAACATCATTATATACAGAGTGCAGTGGATCAGAAAGCGTCAGTGATTCGATTTCTGGCCATTTACTCAAGATGCTTTCGTCCAGTCTGGGCAGTTTTGATGTAAGTCGTTTTAGGATTACGACTTGCACTTCCATAGCAAAATTGTCATGAAAATGAGGAATTAGCTTTATCTCGGTACATCCTCGTGATACGGCTGCTGTAGTAACGCCTTCAACTGGAATTCGAAGATTTTTCCTATGGATTTGCAGACGTTGTGCACACGCCTCACTCATAAGACAGCCAGTAGACCCCGAGTCTAACAGAATACGACAGAAATGATGATTGCCATATTGATCTACCACTCTTACTAATGCGGTCGGCAATAAAGATGTCTTCACGTGGATTGAGTTGCATACCGCAGCATGAATCCGTTGTGAATTATTACTGGTTTGGGCTGCTTCGGATGTTGGTTTGCTTTCTGCCTTGGGCTTAGCTGACTGGACAGATACGGGTGTTGTTTTGTCCAACTCATAAGAATCGTGTAAGAGAGTATGGTGTTTCCGCTGACAAATAAAACATCGATGTCGAGATGGACAATTTTTCGAAGTGTGACCCTTGAACATACAGTTGTAACATACTCTAGTGGTTGCAACGAACTCCTTCCTCTGAGCTATTGGTAAATCACGAAATTTCTCGCATTCATGCAGTAAATGAGGTAAATGACAATTCAAACATGATAAATCAGACCTTGATTCCTTAGACGAGGAAACTAGTGCTTTCTGATCATTTGCGCTTCTAATTATTACCTTGCTATTGCTGTTTGCGTGGAATGATGAGGCCTTTGTAGCTTTGCGTCTTTGAGATGTATCACGATCAATGGACTCTAATGTTGTACAATGCCTTTCCAGGAAGTGAATGAAATTGTCGAATGTTAGGTACGGATCGTCAGCTGTTTTTTCTGCCCAATTTCGCTGAATTTTCTCGTTCAGTTTTGATAGCAAAATATGTATCAGCCAGGGATCTCTAGTCTGAGCTTTTTCCCCCAATACCTTTAGGCCACGTATGACTTCCTCCGAAGTATCACAAACGTTTCTAAGACAAGTAGCAGACCCATTAGTAGCTGATGGAATCCGCATAAATTTGTCGATAAGTGATTTATAAACCTGGTCCGGTTTATCAAAGCGCTTACATAGCTTCTTGTATGCTTCTTCATAATTTTCAGGAGTTAGTGGAATGTGTATGATAATCTTGCTTGCTTTTCCTGTCAGAAGTCCCTTTAAATGCTGGAACTTGTGTATATCGGTTATAGCTGGATTGTTGTGAACAGCAGTATCGTACAGGTGTCTGAATGTGTGAAACTCATCATAGTTATTTCCATCGAATGTAGGAATTTGTAATCGTGGCAGCTTGATGTTTTCCTCCTTATGCGTTGCGCTAAAGCTTGTCTCCTTCATAGTTTCCAGAATTTCTTTCTGGTAGTTTGAAAATGACGTCATTGTTGCATTCATTTGAGCTTGAACTGCTTGTAGCATTGGATTGCGACCAGAAACGACCTTACGTAATGTTCCTTTGACCTTGGTATAGCGAGGTAAAAACTCATCGAGTTCCGTTAGGGTGTCATCTTTTGCTGTTATTTGCTCATCGTAATCCTTAAATTCTATATATGCCTTTTCTAGTAGTTCGAGATGCACATATAGTTCCTCGACTGCTAAATCCTGAAGAGCCGGATCAACAGTAATTTTCTCAATTCGAGTTAATGCTGCCTTTGCAAATCCGCGTTTCCGTTTTAATTCGGGAAGCTCCATATTGAATTCACCTTATTATGCACTATTTAATTTTCACTAAAACAGTTATAGTTCTAACAAATCGTAGTAATTAGCTTCTAACAATTCACCTTTAATTAAATTAATTCAAATTATGTAAATGAATTAAAACACTGATGACAATGTCCTTTGTAGCAAAATTAGCATAAACCGTATGGCGTAACAGTTATATTGGTAACCGGTTCAAACCAGTCCTAACACACCACTTTGAATTAAACTAACAGGAATTGTTAGATTTTCTTGATAGAATTCAGTTTAGATAACACTTACATATAAGAATTTAGATGATGCACTCAGAGAATGCGATCAGTTGAAAATTATTAGCAGAAATTATTAGCTTAATGTTTTTTATAGATTAGCGGTTCAATAAGAATAATTTACTCACGGATTATTAGCGGCAATATTAACGGCAAACTGCAAATACTCGTAGCGATCCAATCCCGTTGTAATAGCGAATCACCCGATGGTATTTGTGATGTCTTATTGTTTGCTTTGGTTGATATAAATCCGTAGTATTTGTAGCGACAAAACTTGGTAGCAAACTGCAAATGCTCATAGCGGTTCAATCCCGTTATAATAGCGACACGCCCGATGATTTTTTGCGGTTTTTCAAATATGATCCAATTTTGTCCCGGGTTTCGGCACCAATGTTGAAATTGAGTTGAGGAATCCGCTTAATAATTTTCTTTTTAGATAAGTCTTACACAGAAATTTATTAAATTAAAAATTTCTTTATTTCACAAACTTTATTTCTGTTAACAATATATTTTTTCTGTGTGTTTAGCGTTTGATGGTTGTCACAAGAATAAAGAAAAATAACACAGCAAAGGAACGTACAGTTTCGAATTTTATGCACTGACGCGACATCTGTGATAATAATACATAATACATAAAATTCGCACATAACTTTTCGAAACTGTTCGAAGCTGCTTTACAATTAAGATGAATTCAGCTACAATTTTGACGTTTGACAAATGTCATATTGAAGCTGTCTATACAACATTTATAAGCTAAGTAATTTAATTTACATTATTATTTACTAAATTATTAATAAGATTTCATTTACTTTTAGATTATACAGATAATTTAGATAATACAAGCGCATCATATCAACATAATGCAAGGTAAGTACATATTACATAATAACAAATTATACTGTGTGTACAAATGTATAATATAAATTTATTTCTTTTCAGCGAACGTTGACTGATGATGATTATGCCCCTTTTATTTCAGATGTTTATGATGGCTTAGACAATGTTCCTTTTATTTCAGGTTTTTTATGATGGCGTAGACAAACGCCTTATGTGCATTAGCAGTTTCGTACATTTTGCACGTTTCAATAACTTTTTGCAATGATTCATCCTTTCCTTCCAACAATTTTATTTGAAATTTTTTATCATTCGCTCCTTCAACATACGCTCGTTGTACGATTTTCCTTCCAATTTGTACTCACAAAATTCAATTTGTTTGCGACGTTCTGTTTCGAATGCTACAAATGGTTGTTTTTCTTTGCACAATGTTGTGAAATTTGAACGATTCCATTAGTATGTTCTTCTTTGGTATACAATACCCTACAAACGCTTTCAACACCTCATCCAAAGTTCTTGGAATATTGGCATTTGGTACCAAAGCCGTAGCATCTTTATTCTCTTGCCCATTTTCGTTTGCATTTACCGTTTGAACAACAACTGGCTCAATGACAGCGTTCTGATTTCCACGAATCCCATCCGTTGTTCCGTCGTTCGGGAACAATGTGTTATATATCTCCATCGCCTGGGAACCAATTAACCACAGAAAAGTTGCTGTTTTTTTCCGATTCAGTTTTAACATTTTTTCCCGTTGTCATCATATACATTAAAAATGTACGTTTCCACATTGACCACCCCTTTTCCAAATCGCGCATTCCAATTCCGCTGGTAACCGTTCGTTCGACATTATTTTGTGTTAATGTTCGATTTGTTAAACATTTTATTTTTCTTATTTGTCAATAAAAAGTTTTGTTATAAGAAATGCGATAATCGCTTTTCATAATACAAACACCAATACCAAGCGAATCGCATCCATAATTGGGGCCCAGGAATAGTCGCCTGAGATAGCCCTCCACCTTTTTATATTTCACGTTGAAAATTCAAAATTTATAGTGGATTGTATTTTGGTTGAAAATGTCGATAGTAGAGTAGAGCTTTGAGTTCCTATCAAAAAATGCTTAGTTTTTAACGGTTATTAAGTGACCCTGGTTCGTGAAAATGATGTTGCTAAAGATATAAAGCGAGTCGTAAAAATATTGAGGCACATCAGCCGATGAGAATTTACCACCAGCCTCAATGTTTTTTCAAATGTGACTACCGAAATGGTTTCAAAGGTTGTTATTTGTTCCGCAGTAATTTTTGAAGCAATCATATAATGATGTAGAAACCGATTTTATCACTTTAAAGCAAAGAAAATTGCAGTTTTCACCACCCAAAACACCCAGTAAGCGTACTATTTGTTAAAAACGCTTAGGAGTTATTTTCTGTAGAAGACAGTAGCATTCTTCCTTCTAATTGTGGCAGCATATGGGTGAGTTAATTGAGAGTCTAAAAGCAAGTAGTGAGATTATTGCTTGTAATTTTTTTAAATCCCGTCATGATGTCACCATCAAACCATCTTTGGAAACGAAACCTATCGTAGGCGCTTCTGCTACAGTTTATATTGCAAAGGCGGAAGATGTTCCTGTTAGAGCTTATATTGCAAAGGCGGTTACACCAAAACCCTAAAAAGCTGTATACAAACAATTGGCTGATGGGAAATATTAGTTTGAATTAATAAACAATTTAACAACTTGGAAACATTAATTGGTCTTTGTCTAATATATAAATTCCTTGAATTATACGAAAACCAAATATTCTGTTAAATCTTTCCGCGTCATTGGCCGATTCAGTGGGTTCCGATAAATGCACTCGTTCTCAAAGTATTTGTCTTAATCTTTGAAAACTTCCATCGAGATTAGCCTCGAAGATTCTAAGGAATTATTGAAAAGATCTTAATATAGACTGAATATAGAACTGTAACTCGAATAACATTCAATAGATGTTGGAATAACGTAATCGAAGAAAGATTAGTTACTTTTGCAGACAATCTGCAGATTTCGTCGATATTAACGACCATAGAAAATTGAGTAGGGATATTAATGCCCTAGTGCGCTCCAAGTCCAGCTTTGGCCAAACTTGTCTTGCAACTCTACAGGTGAGGGTGTTAGACCACCTTTCCCCCGCTGAGTATAGCGCCTACTTCCCAAGTGCTTGTCTCAGAATGTTTCTCAGAAGAATGTTCCGATTGCAGCTGGAGAGTCGCACCATGCCTAGCAATTTCATCCGCCCTGCAGTTCCCCATGAAGCCCGAGTCACCTAGGACCCAGATTAACTGGATATTGAAAAGCTCACACATCTCATTTAGAGATGAGTGACGACTCAACGCCACCCGTGACGCCAAAAACACCGATTCTAACGACCGGATCGCCGCTTGACTGTCCACATAGATTGCGATATCATCTGAGGATACCACATTATGCTTCAACGACTAATCCAGTAATCAGGGAGACGAATAGAAATGTTTACATTTAATCTGTCACAGAATACTCCGCCATTTGTGAAGAATTGCAACGCTTCGGTTTCCGATAACGGTCTATCCTTTGAAGGGGAGGAGGTCCGAAATCGCTTCTCGAAGCGTAGAGTAGGTTTAATGTAGTCAAGATCGCCAGCTCATCCTTCAACGATCTAACGATAGTAGAGTGTCCTGTACTAAGACACCTCCACTGAGAGACGGCTGCAAGTCGTACAGCCGTATTTGCCGCCTTCTGTTTGCCAAAAATGTCGACCGGAAGATGATGCAACATAACCTCTAAGGCACTTGTCGGTGTCGACCTCAATGCCCCGCTAACAAGCATACAGGCCGTTCCTTGCACCCTCTCAATGTTACTTTTATAAGTTACCTTGTCCAGAGCTGGTCACCAAACACCCAGCCCGTACATGAGTACAGGTCTCACTACAGCGGTGTAGAGCCAGTGTACCAGCTCCGGTTTCAGACCCCATCTATGACCAATGGCGTCCCTACAGAAGTACAAAGCTATATTAGCTTTGTTTATTTTCTCAAACATGTTGGGCCTCCAACTAAGCTTACTATCTAAGAAAATGCCCAGATGTCTAGCTCTATCAGTATAAGCAAGTCTCGTGCCATTTAAGGTAGGAGGGACAACTACCGGGATTTTGTGTTTCTTAGTTAAGAGTACCAGCTCTGTCTTGGACGGGTTAATACCAAGTCCACATTTGCCAGCCCATTTCGTAACGATGCTAAGCGCATTCTGCATTACGTCTAATCTATCGCGTAAGCGATAACTTCAATACCCTCTCTCTCCAATTCTAGTAGTAACCCGTTTACCACTATATTCCAGAGAAGAGGGGACAGAACCCCCCCCTGCGGGGTTCCCCTAGTTACTCGCCTCTTGATGGTGGAGTCCCCCAACTTCGAGCTAACAATTCTGCTTCCCAGCATATAATTGATTAACCCTATCAGAGGAAGGTCCACCTCCAAAAATGACAATCCCTCCTTGATTGCCTTCGCTTTCACATTATTAAAAGCGCCCTCTATATCCAGGAAGGCCACTAAACAGAATTTCTTTGAATTAATCGATTTCTCAATCGTACACACCAAGGCGTGCGGAGCAGTGTCCACAGATCTACCCTTTGTGTACGCATGCTGAGACGGTGCCCACTTCCTGGCACCTATTTTATCGCTAATGTATACATCCAGCAGCCTTTTCAAGGTTTTTAAAAGAAAGGATGATAGAGTTATTGGTCTTACGTCCTTAGGATTGATATGTGAGCTTTTCCCCGCTTTCGGTATAAACACCAAATTGATTTACGTCCAGTACCTAGGAATATAGCCCAGCTTCAAACACCTTTTGAATATAGCTATCAGGTAGGGAAGAATAATTACTGAGTTGTTTTGAAGCTCCGCTGGTATAATTTGATCCAGACCAGCAGATTTAAATGGTTTTAAACACCTCAGTGCCCATAGGATCCGTTTCCTGGTTTTGATATCCTCTGAAAACACTGACAGTGATTCCTGATGATTGCTACGCACGAACAGGTCTTTAAAGCTCCCTGGGAAGTGTGTTTCGAAGAGAAGCTCTAGAGATTCTCCACTAAAAGCTGTCCAAGATCCGTCCGGTTTTATAAAAAACTCGGACTAGCTGTACTTTTGGAAAGAATCTTCCTAAGGCGGGAGGTTTCGAATACCACTTCCATTTTATCACAGAAGATTCTCCAAGACCTCCTTTGTCCCTTTCTTAATTTTTTCTTATAAATTCCGAGTTTCTCCTTATAGGAGTCCCAATCCTGAGCCTTCCTTGGATTTTTTTTCTCTATTAAAGGCTGTCCTACAAGCCTTACGATAGGCTCCCAGTTCCCTGGACCATCATACTGGTTTTTGCCCACCCCTAGGCTTAGCCAGTGGGCAGGCAGCACGTAAGGATCGGTTGCATGAACTAGTAACGCTAGCCACCATGTCCTCCAGCACCCCAATGGTCGTCGGGGGCTTGAGGGCCCTCGACGGCAACAAATCCTCCAATAATTCCCCATATTTGCTTCAGTTGGTCTTTCTAGGGTTAGTAGCAGGGTGAATAACGAGGCTTTAGATTAAATATCGATGATCAGAAGTTCCTTATCCACCCTCCAATTTTTAACCATATGAAGAATATTATTTGAGGCAAGGGTCATATCTAGAACCTCCAGCCTGTTACTAGTAATAAATGTGGGTTCCCGCCCAATATTACACACTGAAAGGTTAGTACTCATCAAATAATCAAAAAGTGACTCACCTTTTTCATTAATGTTCGTGCTTCCCCGGATAGTGTGATGCGAATTAGCATCAACTCCCAATACCACACCTACCTTTGATTGTTCCGCTTCACGGATCAGCTCCTCCAGGTTATCCGGAGGAACCTCCTTCTCCCGGTCCATGTAGGCTGAAACTAGCCAGAATCTACAAGTGCCTACTTCCAGGCTAACTGCAGTGGTATCACCATTGCTGTATTAAGAGGGAAGGAAAAGATTAATGTTATTTTTCCCAAGAATACAAGATGTGATCTTCCCAGACTTACTAGAGGATATAATTTTGTACCCCTTGGGTCTGAGGGCACAGAACCTGTTGTTATTAATCCAAGGTTCTTGGATTAGTATTACATCCTCACCCGAACTAGTCAGCCTGAGGAGTAGAGCTGCCGAAGCAGCCTTAGAATGGTGAAGGTTAATTTGAGTTATCTTAATCATAACCTTTTAACCTTTACCTACCTCTATGGTATATTCCTGCTACCGCTAACCCTCATACCCTCTGTAGAGGACTTGCTAGTGTCCCCTTCTGGCCGGGCTGCCGACATCCTCTTCCATCGGTACATCAGCTCCTTAACTTATGTGCCCCTCCTCATCTTCCAAGTGAATCCTTGCCAGACCGAGGTTGCCACCATCCTCCGGTTCCCCCATCCTTTTTATGAACGTTGAGAGTAATTGACCCGAATCCGAAGTCAATTACTCCCTTCGTTTTGCAGGCGGGTAAGGGACCCCTTATTTATTACCATAATTGATAATTTCGAGCTCCCCTTCGCCTCATCCTGCTTTACGATCTTCCAATTTCCGGTCGGAAGATTTGGGTTACTGGCCTGAATGATTTTCAAAGCCTCGTTAGGGCTAGCCGGTTCGGATGGCAGCCAGACACGTGCCCTCTGTCTGCTGGGAATTTCCTCCCGGCTAACTGCCGCAAGCTTTGCTCTGGCCACACCTCTCCTACTTTGGCTATAGCCTTTTTATACAGATCCACAGATCTAGAGTCTCAGCATGCAGTCATCTTCACACGCCCTTGATACCATCCCGCATCTCTGCAGGATGGGGGTGGTCCTGGATTTTTTCCCAGGACCTTTAAAAGGACGAGGTTAAGTGCATTATACCCCAACTTCCATTTTTCCGCCGTGATGCTCCCATCTTCTTGACTTTCGTCAATTACGGCTAGCATCAACACTTGCTCCCTCAGGACATCGCTGAACAGCTTTGTCCCTAAGTTAGAGCTCGGCTTCGTGTCAGTCAGCAACTTGGCCCGCTTGCTGTTGACTACTTCCACCTCGTCGTGGGACCGCTGCCTTTTAGACACATGGTCCCTTTCCGAGCTTCCACAGCCCACGATGCTCCTTGGCCAAGCTACTGATGTTCTCTGTTCTTCCGTGAGTAGCCCCTCGGGGGTGGCAGCCCACTTTTTGAAAATTCGAAATGCCGAGCGGCAATTTCTGTACCGCCTTTTCGGCGGAGGAATGTCTCTGATCCCACTCCCCTGTGCTACGTTGGTACCGCTAACTCCCGGGAGTGGTGCACTAGAGTCAACCACCTTTGCAACTTTAGAAGCCCCACCCGTCTGGTTCAGAGCCGGTGTCCTTGGTTTTGTTATTGTTTGATCTTTCCATTATGATTCCCACGAGTATCGGAGGAATAAAGGTCCGCCTGCGCAGAGATCCGTATACGCAGGTAATGCTAATTACAACTGGAGGTCGCCAGGTATCCAGAGGGCTCCGTTCACGACTGGCAGATCGTCAGCACGGGTCGCTTTACACCTTAATCCGACCCATTTGCCATCATTTACCGTGACCCGCCTTATACCTAGGTCACTTATTAACACTCGCTCAATGAGCGTTGACCTGGAGGCGACGGCAATTATAAGGCCACGAATTACGAATAAGAACTTAGTTAAATTTGTTGAAGGAGAAAAGTTTCTGGAAATTTAAAATTTTTGATTTATCAGCGATTTCTTAATGATTTGCCAATGGTATTGTAGGATTTTAAGTTTATTCGAAAAAGAATTCTAAGATTATACGAGCTTTTCGAGATTACCCCCTTGAAAGGAGTTTAATTGTATTTGTATCTTAATATAGACTTAGTAATTGGTCGATAATGTTTTAAAGCTTTCCAAGATTTACATAGCGTTGAGTCCAGTTTAGATAGGTTACAAGATAAGATTTTTCTAGAATATTTGACATTTTCTAAGACTATCCTCGACATAATTCTTGATTATTTAATATCACGAATTTGATCGACACTTGGGTGTCGCTTGTTGTTAAAGATTATTCAAATTTTTGATGGTGTACGAAAACTATGCCTTTTGGAACGGAGAGCGCTCTTATAAAAAGAAAAACTTCGTTTTACGTCAACGCAAGTGATTGGTGCATGTCTCCGTTATGTTACGTGAAATATCGGTTAATACAGCTAATTCGTGATTTTTGTGAATTACGCTGGTAAGTTTTACTTTAATACCATCAGCTACTTCACCGTTATGCTATTTAGGTTTGTTGCAGCTTCAGCCCCGATTTTAAGTTGGACAGTAAGCTGCAATAAAAATTAAATCGGCCTTTACTGAATTGTCAATTGTGCTTACCTCTTCATCCAATTCATGCATACATCATTTAAGTAGTAAGTTTTCCATCGTGTAGTTATTGGCTGTAGACGGAGCTTTTAAAAAAACTTTTTTGGTTTCGAAATCAACATATATAGTATGTATAGAAGCTTTGTATTTTCCGGACCCTTTCATCATGTATACGGTACTGTATCTGACATAAACAGTAAAATTTTAGCTTTTCCGAAACTGTCACCTAAAATTATAATCGAATCGTCAAAATTTGAACTTTTTCGTTACATTTTTGGACATTCTGCTGATTCATGAACCGAACGGTAAAATTTCTTGTTATTTCTTGGCGTCTCACTAATTTCCAAATTAACACCATAAAAATGTTGACCCAATAAATTTCAAAATTTTAAAAGAAACGTTATTTCGCAAACCAACATCCTGAAAAGACTATTGAGTAATACAACCCAATCGATTTTATGTCCGTTAATGACAACTCTGAATCAAATCGCCTCAAGCCACCTAACATCCGACCAATTTTTTATCGTTTAATAAATCCATCTGTATGGGAAATGCCTAGATTATAATCGAATGAAACATGGTTAAGATGCACCACATTAAAAAATGATGTGAAGTTCCAACCTTAATTCTCAGTATTTTATATTTCAAATATTCCACTGTTTGGTGCGAGAAGAATGCAGAACACGATAGTTCGGGGAACGTATACAACATTTTAAAGCGAGACCAAAGTTATAAATTCAAGTAATAACTGCATTATCAGAGTGTTAAATTCTATTATATACTCAGGACCCATTTTAACTTAGTGGTTGTGTTATAAATTATATTATTCATGAAGCCATCCAACAATAATAATTCCATATAGCATAACATGTCACTGAAGCCCTTGTGCTTGAACATTTTTTCAATACGAATATTTGATTTATGGCCGTAATAAGTTAGGTTGTCATGAACAATATTTAAATTACGATTTGCGATAAAATATTGGAAGTTTAAAATTTTTAATTTTTTTATGATTTACAACTTTTCACGATATATAAAGTAAGCCAAATCCAATTGAAAGTAAGTCAAAAAGTAAACGGATACCGTAAACAACCTAAAGCATATCGAAGAATTCAAATATGTTTAACTTACACTGGATTCTAGCATTGTTCATTCTAATTGTGGCAGCATTTGGGTGAGTTAATTCAGTGTTTAAAAGCCATTAGTGAGGATATCTTCTGTATTTTTTTAAATTTCCAGTGCTGTTACATCTGATGACATAATCCCTTTTGGTGATGATTATTTACCTTATCGTGTTAGAGCGGATATTGCAGAGGCTTCTCCTGACCGTGGCTGAAAAATTTGTATATACATATACAAATAGTTGGGTGGTGGGAAATATAACTGTTTGAATTAATAAATAATTAAATAACTCGGAAACATTATTTCAACTTTGTGTAATATTTAAATTCCTTTGATTACCCGGAAACTAAATGGCTTGTTAAATTTTGTGGGCTCATTAGATATATGTAGACTATGGAATTTGTAAAAATAAAATAAAATTTCCCCTACAAAATTTCTCCTCCCGAGTTAAAATTTATTCAACATTGGGCAAATAGACTGGCACCTTCTTGAAGAATGTGAACGGACTTTTGGGGAACAATTTTTGAAATCAACAAATCACTTCTATTGGCAGAATATTCTAATAAGTTAAATTTTTGTGGTATATGTAACAGTAATATGGTTAGAAAATCGATTATTTGTTCTAATTGTTTTAAACAATTTCATTCGTTTTGTGTGGAATTCACCGAAGTTAAAAGTTTGAAGTAGTGCGATTATGTAATAACGGATTCTTCTGTAAAGCCAAACTTGACTAATATCGATGAAGTACAAAATTCTAAAAAAAACAATGATTCCATACAAACAAGTCTGATGATCGTTGCTAAGCTGGAAGACAGAGTTTTGAAAGTCGAGAAACATATTGAAATACTGTCGAAAGAAGTGTCAATAATTTCATGTAGTGGGTTATTGTTGGTTGGGGACTTTATTTTGCCATCTATTCAATGGATTAGCGATGACAATGGTGGATTATTCCCCTTACAATATGAAGGTCGTTTTGCTGAGCTGTTGGTTCATTCGCTGTGCTTTTTGGGTTTAACGCAAATTAATATTAATACTAATTCGATGGGCAGAACTCTTGATTTATTAATTACCAACAACTGTAGTCAGTACTGTATAAGCCACGCAAAAAGCTCATTATCTAAGATTGATCAATATTATCTGTTAAAGAGCGAGACGATGCAATCAGCTAATCACAACACAACCCCCGAAGACATTAAAGCAAGATTAGCGAACGTGGATCACCTACCAACTCAAATGATGAATGTTGAAGACCGTATAATGGAAATGGATGAAGTTGAAGAATTGGATGCTACTTTAGAGGACAATTACTACAAGGTGGTTGTAGGGTTAAACATAGGACTTAGAAACAAGGTTAGTGGAAACGTTAAATTAAGTGATTCAATGAATGATACACATGGTGCAAGTAAGACTACCAAAAATTACCATTCCTAATTTTTATGGTGACTATACTGAGTGGCTAGAGAGTGCAAAGAACGGCCTGTATGCTTGTTAGCGGGGCATTGAGGTCGACACCGACAAGTGCCTTAGAGGTTATGTTGCACCTTCTTCCGGTTGACATTTTTGGCAAACAGATGGCGGCAAATACGGCTGTACGACTTGCAGCCGTCTCTCAGTGGAGGTGTCTTAGTATAGGACACTCTACTATCGTCAGATCGTTGAAGGATGAGCTGGCGAATCTTGACTACATTAAACCTACTCTACGCTTCGAGAAGCGATTTCGGACCTCCTTCCCTTCAAGGGAATCCTGGAGGGATAGACCGTCATCGGAAACTGAAGCGTTGCAATTCTTCACAGATGGCTCCAAGCTAGACGGCAAAGTAGGAGCTGGAGTATTTTGTGACAAATTAAATGTAAATATTTCTATTCGTCTCCCTGATTACTGCAGCGTGTACCAAGCTGAAGTCGTAGCGATTGAGGAGGTCATGACGTGGTTGAAGCATAATGTGTTATCCTCAGACGATATCACAATCTATGTGGACAGTCAAGCGGCAATCCGGTCGTTAGAATCGGTGTCTTTGGCGTCACGAGTGGCGTTGAGTTGTCACTCATCTCTAAATGAGATGGGTGAGCATTTCAACATCCAGGTAGTCTGGGTCCCAGGTCACTAGGGCGTCATGGGGAACTGCAGGGCAGATGAACTTGCTAGGCATGGTACGACTCTCCAGCTGCAACCGGAAAGGGCAAGTCTGGGGAGGCCTATCACAGCGCTGAGACAAGCACTTGGGAAGCAGGCGCTATCCTCAGCGGGGGAAAGGTGGTCTAACACCCTAACCTGTAGAGTTGCAAGACAAGTTTGGCCAAAGCTGGACTTGGGGCGCACTAGGGCATTAATATCCTTACGCAGACGTGAATTAAGAACGGTCGTAGGAATACTCACGGGACACTGCCTTTTTGGAGAACATGCAAGAAGGCTGGGGCTGGAGGCTAATGACTTCTGCAGAAGCTGCTTGGAAGAAGAGGAGGAAGAGACGTTGGTCCACTTCGTTTGCTCGTGTCCAGCATTGGCTCTCAGAAGGCACAAACACTTAGGTAAGTTCAGGATGGACTGCCTCTCGGATCTCGAAAACATTAAAGTGCGGGACGTCTTACGCTACATAAGTAGCTTGAAATGGTTCCAATAGGGGTAAAAGGGGATACATCCTGTGGTATCACAATGGACCGTCACCGGTGTAAGTGTGCGTAAGCAGCCACTCCAACCTAACCTAACCTAACCTTTATTCTGAAAAAGGTTTTGTTGGAGAAGTCCGTTTCTGAAAAAAGTGCAATATCTATGGTGTTTGTATGGAGAAATATTTCCAGTTCTTGGGCTCGTTTGTTGAGCCCATTAGCGCTCCAAGTTACAATGCGTAGTAGTGAGTTAATCTAATGATACCAAAAATAAGCTAAGCGATACCAATGCTCAAAAGAGTAACGAGGAACATCTTTCATTCCGAAGGGGCTCCATTACAATCAGATCAACAATACAAAAAATATTTGCAAACAACGCAGACTCCACTGAAAAAGTAACTTCATTATCAGAACAAATGCCGAGTGCATCAACAAATATAATAAACAGCTTTATCAATTTGACATTTTAACATTGAAATTCTCAAAATTCGAGTTAAGTTGCTTGCTGGCAGATTTTTCAAAATTATTTTAGGAATCTAGTTTTGTTCGAAATTTTCGGGAATTAGCCAGAACTCGAAAGATTTCAATTTGGGATTTTTTGAAATTTCGAAAATCTACCGAATTTTTGATATTATGCGAGTTCTGCTTGGAGTTACGAATTACGAATAAGAACTTAGTTAAATTTGTTGAAGGAGAAAAGATTCTGGAAATTCAAGATTTTTGGTTTATCCATATTATTACCGATTTCTTGATTTGTTAATGGTATTGTAGGATTTTACGTTCATTCGAAAAAGAACTCTAAGATTATACGAGCTTTTCGAGATTATCCCCTTGAAAGAGGTTTAATTGTATTTGTATCTTAATATAGACTTGGTAATTGGTCGATAATGTTTTAAAGGTTTCCAAGATTTACATAGCGTTGAGTGCAGTTTAGATAAGCTACAAGATAAGATTTTTCTACAACATTTGAGATTTTCTGAGACTATCCTCGACATAATTCTCGATTATTCAATATCACGAATTTGTTCGGCGTTTGGATGGCGCTTGATGTTAAAGATTATTGAAATTTTTGAAGATGTAAGAAAACTCTACCTGTTGGAACGGAGAACGCTCTTATAAAAAGAAAAACTTCGCTTTACGTCAATGGAAGTGATTGGTGCATGTCTCCGTTATGTTACGTGAAATATCGGTTAATACAGCAAATCCGGGATTTTTGTGAATTACGCTGGTAAGTTTAACTCTAATAGCATCAGCTACTTCACCGTTATGCTATTTATGTTTGTTGCAGATTCAGCCCCGATTTTAAGTTGAACAGTAAGCTGCAATAAAAATTAAATCGGCGTATACTGATTTGTCAATTGTGCTCACTTCTTCGTCCAATACATGAAATACATCATTTAAGTAGTAAGTTTTACATCGTGTTGTTATTGGCTATAGACGGAGCTTTTAAAAAAACTTTTTTGATTTCGGTCAACCTTACGATAAAACCCTCTTATAAGTTCACATATACGATTGCCGTGAGTAAAGCAAGTTCGTTTTGTAATTTTGGGATAGAAGGTTTGTATTTTCCGGCCGCTTTCATCATGTATATAGTATTGCATATGATATAAACGAATGGTAAAATTTCTTGTTATTTCTTGGCGTCCCACTAATTTCAAAATTAACACCATAAAAATGTTTACCTAATAAATTTCAAAATTTCAAAAGAAACGTTATTTCGCAACCAACATTCTGAAAAGTTCTGTTATTAAATTCTGTTTATCGACCAAAAAATGGAACCACTAATTATTTGGCCATTCCCGGGTGTTAAAAATCTTTTCAAAATCTAAGAAAGTGATAACTTCATACAGCTCAATGACTATTGAGTAATACAACCCAATCGATTTTATGTCTGTTAATGACAACTCTGAATCAAATCGCCTCAAGCCACCAAACATCCGACCAATTTTTTATCATTTAAGAAATCCATCTGTATTAGAAAGGCCTCGATTATAAAAACATGGTTAAGATGCACCACATTAAATAATGATGTGAAGTTCCAACCTTAATTCTCAGTATTTTATGTTTCAAATATTCCACTGTTTGGTGCGAGAAGAATGCAGAACGCGATAGTTCGGGGAACGTATACAACATTTTAAAGCGAGACCAAAGTTATAAATTCAAGTAATAACTGCATTATCAGAGTGTTAAATTCTATTATATACTCAGGACGCATTTTAACTTAGTGGTTGTGTTATAAATTATATTATTCATGAAGCCATCCAACAATAATAATTCCATATAGCATAACATGTCACTGAAGCCCTTGTGCTTGAACATTTTTTCAATACGAATATTTGATTTATGGCCGTAATAAGTTAGGTTGTCATGAACAATATTTAAATTACGATTTGCGATAAAATATTGGAAGTTTAAAATTTTTAATTTTTTTATGATTTACAACTTTTCACGATATATAAAGTAAGCCAAATCCAATTGAAAGTAAGTCAAAAAGTAAACGGATACCGTAAACAACCTAAAGCATATCGAAGAATTCAAATATGTTTAACTTACACTGGATTCTAGCATTGTTCCTTCTAATTGTGGCAGCATTTGGGTGAGTTAATTCAGTGTTTAAAAGCCATTAGTGAGGATATCTTCTGTATTTTTTTAAATTTCCAGTGCTGTTACATCTCATCACATCCTCCCTTTTGGTGATGATTATTTACCTTATCGTGTTAGAGCGGATATTGCAGAGGCTTCTGCTGACCGAGGCTGAAAAATGTGTATATACATATACAAATAGTTGGGTGGTGGGAAATATAACTGTTTGAATTAATAAATAATTAAATAACTCGGAAACATTATTTCAACTTTGTCTAATATTTAAATTCCTTTGATTACCCGAAAACTAAATGGCCTGTTAAATTTTGTGGGCTCATTAGATATATGTAGACTATGGAATTTGTAAAAATAAAATAAAATTTCCCCTACAAAATTTCTCCTCCCGAGTTAAAATTTATTCAACATTGGGCAAATAGACTGGCACCTTCTTGAAGAATGTGAACGAACTTTTGGGGAACAATTTTTGAAATCAACAAATCACTTTTATTGGCAGAATATTCTAATAAGTTAAATTTTTGTGGTATATGTAACAGTAATATGGTTAGAAAATCGATTATTTGTTCTAATTGTTCTAAACAATTTCATTCGTTTTGTGTGGAATTCACCGAAGTTAAATGTTTGCTGTAGTGCGATTGTGTAATAATGGATTCTTCTGTTAAGCCAAACTTGACTAATATCGATGAAGTACAAAATTCTAAAAAAAACAATGATTCCATACAAACAAGTCTGATGATCGTTGCTAAGCTGGAAGACAGAGTTTTGAAAGTCGAGAAACATATTGAAATACTGTCGAAAGAAGTGTCAATAATTTCATGTAGTGGGTTATTGTTGGTTGGGGACTTTATTTTGCCATCTATTCAATGGATAGCGATGACAATGGTGGATTATTCCCCTTACAATATGAAGGTCGTTGTGCTGAGCTGTTGGTCCATTCGCTTTGCTATTTGGGTTTAACGCAAATTAACATTAATACTAATTTTATGTGCAGAACTCTTGATTTAATAATTACCAACAACTGTAGTCAGTACTGTATAAGCCATGCAAAAAGCTCATTATCCAAGATTGATCAATATCATCTGTTAAAGAGCGAGACGATGCAATCAGCTAATCACAACACAACCCCCGAAGACATTAAAGCAAGATTAGCGAACGTGGATCGCCTACGAACTCAAATGATGGATGTTGAAGACCGTATAATGGAAATGGATGAAAATGAAGAATTGGATGCTACTTTAGAGGACAATTACTACAAAGTGGTCGTAGGATTAAACGTAGGACTTAGAAACAAGGTTAGTGGAAACGTTAAATAAAGTGATTCAATGAATGATACACATGGTGCAAGTAGTCGAGCTGAGGTAAGACTACCAAAAATTACCATTCCTAGTTTTTATGGTGACTATACTGAGTGGCAGTCGTTTTATGACCTATTCCGTTCCACTATTCACGACAATGGTAATTTATCACCATTGACCATTGCTTAATTTATTTACTAACCTGTAAATTGAATGACAACACTAATAGTCTATGGGCAGAGACATCAAGTGAATTTGAGTTCCCTACTTTGCAAAAATTCTTTGAATCATTGAGAACGACGGTTAAGCGACCGAATTCACAACCTTGCACGCATAAGTTTAATACAGTGAAAAGTCATGTTAGTTCCTCACCTAATACATGTCCACTATGTCCTGAAGATTGTCATCGGTTATTTGAGTGCAGTAACTTGAAACAGATGTAAATAGACCAAAGAAAGAATCTAATAGGTGTTTCAACTACTTTAACGACAATCATAACATCTATCAGTGTCAGTCGAAGTTTAGATGCAGATTATATAGCAGGAAACATCATAGTATGTTGCACGAAGATGCTCCAGATACTAAGTGTCAGAACAGCTCTGTTTTGCCAGTTTCTCAATTAGATGATGCTAATGTTACATCAGCATACACAAATTGTTACCACCTATCGGGAATGGGAGCAGCGGTATTACCTACGGCCTTAGTGAACGTTTTAGATGGACAGAATATCAATCAAAAATGCCGTGTATTGCTAGACTCTGGGTCACAGAGATCATTTATTACTGAAAGCTGTATGCATACACTAATGCTGAATCGACGAAATTTTAATATCTGAAGGGGAATCGTTTCTCTAACCGTCACTCCTAGAAGTACCCAAACACCGTGTCTCCAAATTGAGGCATTAATATTACCGAAGCTGACGAGCAAACAATCACTAACTACATTTGCACAGTTAGATATGTCTCTCTTTGATAAATTTGAGCTAGCTGATCCAAATTTCTACCAGACAGAAGAAATTGATAGACTGATTGGATCAGATTATTTCTTCGAGTTGTTCGAGAATGAAAAAATATTAGGAGATGAGATAAGACCAACTATGCAAAAAATCATATTCGGGTGGGTAATTGATAAATTTGAAAACAATAAACCAATTCGTTCGTTTACCACTACCATCAGTCTAGTGGAAGATAATTTAAATAAATTACTTCAACGATTTTCGGACATTAAAGACATTAAAACGACAACCAAAACCATCTATTCTGAGGAGGATCAGTTTTGTGAGTCTCACTTCAAAGAGACCAAGCAGGAGGATCAAACAGGCCACATAATAGTACGATTGCCATTCAAAAACTCACCTACGATGTTAGGAGGCTCTCTTGATGTAGTAATACAAAGAATGCGTTCGATGGAAAGAAAATTCTCGAAGAACGAGGAATTTGCCAGTATGTAGAAGGAGTTTATGAATAAATACCGAACGGTTATTACCTTCCACACCACGGAATAATAAAGCCTTCAAGTACCACTACCAAACTAAGAGTGGTGTTTGACGGTTCCGCTAAAACAACAAAGGGAACGTCTTTAAACGATTGCTTAGCGGTAGGACCTACGTTGCAGCCTAATCTTTATGATATTTTGTCTCGTTTTAGAGAATTTAAAGTAGTATTTACGTCTGATGTGGAAAAGGTGTTCCGTCAGGTACTTGTAGCAAAGGAAGACACAAGGTACCAAAGAATCATATGGCGAGATAGTCCGAACCTACCTTTCAAACATTTCGAGTTACAGACGGTGACCTACTGCACATCTAGTGTTCCATTTCTTGCAATGAGAGCTCTTATGGAAGGAGCGTTGCGGTACAAGGACCAATATCCAGAAGTAGTCGAGCATATCATGAAAGATATTTATGTAGATGACCTGATGTCAGGAGCAGATACGATTAGAGAAGCAATACAATTTAAAAATGTAATAAGTTTAATCTTAGAAAGTGGGTATCAAATTTTGGCCAGGTTTTGATGGACACAGCAGAAGATGGACAAACAAATAGTAGTGACACCCTGGAACTTCATGCATTCTACGGCGCAAGTAAAGAAGCTTATTCGGCAGTGGTTTATGGTCGAATAACAAAATCTTCGGGAGAAAATTTTACCGTATTATTATCATCTAAGGCAAAAGTGTTACCCGTTAAACAACTTATAATCCCACGTCTTGAGCAATGTGGCGCTTTATTATTAAAAAACCTCCTGATGACAGTTAAGAGTGCTATGAGAAGTAAGATAGGGGAAATCTATGCCTGGACTGACTCTACCATCGTGTTAGATTTGTTATCCGCACATCCAAAATATTGGAATACGTTTATCGGCAACCGAACTTCCGAAATCCTTAC
The DNA here is from genome assembly GCA_958295665.1 of Tipula vernalis. NCBI lineage: Eukaryota > Metazoa > Arthropoda > Insecta > Diptera > Tipulidae > Tipula > Tipula vernalis. The sequence goes on from OY282560.1 coordinate 18,704,228, forward strand.
GGACATGAGCCGAGACCATAATGGAATCATGTTAAGTCTGAAGAGAATCCTGCAGATTGTGCCTCGAGGGGGATGGAAGCAGAAAGGTTACGCCATTTCAAGTTATGGTGGGACAGTCCGGAGTGGCTAAAAAATTCCGAAGACTGGCCTCAACAGTATAAAAATAGTAATGCTACAACTGAAGAGAGGAAGACGCAGCCTGTGGAAAGGAAGGTTCAATTGTTACAAGCTGAAATCCACGAACCTGGTGTTCTGGAAAAAATTATTCAACGGTTTTCCAGTTTTGCTAAAATGATACGTTATAAATTTTGAAGTTCCTTGGCCACCAAGAAGCCCGGATTTAACAACACTTGATTATTTTTTGTGAGGGTATTTGAAAAGTAATGTTTATGCTAAACATCCGCAAACAATTCAACAATTTAAAAACAACATTCCAGCTGAAGTTTAGGTCATTGATCCGCTTTTATTGGAAAAAGTCATCGAACGTGTTGATGTTTGGATGCAGGCCTGTAGACGATATGAACGATATTGTTTTTCATATATAAATGGCATAGAACAACCTTTCATTATCAATAAAAATTTTTGACTTTTAATCCCAAAATGTCTGTTTTATTTACAAATATAAAAAGGACTAAAAGATGGCCCACCCTGTATTTATTGTGTGAGGCAAAATGTAAATGGAGCTGTATACAAAAAACTAGCTTGACCTTGAAATAACCTTTAAGATAATCCCAAGATATAAAATAAATAATATTATCCTTCTTCCCCTCAAATCCGTACACGGTAGGACGAATTTTCTCGACGATACTGGAGTATTGCGTGCTACTATTTTCAGGGTTCCCTTGGTAGCTTAAGATCATCTTTCTATAAGACATTGCTTTAATTTGCATTTTTTTAAAACTTCTTTAGCGATGTATCTGTTTGAAATTTTTGGTTACACTTAAGGGGGGAGACAGTTACACGAAAGGGGTAATAAGAGACAAGCCTTAAGTGTGAGAAATGAAGGAGCAACGTATCGAGGAAAACTTTATTTCTATGTATCTTAAGCTTATTCGATTTTGATGAACTTCGGCATGCACGATAGAAATTGGATTCTAAAATGCTTTTTGGATAAAGTTCTGAAAAATTGCCAATTATCGGTGAGTCAATTAAGAGTCTAAAAGCCAGTAGATAGATTGAAAGGGGGAAGAGGGAGGGGTAAAAGATGCCGGTAAAATTAATCAAGCTATGCCAGCCCAAATGTCAACCTCACCTGCTCGTGTTGTTCCCTACTAATTAACAAACGAGGCTCTGACGACCGAATAACGGCGGGATAACCGACTACCGAGAACTTAGCAAATGATGGTCTCATCCAGGAACCATTATCAACTCATTCTGGTCGGAGTGGTAGATGTACCAAGACCACACGACTAGCAATGCAGCACAACAATAATGAGAATAATACCGCAGGTGGTACGCTGAATTATTCGGTAAATCAACAATCTGCGGAGGTAGGCTCAATGAATTCTGGGATGAGCCACTCATTGCTACCAGAAAACATGTTTGGAAGGAGGCCTTAACTTGCTAATTTATACCACCACCCATAGTTGGCTACTCCTCCCAAGCAGATAATGAAAAAGAAATTGATGATCTTAGAATGAAATTTAACGAAATTCAGAGTTTTACTACCCAGCTACGCGGCGAAGTTATGAAGCTCAAGATATAAAACGAGAAGCTGAAAAAGGCTCTTTAAACAAAGGTTCCGAAGGAGCGTCTGGCTTTTACATACAACAATAAAGAATAAGAGTACCATACCGATAAAGAAGAACTTGAAAGAGAAACCGGATAAAAAATCAAATAAAAAAAGGAAAGCCGAATCCTCGCCTGAAGTTGATTATAGGCAACCATCAACTAGTGGAAACATTAGTAATAAACAAAAAATGCCGCAACATAACCGGGTACGGGTTATGCTCAAAGAATATTATCGACTCGGCCAATCAATATTATCGGCATTACCGATTATGGTCAGGTGCAATCAATACTAAAATCGGTGACAGATAAAGAGTACCGTGTGGTGTCTCTTAACAACAACGTATGGAAGAATAATAGGGCAGACATCGACACCTATATGCTAATAGAAAACGCAGTTAATATTCTTAAAAAAGAACGGAAAGAAAATGTTCAAGGGAACAAAGTAATCAAAAGGGGGCTTCTATTGTTCATGCTCACCTTTAATAATAAACTGAAAATTGAAGATATTTTCAATTTAAAAGCTATCCTCAACATGAGAGTTAAGATTGAATCATTAATAAAAACCACTATGTCAAAGCTATAACCATACGCAGAAATACTGCGGGCGAGAGCCACGGTGCGTGGGATGTGCTGGTAAACATTATGCAAAAGACTGTATGTGTAACATCCTGCCAACTTCAGAGGTTGTGAAATAGCTAAAACTTTACAACAAATAAGAAACCAAAGCCACCCAAGTTTCACAAAATCGTAAAGCAAGTGGAACTAAGACCTCGTACTCCAAAACCACGAGAATGACCACTAGTGATAGCGTCTTCGAAAGACTACTGCGTAATGTAAAAGCCTTAAATATGCGATTATCTAAACAAGAACGAGAACTATATTTGTGTTGAGAACAGTGAGGAACTCTCATCTGATCACTTACCCATTATCATGACTATCCGCTCAACTGTAGTTAATAATGAAAGTCCGCCTAGGTTAACAAACAATAAAACTAATTGGGACCTATTCCAGGAACTTATTAATTTGAATATTGAACTACAAGTGCCAATTAAAACACCGACACAGATAAAAGAGGAACTAGAATTATTTAATGATAATATTCAAAACGCAGCTTGGAAGAGTACTCTTTTGCGAGCACAAAAAGCCTGGCAGAGGAATCGTGCACCGCAAAATAAAAAATTACTCAATTATTCAATTTGTTTTACACTCAAAAATTACTCAAAAATTACTCAATTTGTTTTAAATTGCTCCACTACAGACATAATGTCTATAGGAGCTGTACTTTATTTCATATTTTAAAATGTTGTGTCAATTAGATTTTAATTTTGTATTTATTTTATTGAAATAAAGATAGTAATAATAATAATAATAATAATAATTATCTATGTAATAAACTGAAAAGTCTAATCAAGGAAATCAAAAACACCACAATCAACAAATACTTAAGTAGTCTAACTGGAGGAAAAGATACTGAGTACTCGCTTTGGGAAACTACAAAATCTCTGAAGAGACCAAAAATGCAGGTGCCACCAATTAAATGTGATGGTGGAAGCTGGGATAGAAGCGCCAAGCAAAAAGCCACGCTTTTTTCTGAATACCTGGAACAAACCTTCCAGCCTCTGCCTAGACAATTAGCTAATGAAAATATAACTCCAGTAAACAAAGTGGATGAACTTGATATATGTAAAGTTACACTACAAAAGCTGATAGAAGCAATCAACAACTTAAATACAACAAAATCTCCTGGATACGATCTAATTACAGGCCAAATAGTTAAAGCATTATCTGAAAAAGAACTAAGAAAAATGCTCCAAATAATCAACGCAATGTTCAGACTGAAATATGCCCCAAGCCAATGGAAGGTAGCAGAGGTTATCATGATACCAAAACCAGATAAGACCGATTTCTTTGCTTCCAATAATTTCAAAAAATTTCGAAAAACTACTGCTGAAGAGGTTAAAACCAATAATAGAAGAAAGAAGTCTAACTAAAAATCACTCCACTGTAGAACAGGTGCATAGAATTACAAACGTAGTTGAAGATGTGCTTGAAAAGAAAAAAAAATATGTTCCAGTATCTTCTTGGATGTAGCTCAGGCTTTTGACAAATTGCGGCATCAAGGACTAGAATTTAAAACTGCATCGAGATTTACCAAAGCAGTTTTTATCAGATTCTAAAATCTTACATAACCGATCGTTACTTTCGGGTTAAATATGAAGGAGAATACACTGAATTAAAGAAAATATCAGCAGGAATACCGCAAGGCAGCGTCCTATGGACAGTACTGTATCTACTCTATACACGAGATCTACCAAATGCTGATGAAACAACCATTGCAACATTCGATGATGATACTGCAATCCTTGCAATTGGTAACACCATGGAAGAAGCAACAAGAAAATTTCAGAGATCCACTAACACAGTGAGCAACTGGATGAAAAAGTGGCGAATCAAGCTGAATGAAGCGAGTTAACTGGATACCGGTGGAACTTAACTCACTACAATTTCCACATGAAAATACGGCGAAATATTTTAGCACGACTCTCGATGCTAAGTTGAAGTGGAAAGAGCATGTGAAAAAGAAAAAGGAAGAATTAAAAATCAAATACAAGAACATGTACTGGCTCATAGGAAGGTACTCTGATGTAGCATTACATAATAAATTGCTCTTATACCGGCAAATATTAAAACCAATATGGACTTACGGTCCAAACCAGATACGGTATTCAGCTTTGGGGTTGTGCCAAGAAGACCATTCAGGATGTAAATTCATAAAAATAAATTCCATTGAAAATCACCTTACTATACATCAGCCGATTCAGAGCCATAAAAATCCAAAATCTGCAATTGTGCTCCGATTTCTGTTCTTGATACCTCTAATGACAGGTCTCGGGACCTGTAACTGCTGTGCCAACGCGTATTTAGATAGCCAATGCTAATTATTGTTAGTTTGTACACTGTTGTGACGTACTTCCGGTTTTTAAGGCAAATAATAGAAAAATGAATGTACATCAATATTCCATGTTTCTAAATTTTTTTTGTGATTTTTTGGCATTGGGGCAGCTTTATCATAGTGCTTTATCCTTGCCAAAATTTCAAAATACTGGGTAGGGCTTTTTTACAGGGTGTTATAGCCATTTCCTCTGGAAGTATTTTTGACGAATTTTGATAATAAATGGAGCAATAAAACTTCGATTAGAAAAAAAAAATCAACTAGACAATGCGGCATTTATTTACGTATCCAGAGGCACAGAATATATCACTTGAAAATGGATGTGAGGACCACCGCAATAGCGAATGGAGACCATTCAAATAATTCAATGTTTCCAAAATAAAGTCCTACGTGGCATATTAAATGCACCGTGATACATAAGAAATGACAACCTATAGAGGGATTTTTAAAGATGGAATACAAAAGACTCGCGAAACATACTTGGAGCGTCCTAGTCAACATCAAAATGACGACATCCGCAGTAAGCTGGAAACAATCAATTTAGTGAGACTGCTTCGAAGGACGAAGCCTCTAGATTTAAGCTCAAATTGGAACCGCTAAATTAAATTAAATTTCAAACATATAGCCAATGGGCTACACCCCTTTAAACATTAAACTCATTTATTAAAGATAAATTACTAGATGATTGTAAATCAATTATAATAAATAAAAAAATATTTTTAATTTCCGTTGTTGCCAATTATGGTACTGATGATGTACCAAAACTAGTTGTTCCTGAAGCCCAAAAAATGTCTATATTTAATGTTATGCACCTCCATAAATTTTGGATGTCTCATGATTAGCTTAATGTGGTAATTAGCTAGATCGGATTAAGCAATTTAGGTTACCATTCCATAAATATTTTTCATATTGTTTTAAAATTTTGAAATCGATTTCGGGGCCCTAATTCCTTTCATCCTATAGCTGAAAATCAATTCCTTTCCAACGACCTAGTTCTGCCACTATTTCAGGTCCAGATTTTTTTCCCATTTCCGCCTTTTATTTTTATTTTTTTTTTTTTTTATATATTATTGCTTTCACAAGTCCAATTTTATGGGTTTTCTTAACAATGCTGGATTTCTTAATCTATAATTCATTTTAGTTAATCCTGCCGAATTTGGCTTATTTGTAATCTCATTACTATTATTATTTTCCTTAATCGGCTCTTCATTCATACTTTTATTTGGAAAATATTTAAATAAATTTTCTCTTGTCCAAAATTTTTTTAATTGATTTCTATGAGCTGTTCTTATTGCTCCTCTTAAATTAATAACATAAATCCACTTACTTACTCTATTTACAACAGTAGCTACAATCCATTTAGGGCCATTGTAATGATTATTTTTATTAAAATATAATACTGATTGACCTCTATCTAAATTTAAATTTGTTTGTTTACAATTAGTGTCATATATTTTTGATTTACATTTACTTTCCCACTTATAATATTTATTTTTATCTAAATTAAATGAAACTGATTTTTTAACTTGCAATTTATTTCTCTTATTCATTATGCTAATTAAAGTTTTCGGGTTATAATTAAAAATGATCTCCGATGGAGCCATCGATGTAACCGTAGATGGGGTAACACGATACTTAAACAAAAATTCCGAAACTTGGTCAACTAAACTTTTTCTATCATTTAGTCGTAAATTCTTTTTTAAAACTTCCTTAACAGCCCTTACTGCACGTTCGGCAGCACCATTACTTTGCGGATGGTACGAAGGGGAATGGCTCAACTTTATACCATTCGACTTATAAAACTCGCTAAATTCTCTTCCTCCGAACGGCGGTCCGTTATCCATCACGATTTCACAATCAGGTAATATTTCTACAATCAGGTTTAGCTACTTGCTCCAAACTGCAGGCTTTACAAGATTTTACAAAATTTTCAATATCCCGGTCAATACCTAACCACCAAACAACCGATCTACAAATTTTTTTCATTCTAACCACGCCTATGTGTTGATCATGAATTACTTTAAGAACCTCTAATTGAATTTTCGCTGGAACTAAAATACGGTTGTTATAAAATATGCATAGATCTTCAATATCCAATGAATCCTTTAAACTATAATATGATTTCCACTCGTTAGGTATATTAACTGGCCAACCCAACCGCAAAAAACTATATAACTTACTCAAACTTTTATCCACTATTGTTTCCTTTTTAATTATCTCTTGACTTATCGGTAACTTTTCCGAACAATTAAACGACAACAACAAAGGTTCTTCTAATTCCGTACATGTCTACAAAGGTCAACGAGATAAACAGTCAGCATTCTTCATCAATGAACCTTTTCTATATTTAATAGTATAATCGAACTGTGATAAATAAATTGCCCACCGTTGAATTCTTTATGCTGCTACCGCTGGCAATGCCTTTTTTTCATAAAAATAATGTCCAACGGTTTATGATCACTAACAATTATAAAATGTTTTCCCATAACATATTTTTCGAACCTTTTAACAGCGAAAACAACCGCTAAAGCTTCTCGATGGATTTGACTATAATTTTTATCAGCAGGAGTGAGTGTGGAAGACACAAACATAATTGGCCTTTCCTCCCCATCAATTAAATGGGCCAAAACACCATCAACACCATAAGGACTCGCATCACACGCAATAATTAGTGGTTTATTGGGGTTGAAAATAGTTAAAACATTATGCTTCAACAATAGCTTTCTCGAATCGTCAAAACTCTCCTGACATTCTTTACTCCATGTAAAAGGTTTATTTTTTAATTGGTATAGGGGATATAACCTTGATGACAAATTGGGTAAAAATTTACAATAATAATTTAACAACCCTAAATAAGATTCCAATTCCATTATATTCTTTGGGGTCGGTGAATTCATAATCGCTTCAACGATCTTTGGGTTAGGCTTCAACCCATCCTTACAAATAATATGACCTAGATATGTCACTGAATCTTTGAAAAATACACATTTATTCAAATTAATTTTCACATTAGACTTTTCTAAAACGTACAAAACCGAATTTACCTTTAACCTTGTGTCCTCTAAACTAACACCACCTATTAGAATATCATCCAAGTAACATACCACTCCTTCTAAACCCAATAACAATTTGTCCATAATGCTCTGAAATATTGATGGAGCCGAAGAAACCCCAAATGGTAACCGCTGAAATTGAAATAATCCCTTTTGCGTGTTGATCGTAAAAAACTTTTTTGATCGTTCAGATAAAGCTAACTGCTGATACGCCCCTGACAAATCCAAAACACAAAAACAACTAAAATTAGCTAAGCTAGCAAAAATATCCTCTACTAACGGAAGGGGATAATGCTCCATACTCAATACTTTATTAATCGAAACTTTAAAGTCTCCACAAATTCTAATGTCGCCCGACTGTTTTGGAACTATTACTATGGGTGACGCCCAGTCGCTATGTCTTACCGGCACCAAAACACCTTCACCAACTAACTTGTCTAATACCTCACTAACTTTATCTCTTAAATGAAATGGTACCGAATAAGCCTTACAGAATTTAGGTTGAACATCGCCTTCAATTATAATCTCTGCTTCATGTCCCACTATTGGATTTTTATTACTAGAATCAATTATGCTCGGAGCAATTTTTCTAACCTCTTCTAAAATATGCTGTGAAACCTCAACACAATTCACTCTGTTCACTTCGTCTGCCTGCCCCTTTTTGACAGCCAATCTCGCCCCATAATTGGTCTAAAATCTGCTTCTGTGCACAACACTGTTAACATTAAATTAAACTTTTTTTCTTTCGCAACTACAGTTACATCAATAACTCCCCGAACATCAACCCTTGCCCCCGAAATTACCTGAACGGAATTTAATTTTTTGTTATCGACAATTTGTTTTTGGCTAAAATATTTATTATAAAACTGAGAGCTTATTACCGATATACAAAAGCACCACTATCAACCTCCATATCCAAAAACATATTGTCGATTTTAATCTCAGTCATTAAGGGTTTTTCATAACTTACATTTACTAAATTATTTATATTAAAATTTTTTATCTTAAACGATACCTCCTTACGACTCCTACAAAAACGTGCTATGTGACCAGGTTTACCACATACAAAACATGTCCATACACGCCTACCTGCGTTATGTTGATAATTGGATTGTCGACCACCGCCATGTTGATGATTAGATTGTCGACCGCCATTATTAAATTTTGCTTTATCTTGATGTGATCCGACGCTGGAACTTCGATGATTGCTTTTCGTCATATTATGCCCTTTACTATTGTTCTCGACCAATTTGTTGATTGTATTTTCACCTCTAATAGCTTTCTGCTCCTGTCTCGACATTTCCATACCACAAGCCTAATCGCAGGCTTTTTGGAAATACTTATATTCTCTGTTTAAGAAAGTATTACAAGAGAGGAAATGATATTAGTTCTTCATTTTTAATATTCAATATCAATATTGGATGAGTTCGTTTTTTGGGAAATCTAGGCTGGATCATGTTGGTTGTTCTAAATAAAATGGATTTCATTTTTAACACTAGAACTACCAACCCGTCAAAATGACGAATTGGACATTTATTGAATTCAATTTTTTTCATTATTATGTTGATATTTTTTTGGAAGTTTATGATGAATTTTAACATGAGGTACACAGATTCCTACAAAAATATTAACATAAAATTAAAAAAATTGAATTAAATAAATGTATAACCGGTCATTTAGACCGGTCGGTAGTTCTAGTGTTACAAAGGGACTGAGAAAATTTCTCCAATTATCTCAAAATATAACAAAATGTCAGATTATTTATATTACTCTAATACTCACTACTCGAAAGTCCCTTAAAATATCGGAAATATCGATGTATCATTATAATTCTGTAACAAATCGCTTCTACGCGAATGGAATCGAAAAGCTCAAATTATCTCGAATCAAAAAATTTCCAAAATCAAATTAACGATTCAAGAGCAAGAGAACATACTCTCCTAAAAATAACTGAAAAACCAAAACAATCACTTAAAATATAAAAAACCCCGAAGTATCCTAAAAGTAATCCTAAAATCGGGAAACCTAGTGACCGATTTTGTAAGTAATATATGAGTTTCAATTTTTTTTTTTTTTTTGAAAATGTGAAAAACGTAATTATGAAAGGCATTTCGAATTCCCGTACCTAGTGCTCACATATTCGCCTTTTCTCTTAATTGGACTTTGTTAATTACGTATTCTCCACACTCGTAATTTAAAATACGAGAGATACATAACCAACATACGCATATTGGTAGACCTGGCAGACCAAATTGCAATGGTTGGTAAAGTATGATAGCTGCGTAAAACTTGCTGAGAAATTAAAGTGCAGTAGGTTTAGAATTTGTGTTTTTCCAAACCGAAGCAGTTTTATTCAAAATTGCTTAAAGGCCTCATTTAGTACTACCCTGGGATCGCTTACGCCCACTGAAAAAAAAATTCGCTAAATAAGTTAATGACCAATGAAAAATCATCTTTAGCACTGAGCAATAATAATACGTTTTTAACAAGTTATTGTCGGTCCAATGGAAAGTGAGGAGTTACCATCGTCGACAGTGACCTTGCAATCTCTGCTGTTACCAAAAAAATTGGGTTTAGTCTCCTGCAACAGAAAATTCTCCGAGTCGTGTGGTACGGTTTCCAAGTTATCCTAGTAAAGAAAATGTAATTACCCAGTTACTAGGTGTAGCGCATCAAGCTAAGTCTGCGCCATTTCAGAATTAGAATGTTTGAGGCTCTTATAGAAAATGATATAGTAAAGATTTGTTAAAGCACTCTCATGCAAAAGAATGCAGTATGATTGGTTAACCGCATTGTACAACCAATTTCCAAAGAAAACCGTAACCTAACCTTTGATAACTGGTTTAGCAGCTATGAACTTTTGATTTTCTACTCAAAAAACACAGTTTGACGTCAGTTGGTACCCTGCGTATTAATAAAATACAGATTCCTCCAGGATTCACTAAAACTTGTGAAACTAATATTTTTCGTCTCGATTTGGTTTTCAAAAGGATATCGCACTCTCTTCTGGTATCCCGCATGAACCCAAGAAAAATAAGGTAGTTTTGCTTATGTCCAGCCTGATGTAACCACTTCATCAGCCAAAAATTGCAAGAATCAAGTTTTTTCGATGGAACATTTTGTTCTTTTCGGTATAGAGAGAAATTTATGATTGTTCGTCGTTTCCTTTGTCCTTCAGTTAAATTTTGCGATTGGAAATTACGTTGATTTCCGTTGGCTGTTCATCGGTATCTGCTGCATCCATTTGTTTATCATTATCGATTAATAAATTATATCTGAATTTGAGTAGAGTGATTTTGAATCTCCAAAATACTTGATAATAATTGGGTTTCGGATGACAATTATGTAATCCAACTCGGGATCTGTATAACTTACACCGCACCAGAGAAAGATAGAACCAATAAAAAAACTCCATTTGGAACTCATTTTACTAAACGATTTATTAAAGTAAATAACTAATCATTTTCCAAACAACAACCGATAACACACTTATTTTGTATTAAAGTTGTTTTGTCACCTTCTTGCTTACGAACATTTCGATAATCTCATCATAAGTGAGATAACCATCATTATTAGAATCAGCTGATGAAAACCAAATTGCTACCTCTTGGAATATATACATAGGACAGTATTTTTTCAGAATCAACCACAATTCAGCTAATGTTATGGTATCATTACCGTTGCGACGACGCAACTCGAATATCATTTCGAATTGTTGTAAAAAGTTCATTGGTAACAATTCAAAAGAATTAAGGTCAAAATATTCGTTGAATATATTGTCGATACATTGAGCTAACTTTACTTCATCACCAGTAAAAACTTCTGCAAAATTACTTTTTCCCATATTTGGCCTAGGTGCTGCTTGTATTGCCATAATAATTATGACCAATAGTCCTATGACACAACTTAATTTAAACATGATCAAACTTGAATTGGATTATTAATAAATTCTCGTATACGCAACTATAATATTTTAGACTCGGTTTACGTTTAACCTGGTAATGAACTGGATTAGCACACTTTATATATTCTTAAGTTTTCAATTAAAAAAAGGAAAATATTTACATTGGTACGTAAAAATTAATTAAGAATCGGTTGAAACGAGGTATTGCGGTAATATGTAATTAACTTAAATAAATTACAAAAATAACTTTGAGGTTACCACCGTTAAATAATATTTTATTTTTAATTAGAAATTCCTTCGCCAATTTAATCAATTGGCTGATTACGTTTATTACTTATCAACTTTGTAGGAAATGTGACTCAAATTGTGACGAATTTTATTATTTTGAACAGATGTACCTCACATGATCCCATTGGTCACTAAATTTTCCATTTAAAGGACGATTTACAACACTTTTGACTGATTATCTGTGTCTATGCTATAAGTTGGTAACAAATGCCAAATGGAATTTAACAGCTCCCGATGTTTAATTTATGCTTTGATACTTCAAATTAGGGGTTCGAGTGTGTGCCGTTTATTCTAAAACTATCGCTCAATTGGTGCAGTGGTATTTGATCGAGTATTTGGTTGCACTTTTTGGTTAAGGGTTGTGCTCTCTCTTAAATTCCACATCCGTCAAATGCATCCTCTTAATTCGTTGCAAACTCCGTACCTTTATCCATCCTTGTCACATTATTTTGTGGAATCAGCAGCTCATACTATTTATTTTCTACTGGACACGATTGTCGGCTTCCCGTGTGTACTTTCCTTCCTATGTTCGTCTGGACATCCATACATGCCCTTTTGGATGCTTGATTCGTATTTGCCACATAACAGCTCCATAATCCATTCGCAAACGGAAATACTTCCGAAGCACTTTTGTAAATGTTTACCGGATCCCACTTACCCCCATTGATCCCATTTTATGTTTAACCATTGTGGTCCCTTCATTTTTATCCGATATTATATGGATATGTGCCGTTCGAGCAATTATTTTGAAACATTTTTTTGTGCCATGAGAGATTTTTAGCTTTAATTGGTACTCTACAGTCGTGGGCTTTCAGAACCCACAACCTAAGGGTGACCCAGAATCTGCCTCCAAACTTTCCGTTCCATCCTCTTGAATCCCATGTCCAAGATGACTTCATTCACTAATGCACCATCTTCGCTTACCGCTTATTTAAATCCATTAGCTGGTTGGCTTAGATTGTCACGCAATCACTGTTACTCAGCTGCTCCTTCAAACTGCCCCTTTTTAGTTGTTAAACTATTCCGTTGTTTTTAGCCAATATCCTTACCTGCTGTTCTCATGTTCTTTGCTCTACATTCATGCTACATTCAATATTCACTCGGCGTATTTTAATAGTCTGTTTCGTATTGACCTGAGTCGTCTCATTTGTTAACGTATAGGCTTCAATTCCATGCGACACACTTATCGCTTTTGTCATTGCCGTATTTTCGGTCCAATCCCAATTCACATTTATTATTCATTGTAGAGTATTATAAATGCAAATAGCAATATTTCGTTAATTCCCTTCTAGCCCTTTGCTAGTTCTCCGATCGGCTGCTTAGTTTTCACCTCTTGTCGATCCACCTTGCGAAGGTTTGGCTGTTTACTCTCCTCCAACTTTTGCTCTTTCACTCCATTACTTAGTTAATAACAGCAATTCACTGCCATAACTGGGAACTTTCAAATGGTGTGTTTAACATTTCCACCCATCTCCTGGCTCAAATTTACGTTCTACATGGTCTCACGTAGTCGCACCTAATTTTATAGTAAAGCGAGTTGCCAAACCAAGCTGCTTCGATTCATTCCTTCTTTAACTCAGGAACCTTCTATTTGGATAGAACCATTGTGTTTCGGAATAACATGGATACCACCACTGTCTCCTGTTGTGTTTTCACTTTTCAGTTGAATCACTGGACTGTGAATAAAAAAACCAAATTAATTGATTAGCAACAGAAAAAATTCACAATTAAACCACAATGCGCTTAAAGCACTAATCTTCACTCCAGTACGTGCAACTTACGTTAAGTTTAACTTAATTCTCTTTTTTATAATCTATCGGGTTCGAGAATAATTGGATTTGAAAATTCTAATGTATTAGTTCGCCTAAATGTTGGTTCTGTGAATTTTTGTTTTGACATTTCTTTTGGTACAGAATACTGTGACGGTGACACCTAGGGTGTAATAGAATAAGTTATAATAATAGCTCAATCTTTTACTGTACTAAAATGGAATTTTCCATGATAAAACTGTTCTAAATGTTTCTACACTATTCTTACTGGAAAAGTCATGAACTTTCTACAAGCTTGGTTTGTGTATATAAAAAAGTGAACGAGATCGAATTGGATTATTAGTGTTTGGTAAGCTATAGTGTCAAGATTAAAAAGGAATTAAAAAGTGATTTAAAAAGTGTGATTTTGTGAATTATCGTAAGTTAATTGTGTTATAATAATTTTTGTGTCAAATAAATAAATTCGTTGGTAATAAATTGAACCTTGATTGAGAAGGCAAAAACGTAACATTACGCTACTATTGTAAGTATTCTATTGTATCCTTGAAGTCACCATGCGAAAAGGAAATTATGTTTTCTACTGTAACCCGTTAAATGATTGGCCTTCTGAACTTAAATGAATTTTAATTTTCTAAATTGTTTTTTTCAAATACGAAATTTTGAAAAAGCACGGTAAATTAAATTAAACAGTAAAACGTGACAAGAATGCCAAACTAGCACTATTAGAGAAAAACGTTCACCAAGCAAGACATCTCGTTTAAAAGAAATGAGTGAAGATTATTTAATGGGCAGAACTTCGTCCACCTCAGCATGAAAGTTGCGCCGTTCTTTCTTAACAGTCAAAACTTAAATTGCGACGATGTTTAAGATTTTGAACACATGAATTTTTACCCACAAAACCAATCGGTGGCTTTTATTCGAACAAAACAGGAACTATTTTCCATATTACAGTTTCTAAGGATCGCTCAGTTCGTGAGGTTTCCTCACTTTAGTTGCGTTTAAGTTTTAACATGCCAAGCACTCAAAGTATAGGGTGTGTTTCACGGGTAAAGCAAATCGCTTGACAGTTTTCGTTTTCGAGATCCTGGCTTTAGAAATTCAGAAGTTCATCGGCCCTATAATTTACTAGCAACTGAGTAGTATTCTTTCCACATAGCGTAATTTGTAGTTTGTGGACTCTGATCTACCGTAGGATTTCGCGATTTTCTCACTTGATACCACACTCGCCACGTGTGGCCGATAGATTAAACGAATCCAACGTAACTGACACAATAAGACCGTTATTGCCGTGTCGTGTCTTCACGGAATTAGCGAGCCGGATTGTCGAATTGAAAACGCTGTAGTAAAAGCTGTTTCAACGAATCAAATGATACAACTGCTTTTACTACATATTCATTCGCGTTCACAAGCGTAAGCAACTTGTTGACTGTGAAAGCGTGTAGCCAGTTAATTCACTTTCATCTGCTCGCCCCCAAATTTACTCCAGTACGCCAGATCTCCTTCAGGATTCACTTTCCATGAACAATCAAACAAGCTCCAGTAGCTTCTCATATTTTTGCATTAACGTTTCTGTTGATTCTAGATCTTTCGAAATCAGTTGGGTCGTGGTTTATAATCTCATTCGAGAACGGTCACACATCATTCGAATACATTGATGTGATCTATTAATTTTGTTCTTCTCAGGGTTTCTTTGACTGCTCTAGCGGTCGCTTGCCAAATGACTTCCAAAAATTAATACTGGAAATCGGTAATGGTCGGTGGTTATCAAACCCCACATACAACATAAATCGCTGTTTTTATCAACAGCACAGTTAACAGTTATGACCTTGTGCGACCTAAATTGGTGTAGCTAGTTTCTGTGCTTCATGGAAGCACTGGTTTTAGACTCTCCACATCGAGCCACCGTATCACGGTGTCAAATTTGAATTCCAAATATTTTTTCTGAGCAGTGCCCTTCCTTATAGTTAGGCATTCTTCACAACCGAATAAATGGTTTCCCATCTGCTTATTTATGTCAGAATTTAATATGACAGTAAAAACTAAATGGGGGGTTCCAAATGGTTCGTGAAGTATCTTATAAATTTGAGTTTCTCTAAATATGTCAGGTTTTTATCATCAAAGCACTGAAGTTTTTATCCACATACAAAACGCAAAATTACAAATTTCCACAAGAACATGTGCAGAGATTAGAGCAACTCGAATTTGATTTAAAATTTATTGAAATTTACCTTTAGAACTAATAAATTAAAAATTTCTATATTCTAAATATTCAAAAGTATGAAGAGTTGAAACCTCCCTAGGTGATTAAAAGTTCGGTCCTGAAAATTAACTAAATCTCTTCGCTCAAACATCAGCTCAACCTCCAAGTCAATCGCAACGTAATCAACAAATTATCCGCCAGATAATTCGCGCAAATCAATGTCTAAAATATTTAAACAGTCCCCAAATGATTCCACAACTGAACCTCTCACTTAAAAAAATGTAATCAAATAATATTTTATATCTATGTAAATTCAAAAATTCTAAAAGATTCAACCACGGAAACCAGCCAAGTGACTTTAAAGGTATTAAGTACAAATAGTACAAGTGAGGCCTTACATTAATTGCAAAAAACCATGATGCTTGAGAAAAACATTTAATTTTGCCGGGTGAATTTTTGGTGTTGGCGGTCCTAAACTATGAAGTGGCAGTTTCTGTTTTATTTTTAATTTGTTAATATGTTGTTAAGCCACCTCATCTTACACGATCTATTATGAATGAGCACCTGCTCAAAACAGATTGTGTAAGCATGGGGTCCCTGTGACGCAAAATTTATGTTGGTAAATAAATAAATAAATAAATAAATAATCCAACTGAATCCCAACACAACTCCAATTCAACTTAGCTCGAACCAAATCTCAACTCCACACTTAACGGCCAACAGCCTACTAGAGCCTCAACTCGAACCCAAATTAATCTAAAACCAAACCCATCACTAAAATCCAACTAACGTCAAATAAAATCCTACTCAATCCAAACTCGATGTTAAATTCAAACCCTAAATCAACACGGTTCGAAATCTAAATGCGTAAGTCAACTCAACTTAATCTAATCTCAACTAAAAACCAAACTCAATTGTCGACTATCCTAAACTCAACTGAGATAACATGTCAGGGTAACTTCCAACTGAACTCTAACCTCAACCGCCAAATAAATCCTAATTCAGCATCTAGGTCGACACCGAACTCAACCCTCAACTTAACCCCAAACTCAACGTCCAATTCCATCTTTAAACTAACACAACTCAAAATCCTACATGTGTACATGAACTCAAATCAAAACAGCTCATGCTAACTTCGAACTCAGCCTTCAATAAAACCACAAATAAATTGGGGTTCTTAACCAATGGCTACTCAACACACTTACAGCTAAACTCTAGCTCAACCCAAATTCGACCCTCGTCGAACCCTAACTGAACCTTAACTTGACCCAACGCTTAAATCAACCCTTAACTTACGCCCAACTCAACTCCCAAATCAACATGGTCTTAAAAACGTCAATTCAACACTAAAACTTAATTTAATCCCAACATAAATCCAACTCAACTCTCAAATGGAATCCAACTTAACCCTAAACTCAGTCGCAAACTCAACGCCTAACTCAATCCTTAAACCGTTTTGAATCAATTCATATGGCAGGTATCCGATCCTCTTCACCTAAAGCTTTCAAAATCATTTCAATATTCCGCCTTGAACTTACAAACAAATTACCGAAAAAAATTACAAATCGTACAAGTCATTATTGAGATACCATGGGTATTAACAGATATCGAAACAGCCAGACAGACGGATACACATTTTTTTGTTGTTGCTTTTACGAACTTTAAAAAGTCGCGAAAAATAGTTTTGGACCAATAAAATCCAGCATGGTCCATTTGGACCAAATTTAAACCCGATAGTTTAACGTATTTAAATTTGAATTTTTAAAAACGAATTTCGATTTGGTTGAAATTTGGATAACCTTGAATATGAAATTTCGGAGTTAATGTTGGATATTGAAATCGGCGAGGAATGCTGTTTTTGCCTTTGTTGTTTGCCTTTATCCATCGCATAATATCATGTTACCCCAGAAAAATTAACTTCCAATTGAACAATCGGTAAGAACAATACCACCAGACTTCCCCGCATTGAATTATTCACGAAAAGATTATAGTTCGCACAGAATTAACATGTCACGAAAGAAAACGTAAAAGTTTCTAAAATTCCTCTTGATCCGCATGTTTTGTGCCTATTAAATCACTGGAATATTCATAATTGTTTCCCCGTATTGCTTATTTAAAATAAACCAAAAAAGTCTGAGGTGTGGGGGCTGGACATTTTGCGGGTGTTCTTTAATGAATATCCAAAATTTGAATTTTATAATTTAGATATATAAACATTTTGGACCCCTTCCTAAAAATGAGTCGGTGTGCTTACCTGATAAAGTACATTCTATTTCTTAGAGATTTGATTGGAGTTAAGGAACCTTAAGGTTGAACGTTCTTAAAGGTTGATTGTATCTGAATATTTTTCTTGTATCTGAATACTATTAATACGACATAATTACTATCATATATGATCGTATTCTTTTATTTTGAGAATCACAAAAAACCAGATTTAAAAAAAAAAAAAAAAATTGATACTAAAACGATTACCAGTGGTTTAATCAAGCGTAGGAATGTTTACGCATCACCTTGAAATACTCCAATGATAATATCATTCACATCCCATATCACAGTAAATACATATATCTTGAACTTTCAGAAAAATTCTCATTATCAATACGTTAAGGTCATTTATATCAATTCGTTTTTCAACAAAGTTTCTGTTCATGTTGATCAGTCTAAATTTGGCAATGCGTATACGCATAGTGTTACACATACGCTTAGTGTTGTAAATAATAAAATCATGTATAAAATAGTTTTGTTACTTGGTGCCCTACTAGCAATTAGCGTGAGAGCTGCTCCTACCGATCAAAAATTGAGTAATCCGGTGGAAATCTTGAGCTCTAATAATGAACCTATAAACGAAGATCTACAATATAGATTTAAGTGCGTATATCATATAAACTATTTTACAGTAAAACAAATAATTGTGTACATTTTTGTCCAAACAGTTTTAAACAAAGCGATGGCCAGGAACGTGAAGAGGAGGGCATCTTTTACGAGAATGAAGAATCTGATAAATTGGAGTACGTCGTACACGGATCTTATCAATATTTTGGACCAGATGGTGTTCTATACAGTGTAACTTATACGGCCGATGATAAAGGTTTCCATCCCGAGGGTGACCATTTGCCTGGTTATGTTCCCACAACTGATGAACCAGTACAATTATCACAGAATGCGGTGCTGTCCTTGATTGGCTAATTAATTTCATTTTGTACAAAACATATTTTTATTTAATAAAAGTGTTAATTCGATTGATTGTGTTAATTTTCAAAATTTTGCCATTCAGAGTAAAATGCTAATCCAATCATAAATTTTCATTGAACGATTATCCGTTTTAATTGAATTATGACTTACTAATGATAATTATGGTTCAATGGCAATGATTTACCTTGAAATTTCGTTACTTTACAAGTGGCTTCTTTTGTCTTACGCATAACTAAACCTTTCAATGATTTTGTTTTCTGTTTGAATATTCGCATGAATTTTATTACCATCGGACGAGGTTTTTCTATTTAGCCGCTAACCGATATAAGTGCGTTGAAATATTCCTATACTCAACTATTTGCTGACTTTATGACTCAATTTTTAACAAAAAAAAAATATGTTTTTGTCAATTTTTGTTATAGTTCGATTTTCGATAGTGTAGTGGGGTTTTCCTAGGTTTTTGAGACTCATCTGAACGCTAATCCATAGCTCATGTCTCCTACACCTTTAAAAGTAGTTCCAATAAACGTAGAAGCGATGATAACAACAATTATCCACACAAGATTAAGCTTATTGTCTACGCATATTGTTAACTCCATTGTGTACTGTAATAGTTATTTACGTCACAAGGATGGTAAATGTGTTGTTACAGTACGAGTTCGATGTTAATACTACGGAGCGACTACAAAAAGGATTGCAAAAGTGGCCGTTTTGCTTTGATAAATCCAAAAATGTATGTGTAACATTTCAAGGCACTAAATTCATTTCAATATTTTGTAATCCAATCAGTTTTTTTAGTACTTTTTCGTGAAAAACTGAATTAAATCCGCACGAAATTCATTTACAAAAAAAATTATGTATCGCGGATTTAATTCATATTGAAAATGAATTAATTTCGCCAAACAAAAATTTTTAATTTTGTATAGTATGGTTATCAAAACCCTTAATATTCAACATACTTTCTTTTTGCATACTTTTTGGGGTCCGCCGTGGCCACGTATAGGTCTACGAAATTCTAATAAATTCTGAAAATAATTGAATTGAACAAGTTTGTGGAATATTGAGCTGCTTACTACCAAAATGAGGACATTAGTGGGTTAGAGAATGAAGCTAAGCACAAACATAAAAATATGATTTAGGTTCTTGTCAACTACTAAAAATATCCAAACTCAAAATTATGATGTTAGAGCCTTTTAAAAATGTTTTGAATCTTAGGAATATAGGAATTTAGAAGTTAGAGACAAAATCATTTTGCAAACTATGCAATTAGCCCGGCCTTTGATGAATTATGGTCCCCAGTCTAATATTTTATTCTAGATCTATTAATGAAGGTATACCATATTCCTCGTCTTAGTTCATACTCATCCATTTTGCTAAGGTTGTAGGCTGCAGTACACATACGAATTAGAAATGCCATGAGCCGATTGTGACTGATTGAATTAAATAAAATTAGTAAATATAAAGAAACATTTTGTTAAAAAGTGTACTAGTGGTGACACCTATATTCGGAATTATAGTTAATTATACTGTTAAGTTTTTGCCTTGTCAATTAAGGTTCGTATCACTGGATTGTGAATAAAAAAAAATGAATTTAACCTATCACCAACGAATTTATTTCATCAGCGTCCATAAAAACGTACTTCGTACCCACACCATTAGTACGGCTGGTCCATGCGGCATAATAGCAAATGTGCATTTCTAGGCTCAAATAACTGCATTTTATGAATTTATCATTCTCGTGACTCGTGTACTGTGCCATTTATTCTTTTTAATCAGCTTAGAAAACTTTTATTGGGTCGCAGTGGAAGTTATCAAGTAAATTACAATTTTACATTCTCTTATCGTACCGAATGTGCATTTCTAAGCTCAAACAGTATTGTTGTATGTATTTATTGTTATTGCAAGACGTGTTTGGTACCACTTACTGAGTCTAATTAAATAGAACCAATTTTAGGAAGTCGCAGCGGCAGTTATAGAGCAAATTAAATTTATATATTCTCTTCCTGCATGTAACACATTAATAGCATATAGCAAATGTACATTTCTAGGCTCAAATAACTGCATTTTATGAATTTATCATTCTCGTCACTCGTGTACTGTGCCATTTATTCTTTTTAATCAGCTTAGAAAACTTTTATTGAGTCGCAGTGGAAGTTATCAAGTAAATTACAATCTAACATTCTCTTATCGTACCGAATGTGCATTTCTAAGCTCAAACAGTGTTGTTGTATGTATTTATTGTTATTGCAAGACGTGTTTGGTGCCACTAACTGATTCTAATTAAATAGAACCAATTTTAGGAAGTCGCAGCGGCAGTTATAGAGCAAATTAAAATTTATATATTCTCTTCCTGCATGTAACATATTAATAGTTTTTAGCAAATGTGCATTTCTAGGCTAAAATAACTGCATTTTATGAAATTATCATTCTCGTGACTCGTGTACTGTGCCATTTATTCTTTTTAATCAGCTTAGAAAACTTTTATTCGGTCGCAGTGGAAGTTATCAAGTAAATTACAATTTAGCATTCTCATATCGTATCGAATGTGCATTTCTAAGCTCAAACAGTATTGTTGTATGTATTTATTATTATTTCGAGACGTGTTTGGTACCACTTACTGATTCTAATTAAATAGAACCAATTTTAGGAAGTCGCAGCGGCAGTTATAGAGCAAATTAAAATTTATATATTCTCTTCCTGCATGTAACACATTAATAGTTAATAGCAAATGTGCATTTCTAGGCTCAAATAACTGCATTTTATGAATTTATCATTCTCGTCACTCGTGTACTGTGCCATTTATTTTTTTTAATTAGCTTAGAAAACTTTTATTCGGTCGCAGTGGAAGTTATCAAGTAAATTACAATCTAACATTCTCTTATCGTACCGAATATGCATTTCTAAGCTCAAACAGTATTGTTGTATGATTTATTGTTATTGCAAGACGTGTTTGGTACCACTTACTGATTCTAATTAAATAGAACCAATTTTAGGAAGTCGCAGCGGCAGTTATAGACCAAATTAAAATTTATATATTCTCTTCCTGCATGTAACATATTAATAGTTAATAGCTCATCACGCTCGTGGAAATCTTTTAGTACTTTCCATGCTTCCTTCGCATTTTTCGTGTTTCGGATATGATGTATTTGGTTATCTTCCAGGCACAATGAAATAGTCGAATGTGCTTTTTCATCCGCTTTGTCCCATTCATCGGCAATGTTTTCCGGCCGATCTTTTGTGATCGCATTCCACACTCCATCGCGCTTTAACAACATTTCCATCCTGAATCGCCATTTAAAATAATTTTCTGCATTCAACCGAGGAATTTGATATTTTGCGATAATGTCACTCTTTTTTCACGTTTCGATTATTTTCACGTGTACACAAAACAGTAATTCAGAATAATAAAAAATTATATTTTAATATGCGTTATCTGGGCCCGTAACCTACATTACAACATTATATTGATTGATGAATATGAATACAAATCATGGCATGAGCCACTTTGTCCACAAGTATTATTAGACAACGGCTTTACATTTTAAATTTTCGTAAAATAATGAAAGACATCACTAAGCAATGTAACATATATCGTCGGATATTGCGCGAAACCGTCCTATCAAATAACGGGAAATTTGCCAGCAGATCGCCTCTGTTAAGATAACACATTTCAGAAAACGGGTATTGACTACGCAGATCCACTACTGTTAAAACAAATATATGTATGGCAGATCAACCCACAGATGAAAAGCATATCTAGCAATATTTGTTTACACTAAGGCTGTACAGATTGGAGTGGTGTCAAATTTAACCTCGGAGAATTTCATTGCAATACTATAACGATTTGAAACACGTTTCGGACCATATACCGATAAATATTAGGACAATGGCTCTAATTTTATTGGAGCCAACAGTGAACTTACACTTTGCGAAATTATTTCATTTCAGAGAGAATTAACTTGCATCACCTTTTAGACGTGTAATGAGCAATACAATATTCACTTTTGAGGAATCTACATTGGTAGCGAGTTCAAAATGCACGACCGCCGTGTGTTTTATCAGATGACCATATCGACCCTTTGACACCAAGTCATTTTCTAATTTGACGGCCGCCGATAGTTCAGATTTAGTGTTGAGTTCGAGTTGAGTTGGGTTGGGCTCAACTCAACTCAACTCGTTGAATTGGGAGTTGAGTTGGAGTTGATTTCGGGTTGGATTCGGATTGATAGACCATTTCATCTTTTAACTTGAATCCGACCCCAACTCAACTTCAACTCAACTCAAACTCAACCACAACTCAACCCTTAAACCTATGTATGTATCTAAAAAATCAGTCATTGTAGATCGAAAACCACGTGTTAAGAACCACGTGGTGTTTGCTCAATTTCGTTTGACAGGTAGCCGATCCTCTTGCATCTGTACTTCCAAAAGCTTCTTAGTTCTCCTGAAAAGACGTTATCGCGATAGCGTGGATACGGGCATACCGACAGACATCCAGACAGATGGTAGACACCTTAAAAATATTTTGAAAACAGGCATCAAAATCTACAAAAATTCATATCCATTCAGAACAACTTTTTCTCAACTAAACAAAAACCAGTTTCACTTGCACTTTCAATGCTAATAATGCTAACTAAAACAGTAACAGTAAAATTATACGAGTGGCGACCTTCACAATTATCCACAACGTTTCTTTTTATTATGTACAAAAAAAGAAGTTACCACACCAAGTTTGGGCCACCTAAATTGTGCTCCCATTCTACTCGTATATCCCATCATAAAATTTTCGACGAAAACAAGTGGTTTGGTTCTTAATTGTGAACTTTACGATGAGATCAGGCATATTATCAAGATAACAGATATCAGAATAAATCTGTAATTGAACGTGTTACCTGCAAAAAATATAAAATTGGGCGAAATAGTTTCGAGTTCAAGTTCCTGATCTTCATAGCATACTACAAGGTAAAATTATCGTTGATAAACGATCGTTCACGAAAAATTTAATGATCAAAACAAAACATTCTGTTGTTTTCATGGTATTAATCCGGTTTGAGATTATATGGCTGCATTTAATAATCAAAACTACAATTCAATTATAATCAACATAAAAACTATATTTACACAGTCGCGTCGATGAAATCCGAGACCTTCATATACTTTATGTGGCTATTTTACAAGTGATTGTATATTGTTCAGGTCAAGGTTTTTGTTTAGGTTTAACAAGTAAAGAAAATATCGCGACACATACAACATTGCTTACAATCACAGTTACAAAAACAAACCTTAACAAATGGATTTTTTCCATCTTTTCTTCTGTTTTATCGTCAGTCTTAAGCGAAATGTTGCATCTAACAGTGATCGTGTTTATATTATTAACCGGGACATTAATAAATTCGGCACCGATAAATGATGGCGATACAGACCCTTCCGAATCATCGATTAATACAAAACCAGTGACACTAGTGAAATTTTTAAATGAACCGTCAGATGCACGAACTGGCGAATATAAATACGAGTAAGTTTGTTCTGATTTGGTGTGAAATGTCGGAATAAATAACGCTAAAATGTTTTTGTTTTTCTTCTTGTGAACAGATTTGAGACGAGTGATGGCCAAACTCGCGAAGAAACTGGAAAATTAGTGAAAAATAAAGATGGTGTTGACTATTTGTATGTAAGCGGATCATATTCATACTTTGGTCCTGATGGCGTTTTGTATTCGGTATTTTATACGGCCGATGAAAATGGGTATGAGGCAACCGGAGATCATATACCGGGAAAGGAGAAGGAAACACCGGTATTGCAGCTCGACCGTAATGTTGTACTATCGTTGGTCGGATAATTATGAGTGCATATACCGACTATAATTATGAACATTAAGGGGTTCTACAACTTTTTTTTTGTAATTTAACAACATTGAGGCGTTTGATAATCAAATAAAATTCAAAATTTAATCTAATGTTAATAATCTAAATTACAAAATGTATTTTTTTTTAAACATTAATAAAATTTTACAATAATTGATTCGTTTGGTTTATATTCTAATAAAATATTGGACGGCATCATATCAGACTATTTGGTCAAAATTAAAATTGGTTTGAAACGATTTTAAACAAACGAACTAAATACTGTGTGCGCACACTCTAAATAAATGTTTCACTTAAAAATCTAATTTGTTGGAATGTATTGTTTGGGCAGATCAAACATCATAACTAACCGATTGAGCGTAACCACCCATGCTGCCGCCAATTTCTTCACGCTCACGATCCGGTAGCGTATGATGTCGTGTATTACACAATTTGGGACCATATCGCAGCAACGTTATAATCGCAATAATGATAATCATAAGAACGAATGCGACGCCCGGATAAACTATTAACTCAATCATTATGCGTTGAACTTAAATGTCGCTTTCACGTTTTTGTAACTCTAAAAATTCGTCGCGATTAAAACGACGTCCACGCCCCGGGAAACCGGTATGTTCTTTTTGAGGTGGTGGTGTATCGAATGTAAGTGGTCGTTCGATTTCAGCCTAAAATATGACAAAACAAATTAAAAAAATAAAAAATTAGAATCCTCTGATATTATTTAGTATTTATTACTAGATAACTTACACTTGGCGTATAAAACGATTTAACGTCACTCAGTTCACTCAAATCGAGTGGTGGTTGTTCATGTGGCGTTGCCGTCCACAGTGATACAAGCCAACGATTTCCGGTATGCGGATTTGACCAATATTGACGATGTTTTGAGCAACAACCGATTATAATGTTGAGCGCAAATAAAAAGAAGCCTAGAACAGCACAAATCCCAATTATTATATAGAATGGGGTAAAATTACCATAAATTCGTCCTTGGAAGTAAGGATTTTTTAAAAACTCATCACGCTCGTCAAATGATGGCATTATACAGTAATTCTGTACATTTGGTTGTCTGAAAATAAAATGAAAAAATTATTTTTTTAGTTGTACATAGAATATCGAATAATTACGAACATTCTGAATATTTTTGAATAATTTCTTAATGACTAGATTCTGTAGAAATTAGAAGCTTTAGATAAGTAGATTCATGAAAGCAGTATATGATTCTGAAATGTCGTCATTTAGAAGTATTTACTCATAGTTGAACAGAAACACTCAGTAACCGAATTTTGCACAAAAAATGAGAAGCTAGTTTATATTCTATTGAACATCGCCTAAATAAATTCGGCTCCTAAGCGAGACCGAGAGAAATATGACGGTTTGATAAAAACCCTCTAAATTCGCCAATTTTGTTCGCTCGTTACCGTCTCTTAAACACCGCTGAGGTAGTCTTGGATTTTTTTAATCTTCTTGAGATGCATTCTCTCAACGATTGAATTTTGAAACATTTCGAAATTTAACGCATACGTTTTGAAAGTTCAGTTGGCAGATAGAAGGTTTTATTTTAGTTCCGATGGAAGAACTTTCCATACGTTTAAGATTAAGAGTATCATGGATACTAGAGTTTGCTTTATTTTACGAATACAACGATGAAATAAATGAATAGAGGTCACATGAGACAGAGCGCCGACATGTAGTTCTTGACATTGCGATTGGAGGCAGAAAGACTAGCTTACCAACTCCACTACTTAAAAAATAACTTCTTCGACACTTTTATTGTTCATCTAAAAATATATCAGCCACAGGAAAAGAAATAGTAGACGAAATGGTTATGGACCCGTTGGAAAGAGGTATAATAACAGCAATAGTATTTATGCCTGTAACATGGTTTTAGTAGATAAATTATGTCAAGTGTAAACTTCTTTCGTTACTCCGGATGGACAGTTTGATTATTTAAAAACTACGTTTGGGTTAAGAATGGTAGGTACCGTTCATATTTTAACGGTTCGTGTATCAAGTTTTCAACCGTAGTGTATGTACTCGTATATAGGGACGTAATCGTACTTTAGAAGTTGTCCGTCTTTAATCCTGATTTTCGAAAATATCTAAAAGGAAAAATCAATAGAAAGTCGTATCTAAAGTGTCTTTATTTCCAATCTAAAGAAGGGAAGAAGGAAGCTCGTTTATGTGTAACTACGAAAAATTCAATAAACCTTTCCAAACGCTTTGCAAAGTCCATTTTGGACTTAGTGGGACCCGAACGAAGAACAAGTACATCTTAGTTGTAGTCGAAGGTTTTACTAAATTTCCCCGATTCTATCCCACAAAAACCACCAATGTGCGAGAAGTGAGAATTTTCTCATGCCAAAAGACGTTGAACCGAAACAAGCCGAACAGCAAAATCAAACCGTGCTTCCCTTTTTATGAAAATTAATGGATTTTGATTTAACTAAAGGTTGGGATACCATCATTTGTGACGAAAATGGGTACTCCTTTAGTGGCGCTGTTTAGGTTAAATTTTAATATTATAATAAATCATCAGATTCGAAAACTGCACTAAAAATTCTAAAATTTCCAAATTTACAGTTTAAAAACGTTCTTTCCTAAAATTTCAGCTTCCAAAACCATTAAAATGTTGGAAAATGTCTAAAAATCGATAATAAGGCCCGTTATACATTTCAGCTAAGCTAAGCGAGAAACGCAGTTTATATTAGCATAGTTTAGACCGCTTAGCTCACTTCGTTGCACATTTCAGCTAGTTACATTGCTCACACATACATTGATTTTTCTGCATAATTCAATTATTATGATTTATGACACGATACCTAATACAACTTATGCCCGGTTTCACAAAAAACTATCCAACCCTTAGTTAAATAATATTTCCTCCCTTTCATCTTTTATAAAATTACGTTTTGTTTCATAATACAAATTCTATGCAAGTTGATTATATTTGATTTTTACATAGAAATATTTAGGCTTCAGCTAAATATTTAGCTCGACGAAATTGGGCAGTTAAATATTTAGCCCTCCAGTTAAAATGTTCATGTAAAAAAGGAAATAAAATTTGCATGCGTTGAATTTGTGTTATGAAATAAATTGCAATTTAATAAAAGAAGAAAGGGAGGAAACATTATTTAACTAGAGATTACTTCTTTTTTTGTGAAATCGGGCATAAGTAGCCTACGAGTTAGTAATAAAATAAACAAAAACATCAGTGTATATGTGAGCGATGTTAGCTGACATAGCAAGCTGAAGACAACTCGAGCTAAGATAGTTTGCATCGCTCAACACAAAAAACATAGCTCGCATAGTTTAGTTCAAGTGTGCAACGTTCCATTAAACCTCTTTATTTACAACCGAAAGCTATGCACATAGCCCACATCGCGTTGCTTAGCTTAGCTGAAATGTGCAGTAGGCCTTACGGTCCCTTAAAATTCTTGAATATCCGACTTAATAGTTTTCGGAATCTTCGAAGAATCAATCAACCCAAAATACTTTAAATGAAAAAAAAATCTTAAATTTTCAACGGGCGTGATTGCACGGGTAAAACGGATTGTTTTACATTTGGAAATGTTTAGGGTCAAATTCTGAGCTGTGCACCACATACTGAAATTATTTAAGTCAGATTGGAAGTCTCTTGCGTCATTGGTGCATGAAATGGTTTTAAAAATTTTAATGTCGTCCGCATAGATGAGGATGTCGGAATAACTCAGATAATTCACTAAGTCATTGATGAATAGTTTGAAAAGCATAGGACCCAAATGACTACCTTGAGGCACTTCCTTAACAACATTAATAACTCTGGATGTGAAACCATCCAATCTTAACTATCTGAGTTTTGGAATCAAGATAAGATCCGATCCAGTCCAGTGGGAGAAAACTGCAATGCAAGAAATCAAGTTTCTTCAACAGCAAGTCAAGATCAATCTTATCAAAGTCCTTACAGAAATCAGTGTACACAACCTGCACAATTTTACCTCTATGTAAGGCATTAGAGACACTAGACACAATTTGTAAGTATGAGTAAATTAGTAACAGTTGATCTTCCTGGAAAGAAACCATGCTGTTTAGGAAAAATAAAAGTTTTCACGTGAAAGAATAATTGATCTTTAACAAGTTTCTCAAACAACTTGGGTAAGACTGAAATTATACAAATACCCATATAGTTCTCAATATTACCACGAACCCCGGATTTGAAAATAGGTTTAATAAGCGATCGCTCCCAAAGAGTGGGGAAAGATTCCTCTCTTAGACTTCTATTAAATAGAAAGCACACCGGAGCGGCAATTGCGTTACCGGTCAATTTTAAAAATAAAGGCGGTAACGAATCAAAGCCGGCACTATGGTTAATGTCAAGATTTGACAATTTCGATAAGATTGTATCAATTTCCAAACGAAACATTGAAAATTTCTTATTACTCGTGACATTATTCAAGCCGCAGAGATTAGAACCTGAATCTGGATTGTAAACGTTCTCAAAGAAATCAGCAAACAAATTAACCTTATCTAGAATGTTATCACAGAATCGGTCAGATTTTCTTTTATAGTTAACAAAATTCCAAAAGTGATTGGGTTTCGATTTAATTTGTGATTCCACCTCCAAAACATAATTACTGTAAAGAAATCGGTTAAGAAATATGGTATATACTTTTTACGTAAAACCTTAAATGATTTGTAATTTACTGTATTCGGAGATATTTTATAAAGTTTATGAGCCTTATCCTTTCTATTTTTTAAATTTATCAATTTATTGTTATACCACGGTTCCTTCTTGGCGCCTGAAACTACCAATTTAGGAATGAATGTTTCAATGCCCATTTGAACAATTTTATAAAATTCGTTCAACACATCGTCTATATTATTACTATTATAAAATGAAGACCAATTACGAGTATACACATCAAGAAATGCACTTAAAGAAACAATCACCCAATTTAAAGTTATAGATGACAGAGTCGGTATTATTTTAGATTAATTCAGTGTATTCAAACAAGACTGAAATATTCAGCGGCAAATGATGAATACTTGAAGATCCAGCTAAATCATCACAGGTTGTGACGGTCATCTCATGATCAATTGGCACAAAGGCTAGGTCTAACACGTTGTTACTGCAATTCTTCACATTGATACATTGTTTCGGTCCCAACGAAAATATTTCAGATATGAACTTTTCCACATCATCGTTCATGTTTATGGGAGTTAAATTGTTATCCATATACTCCCATACAATACCTGGCAAGTTAAAATCACTAAAGATAAATCAGAGGTCCTCAGGTTGAAGAAGTGCAGTAATATTAAATGGAAAAATTTGACACCAACTTCGTTTGAAAAACATTCAAATTCAAATCTGTCAAATCAGTCAACCAATTCTGCACATGTGAAAAGTTCAGGGCTAGAATTATACTCAAAAATGTACATTTCAATAAATTTAAATTTCACTCAAAATATAATTAGTTGCACGCAAGTATCATTTTATATTAAAAATTTGAATCAATAAATAAAAACAGTCAAATCAGGAATGATTGAACAAATATTTCGAAAATTATTCAAAATTTATTAAAATTAATTTACATCACGTTTGAATGAAGTTTCAAACAATATTCAGGATTATATATGTTTGAAATGCATTCTAATTTCGGATTCAGGTTTAACTAAAAATATCTGAAGTTTAATGTTGAGCCTTTTTCATAATATTTCTACGACTATTTGAGAAGAAATCCAAAATATTATTTAATGTCACTCAAATTTTATTGAAAATAAAATTCCACTCAAAATATTTTTACCGTTTTAGAGTAAAAATATGGTTCGAAATTTATTAATTTCACTCAAATTTTTTTGTAAGCGACATAATGTTTTAATAAATAATAATATTTAAATGGTACTCAAACTATGGTCAAAAACAATTTCATTTCAATTATTCTGATTTATTTAAATGGCGCGAATTAAATTAAAATTTATTTGATTTTTTAAAATTTTAATTAAATTTTCAACAATTTGTTATGTAGATTCCATTCAAAAAAATTTAATTTTAATTGGGAAATAATACATCATGGTACCATAATGAAAAATAAATTTAAAATTATTCTACAACATTTACGTGTGAAGTTTGAGTGGAGTTTAAATCAAAATATCACTCAAACTAATTTGCAAAAACCACTCAAAATTTTAAAAATTTAATCTGGAGCGGGCAAGTAATAGACCGAAAAATTAAACCTAAGAAGAAGCGAAAAATGGTATCAAACCCAATAAGGGTGAGGGGTAATTCGAATATACACCCCAATTCCCATAGTCGTGTCATTTTAGGCGACGTGACTTAAGTCATTCCATTTTGTTGTAGTCGTCTGTCGTTTACAAAATTCAAGTTACATCTTCCGCATAAAGTGACTTTAGGCGCAACAAACGACTAAGAGAATAGGAAAATTAATGCGACGTGACTACAGTCATGAAAAATGACGTGATACGACTATGGGAATTGGGGTGATAAGCTTAACTTTAGAGTTTGCAATTCAACTCAAGGTTTACTCCGGAAGAGTTGCGAGTGCCTTGAGCCCAGGAAAAATTACAAAATTTTAAACAAACAAATAACACAACGTTCTTTCGAATTTTCTTACTATTGATATTAGTCCTCAGCTTACTGATACTGATTTTGATCAGAAACAAAGTGAAAATGAATTTAATTTTACAAATTTTTGCTTTCTATCGTTTGCTCTTGCTTTACCATGACAAACTAAAGGAGATATTATTTCTGGAGTCGATTTTAACCAAGTTTTTGCAATTTTCATTTGGCCACGTGCATTACTCCCGTATTTCAATTTAAGATAAAAGTCACGTTGCCATTGATATAGTTTAGTGGTATGTAGCAAAGCTTTGCAGGGGATAATTACCCGCAAAATTTTTCTTGGGCCCCTTAAAATGCTTGTTGTACCTATGAACAAGTAAAACTTTTAATGAAAAACTTATTTCTTCCTAATTTCTAGTCTCGCACTAATTAAAAGTATATGGTTTCAAGAGAAGATGACACGAAACATCTTGCAACTCAATGGTCTGAAGTATACCGATAAAGCATCACAAATTTCGAGCATAAAATTGTCGAATTTTCAAAGTATCTTGAATATTCTAGAAAGTTCTCAAATATCGAATTATTCGTAAGTGTGTAAAACCAAAGGAAATCCTATACGCGCTAATCATCGCTATGTAAAATGGAAATAACCTGGACATTCTTGAATAATTTCGAACAACCTATATATGAAATTGGAGAAATATCTAAATCTCGAAAATCTATTAAATATCACGATTCAGATTATACGACATATGTATAACTCTGAAAGTTCCCACAACTCAAAGCTAAGCACAGAACATTGCCGTACAAAGTTCGAATAAATTTGAAAATCTTTAAAAATCTCGAATAATCCTAGAAATGCCGAAAAATTTAACAAATCTAGAATAAACCGCGGAACAATCTCGATTAACCCAGAAAAATTAGAATAATTTCTATATTTGTGAATCTCGAATTATCCCGAACAATTTCAATAATACCGAAAAATTTGACTATTAATGAATAATTTCGCAAAGCCTGTAAAAACCAAAAAAAAAAAACAAAAAACCAAAAAATTCGTGTATATATCAAATTATTTGCCAAGTTCCTAGTACTACTAAGCAAGAAAAGGCTAAGCTCAACAAAACGAGTAACAACCTGACTGTTCGAAACACCGAATCACCCACCACCTTTAGATTTAAAATAGTTTTTCAAAATAAACAGGTTCTATCGGCTTTATCGATAAATTCAGTTTTAATTACCGTCCCTTTGATGCGAAAGCTTTGATTTAAAACGATTCTAACAAATATTCTTCTAAATCTAAATATCAGGGCTACCTTAAACCATTTTTATTTCTATGGAATTAGATTCCAGTATTTAAATCGGGACCTAAAAATTCAGTTGAGAATTATAGAGGAATAGCTATATTATCTGTTATTCCTAAACTTTTTGAAAAACTGGTAAAGGAATGTATTTATCTTAATATTAAAAACTTAATTGTTCCCCAACAGCACGGTTTTTTTTCTGGTAGATCAACGACAACCAATCTTGCGGTATTTGTTAATGATGCGATATGCTGTTTAGAAAAAGGTGCCCTAGTTGACACTATCTATACAGATTTCAGTAAGGCCGCCTTTGACAAAATTAATCATAAATTATTAATTGAAGTGAATTCTAATTTTATTCCTATAAAATGGTTGTCATCTTATCTGTCGCAAAGGTCTCAACTAGTACGTATTGGTCAAAATTATTCTGAGAAGGTTACAGTCTCATCTGGTGTTCCTCAGGGCAGTCATTTAGGTCCATTATTATTTATTCTATTTGTTAATGATATTGTTACATGTTTTAAGTTTTGTAAATGTCTGTTATATGCAGATAACCTTAAAATTTACACTAATATCCGAAATGGTGCGAACGTTTTATTGGTACAATAGGACCTTAATCGGTTTAGTGATTGGACTACCGAAAATCGTAGTTCTCAATATCTCCAAATGTAAAACTATGTCATTTGCACGAATTAAGATATTAATTATAGCTCCGTACATTTTACAAAACGTGGAAATAGATAGAGTTACTCAGTTTATTGATTTAGGTGTTTTGTTTACAGGTAACCTAAGTTTTACTAAACATATAGAAATGATTGTAGCTAGAGCCGGCTCGATGCTTGGTTTCATAAAGAGACATGCTCGTCAATTTTCTGACCCATATACTCTCAAGACATTATATACTGCTTTTGTTAGGCCTATTTTGGAATATGCTGTAGTTATCTGGAGTTCTGGTTATAAAATCTTTAATGATCGTGTTGAGCGGATTCAAAAAAAGTTCTTAATATTTGCCCTCCGAAGACTTCCAAGGTCAACTTCAGGATTTAGTTTACCTTCTTATGCCGGTCGTTGTACACTTTTGAACATTCGTAGTCTTGAATTCAGAAGAGAGATGATTCATGCACTATTTGCTCGGGATGTAATTTGTGCTAAGATTGATTGCCCGGTATTGCTTGACTTATATTGATTTTAGATTCCTAAGAGAATTCTTCGTCCACGACAGTTAAGACTGAGTATTGCTTTTCATCGTACGAATTATGGAATTGATGAACCGGTCGCGCGTACGTCAAAATATTTTAACCAATATTCAGAATTTTTCGATTTTAACATTTCAAGGGATCTTTTTAAGAGTCGTATTCGAAATAATAATTTGTAACACTTTTTTATATACAAAATTATTGGTATTGTAACCTATGCTATTTGGTAGTGCTGGTAATAAATAAATAAATAAGTTAATTACTCTGACATTCACCTTCAGCCATTGAGAAGAAATTGTTGGGCATGTCTTAAGAAAATTAATTTTCGTAAAAATTTCCTAGAAATGTACAGCTTTGCAAATTTGAAAGGGTGGTCTACATAAATTTAAGCTATCATCTATCTAAACTTTAAACTAATATTCGAAAGCTAGATCCCTCAGATCCGCCTATGGAACGAACCGAAAGTGTCAGCTACAAAATAAGGAATAGTTTGCCAATCGACAGAAGATTGCTCTTTTGTATCATGTTAGTGGTGATCTTGTTTTCGGAAAAAATTAAAGCGGTTATAAGCCACCAAGTTTTGCCAAAATTTATAGGACTCTACATCTTAACGCCGGTACTACTTATTGAACGTTATGTTGTGGAGGATACTCCTTGACAGGGTTTGAGTATGATACCGTATAATAGTGTTTGAGTGCCTTTTAGGCATATTTAATCGGGGCAGTTGTAGTGTCAGTCATTTATTTTTATTTTGGATATTACTGATCACTTTTGGATAGGTAATGTTTTAGCTGCAAGAAGCAGCTTTTTAACCTAACCTAAAACATATACCTTTAAAAGTTTGACTAAATCGTGTGCCTAAATGTGCCTAAACAAACAAGCAATAAGAAATGCTGCAACGTACTACTTGCTAATTGCAATTATCAATCTTAGGATCACTCGATCTGCTTTTGAAGAATTGTGAACGGTAATTGCATTCAATTGAAATCAACTATTTGAATTTTGTATTTCGAAATATAAATTCGCTTGTTCTTGAACTTTCCTTTGGGAGTTCGTTCGGCGTTCCAACTTCGCCTTCGTCAATTTATAGGCAGCAACTCTAGTTTCTGCCTATTGTTATTCTCACAGTTGGAACAGTATACTTGTTTATAACAATGCTAAAGTCCAAAAGGTACACAAGCATTGACCTAACTGATAACTGCCAAAGCAACATAAAGCATTTTTTCCAAAATATTTGAACGAAAATCTGAAAGGAGATGTTGGATAAGAATCAGGCTTACACATTGCTAATAATTCATCTGGTCCTAACGGTATTAAGACAGTTTGCTGGAAAACTGAATTTTGGCTGAAGACCGTTATAAGGTTCTATTTATTTAATTTCACCCATTTGGCTATTGACATTTTTCCTTCGGTCTGTATAATAGTTGATAGTAATATCAATTCTCCTGGTTGTTGTTTCAATCCTCCCCAAGATACTGGAAGCAATAGTTAATTTCAAACTGATCAATTTACCAAGAAGAACATTAATTTTATTTGGACGCGTTCGATCATTAATGTGTGTTACAAGGATTTACTGTCCAGGTTGGAAGCAAATAGATTTATTAGTAAGCCATTTCTTGAATTGACAAATTCACTTCAGTGTTAAACTTTTGAACTCTGATTTGCAAAATTCTTACCGTGAGCAAGTTTTGTAAAGCGGACTGAACGTTGAAGCTCTTTCTTGGGGTACATATCTTACAGAAATTAAAACTTTATATCAAAACTAGAATTACTGAAACCTGCATTATGTGGAAAGAAGAATGAATCAAACCAAAATCAATAATTCTCATCGGCAATACCTCCCAAACAAGAAATGTCGCTTAGCTGTTTGGTTTTAAATTCATTATGACCAGCGGCTGTATAAACCACAAAAATGTATTCGCCTGGGGGGCTCCGATAGTAAATGCGCTACATTTTTTTTTTCTATTTAGTCATCAATCAACGATAGCTAAAATTAAACAAAAATATTATGGTAAGCATAACTAAGTAAGTATCTGGTTTAAACTGAATATTACCACTAAAAAAAAAAAAAAATTCTTGGTTATGTTTAAGTATGCGACTTAAATCTCACACTTTTACATAAACAATGTCAACATGTGGTTTATTCTTATTAAAAATTATGTTAATAAATATTTGGTGACTAAACTGTTTCAAATTGCAATCAATTTATATATGAATGGTGACTACGCCCTTGTTGTACCAATAAATCTCCAATTAGACCTCACTATGCTAACACTCAGTATTAAAATATTCCTTTTTAAAACGTCTTACAATATGATGTTATGATGATCTCCTTGGCAACCAAACACACACACACAAGAACTATTCTAATTTGATTCAACAGGTGTCAAATAAATAAATACAAAAATGAATGACTATTGTTTGTGACAGAGTTCATGATACAGGGCAAATTTAATTAAGTGAAATTAATTAAATTAAACGCAAGAACAATTTTGAGCTCACATACTCAAACACACACAGACACACAGAAAAAACCAGACCCTACAAATATTAATAACAAACTACATACTTAGTTGTTTAATAATAAAAATAATTAAGACGCGTGTTATTTGCACACATACACAAAATTATCCAAACAATTTTTTCGTAATATCCAGCGTGTTTGTATCCTTTAAGTACACTTCCTTAAGACTATTTTCACTGTTTTGTATAAAACACTTGTTAACTAAATAACTTGGCGTTAAAAATACTTGCGAGAAAAAACTATTACAGTAGTTCACTAACAAATATGGGTGTGACCGCTTTCATTTATTTTTGTATAAACCACAAAAAACTATTCGATTAATTTACATATCAACAATAAAATTATTATAAAACATAATTAATTTACCTGATTTATTAATTTACAAAATTCAAAATATTATTATTTAGTTCAAAATTAATATTTAATTATTTTTATTTAACACAAAAAACTACTACAAACTAGCTAAACCGATTTATAACGACAAATCATCAATATGTGTGATGGGTTTTGTTGTTAAAGAGACCAAGCAAAATATAAAAACGTTGATGACGTAACAATAAATAGTTTTGAATTGTATTGTTTTTTGTAGTTTTGTTTTGTACATTTTTTTGTGTGTTTGGTTGAATGGAATTTGAAACGAAATTTGATTGTAAAATTAGTACGTTTATTGTGAATAGTTTTGAGTTCGAGTCAGTTATGGGTGTGGTGTGATTTTTTTTTTTTTTATGAATTAGTATTACGATTTACAAAATTTGGTGCTGGCGTAGGATCTCCCAGGAAATTTCCTGTAGAGTGGAAACATAGAATCGTACTGTACCGCGCTAGTAATAGAGAAACCGCTTCCAAGACCTGTGTGAAGATGTTAAAGTAAAGGTATAATTATTATAAAAAAAGTTTGTGATTATGACCTTGAGAATGGCAAATGAAGGTTAAATGTATAAGAAGCACCCAGAAGCTATTAATTCGAATTGGAATCGTTTCCAAGGCATAATAAACGTTTAAAATAGGTAGGATGCAAAAGTGTCAATGACCTTGACTTTAAAGTCAATTGGCAAGGCCATTTAAAAGTCAAAGTAATTTTTTAAACGGAAAGCCCTATTTTGACACGGGATTTGAGAAGAGCGGGAATTTTCTCGTTTGTAACCTTAAAAAGGTCAAATCAAGATTAAATATTTAAAATGTATTCAGATGCTGTTAATTTAAATCTATGAGATTTATGCATGATAAGTGTTTGGTGGTAATTCGATTAGAGAAGCAGCAAAAAATTCGAAGACCTTCTCCTTACTCTTAGCGTTATTCGGAAACAACCGTGAGTCTTAAGTGGTCTATAGGATACTATAGTACTAACGTGACGACATTATATCGGCATCTCTCATTCAATTAACTGTTCCAAAACGAACAGATGAATATGTGAGTGTCACACAAGGAACTTTAAATTATTATTAATACAATAATAAACTTTACGTTAAACCTAAACACTTTTCATCAAAAGCAAACAAAATATTCGTATTAAAATGAAATTCAAATTCGGTTTCAAATGTAAATTGGAATGTAGTGTATCTGCACCAGTTGGTTTTGTAACCGCCTCACGAACTATATAATATTTCGATTCTTGAGCTCCTTTCATCTATGATTGATTATCCTCTAAAATCGTAATTGGTTTATCTAAAGTGACAGTAGTGTGCTGATCCATGCAACTTCATTGAGCTGTTCAGATAATGTTTAATATTATGACTCTGCTGCCGATTGTAGTACTATATCTTGCTTACGAGAAGACCTACGTGTTCTATACGTGAGACAACCAATCAATTCACGAAAAGGTAAGAAAAGTAGAACTAAGCATTCCAAGAAATGTATCGACGTTTCCGATATCTGTCATTTGAAATTCTTTATGTAGCAATATCACTTTGCTGTCACAAACAATCATCAAATCATCGATTTATAATAGTATAAGATCGAATCCCATTGTCTGTTTTTGCGCAAGTACAGAAATCAGACGCACTTCGCTTGAAGCCAATACGAATGATGAAATCATTGAATACTGTATAGAACTGCGATGATATCCAATGAAATTCGTAACTCAGCTTCCCTTCGGTAAATCACAAAAAAATCTAAATCCCATATCTCCATTATTTTTGCACGATTCAATATTGATCTCTCATTGAATATAACGGCCGATGATTTGCATTAAACATTTCGATGCCTTTGCTTTAAATTTCGATCGTATTGTATTGAACCAAAGGTTCGAATATTTGTTAGACTTTTTGACAAACCACAATTGTACTGGAGTTTGACTTGCGAATTGCTTGCCAAAAATGCTGGTTGGACATCGATTCTTTCGATAATTGGTTGCAATAATCGCCTCGTTTCATAACGTGCTTTCAAGACCTGCCGCTAATAACATCGATAAACCATTTTATTGAGGAGTTCGATTTAAACGCTCAGAAATTGAATCATTTCCAGGCTGTATGGTATTATCTACCTACGTTATCTGAATTCCTTTCGGCTTGCAAAATCGTTTAAATTCTTTCGACATACTAACTATCATTATGTGTAAGTAGTTCGATATTTTGTTGTGCATGAGTCTCTTCAAGAAATTCGTTGAATTTATCCAACACTTCCCTTTTATTTTCCATGCAATAGATTTTCGATGCCATTGAATAATAATCGCTGAGCGATTCATCACTTGCTGGTATTCACATCAATACCTTTCAAGCCGTTGAACATTTTATTCGTGATCATTTTCTTCAAATCGATTGTATTGAATCGAAAATGCCATAAAATGATTTGCCTGTTTTAAATCATTTTCACCTGCGATTACAGCAAAAATATTGCGCTCAGTTTAGCAATAATCGACGAATTGACAGCATTGTAACGTACAAAACGTTTATAATCGTTTTAATCTATGATTCACCATTTTGATGCGTTTTAACTTGTAACTGTATTCCTTCCCATCTTTTTCCTCCGCTTTCGTAGCCAAGTTTTTCAGCGATTTACACCGGGAAGCTATATGACCTTTATCATATTACAAGAAAAACAATCGAAATCTGGATTTTTCGCTGACATTAGACTTGCAAGTAGTAATCGGCTTCAATTTTTCCCGTCCGTACTCTCGAGTTATCTAACTAGTGCATCATAGCTCTTTGGCAATTTTAACAATTAATTGATGACGATAACGTTAAAACAAAGCATAACTGTTTATCATTAATTGTTTGCGCTACCCAACTCTTGCACTTTTTCTCACGGGTGTGAAAACCTTCATCTTTGATAACTTTATCCTTGTTATTTTTGATGACTTTATCTAAATCATCTCGAGCAATGAATCCCCGCGAAATTTTCATTGACTGAAGTTTTTACCATTCGAACTTTAGAAATTGATTGAATATTCGTTCGTTGCCATTTTTACTAATTCGAAGTAACCAAAATTGTTCACCTAAAATAAATTTTAACTAAATTTAATTCACATTTGGTATTTTATCTCACGCTTCTATCGATTTCGTAATTCAACGGTTCTTCAAATAACGAATGATTCACTTATTGATGATTCTACTCCATTCCAACACAAAAAATCGACATGCCGCTTGTCAATTCAAATGCATTAGCCAACCTCTGAATCAATGATCCAGTACTACTCTGTTGTTAGATAAAACGATGCCATCATCAACTTATAGAGGTAGAATTCAAAATGTTCAACGTTTTCAACGCTCCTGATGCCTGTTTGAGTCCATATAAACTTTTCTTGAGTCGAGAAACTTCTGCATGGTTGGCACCACCTATGGCCTTTGGTATCTCACAATTTTTTTTGTCGAGGTCACCGTTGAGAAAAGCCGTCTTGATGTCAAACTGCATCATTTTCATATTTTCACCTGACGAAAACCTTGCGAATAACCTTCTACCACTAAACTCGCTTTTGGTTGATCACTGTTCGGTCATGTTTTCAACTTGAAGACCCATTTGCAACCAACAATATCATGATCATTTGGCCTGTCGACCAAACACTATGTGTCATTCTCCTAAATTAATGGAAGTTCGTTGCTCAACCACTGCTTAGACTCATCTGATTTAGTTGCCGCCGATAATTAACATCACAACTGAAGAAGACTTTTTTCGATTCCGCATCATATCTTCCGTACCTTGGCATCCAATTTCTTTTGATCGGCTTGCTTCTGCCTGCACCAGTGCAAATCAAAGTACAACAAAAATCTTCATGTGACCAAATTGCGGTTTTTTGTGTACTGTTCTATTCTAAATATAGACGGCCGTTCGTACCGCTACAGGTCACAACATTTTATTGAGGTCATTGTCAATCAACATTGTATCTTGAAGCATTCCGATGAAACCATTCTCATTCATTCGAAATTCGATCCGTTATCGCATCGTATGTACTTCACGTGGTTCCCAGCAGCATTCTTCACAACAGGCAGAAAATTCTTATAAATTTCGAAAACGTTAGATTGGTGTTTCACGACACGTCTACGTAACCTGAAGCTCGCAGCCCCATTCTTCAAGGAGCGAAACCGCTGATTCCAGTTTCGTTCATCTTTCCACACACATCAACGTGAATGAACAGTCCCTTCTCCGTATTACGAATATTGCTAGATATTTCACGTATTCAAGTCGTATGGCAAACCTTTCGTCATTGCACCATGCTTCTAAACATTCATCGTTTGCAATCGACTTTTTCAATCCCTCAACCATTCTCGTCTCGATGTCATATGCTTCGACCCGCCCGAGACCACTAGCCAAACAATTGTTGTATATCACCGAGACCACATCAGACATTTTTGCAGTAAAAGCCATCTCCAAACAAATTCAATGAGGTTCAAGGTTAATAGCACCGAAAATGAAAAACAATTGTGGCAATGCAAGCAACGCGA
This sequence comes from Tipula vernalis, assembly GCA_958295665.1. NCBI lineage: Eukaryota > Metazoa > Arthropoda > Insecta > Diptera > Tipulidae > Tipula > Tipula vernalis. The sequence goes on from OY282560.1 coordinate 18,745,636, forward strand.
AAAACTAGGTCATGTCCCAGTAGGTCATCCGGCCCATAATTTCTAAAATGATTCAAGATTTCTAGCGAATCAACATACGTTTTACATTGTTCAATTAAACTATGTAGTAACACATTTTAAAGAGTGTTCGGAACTTTAGAACAAGTTCTTAGGTTCATGCATTAAATCAGGAACCCACCAGAATGAAATAGAACTGTTTAGCATAATTTTCTGCTCGGAAACCATGTAGACATAGGGGTGGTACAAAACAGTGCTTTAGGTTCAATAATATCACAGAAAGACAACAAATCCCTTAATTAAGTAAAACCAACCCTTCAGCGATTCTGGGTTTTTTGCAGAACATCCTCAAAATGCCTAGATAAATCGTTTTAGTGGCTAACAAATAGAAAGAATGGAGAGTCCAAAAATATTAAAAAAGATTAAAGCAAAAGAGAGCTTCAATGATTTTTACTTGAAAGTTGAATCCCTTAACGGATAATTGAGCTACCCCTTCTCTGATGTTGAATTTGTTGAAACAGTTAAATAGGACTTGAGGGATTGGTCTTCCAAATACAAACTTTACCGATGCGGTTCGGTGTCATAGAATGTTGAGGATATTCAATCAAAAATTCAAGAAGTCGTCGTCTAAATCTAGCTTCGATCCCCGAAAATTTAATAAACTGGTTAGACGTTTTTCCTCGTTTACAAGGAACTTCCATAAGTGACCCTTAGGAATAACTGAGATGTTAGATTATTTCATGTGTGGGTAATAGCTAAAAGATTCAGATACAAAGCAATTATCTCGCTTGATAATATTTAATATGCTGGAAGTGCTTATGTTTAAGCCTCCATTATAAAACCCTTCCAACATCCCGTACAGTCTACCTATTTGGAGTACTATGTACTCCATTTAAACGGACCGCACTCAGATAAACAAAAATCAGGTGTCGGATACACAAATAAATTATGATTATTTATAAGAATTTTTAGAAAATTCTCCATTACTGATGCCTTAGATTGCGGAATTTAGAAATCTTTGTTCTTATGAGTGACTTTAAATATAAAATTTCTATAGCGCCCACCCATTCTCCCAACTTGAAAATTTAAAATATAAAGTGAATTAGTTCTATTTAACCATCCGTTAAATGTGTTGGCCAAATTAACCATCAATGGAGGCAACAAAATTGCTTAAACTGACTGAAGCTCTGGTAACCAAAGGCTGCATGGAAGCCTGTGGGAATTTCAATTTGAGATACATAAATCTTTGTGCATTCGTTGGTAAGAAAAACTAATTCATACAAATTCTCGGAAATTCTTGTTCATACTTGGTCAACCGTATTTGTTGATTATGAAAAAGGTTTGAGGATTAATTAAAACCAAGAATCTAAGAAGATAAACCAATAAACCGAGCCAAATTACAATTTTTGCCTTGACATATTCTTGAGTGAAAATTTATTTCCCGATAAAATTGCTCGAAGTGGCTGTAGAATTCGAAATAGTAGTCATCTTCGATCGATTTTTTTCGTGATTATTCACATCAATTATTGCAACAAGAGAGGTTGGTTCATTTACTAGGGAGGCCATAAAACCCTTATTGCTTTAAGTCACACATAAATATGTTCACTTATAATTTTTATTTAGCACTACAATACTTTTTAAATCACTTTTTAATTACTTTTTAATCTTCACACTGTCGCTTTCCAAATACTACTGATCCAATTCGACCTCATTCGCCTTATTATATACACAAACCAAACTTCTCGAAAGTTCATGACTTTTCCAGTTAGAATAGTGTAGAACTATTTTATCACGGAAAATTCCATTTTAGTACAGTTTAACATTGAGCTATTAATTTAACTTATTCTATCACACACTAGGTGTCACCATCACAATATTAAACTTTGAAAGTCATTAAGGGTCTTAAAGAGCTTAACTGAGTTCAATAATTGTAGTGTTTTTTTATTCGCTCCGGATAGCTGCTATCGAGAGCCGTCATATGAAAAGTGGCTCCGGATAGCGCTCCGTATAAATAGGTAGAGCCAAATATTTTTTATATCAAGTTTTCACTAAACAATTGAATTAAAAATGATAGTTTGATGTTAAATAAGTTTAGTTTACCAATAAATAGCGCGTCAAATTTAAATTTGGGCGTATAAAAATGACGGCTCTCGATAGCAGCTATCCGGAGCGAATAAAAAAACGCACTGAAGTCAAGCTAGGCATTTTTGAATCTATGCTGTAAAAATGGTATAATTCCATATGCCAAAATAAAAGGTAATTTTTGAATTGACTTAGACATATAGTAAAGATACATGTTAAACCGAAAGTGATCTGACTGAAAACGTCCGAGATAAAGTCAACATGTAAACGGTGACTTGACTGAAAGTTATCTGAAAGTAGTCTGAGTTCGGTCAACTTAAATTTGGTTGGTTGAGTCAGTTTGTATATTGAGTTAAACATGTAAACTTTAGTTTAGTTGAACTGACAGATTTTTTCATACTGTTAAAAGGGCAAAATGTTTTTATACATTTTCCAAGTGGTTCTTAAATTATTTTAAATAATTTTTTAATAATTTAAATGTAATTTTAGAACAAAGTGACATTTGAACTGTCAGCTCAGATCAAATAAAAAAGTCCCATGTAAACACCAACCCAAATTTTCAGTCAGATCACGTTCAGATAAAACTCAGTCAGATCACTTTCGGTTTAACAAGTATCTTTAGTAATAATTAGGGCAGTCGACTACTACCCTGTCAGAGATACTATAACGAGATACTACTAATCCTCGTTGACTTAATCCCCGAAGATTCATCGTTTCTATGCAAAAACAAGTCACTTTTAAGAAAGCCTGCATTACAATGTAAATCTACTTTTGGATTAGCGAACGTCCAACGGCTACCGAAATAAAATTTCACTTTACAATTTCCATTTATTCATTTTTGACTAAGCACGACACTAACAACTATAAATTAAAATGCATCTTTTATGTCAAATTCTTTCGGGTTACTCGAAATAAAGTAACTTTTTTATCTCCTAAAGAATATGAAAATATTTTTGTAGTTGTGTTGGTGTAAAAAGAGCAAAATAAAGTGAGGTTATGTTTTACTGTCAGTCAGATCAGTAAAACTTTTTTTATTTTCATAACAAAAAGATGGAACCAATTAATTTTAGCGCATTAATATTCAATAAACAACAAATGAAATATCAAAATGGAGTTTTATTTTTGTTTCCAATTCATTTTGACATTTCACATTTCTATGTATTTGTAAAGAGTAAAGCAAATCTATGAAAAAATCTAGAGTAAAGCAAAATGCTCTCGAGCAAAAAATAAAGTGCTTTATTTTCCCAGAAAGAATTTGTAATGTCAAATTGTTACCCTTCGAGTAAAATTTTTTACCCTCAGGGTGTTTTTTTTTCCGAAAGAATTTAACATTAAATTCGTTGAATTTTCTTTTCTTTTGTTTTGTTATAGAAAGAAACCATCGAAACAAACCATTAAGGTGTGGGTGTGGGATATGCTCGCTAGAATGAAACAAAATCAGAAAAAGACAACTACATCGAATTTTTTATTCAGCTTATTGACGAGAATAGGAAAGAACGGGAGAGATTCATCTATATTAAAGCAGGTATGTACATTTTTTTCACATTTATATTCAGGGATGTACAAAAATGTTGTTCATCATTATAAAACTGTTATAAAATGCTACTGTTATATTTTATTGATCCGATTTTCTTTATTGGTGATTTTTCGTAAAAAGTTTTTGTTGTGCCGCTGCGAAGATAATTAATGCCAAAATTATACCAGAAAATTTCGAAATCGCTTGAGCAGGGCAATTTTCCGTTCAATCCATTTATTTCTGTTTACAGACGACGGAAATATTGTCGAAATTTGTCACTATCACTTTAAATGTAATAAATATTTTCGGGAGGACATAAAGAAAATCGACATTTCTCTCTCTCGACACGAAATGTGTCAAATTTGGCATTAGTGAAAAATTGTACAATCTGCTAAATGAGAAAACTACTTACATATTACATTTACAAAAAAAAAAAAAAAAAAATTCTAAGTAATTCAATCTGTGTTTTTTTTCGCTTTTGTTGGAAAATGGAAAATTGGAAACACATTTTGTTTTAAAAGGATTTATTACATTTTCATTACAAACTAAAAAGCTCTTCAACATTTTTTTTTTTTTTTATGTCTTGTACCGAGTAGTTTCATTTCCAATCAATACCAAATAAATGAAACTATGCGGAGATGAATGGGGAAAATTAATGTCGGGAAAATGTTTTTGCGTCCAAACTAAACAGTAAATAGACATGAACTCATTTACCGTTCGTTCACCTAAATCTCTTTGGGAAAAACGTGTGTGTGTAAAAAAGAATTATTAATATATTTTGTATTGAAAAACAGTAAATTTTTCATTTTTTTGGAAGATGAAAAATGATTTTCCGAAAAAATGATAAATTGAAAATGGATCCTTAAATAAATTTTTTCTTATGTCACTTTATTTAAAAGAAAATAATATAGAATATAGTTTTGGTACTCTGCACGATGTTGACGATGATGATGACAGTCAGGAAAATTTTTTTTGTTATTTTTCCAATAATTTTTGACATTTTCTCTCGTTTCGTTTTTTTTTAATGAGGTTGACATAAACATTTTGAGAGTTAATTTACTTAATTTGGAACAATGGGGGCTGACATTTTTGTGTGTGTGGCTGTATTTTTGTGTACCTACTGATTGCTGTGTGTTGGTTGCTTGTTATCTCTGTATTGTTGGTTTATTATTTTTTCGTGAACAACATGAAAAGTTGGAAATCTGTCTATTCTTTCGAAATTTTTATAAATATAATGTACAAAAATTTTAGGATTCATCAATAATTGTCATCTGTCATAAGTTAATTGCGTATTTTCAGTATTGTTTGAAGGGTTCATTGACTATATTGTGGTGTAGAAATATTAAGATGGAAAAAATTAATATTCATTGGAAATTGAAGAGCATATAACATATGCTTCTAAACCTAAATTCTAAAAAAATTGTTTGAAAGTATGTTTATAATGATTAGTAGAATGCTTAACATCATGATCTGGTATTCTAGCTACCATATTGGTTCTCAAAGTACTTTGACGTGATAACGTCTTACAACGCATGTTAGGAAAGTTAAACGAAATTTTGCCCTTGGTTGTGGGCAAATATTCATCAACTTTAAGCATTACCATTGTTTAGGTTGGTCATTAGACTTCATGGCTCACGCATATTATTATCGCAATGACGTCATCAGGCAGAGAATGGCTCATCCGATCGGAGCAATTCTGGTGTCATTTTTCGCGTAAAAAACAGTGGCAGATAATTTATGTTAAATTAAAATAATTAATCGTAACATCATAAATTTTAAATAAAATTAAAAACTACAAAATAATACTTTCATTTCATCATAAATAAATATTTATTTTAACAAACCCATTCAGCGTAACACTTCTATCACCGCTAATAAACTTTATCCCGCAAAACACCTACGGCCTAATTACTAGAAGCGAGAGAATACTTTTTAACCGGTATAATAGTCATTCACAAGACGATGAGATTATTCTACAAAATAACAAAGAACGCTGCATAGTTTCCTCTGCTATACAGTAAATCCTGAGAATCTCGTTCTGTAATGTAATATCTTGGTCGAAGCCACTTCGATTGTCTTTATCTCAGAAACGATTCAAAAGGAGAAGAACTTTGCATAGGTTATTAAAAAAATTAATTGACAATTAATTGAATTCCTGCCTTTAAAATAAAAGCAAACCTCTTTAATTAAATTAAATTTTGTAAATAGAGTTATTAAAGTTTAAAGTTAAAGTTTATTTCATATCAAATTCTATAATTCTATAATAGATCATAGTTAATTTTGTAACTCAATAAATTCTATAAATTCTGAAAATTTCTAACTTCAATAAATTTAAAAAATTCCGTAATTTCCATAAATCTTACAAATTTTGATTATTTTATAAACTTCATATTCTACATATCTCAAAAATTTATAGGATTTAATGTTTTTTTTTAGAATTCACAATATTTATAGGATTTACAAATTTTAGAGAATTCTAAGAATTTATAAATTTAATTAATATATTTTAAAAATTAATAACATTTACTCAATTTTTAAATTACGTAAATTCAATCATTTTTAAAGATTCAATTTTATAAATACCATATATTAATCCTGAAAATCCTGTGAATTCTAAAATTTTTGTAAAACGTTTAAATTTTAGAAATTCTGTAAATTCCATAATTTCTGTAAGTTCTATAAATTTCATCAATTATTTAAATCCTTCAAGAAATTCTACTAATTTTCCAAATTGAATGTATTTTGTAAATTTTATAAATTCTTTGAATTCCAATCTTATAAATTCTATGAAATTTATGATTCTTGTGAATTTTTCGAATTTTATGATTTTTTGTTGCAAATTTATGTTGGATATTAGAAATATGTATTAGATAAATCATGAACAGGTAAACAAAGGAGCATATAATATTCACAAAATTTTTACAATTAATCATATTCGATAAAATTATTATTATGAAATTCACAAACTTTACAAATGCCATAAAATTCTATGTTCTTCAAATCCATCAAATTTGAAAATTCATTAAATAAAGTTCATAAAATTCATAAAATCCATCAAATCCATAACTGACATAAAATTCATAAAGTTCATTAATTTGATAAACATCGTAAAATTGACGTAAAAAACCAAAGTCGTCAGATGAAGGTATATCGTACGCAATACGTAACAACAATTGTTCTAGAGAACAGATTTGAACTAGCCAAATTATTTTCGCTCATAAAATTTCGTAATGGTAATCTAGCGAAAATCGTTTGGACAAAAAATTAGATCCACTTTGTTACCTGTTCTTGCTTGTTGCTTTTATAGTTTTGAGAGGTTCCTTTTCCATGAAAGTCGGAATAGCCACAATTCTCCTGTAAATTTGGCTGCAAGAACGAATGTACCTATAATATTTATAATTTCATAAGATTAAACAAATTGTCATAGATTTCAAAAAATGAATTTAATTCGCCAAATTAATCTAATTCATAGAATTAAATTTAACAAAATAAGTAAAATACTTAAAATTTGTCAAATTCATAAAGTTCAATAGATCCATCAAAAATTCACTAAATCCTAAATTAAAGTTTATAAAATTAATAAAATTCATAAACCATGTCATGTTAAATTAAAGCAACTACTTAAAAATTTCATAAAATTAAGAAGAATAATTTAAAAAAGTTGAAAATTTCATTAAATTCAAAAAAATTCGTCAAATTTTTGCAACTATTCAAATTTTTAAAATTAACCTAATTAAAATATCCAGTTAAGTAGATTAACTTTAAAAATTTGATTAGCTAGAAAAATTTTACGAACATTATTATGTTCATAAAAGTGAATTGGTCAATTTTTTTAATTTATTCGTCTAAATTTTTAAGTAAAGTTCTTTAATTTAACATGATGTGGTTGATGAATTTTATTAATTTTATATTCATAATAAAATTCAAAAAGCTCATAAACTAAAGTAAAATTTGTAAAATTAATAACATTTGGAAAAGTCATTAAATTGATAGATTTAAAAATGTCATAAAACTCAGAAAGTTGGTAAAATTGATAAAATTCATCAAATTTTTTAAATTTATCTAACGCGTAAATTTTACAAAAGTTGTGGAGAAATTCTAAATTAATCAAATTAATAAATGTGACAACTTCAGTTGTACGGAATAAAACTTTGTTTAACCTTTTATATTTATAAATTCACTTTTACACTTTTACACGGTTTCGTACTCTACTTGTACTAGTTTGACATCTCCCACAGTCGCACGTGCCATACAGTAGCATATCTCACAGTTCTCCCCGTTTAGAGTGGCCGTCGGCGCCAACTCTAGCTTTCCAGCTGTTGTTCGCTGGGACCTAGAGGGGTTGCTGTGGCTCTGCACCGTGCTGTGGCTCTGCACCTAGTGCTGGCCATGTCTCCTCCTCTGAGAGTAGTTGTTGTGGAACAATGATCGGTTCCACTACACGTTGCGTTGGTCGCAATTTGAAAGTGTCCATCAAGACGTTGTCTTTTTCTGATGGTGGCGCAACCGTGAAACGCGTTCGCAATTGATTGACGTGGCACGTGACCTTTCGTTCGCTAGTCTTCATCTGTGCTTGGACCATGTAGTGTACCTTTCCTCGGCGTTCAATTATTGTACCGGCCTGTCAGGTCCAATCGTTGCCATACATACACTTGAAGAACACCCTCTCGCCAGCCTTGAATTCTTTGTGCTTCGCGCCGTAGTGAGCGTTGAATCGCTCCTCCATTTCAACATTTCGTCCATCGTTGTGCACTGGTGGTGATTTAATTAATTCCAGCTTGGTGCGCATTTTTCGCACGGTCATCAATTGGAACGGTGATTTGTTCGCGAGTGCTGGTGATGGTGTGTAGCGATAGCAGTTTCATGCGTGCAACCCCTTGATGCTCGTCGTGTAGTTCGTTCAACAATTAGTTGTGGAATCGGTCTGGCATGATGATTCGACAACTCCGACTTGCGATTGGAGAAATGTGCTGCTACTGAGTCGGGAATAAGCTTCTGCTGGCGTGGCCAGCCATATATGACGTATTGTGCGACCTGTTGAAGCATGCTGCTTTCTGCGGTCGTCTTTTGGATGTCCCCAAAGTTTACTGGCAGCGATTTAGCGGTGTCAATCGCGAAACAATCGTGATTTTCCTCATCAACGGTTGCGATGACGGTATCTTCGGATTCGAGCAGCGGTTGTGTCGCGATTAATCTTGAAATGAAATCGGCATATGCGAAGCTTTTTGTGTCTACATACCTGATCTCAAAGTCGTAAGCAAGAAAGTTCTCTGCATATCGCTGAAGGCGGTTTGCGGTGCACCGAAGATGGCTAGCAGCAGCTGATGGTCTGTCTGCAACTAAAATTTGCGGCCGTACACGAAACGATGAAATTTTTTCAGTGTCCGCACCAGGGCCAACGCCTCCCTTTGAACCTGGGTATAATTTTTTTCCGCTTTAGTAAACGATCCCGATGCGTGCATGACGGGCTTCCTGGTGCAGTCATCCAGTTGGTGCATGAGTACACCACCCCATCCATAGCTGGACGCATCTGCTGCGACAATAATTTGCTTGGCTGGGTCGTAGTGTGTTAGAGCCAAATCAGATGCGAGCACTTCCTTTAGCTGGCTGAATGCAGTGTCTTTGGCTTTGGTCCACTCGTATTCGACTTCGTCTTTCAGCAGTTCATCGAGTGGCCCGCGCGTTTCCTTGAGTTTGGGTATGAACTTGCCATAAGAAAGCGCGCAGCTGGGTAATGTCCAATGGGAGTGGCAGCTGCTGTATGACTTCCAACTTGGCTGGATTTGGCCGAATGCCGGTTTCGTCAATGATGTGGCTCAAAAACTAGACGGACTTCTAACCGAACGAGCATTTTGATGATTTGAGAGTGAAGCCATGTTCTTGCATGCGGCTTAAAACGTTGAAAAGGCGCTCGGGGTTCTGTTTATCGTCTTTGCCTCCGACGATAATGTCATCGATCCAAGGGAAAACACCGTCGATGACGCCTGTCAAAGTGTCCATTAATTGTTGGAAAATGCCGGGGGCCGTTTTAACGCCTGGCTGCAAGCGATTAACCTGAAACAGCCCGCAATGAGTGTTGATCGGCATCAGCTTTTTTGAAGCATCGTCGCGTTCCACCTGCAGGAAGGCGTCAAATATGTCGATGACAGTGAAAATTGTATTTCCCGCGAGCTTAGCTTCCCTCTTGCGTTGGGAGCGGTATTTATTCGGTTCCAGCGCGTCAATAAGTCCTGTCGGCGGTTTTTTTTCACTACCACGATTGGTGCTGCATAGTCCGCGTAGCTGATTGGTACGATGACACCCTGGCACTGCAATCTAAACAGTTCGTCCTCGATTGGCTTTGAGGCTGCATGTGGCAAATGTTGTAAAATTGTGTGTGTAAAATTTTTAAAATTCATCAAATTCTTAAACTATTAAAATTCGTAAAATTCGTATATTCATTAAATTTATCAAATACGTAAAATCCATTAAAATGAAAAATTCACAAAATTTTTACAGTAATTATCAAATTTGTAAAATTTTGAGACAAAAACTTCATAAAAACCATAAAATTCAATAAGTTCATCAATCCAGCAAATTTGAAAATTCATTAAATTCTTAAAGTAATCGTAAAATTCTTTATATTCTTAAAGCACTTCTTAAAAGTCATTAAAGTTTGCATAAAATTTTAAAAATTATTAAAGCTCATAGAATTCATAAAATATTAATAAATTCTGAAAAATCTGAAAATCCATGAAATTCATAAATAACTAATCAAATTTATAAAATACGCAAAATTCATAAAATTGTATAACTCAAGCAGTTTGATTGTTAGGTTTTAGAATGTATTGTAATACACGGAAAAGCAACTTGGTACAAATGGACTGTCACTTTCCTAAAACACAAAACTGTAAACAAAGTATAGTGAGTTGCACGTTAATTCCGTCTTGGTAAAATATGCCTAACACCAAATAATATATATCGCCTCTTCAGATAAGGTTCTTCATACAATTGAGTTCCTGTGTTCGGCTGGAGTTAAGATCTTTCAAACCTGTACTATATTTGGCGGTTATATTCGCAAGAATTATATCCCATGTGGTGGATCTACTAATAACTTTAGGCGGCAAACTGTATCGCTGAAACTATAATAAAATTCATAAAATTCATATTCTTAAAATTCATTGATAACATTTCATAAAATCATCAAATGCTATAAAGCCCAATAAAATATCCGTCAAACCATAAATCCATAAATACTTGTTAAAAGTGATAATAAAGAATTTCCAAATTCATCAAAAACTTGATAAAACTCATAAAATTCGTAAATTAAACAGATTAAATTGATAAAATTAGGTAAAACTCAACAAATAGTCAATCATAATATTCGCAAAATTCATCATATTGTTATTCTTCATAAAAGTCATAAAGCTAATTCAAGAAGTTATGAAAATTGTGAGAATCCATCAAACTCATAATAAAATAAAATTCGTAAAATCCATGAAGTTTATAACTGCCATAAAATTCATAATGTTTACAAAATTTATCAAATTCGTAAAATTGTCTAACTAATAACCTTTTTAAAGTTAATCTGAATTATATATACATGCCAAAATTCATCATAAATTCTCAAAATTCATTAGATAAAGAATCTCATAAAATTCGTAAAATTGATAAAATTCACAAAATTTTTACAGTATTAATCAAATTCATAAAATTATCAGATTCAAAAACATGAAAAAACCATCAAATTCAACAAATTTTAAAAATCCTTGAAATTCATAAACTTGTGTGGATTTGCGTCCTCGACTCAAGCAGTTTGGTTGTTAAGTTTTAGAAAGCATTGTAATACACGGAAAAATGACTTGGTACAACTGGAAAAATCATTCGAACTACTAAAAGATCCTGCCACTCTTGGTAAAATATGTCTAACACCAAATAATATGTATCGCCTCTTCAGAAGAAGTTCTTCATACAATTGACAAAAAGCTCCTGTGTCCGGTTAAAGTTAAGGTCTGTCAAATCTGTTTCATTATTTGTCGGTTATATTCACAAGAATTTTGTCCATCTGGCGGAACTGCTAATAACCTGAGGCAGCAAATTTTTTCGCTGGAACTATCGAGAACCTTTCGTAGCCGTGCGGCAGATTCATATTTGGAAATTTGATCGCAGCAAGTGATTGTCTAGATCTAGAACAATGAATAAAATTCTTCTACTTCATCAAATTTGTAAATTCGTAAAATTAGTCCAAATCCGTTAAAATGCTAAAATACCTAAACTTCGCAAAATTCACAAAATTTATCAAATTCATAAATTTCAATCGGATTCGTTACATTTATTTAATTCGTTAAATTTATCTAATTCATATAATTAACAAATTACCTAAAATCTAACAGATTCATCAAAATTCACTAAGTTCATTTCATAAAATTTTTAAATTCAATAAAATTCATCAACCACGTAATATTAAATTAAAATTTTATAATTAAACATAACATTAAATTAATTAAGAGATAATTCAGTAAATTCGAAAAATTCATAAAATTCTTAAACATCATAAATTTGATAAAATTCGGAAAACTTTTCTAACTAATCAAATTTTTAAAGTAAATCTACTCAGTAAATTCTAAGTTCGCCAAATTCATCATAATCATTAAATAATTGAAATACAAAAATGTCATCATAAGCCATCAAATTTAAAAATGTCAAAAAACTCATAAATTTCGTATAATTTATAAAATTCATTAAATTTGAAAAATTCATCAAACTTCATAAAAGTTATAGCAGAGAAGTTCTAAATTTATCAAACTCATCAAATTCCTAAACTTGATAAAATTTAAAAGATCAGATTCAAAAACACCACAAATACCATAAAATTCATTTAGTTTATCAAATCCATCAAATTCATTAAATTCATAAGTTAACAAATTACACAAAATTCATAAAACAAAACGTAAAATTCGATCCTGTATGGATTTCCGTTTAATGAACTCTTTAGAGCGCATTTTAATATCGGTATTGGACACTCGAGAACATCTTGGTACAACTGGAAATAGAATTTGAACGTCTGTTCTGACACTCTCCTAAAAGCAAAATTTGGTAGAATTTCAAACAAAGTATAGTGAACCGCGGGTGAGTTGCAGGTTAATTCCGGCTTTGAAACCTGTAAAACATCAAATAATGTCTTTCAGATGAGGTTCTTCATACCATCGACAAATACCTATTTTGTTCTATTGGATCTACGATCTGTCAATCCTGTTTTATTATTTGGCGGTAATATTCCCCAGAATTTTGCCCATGCGGCGATCAGAACTGCATCTGATTGTCTAGAGCAATAAAATCCATGAAGCATGGATAAAATCCATTAAACGATTAAAACACGTTTATACGTTATAAAGTTCACAAATTCAATAAATTTGGTAAAATTCATAATCTTCAGAATTGTTACAAATCCCAAAATTTACAATTTATGGCATATAGGGCGAAATCGATCTTACCGAGCCTTTACTGAGACTTTTCGAATAGCAACTTAAATATAATCGGATATTGTAGATGGACAGCCCAATATGTCCGGGAAGTACTTACTTATTTTCTTACTAAAATATTTAGCAGAATATATAAGGAAGTAACTAAAAGTTATCCCAGCATCAAAAAACTCCTCCCTTATTTCTGCGGATCATCAGGAGCATAGACCTTTGTTTGATGACACAAGGTTCCTAATAAAAATTTGTTAATTTCAAAATTCGGTGGATCTGATCCTAGAGATTTTTTATTTTTTTTTTTTTGTTAAGCTAAACTAATTGATTATGATTAGTAAACATTTATAAAGTTTACTAATACATAAACAGTTTAGAGAACGAGGAATTTAGTAACATTTAAAAAAAAATTCACCCTCGTCAGCCCAACGAACGATTTTTCACACAATCGTTTTTTGGCACGGATTGGTTTTAGCTGTCTCACTTGACAGGCGACGGTGGCAAATTTTGGAAAAGGAAGATTTAATTTGTTTTTAAATTAAAATAGAAATGAAATAAAATTTACTAATGTTTATTCAATTGTGTATTATGTTTGCAAATTTTGGAAAAGGAAGATTTAATTTTTTTTAAAATAAATAAACAGCGATTTTTAGTTATTAATATTTCCACACCAAGAAATAAATGGCGCCACTTTGACTGAGACAGCTAAAACCAATGCTAGCCCGTTTTTTTTATGTATCGAATCACGTTGTAATTCAAAAGAAATTTTGAGACCGCAGCGCAATAAGCAAGTCCCTAGACCATCCCCTTTAGATTTGACAACATAATATTCATAAAATTGATAAAATTCAACAAATTCATCCAACTGTAAAATTCATAAAATTCACCAAAATCGAAAAATTGATTGAATCCATAAACTTCATTAAAGTATTAAAATACACAAAATTTGTAAAATTTGCCAAATTCATGAATTAGATATGTATGTAGGTACCCAAGTAAGTACATTACATACATAGGTTAAGAAGTTCTTCAAGAAATCCGCTGATATGGTTCATATGTACTGTTGTGATTGTGATATCCATCTGTTAAATTTGAAATCAATTGATATGGTGAATGATGTTCCTTGAGGTAACTAGAATTGCAAATACCATATCATATACCTTCCATAGGATTAATGCAGATCCGCATTGTAATACAAATCAAAATTCGAAACTAGATTGTTGCTCGCGATGTGTATAACGACTTTAACAATTTATTGATTTAGGTAATATTATTTACAGTTTACATTTACACACGCTCTTTTAAAGTAAACAAACCTTAAAAGATAAACACAGCTAATTGATAGCCACGAAACAGACGTGAAACTTTATCTCTCCGTAATGAACTGGTCTCCCACATAAAATTAATGAAGTCTTACGTACGAGTATGTATCTTTCTGGGTAAAGAAAATATAACGAAAACACAAAGAATTAGATAAACAGCATCTTAAATTTCAGTCTTAATATACACAGATATACTATGTATACATCACGTTTTGTTATTGCTGTATATTGTCTTTCGTTCATCATTTTTTTTTTTCGTCTCATCATCAAATTAAGAAAAATTATTTATTATCATCAAGCACGAAGATGCGACAAAAAAATACAAAAAAACTGTGCCAAATTTTATTATGATTGTTATTCATCTTATTACTTGCCGCCTCTCCTTGACACACAATTTTTTGTTATCATTGTTAACATTAATACATTGTACATTGTGATTGTTGTTATCATTTTAATATTGCAGTTAAAATTGTTCCAAATACAGTTTATAATTTATATTGATCACTTCATAATTTTGAACTACGTACTTCTGGAGAGTTAAGTGGTTTCTGTCTTTTGTTTTCAGGGTGCATTCAATCGTAACTTTACGAGGGTGGTTAAAATGCGATTGATTTTATTTTTTATGCTTAATGCACTTTTTTTATGCTCTTTGAAAAATACGAAATTTAATGGAGTAGTTTTATTGTGATAAATTTGGAATAGTATTTAGAAATAAATTTTGAAGTATTTAGCTTACCAAATTTGCATTCACTTTAATTAGCCTCAATTGTCAAATTTAATGTTATTCAACAATTTACTCTAATTGATTAGTTCCCACAGAAACTTGTGCTTCTAAGTTAAGCAACACTCGTATAGATACAGTTTTGCTGGTCGTCAGCAAATGCATAATGGGACTTTTATTGAGTGGAGTAACATTGGTTATCATATTCAATGAACTTTTTCATTCACCGAACTAATAATTTCATCAAGTTGCACCCAACATTTTGTTCACTTTTTCCGCATTTTATTGCTCTAAAAGTATTAGAGATTTACCTTGCGGATCGTCGTCATTTATATAATAATCCATGTGAATAAAAGGAAGATTAGATGAAAATTTTGTAAAAACACAATAAACACCACCGGTGCTCGAACAGGTTAATTACGAATCAAACAAAAAATTATTTTGGGACTGTGTTATAAAAATTTTTTTCCTCTGAGTTAAGGTCAGAATTTGAGTTGGATATTTTCATAATCTGAATAGTTCAAGCATTATAAAATTTGTCCTTTCATCGAAACCGTTAAACAATTAAAATTTGAAAATTACAAAACTCTTTGGATTATGTTAATAAAACGGTTTTATCTGGATTAAGCGATCTCCACTTGAAATTTCATTAATACCGAAATCCTGCTTAATGCAAAACAAGTTAAAACGAGATATCTCTAACATAAATCTATAAAAATTCCTTACTCCTGTTAAAATGCTTAAAAACGGGACAAAAAGTGAATAGGCTGTGTTCGAGACACGTTTATGTACAATATGCTCCAAAATTTTTGTACCTTGAGTACGCGTTTGTGAAACGGACTGGACGATGAAGCTTTACCGATGGCTTATAACTAACATAAATTCAAACTCAATATCACAACTAGAATTCTTGAAAATTGAACTCTTAATCCTGTATAATTCTCTATTGTAATTCTTTCGTATTCCTTTTATTTATAAACGAAGTGTGTCGTTGCGTTTTCGTAATTAAGCGTAATTACTAGTCGTAAATAAGATTTAGGAATGCTGAAACAAGAGGTCAGAAGTTGAGGTGATTAAAAATTTGTACATGATAATTCCACTTTTACAACATTTGAAATATCTAATTTTGTTTTTATTTCTAGCGCTAGAGGCGCATTTTCACTAATTATGCACACATTATTATTCATTACTTATTCTCATTACTCATTATCAAATTTTCTCTCATTCCCTGATTATCTAATCTTTATTTACAGAGTATTCACTGATTGTTAAATGATGAGTAGTTACTAATTAGGGAATAATCAATGAATAATGAGTGATTTTGAGTGAAAACTGAGTGAATATCGAAAAAATATTGAGAGAATATGAGTGAATAATAATTCATTATTCACTCATTATTAACTCATTATTCATTCATTCTACACGTCGACTCGACATCATTCGCAGCAAATATGGCTCTCTTATACGGTACAACACAAGCAATTTTAACAAAATATTTACACTTGAAGCTCCATAAAGTTCAAATAACCAAAGAGCTAAAGCCATGTTATCAAAACCCTGCAGCTTTCCGATAAACTTGACAGGTACAACGAAACTGCGAAAGCCTCTGCTAATTCGTCGATACATTTGTCTATGGCATTTAGATGTGTGTACATATTTCCCCCTTCAGATAGCCTTATTCAACATAAGTCTGACTTTATTGATTAAAGGTGATTTTTGATGATAATCCTGATTTGGCGGCTAACTGAGTTGCATCTTTAGGTGCTGCATCAGCAATTATTGCCAACAAATCTTCGTTTATCAGTTAAAGATCGATTTTGTATCGCCAAAACTTGGTAATTTTTGTCGTTTAGATTGATATTTTGTAGCTTCATTATATCAGCAATCCTGTTGATTCCTTTATACAATGATCACGATACTGAGCCCATAGCCTGTTGGTTTACACAAATTTTGCATATTTATTTGAAATAGAATTTGTTCAAATTTATGTTGGGTTCACATCCAACATTAACAAGATATTTTAATTTAATATTACTATAAAGTTGAGCTGTACAAGCACGAAACTACTGGCGTCACCCAGATGTAAAGCAATATCAAATTTCTCGCTATAGGATCAAAATATAGTTGGCAAGGGCCAAAATTAATAAAAACCTGTCAAAAATAACCTTGAATTCTATTTGTCGAAAACCACTTTTCTCGACTCTTTCAAAATTCTCGAGTCAGAAAAAGTAAAAAAATAAATGTCCGTCCGTCTGTCTGGATGTCTATCTAGATTCCTATACCCATGCTAGCTCGAGAGAGGCTTGTTAAAGCAGAGTATTGGAAAGGCTTTGGACTCTGTTTATTAAGAAGATCGGGTAACTGTCATACGAATTGACCCAAAACCGATTGGTGATAATACCACGTTAGCCAATGTTTTATATAAGCTGGTTTGAGGATTGAATTCGGCGTTGAATTTGCGGTTTTAGCTTCAGGTTAGCTTGTTTCAGTTGGCGATTTATTGGTGAGTTGAATCGAAGATTGGATAACGTTATTTTGAATTTAGTAGTTTTCTAAACCATGTTGACGTGGGAGCTAGGTTGAGAATTGAGTTTGGGATTGATTTAAGGGCTGCCTTGCAGATTGAGTTGGGGTTGAGATGAGTTGAGTTGGGGTTTAGTCATAGAATTAATTGAGAATTTATTTGGGGTTGAATTGTAAGTTAGCTTGAGTTGTATTGGGTTATAGTTCCGAGCTGTGCTTTGAATTTGGGGTTGAGTTGAGGGCTATTTTTAGGGTCATATTTGGGGTTTAGTAAGGGTTGGGTTACGGTTTACTTAGCTGGTCAGTTGGGGATTTGTTTGGGGGTTGTGCTGAAATTTGTTTTGGAAGTTAGCTTCAGTTTTTCTGAGTGAGGTTCATTTACTCATATGGTTTCTGGGACCGTGTTGGCTTGAGGGTTTAGTTATACGTTAAGTTGAGTTGAAATTGAGTTGAAGGTTGAGTTGGGGTTAAGTTTAGGGTTGGGATTAGGGTTGAATTGAGGTAGAGTTGAGGTTCAATAGGGTTTGAGCTGAAGTTGAGTTGAGTATGAGTAAAGGGTTCGGTTGGAGATAAATTTGGGGTCGAGATAGAGGAACTAAACCTAGTGTGAAGGTTAGAGTTGAGTACATACAGGTATCTAGTTTTCGAATAAAGTTAATTTCGGTATTGAATTGGCCGTTGAGTTTAGAGTTGAGTAGAAGGTCGAACTTTGGTTGGGGGTTAGTTGGGGAATTATTTGGAGTCGTGGATTCAATTTTTTAGAATCGTTTTTGATATCGCTATGACTATCGAGTCAATCGAACTTATTTATTTTCTAAAAAAACATTTCTTTTAAATGTACTCGTACATTATGAAAAATTACATATAAATTTACATATTTGTACATTTACAAATTTGGAAATGCTTGAACTTATGAGCCCGGCATATCGAAAATATAAAAATAGAAGCTACCATATCACTGACGGATTATGTTTCAAGCTATACAACAGCATTATTCGATTGGACAAATTTATTGAATTTTAATGGAGCCCAGCCAGGGCGGTATCTTGCAAAATTCTATAAAGCTGTCTTCTTTGTAGTAATTTTTACGTTAAATGATCTCATCTACACAAACTATTGTGAATGAGCTTCGTGCTCAAAATAGATTGCGTAGCTTGGGATTGTTCTTTAAATCAAAATATTTGTATATTTAAACAAATAAATAAAATAAATAAATTGATTGATAAATAATTTTAAAGATCTATAAAATGACTTTTGAGAGAAGGCGGTCGGTTAGAGAATTGCAAGTTGTCTTCCGTTTTGCATGAAGAACTATGAGTGGGAATCATTATTCTAATCTGTTCTGGAAAGCAATTTCAAACTCTTTAGATTCAAGTCGGCCATTTTAAAAGGTGAAAGTTAAGTTTGCTGGTCCAATCATCTTTCCTCGGGCTTTTCCTCCACACTGTTCCTGCATCCAAGGGAGCAATATTCCACAATATTAAATGTCTCTTGACCGAATTATAGGTATACCCTGCAATGGAAACACCGCTAACGAAAAAGGATTATATCGCCCTAGAGGATCAGTTTCTGATAAAGTATATACTCTAAGAAGAAACGAAAATCTATAATTTGTTATTCTGCCAGCAACTTGTCTGACATTGTTAACGATACCTTCTAGACGAGTTCTGAAGAGAACTTATAAAGGGTGTCCCAAAATTATCGCAAGATTTGAATTTGCCGCCATTTGTGCAGTAAATTGTTGGCAACCCTGAAGAAAACAATTTGACAGCTGGGAGTTTAGGGTTATTAAAAATGAAGCGTTACACGATACAACAACGTGGTGAACGTGTTTTAACTTCGTCAACTATTAAGAGATTAATTGAAAAATTCAGGGAGACTGGATCATCTAAGGCAGACAGGTCATCCAAAAACAAGCTGTGTCTCCATCCTTACAAAATTCAATTAACACAACAACTGAAGCCTAATGACAACGCACAGCGAAGAGAGTTCGTTGAATGGATTATTTAACATCAACAAGTGGATGCTGATTTTTCGAGCAAAATCATCCTAAGCGATGAAGCACATTTTCACTTTGATGGCTTTGTTAAACACCAACATTGACGTGTTTGGAATTCGGAGAACCCACATGTGATTGTCGAAAAATAAATGCATCCACAACGTGTCACTGTTTGGTGCATATTTTGGGCTGGAGAGGACCATCCTTTTTTGAAAATAAGCCTGGTCAAGCAGTGACTGTTACTGGTGCTCGATATTGCGACATGATAACACAGTTATTTCTGCCGAAATGGGATGATATTGATGTGGCCAATATGTGGTTTCAACAAGACGGTACCACATGCCATTCAGGCCGTGAAACAATTCAATTACTGCATGAGACATTTCCTGGTCGTGTACTGTCTCATTTATCATTAGATTTTTTTTTATGGGGTTATTTGAAATCAAAGGTCTATGTCAACAAGCGCAGGATGAAATTAAACGCTGCATCAAGGAAATTTAGCCACATTTATACAGAATGGTAATGGAAAATTTCGACAAAAGAGTGTGTATGTACCGGCAAAGCCGTGGATGCCATTTGCCTGATGTGTTATTCCATAAATAACCCTATCCTATGTACTTTATGATTCAATAAAAAATCACAATCTAAAGACTAAAAACTGTGTTTTCTATTTAATTCAAATCTTGCGTTAGTTTTGGGATACACCCTTTAAAAGCTAATGATTGCTAAATTTAATGGAGAAAGGCAGCACATTTATAAAACCGAAAGTCCAAGAGGATCGAAAATTCTCAACTTTACATTTTGTTTTTGAAACGAATTTATCTTGATTCTTGGCAAAAAAGTTAGCAGCGCAAATCTATAACGTAAATGCTTATTGCAATTTAAAAGTCATCAATATTAGAAAATTCGGGAAGTTCTTAGCAAAAATCCGAAATAAACATAAATTTGTGATTATGTATGTGCATTATCCAAAATTATCTCGTTTCTAGAATTCTGAAAAATTTGAAATTGGTTTTCTATTCATCGACCATTTATCTATCACGCCGATAATGCAGGGGTTGCCTTTGGAAAGGTTTTGATCTGAAACCGGCGGAAAATGTGTAACATTATTCACCACACCACTACGGTAAGGTAAACAACAATTTTTTCCTCGCAAATGTGGCTATGCAGTACTGTATACATGAAGGTTCTGAAGGATGCAACAATTTTACTTCCGAAACTAAAGTTCTTAAGATCTCAGTTCTCAATTGCTGTTATCGGAGAGACTTGAAAGAGATGTCAACAATTTTATTTCTGCAACTTTAGTTATCAAACTCACCGGTATGGCGCTGTAGGTAATATTATCGCTAAAGACGCAAAAAAGTCGTAAACATTTTTACCACTCTTACAAATATTCAATCACAGTGCTTGCAAAATGCAACAATCTTATTTATGGCACCTAAACTATCAAAATCACCATTATAGCTCTTGTTTAATCACTTAAGTCGTCAACGGCGTTCCGAGCTCCAACCAAAATTGGTACCGTTGTCACTGTATATATATGTTCAAAGACGTTCCTCTTCTTGTTAGCTCACTCACCAATTCCAGGTGAATTTCTTTAGTAGAGAAACAAATGAATAATGCGATAGACGCCTTATAGGACATGTTTCCTCTTCCCTTGGATACACGGATTGCATTGGACCTGCGTAATCGATGTCCGTATTGTAGAAAGGGGCATATGCAGTGACTCTAGCTTCTGATAACATACCCATTAATTGTTCTGATGCTGTTTTCCTGAATCGAAAGCATCTTACACAATTGTGAACTGTGGTGCGTACTAGACGTTTACCATTCAGAACCCAATATCTTGTACGTAATTGTGCTAGTGCCGCTTGAATGCCTCCATGTAATACGAGATGGTGTGTTTTATGAGCGACGAGTTTTGAGTAAATATGATCTTTAGGTTAAATTAGTTGATGCTTTTGATCATATTAAAGCTGAGATTTTTGTAATCTACCGCCAACCCTCAACAAGCCATTTTCGTCAATTAATGGATTGAGTGATGATAGTTTGCTGGTGTTTTTTTCTAGCTTTCTTCGTTGTTTTGAGCGATTTAATGTCTGCGGCGATTGCTTGTATTATTTTTATGATTACATTGTGGGATCTGGTCAGTTCATCTACTGTTAAAAATCTTGGTATCTCTCCAGGAACTTGATTTATTCGTTTTTTAAGGGTAACAATAAATTTGTATCAGTATGCTAAGGTTCTTTTGATTTTAAGAGCTGATGAAAATCGTGAAAATTCTCTGGTTGAGGAGCTGAATTGGTAAGCAAGCAATTTATTTTTAGTTCTTCATTCGCTACTTCTTCAGTTGGTTCAAGCGTTAGTGGGTAATTTGAGTTTTTTAACCAAGTTGGTCCTTTCCATCAAAGTGGATTGTTTCGCAATTGTCGCAATTGTTTGCAACTGGATTTTACATAACGTCACTGACTAGGTTGCATAAGTGACTGAATTTCAGGTGTCCGGTTTCCCATAAAAGTTTCATATTTGCTGGGATTGCCTTTTATCCATTCAAGCGTTATCATAAGTAGAAGCATACTCCAAATTCATTGCATCTTGTCCCTCTTTTTATAACTTTGCCAATAGTACGGCACCACATAATTCTAACCTTGGCAATGATATTCTGTATACTCATTTTTGTTGGCTCTCGTATATTTTCGGACGATGAAATCTTGAACTCAAAAGTAATTCCGAACACAGTCCATCTTCGCGATCATTTGCAGGTAGATGTGTTGTCAATTCTTTGTTGTTACTCGCCCATTTTCTTAGATTAAAACCGGTGACTGGGCTTCTAGTGTTTCTTCTAATATATCCGCCCTAAAAGTAGATCATCTACATAGAAATATCTTAACGTTATTGTTGAGGCGACTGGATAATTTTTTATCTCATCATTTGCTAATTGACATAAGAATTTAGTGGCTAGATATGTGGCAGACGTGGTCCCATATGTCAATGTTTTCAGTTTTAACGTTTTGATCTCCTCTTTTGGTGATTCTCTCAACAGCAGCCTTTGATAATTGGATCTGATTTATTGATTATGATCTGGCGGAACATCTTCTCTATGTCGTTTTCTGTTGTAACGTTGGACCATTTAACATTAAATCATTCAGTGATACGCCGGACGTTGTTTATGCCGACCCATCGAACATGACTCTCAGTTTCGTAGTCGTGCTGTCTGACTTTTTATAGCAGTTTATTCTTCCTTATCTTTTAATATTTCCATGTGCTTATAAGTTGTTCGTATTCACTGTTGCCTTACATTTAGAATCTACCAAATACGTAGATGGGTACTTCTGGAAAGGGATACGTATTTCGTAGCGCATATCTTTCAGCCACCTGTGCGTTTTATGAAAAAGTTCCTCAAACTCCATCTCTGGTTTTGTGAGAATGCGTGGGGGATGCAATTCTTCTAACTCCCAAAATGTTTTTAGTTGTTCGTATATCTCAGTTGATGAGACGTGTGTGTTATATTTTAGCTTTGTTTTCTTGCTGGGTGTTGATATTCTTCCTACGATGACCAATCCAAATTCTGTGAGCTGCGCCGCTGGTTCGTTTTTATTTCCTTTGATGAACTGCGGCTTCATGATCTGAGTGTAAAAAATCTGCACCCTATAGTATGTCAATCGGTGCTGGAATGTTGCAGTTCGGATCGGCCAATAGAACATCGTTCAGATGGTTTAATTCTTTAAAATTAAATTTCGTTTCTGGCAGATTTTTGCTTATTTTGGTTAGTACTAAAGCCTTAATTTCAATTGAATATGCTAACGGATATCTTGGTTGTAGGTTGATATTTAGAGTGAGAGTCTTCATCGCACTGTTGGTTGAAATGTTTCTTGAAGTAGTAATTCTGTGTTTTTTTATTTGGAAAACTAGTTAACTATAAAAAATAATTTTTTCAGAAAACGCTTTTGAAATCAAAAGTCACAGTAGGTTTTAGTAGTAATTACTCATTTTTATTTCGATTTACCGGAGAAATGGAGGAAAATATTGGAAACTGAAATATATTTTTGAAGCTTTAACTAATTGTCGAGTTATTTTCATTCATAACTCAAAATCAACAAAAATGCAGTTAACTAGTTCTCCAAAAAAAAAAAAAACAGAATTTGAGGTTGCTTTGTATGAAGTAGATTGCGATGCTTGCCATTGCATTCTTTACATCTTGCTTGATTGGAGCATTGTTGCAAAGTATGTCCAGTAGTTAAGTATCTTTTGCAAAGATCATATAAGTTGACAAGTTGCATCCGTTGCTGGTGTTACTTCTAGCAATCGCTAGGTTTAGCACTTGATATCTTTGTTCCAGAAATTCGAGGAATCTGTTGGTGGTTTGAAGCTTCTTTGGATTTTTTAATGACATCTCATATGATTTGAGAGTCTCGTTATCTAATTTTTTCGATAAATATGGTACTAACCAAGCACCCCAAGTCATATTGTCGACTAATAAATTTTTTATTGCGTGTAGGTTTTCCCTGACGGATTCTAATTGCGGATGCCGTTTCTTGTTGTATATTGTGTAGGGCAAGAATAGCGCTGATATGATTGTTTACTAGTAACCTTTTATTTTGATATCTAGTAGTTAGTATTTAAATCGCGCTTTCATAGTTGTCTCCTGTTGGCTGCAAATGTTAGATAACTTTGCTCGCAGCTCCCTCCAAATGTGTTTTCGCAAGTACATCATTTTGTGGGTATCAGTTAAACTGACGTTTTGATCCACTACTTTTGAGAACTGCTTTCTAATCATGTTATTGTTGGGATCATTGTTGTCATCTTAACCGACGGGATTATTAATTTGGGTATGTAATCCTTTTTGATGCCGTTGTTGTGCTGGCTGAAACAAATTACTAAGATCTGATAGCTTGGTTGTTGCTGATACTTTCAGCGCTGTTTGTGTTGTGAAATTACCTGTTGCTGTTAGAGTTGTTGCAGCAGCTTCTATTTTAAGGTTGATATCAGCTGTAATGTTTTCACAAGCACGTTGTATATGTTTACGCTCTTCTATAAAAAAAGGCAAATGAATTTGTACAAATCTGTGACTTCATCGCTTCTTTTTCCTAGGTGAGCCTTTGTTTTTTGGCAGCTGTATCTGTTCTCCCAGATCGCTTTATTCATTCAGCAAATTTTCCATATATCGTTCGTTGTTTTGATGTAGAGCGTTGATTTTTCACCTATCGTAGTTCTCTTTTATCTCGAAGGACCAATGTTTGACCGTAACTGTAATCAAATCATAAATTTGATAGTTTGCACTAGTTAGCATAATTATTATAAAAACCTTACATAACTAAAGTCATCAATAAAATACAATATGTGATATACGAATACTTGCTCGTGTATTAACTTATGTAGATGTTGTTGTTTTATTTTATTTATTCCAAAATAGGACAGCGAATCGACAAAAGTCCAATTACACGCATGTATGTGAAGTTAGCCCGAAAAAACCTTTCAGCCCGAAAAAGGTCTTTTCAGAATGTGTATTTGCTATAAAACTAAAGTGTCTTAGCTTCCAGCCCGAAAAATTGAAAATTAGTACACAAAACGAAAATTCAGCCCGAAAAATTTTTCGTAGGATAAATATGCTAAATTTAAAACTAAACTTTGTTCATTATTCAAAATATGAATATAAAAATTTAATATAACACTGAAGTGAATTGTTTAAATAGTATTGTAACAATAAAAGGCTAGCTAACTACAGCCGCAAACTGTGTGATATGGTAAATCTCAAAATAGAGCAGACCAAAAAACACTTCTACACAAAACAGTTTGAAAAAAATGGTAATGATGCTCGTAAAAACTGGCGAACTGTGAATAATATAATTGGTGAGCATCATGGTAACGCTGAAATCAGAGAAATTAATAGTCATAATAATGTGATCATTTCGGATTCTGCGGCTATTGCTAATGAATTTAATAATTTCTTTGTAAGTATAGGGAACTCCAATAGTTCGACAGTGATGGATGAGTTGGAAAGAAATCGAATAGTTACTGAGAGTTATGATGTTATGAATAGTTGTTATTTTTTACCTGTTTCTCCAGGGGAACTGTATAATATTATTAACTCCCTAAAAAAAAATCGTCTCCTGGGATTGATGGAATTCCAAATAGTGTTGTTAAAAAAATGGCTTGCTTCCTTGTGGATGCCTTGTCTTTTCTCTTTAACTTAAGTGTAGAAACAGGAGTTTTTCCGGGAACCTTGAAAAGAGCTGTTGTTGTCTCCATATTTAAGAAAAATGATAAAACTTGTGTAAATAACTACCGACCAATATCACTTCTTTCAATCTTCTCTAAAATTTTTGAAAAGGCTATGAAGAACAGGATTGTTGATTTTTTGGATCAAAACGAATTTCTCTCTCCGAAACAATTTGGATTTCGTAACAATAAAAATACTGAACAAGCGATTTTAGAATTTCTGGAACAGATAAGTGGCAGCATTGATCGAGGACTTAAGGCTTCAGCAATGTTTGTTGACCTAACCAAAGCCTTTGATAGAGTTGATCATACAATTCTTCGGTTAAAACTAAATCGTTGCGGTTTTCGTGGAATGTTACACAAGTGGCTTTCTGATTATCTAAGTGACCGAACTCAAGTTGTCCGCGTCAACAATATTTTGAGTAAGGAGCGTTATATTAGGGTTGGAGTTCCTCAAGGTTCAGTGTTGGGGCCGCTACTCTTTCTTGTTTACATAAATGGAATCTTCAACCAGAATTTTTCTGGTACCCTCACTGCGTATGTGGATGATCTTTCATTTGTTTATGCTGGCCTCAACCATCATGCGAACCTTACTATTATTGACAAGGATTTGGTTATGTTAGCGATTTGGTTGGGAGCCCATAATTTGATTTTGAGCGACAAGACAAAAGTTATGCAGTTCAGAGAATGCCAGAGATCCCAAACACCGATTATCTATCACGCATTTGGCTGTAATAACAGTCCAATTTGTATCCCTAATGGTTGCTTCACCATAAGCTCGGTATGTGAAATTAGATATTTGGGAGTTATGATTGATAGTAACCTAAACTGGAAGGCCCACATTGAAGGCCTTAAGTCGAGAATTCTTTTGGTTTCCAGGAAAATGTATGTTTTACGATTATACTGTCCGTTATATCTTCTGAAATTGGTTTATTTTGCCCTAGTTGATTCTATCCTACTGTATGGTTTAGCATGTTGGGGTGGTGCTTGTAAAACTCTTTTACATCCTCTGTAATTCGACATAAGCATGTTTTGCGGCTAATGACGTTTAAATCATTGCAGACACCATCATGCCCTATATTTCAGGAGCTGGATATAATGCCTTTACAACACATGTATGTTTTCAAGGTCCTAAAGCTTTTTTACATCATCAGCGGGAACAACTTTGTCAACTATTCAGTTTATAATCTTCGTTTAAATTTCAAATTTATAAAGTTTGTCCCCAATGTTAATTTTGAGTTTCGTAAACGTTACTTCAGTGTGGCTTCAGCAATAATCTTTAACAACTTACCATTGGAAATTCGAGTGTGCAGCAGCTTCTCCGCTTTCTCCAAAGCTCTCAAAAATTGGTTGAAACTAAACAAAGCAATTGAGCATCTATTTGTTGTATTATTATAGTTTTGTCTTTTATTTTATTTGTATTACTTTTACTTTTTAAATTTTGTAAATTATTATTGTGTTAACTTTGACTTTTTTGATAAATTTTTTGTAATATTATTAGAGAGAACCATTGTACCTGACACACGTTTCTTTGAAACTAAAGGTGCAATTATCTTACCAATTACTTATTATTTATTGTATTTTTTTTTGTTTTTACTTTGTTTTAAACGTTTTAATAAAATTGGTAAAGATTTAAAAAAAAAAAAAAAAAAAAAAAAAAAAAAAATTCATCCATAATGTATACAAAACAAAAGAGGTGATAATTATAAGGAATGTAATTAATGAAACAAGAATAATTAAAATACGAGAACTAAATCACATGGTATCATGTTTCATAGTAAAATCTCAACCCATGTGATTTCGAGAAGGGTGATTTAAAACGTTATATTCATGGTAACTGACGTTGGTCCGAAACTTTGATTTATCAAACGCCGTGGCGAAACTCACAGGGATTGATCTATATAACGGGATATGGCATGGACACATTTGCGCCCTTAGCTACGTAAATTAATAAGCCAGATATCTATGCGATAGCGAGAAGGTTGATTTAAAGCGTTATATTCATGATAACTAACGTTGGTCCGAAACTTTGATTTATCAAACGCTGTGGCGAAACTCGCAGGGATTGATCTATATAACGGGATATGGCATGGACACAGTAGGGCTCTTAGCTACGTAAATTAATAAGCCAGATAGCTATGTGATGGCGAGAAGGGTGATTTAAAGCGTTATATTCATTTTAACTGACGTTGGTCAGAAACTTTGATTTATCAAACGCTGTGGCGAAACTCACAGGGATTGATCTACATAACGGGATATGGCATGGACACATTTGCGCCCTTAGCTACGTAAATTAATAAGCCAGATATCTATGCGATAGCGAGAAGGTTGATTTAAAGTGTTATATTCACGGTAAGTGACGTTGGTCAGAAACTTTGATTTATCAAACGCTGTGGCGAAACTCACAGGGATTGATCTATATAACGGGATATAGCATGGACACAGTAGGGCCCTTAGCTACGTAAATTTATAAGCCAGATATCTATGCGATGGCGAGAAGGGTGATTTAAAGCGTTATATTCATGGTAACTGACGTTGGTCAGAAACTTTGATTTATCAAACGCTGTGGCGAAACTCACAGGGATTGATCTACATAAAGGGATGAAGCATGGACACATTAAGGCCCTTAGCTACGTAAATTAATAAGCCAGATATCTATGCGATGGCGAGAAGGGTGATTTAAAGCGTTATATTCATGGTAACTGACGTTGGTCCGAAACTTTGATTTATCAAACGCTGTGGCGAAACTCACAGAAATTGATCTTTATAATGAGATGTGGCATGGATACATTAGGGCCCTTAGCTACGTGAATTAATAAGCCAGATATCTATGCGATGGCGAGAAGGTTGATTTAAAGCGTTATATTCATGATAACTAACGTTGGTCCGAAACTTTGATTTATCAAACGCTGTGGCGAAACTCACAGGGATTGATCTATATAACGGGATATGGCATGGACACAGTAGGGCCCTTAGCTACGTAAATGTATAAGCCAGATATCTATGCGATGGCGAGAAGGGTGATTTAAAGCGTTATATTCATGGTAACTGACGTTGGTCAGAAACTTTGATTTATCAAACGCTGTGGCGAAACTCACAGGGATTGATCTACATAAAGGGATGAAGCATGGATACATTAGGGCCCTTAGCTACGTAAATTAATAAGCCAGATATCTATGCGATGGCGAGAAGGGTGATTTAAAGCGTTATATTCATGGTAACTGACGTTGGTCCGAAACTTTGATTTATCAAACGCTGTGGCGAAACTCACAGGAATTGATCTATATAACGGGATATGGCATGGACACAGTAGGGCCCTTAGCTACGTAAATTTATAAGCCAGATATCTATGCGATTGCGAGAAGGGTGATTTAAAGCGTTATATTCATGGTAACTGACGTTGGTCAGAAACTTTGATTTATCAAACGCTGTGGCGAAACTCACAGGGATTGATCTACATAAAGGGATGAAGCATGGATACATTAGGGCCCTTAGCTACGTAAATTAATAAGCCAGATATCTATGCGATGGCGAGAAGGGTGATTTAAAGCGTTATATTCATGGTAACTGACGTTGGTCCGAAACTTTGATTTATCAAACGCTGTGGCGAAACTCACAGGAATTGATCTATATAACGGGATATGGCATGGACACAGTAGGGCCCTTAGCTACGTAAATTTATAAGCCAGATATGTATGCGATGGCGAGAAGGGTGATTTAAAGCGTTATATTCATGATAACTAACGTTGGTCAGAAACTTTGATTTATCAAACGCTGTGGCGAAACTCACAGGGATTGATCTATATAATGGGATGGACACAGTAGGGCCCTTAGCTACGATGATCTAAAAAAATATGTAGCTACTGCAAGAAATCCGCATAGTACTGAAGTAAATCCACACATGGTAGTTTACACAAGATCCCTGATGTGAAGATTTCAATACTCGAAACTATCTATTCATACTTAACTTTACCTAGCAAGGTCCTAACTAGAAATCTTTTGAAGGAGACCAAATAAATGTGACATATTGTATTGTCCCCATAACTTATAGAGATCTTACATATGACTAACCCTCTATTACCCACTAATTGCTTTAAAACTACACTCACCGGCATAGAAAATAAATCTACCTTACAAATTTCTCTTTCTTTTCTGAAATATATTTTATCCACTTTTGATATATAATAGCCCGATAACTATGCTGATTTGAAATAAAGAAAATGTAAAATAACCCATTGTTATTGTATAACCCACGCTGCTAGGGGCAACGTGAGTTATATTTGGTATAACAAAATGTTGAGTAGTCATTGTAAAACTATTCGTAGTCAAATTGAGTGAAAAACTATATTCCAAAAATTAATTAAATTAAAGTACACCATGACAATTTAAAGAACGGTCACTATGATAAAATACATTTCAAAATTCAATGCTCCACTGTGAAAACACAAAATGGAACTATTTCTTATTAATTTACGAAATTTATTTCAACAAAAGTGGATAAAACGTTGTATGCCACTCGTGAGCAAAGAGATATTATCCACTCGGGATAATGTCCCACTCGGCTATCGCCTCGTGGGACAAACTTATCCCTCATGGATAATATCTCGTTTTGCTCACTAGTACCATAAATAACTATTAAACCGCATTAGCTGGAAACATGAAACAAAAGTCAAATTCTAGGCCATTCAAAACAATCATAGAAAATATATGATGGCGTGGAAAATTTAAATGCAAATTAATAATCGAAAATTTGTGAAATCATTTTTGCTATATTCAATGGTTTTATTGTCGAGTTTACATTTTGTTGTATCAGTGTGTTACATTTTTATTATGTCGCTAGACTCAGAAATTGCAACGACAATCGTGGCATTGTTGGAAGATAAGAGAAGCCAACGTTACTTCCCTATTATGTTTCGGATTTCCCGTAGTACCGTATAACGTGTTTCGTCGGGATTTTTCTAGACAATGTTTTATACCAGGCGACAAAGTACTTTTAGCAAAGAGTAACAAACGTTCAAGATGACCGTTTTGAAGTTTCATTAACTCTAGAAATCGCCATGCAACCGCTGTTGACCAACAGCAATGAATTGTAAACACATATGTAAATGTAATATAAATGTTAGTGGAAAAACCTTCAACGGATCAGCCCATCATCAGTTCCAAACGGATATACTATATAACGGCCGTTCGGTATATTAACAAAATATTGGAAACATTTGTTGTTCCCCATGCACCAATAATAGCCAATAATTTCGTTCTAATGCACGATAATGCGATACCAGAATACTTGACAGATGTAAATATTTCGAAGATGACTTTGTTATTTAAATTAAAAATATATATTCTAAAAATGAACCACAACTGTACTGCCGTGCTAAACAAGTTTTACTGATCTACATTTTTGGCGAAATTGAATTATTGATGCCAATTAAAAGGTATTAATATCCTTTATATTTTATATAAATAAATATAATTAAATCTACTTTAATAAATGCATTATTAAACAAAATAAATTTTGTTCTAATCGAAAAAAGTAGCAAATTTGAAGTAACACCGACTTAACTACTTGATATTAAACATGAACGCCTTATATATGGCACAAATAAGGTCATTTTCTTTCAAATATGTAAGTTAAGTTACTTTTTCTTATTTTCATAATTGAAATTGCATTTAAGGCAATTTAAGAATTTTCATTTTCAATAGCAAAATGACTTATTTGAAATTTTCTATACGTGAATTGAATCAATAATAACTTATAAACAAGGACTTTTAACTTATCTTCATGTAATGTTATTCTGTACTACAAATGAAACACTTAATGAATTTACCAATTTCGGATCCTCCGGCAATCGGTATAGATTGAATTGTTTTAATGGATCGTCAATTATTATAAGTCTTGAATTTTATTCTTGTGATAAAAAATATTAATTTTTAATTCAATTTGATTGAATTTTTGTAATTTTTCAGTTGACTGACATGTTTTGAATTTATTTTTATAAAAAAGAAATGTTATGTATTAATTTAAACTACATACTAGATTTTTAAGCTATTTAAAAAACGATCTTATAAATAATTTTATGATTTCAATAGTTGTTGTTTTTTATTTTGTTATAAATAAATATAACATAGCAACTAAACTAGTCTTTTGTTACAAAAGTTTTACCAAATCCTATTTGCAAATCGTATTTCATAAAATTCGAGAAACTAGGGTGTTTAAGGTCTTACATCATAAAGTTTAGATAAAGTATATATTTTTTATATATAATAAACGATTTCAACTTCTCTTTGTAGTAAACACAACTTTGATAGCATTTAAGGTTGTATTCTACAGTTTATTTTGAATATAAATGTAACGATAAACTAAAAATAAATACTTTAAATGGCAGATAAGGTATATATTCTTCTTATTAACACAGGATTTTAGTTTTTCTTTTGTGATATAAATGACTTAATTACACTTAAGTTATTTTTGTTTAGTACCAATCGATTATTTATAAAGCCTATTTAAAGTAAAAGACTAATTCTGCAAATTATTAATTAATTATGTATAAATTATTGATATTTTCTTGAGAAACATATTATTTATGATCTAATGCATAATTTGAAGGCTTTGAAAGTAAATTAAATCCGCTTTTAAGCAAGTTATTCCCCAAATATTTCGAAAAACTTTAACATCAATTTTCTCGAAATGCGATTTTTGCAGATCAGTAAAACATGTTTAGCACGGCAGTGTAGCCCTTTAAATCACCCTTCTCGCCATCGCATAGACAAGGGACTTGTAATTTTACTTAGTAAAGGGATCTACTGTACCTATGCCATATATAGATCAATCCCTGTGAGTTTCGCCACAGCCTTTGATAAATCAAAGTTTCGGACCAACGTCAGTTACCATGAATATAACGCTTTAAATCACCCTTCTCGAAATCACATGGGTTGAAATTTTACTATGAAACATGATACCATGTGATTTAGTTCTCGTATTTTAATTATTCTTGTTATATTAATTATACTCCTTATAATTATCACCTCTTTTGTTTTGTATACATATATAATGGATTAAATACAATACTATTTAAACAATTCACTTCAGTGTTTCAACAATTTTATATTAAATTTTAATATTCATGTTTTCATTAATAATGCCTAAATTATAATGAACCAAGTTTAGTTTTAAATTTAGCATATTTTCCAATTAAAAGTTTTGCCTTTCAATTTGATCCGGTATCAGAGTAAGCTTTCTTCGCAATAATGGCGGTGGCAATAATTTGCCGATGTTGGGAGCAATCAGTGTGATCGGCGGTATAGTAGGAAAATCACTTATAAATTTAACAAAAAAAATTCTCTTTTGTCCAAATCAAACGGCCATAAATTCTTAGTTCCACCTGGTTGAGAAATGCCACCGACGTAATTTCGTTTCGATTAGTTTTAACAAGTACGAGTCGATTGAAGGTACTTGCAGCAATTTTTGTAACTATTTTTGTATTGTTGGTATAATGTTTAGAATTTTGACAAAAAAATCTGAAATCAAACTGAAACCAGAAATAAACCAAAAAATAAGTGAATTAATTTATCGTCCAAATGATGGTATACGTGATTTACTTTACAATATTAATTTGATTGATTGATTGATTGATTGATTGATTGATTGATTGCGATGTACGATCAAGCATTAAGCAAGTCTCCCGTATTATAAATGCGAATACCACACCACTATACCCATGTTGCAACACGACACCATAACTCTCCCTTACCAAGGAAATATATACCATCATACTCCACTTTTCATGAAGCCAACATAGCAATACTTCACCCCGTAAAAGAAGGCGCCACATCGATAACCACATAAATCTAATAGTTGTGATATCCGCCCCTGGCCAGGCCGCCGTCGTACACCTTTTAACATATAACAAAATCGAGGGATGGGAAAGGAATGTTAGCAACAAAGACTCAACCCGGTTCCAGACACCTAAGTAGTTGATAGTTAGTAAATTGGTTAGTAATATATTTTTAGTAATTTATTTAGCACATGACAATACAATTTAAAGTTCATCTACTGCTCCAACTCCTGTAAGGTTGTTTCAGGTTCTTCAAGACATTCCTAAATTTAAAATATGCATTAATTATTTATAATAACTATTTTAAAATTAATTAAGTATAAATTTGATTCTCTGAAATAAATTCTAACTCAATCCCTATGTACCACAAATAAATAACCATTAATAGTTTGACAATCACTCAACCAACTACCATCTGGCCATCGTGCTGTCATCACAGCCATTGTCATCATGGTCGAGTTTCTCAGGAGTGTTCTAAACTAAAACCATTTTAACTAACCAATATGAATACTAATACCAAAAACTATCATTAACAAGTATACCAACAAGTATGAACATTAACACCAGTACCAACACCAATACCAACACCCACTTCAATACCAATACCAACCTCAACCATAATATTAAGCCATATGAATAATTTAACATCAACAATAAAATTCTACGGGAATGTTCAAAAAATTAGAAATTGCTAAGTTATAATTCAAATTCACAGCACTTGTTTCATTTGCCACCCACCGTTCTCCTGTAGATAGTTAATTAATGGTTGACCTACTGCAACTAGATTCAAAAATAAAAGCTGAAAAAATATATATTTTATATATTTAACCATGCTATTAAAAATTCAACTAATCGGCAATTTCCTAAAAATCTTGCAAAAGAATAATTATAATGCTTAAATTACTTATTTATTTAGTCAGTTAATGATGTTTAAATTAATTATTATATACTATTCAAAAGGTTTAGAATATTAATCGTTTAGTTAAGCACTACATGTACCTATATATGATATTTACTAATAAGACTCAAATAGAGTTTCCCAGGTTTCTCTGAAAACTAAATTGCTTTACTACTTAATTAATAGCAATTAACTTATATAAATTAGTTAGTAATAAATAAAAATAAAATAGATATCACAAGGCAATACAATTTCTACGATACATATCTTATGTATGCTTAGCGTTTCTGGGGGTTGAGCGAGAATTCACCAATATTTCTGTAGCTTGGAGACGATCTAACAATTATATATAATTTAGTATAATTTATAACAACCACACCATCAGACAAAATACTTGAACAAACTATGACACTTTGATATAATTAAATTCAACAAACCAAAAAGTGCTGAAATGTTTCCATCAATACCTCAAATATTCTTGCAATGTAATATAGTATACAATATCATATAAAAAGAAATTTCCCCTATCATAGGTAACGTGCGATGCTGTTCATTCAATTATTATATTGTTTCAATCTACATATATAAATTACAATTTAACACTAATAAAGTGATTGATTTCTGCAGAAGATTTTTTTGTCACCTTAGAACAACATTTTTAACTATCTTTATACAGGCATTGTTATGTTTGATTGATTGATTAATTGATCGCTTGCAATGCACGGTCAAGCATTAAGCCAGTCCCTAATATCATAAATGCGAATATACCACCCCACTATACCCATGTCACAACACGACACCACAACTCTCATACACAGCATTACCTTAAAGAAGATGGTAAATTAATAAGGAAGAAATGTCAAGAAAGTATTAAACAGGATCGGGAGTTCAGCTTTCGAGAATTGTATTTTTTTATAATGAGTTTAAATTTTTGTAAGTTATTTACCAAAAGGAACGTTTGATAATTTCTGAACAATTTGCTCAATATAGTCAAATAAAATATCAAACCCATAATGAGCGGTATCTTTAGGAATATTAAGGCTTCAAACAGTTGAAATCATAGTTCGCACTTTGGCTTAAATAACTGTGGATGGAATAAATGAGAAGCCTTCTGCGGCAAATCAGCCGGATGGATTAAGGAATAATCAAGTGAAAGCCATATGGGTTCCATCACCCACACCTTCATTACGTTTAACAAATTTTCCTAGCTGAATCCAAGTAGTTATGTTCGTGTGTTATTTCTTGAATATTTAAGTAAATTCGAGTAAACAATATCTGAGTGTCAGCAACGAATGGTGTTGGCAAATGCAAAATTGTATAAACTAATCTCAACCCCTCAACTTTGTGAAAATTCAAACAAGCCCTTCAAAGGAACATGACGAGAAACTCTATGTTGTAAATTGTTATATTTACCTTGAATAAGTATTTTTAAACTGGTTAGCTACCGGCTTTCTAGGAGGCTTTTTAGGAGGTTCAAGAACAAGGAATATGAGCTATTAAGCTTTGAATATGATGCGAGTTATTAGTAAAACCATGGTAATTTGTGCAAAAGCTCTAAACCTGATATTACCAGTAGGATGGTAAAGAATTGAGGATACAAATTTGGATAGATTATCTATATTAAAAAAAATGGATCCACTATTCATTTCCACTTTATAAATGAAATGGGAAACAAAGATAAAAACAACAACGTTCAATGGCCCCTTTAATCCCTGTTACATCATCATCCATCAATACCAATAATTAGATTTCTTTCGACCACCAATTTTTTCAGGTTTTTGAATAGTCCCAATAATTTCCGACTTGAAGACGTCAGCCATCCGCAATGATGATGAGCAACACATTAGACAAATAATCCTACTCCCAAAAATCATAATTAAAATATTAAGGAAAAATTTAAGAAAAAACACGAACAAACTTTACATAAAAACTCTCTGATTTCAAATTTAATGTTACGATCAAATTTCTAATTAAATTTTATCAGACAACATCGAAAACACACAAAAAATTTGTTATTCCAGAATTCTCGTGATTTACTTTACAATATTAATAATTACAAAATTATAAAATCGAACATTAAAAAATTTAATAAAATAATTTATTTCTTTAAACACTTCTTTAGTTTCTACAAAATAGATATTTTATATGAAATGAATACATTAGTACGGGTAAAAATAAAAATAATATTTTTCGGTATGAAGTGTTATTTTCTTTGTACGTAATAAAATATTAGTTTTCGTGCTGTAAGGCTTTTTTTTATAAATTTAGCGAGGACACACATAATTTTTTTGAAAAGGTTTTTTTTCGGGATGGTTTTTCGGGCCAAGTTCACATCGGTATTACACGCTGCCATATAGATAGCAAGTTAGTTAGTTAGATAGTTTCATACATGATGGGTATAGTGATTTATTTGTAAGAGCCTGAGAATAGATCCAAATCAACTTGGTATCTTTCTTTATGTGTCTTTCGATATACTTTGTGTAATTAAAATAACATTTAAGGATTTCCAATTTTTCATTCTTACGCAGTTCGGAAAATATCGCATAGTCATTGGGAAACTTAAATTTACGATACCGATTGTGATAGTTTTGCTTTAACTTAACTAACTTAATTAATTTATTTGAGTACCACATTGGAAATTTAGCACGTACCTTAAGCTGATTGGTAGGCCTGATAAAACTATAAAGAACATCAAGGAGTCTTTCAACAGCTAGATCAACACTACTATTTGAAAACAGGTGGTTCCAGTCAACCCGTTCCAAATCACTTCGGATAGCGTTATAGTTAAGTATTTTATAATTAGGTAACTGTTGGTAGGGCAAACTCTTCAATAAACACATTTCATATCTAACAATCAGATGGGGATGGTGCTCATCTATTCTTGACAGTGAATGACGACTTTGATAGACTACGATCAAGGTTAGACAAGATAAGGTCAAGGATTCTATCATTAATATTTTTGACATGATTATGTTGCTTTAATTCAGTAAATATCATTGTTTCCAGTAATTGATTAACTATCTGACCAAAGGAAGGTATTGTAGAGATAGCATCACAATCGGTACTCCAAGGTATATTAGGCAAGTTAAAATCCCCAAGGACTAAAAATTGACAGTCTGCAGGAGAATCTAATATCAAGTTAGAAAGCTTATTACAAAATTTCTAACTTATAGTAGCCTGGGAAATAAACTAGACAAATTATCAAAAATTTACCATCAAATGTTTTAACTTTTATCCACATGTTATCAAAAATATCTTCAATCGCATCAAGCTCAGAGTCCATTATAGATTTTTGCAATAGAATGGCAACACCACCACCATCAATCTTATTAGATATACTAAGGTTTCTATCTTTACGAATTACACAATACCTATCATCAATGAATTCATAATTATTAATGGAGTCATTAAACCAGGTTTCAGTTTAACATATTTGATCGTATCTAATATGTTTAAATCAAGACAATAAATCAATTACAATTATTCTTAAACTTATCTAAATCCGTTAAATCTGCTGCTGAGGTAATTTCAAATGTTTTACTGGTTTCATCCTTCTTAGCTAAAATGGCACCATCAGTAGCCCAAACAAATTGAAAGTTAAGCGGCTCAGCAAGCAATACTTTCCTGGTTTCATTAAGTAGCGAGCGCTTATATTTAGGCAGATAATCCGTAATAATTATCTTACAATCTTGCTCAAAGAGCTTAAACTTTTTAAAGATGTCCTTACTTTGTATTGATAGTGTTTTAAATTGCTGTTTAAAAATCCTGCTACTCCACTCAACAACAATTGCTTTAATTTTAGATTTCGATTTTTCACAATATATAGCCACTAATAACATTCCTATCAAACTTGAATTTAATTGCATGGCAGATAACTTGCAGAACATGGAACAGATTTTCATTATTCACAGATGCAACACCGTAAATTAAGGAACTAGATGAATTGATACATTTCTCCAAAAAGTTACATCTGCTAGTAACTGTTAGTAATTCAGTGCGAATAGATGTATTGCCATCTTTCAGATTTATTACATCACGTGAATTAGCTCGAATTGAGGCTTCAAGTTCAGCAAATTTATCACACTTACTTGTAATCCTCTCCAAAACAGTATTTTGTATTTTGATTTTCTCAGTTAGAATTTTGGCCAAGTCCGAGTGGCTGGTACGCAACTCAGTAATTTGCTTTTTAATGTCACTCCAGGCACTATTTACATTATCATCACTATGCGCACAAGAAGAAGCCTGAATTAAGTTGGAATCATCAGTACAACGACAGCAAGAAAAATTAATTATACCCTTGTCAATGTCATTGACTTTGAGTTTTAACAATTCATCACAGTTAGGACTTTTTACAGTTAACCATTATGACCAAATAATCAATATCAATATAAATATTGTTGTACATGTTATATTTTATACATAACATAAATACTTATACGATGAGTGTCGTTAAAAAGTTCCTTATTTGGGAACTTCAGGAAAATCAATAAACGATTTTATGCGTTTACGCTAAAGACGTTCTAAACGAGACGAAGAAACTACTTTAAAGCACCTGTTGTTTCGAAAAAGTTTTAACATCTGCGAGCTGAAAAAAAACATTCGGTTTTGTAATTTAGAGGGAAACGTCCAAACAACTTCTTATAAGCCTCATAAATTGTAATGCGCCTAGCAACGCTAATTTTGTTAGTTCGCATGAGTTGTAATTAAATTGTCGAACTGTGTAGGGAGAATCTTAATCGAAATTGAGATATAACAATTTTTATTTCTATTTTAAATTTGAATCAACCAATTTTTACTCCCCGTATAAACGAGTATACCATATATGATTTATGTAAGAAAACATTTTTATAATATGGATTCATTTTTCTTAGGAAGTTTCCCATTTTTCCATTTTTTTTCGCTCCCTCTTCTCGAGACGTATATTTCCTTTCGATCTGAGTGTGTGTTTGTACCGATATATAAATATAATCAATATGTGTTGTCTATATAAAGTTGATATTTTGCAATTTATAAATTTATATGTTTATTTGTATTTTTGTACAACGAAGTGGAATTGGATACGGGTTAAAAAATAGCAGCAGCACAACAAAAAAATGATTGAATGAAATTTAATTTTAATAGAAACTATATATTACATTATAAACACACGTCATCTGATCTGTAAATATGTGCATATACATAGTAGAGAGAGCGCTAGACGACAAATGGCATTGAATGAAGGGATGCTGGCAAAATAAGGAAATTGTATAAATTGAATAAATCGTTTAATTTACAAATATTGAAATATACGAGACGGAAAAAGGATCAGGTTAAATTTAACACGCTGAACGTCGCACAAACTGATTGGATGGACCTATAAAGCCAAATTGCCAATCGAAAAACATTTACCACAAATTAACACTGTACGACAACTATTTCTTAACAATAACATTTTGTCGTATTACATATATACATATATTGATTGAATAAAACATACAACACATTTATGTATGTAAGATATCAAGACGAAATCGAAAAGAAAATTCCTCACCAAAAATCATATCCATTATTTTATCAGCAAACACATAAAATAAAAGATGACGACAAAAAATGAAAAAGGTCTGTTTCGTAATCTAACAAATGAAAATGAAAATACAATACCACAAGAAATAGAGAAGAAAACACGAGCTGGCTGCTAAAAAAAACATGTTGTTAAAAAATAAACACATTGAGATGAAAATGTGTCAAAAATTATTTTTTATGATTATGAAGCGAGAAGAAAATGTAACACAACGATGCGAACAAAAAGTTTTCGAAATGGAATTGAAATTCAAAATTGTTTTTATTATTAAATATGCACGAAATGAAATGGAAAATTGGAAATAGAAAATATTAACACGATGTTCCACCGTACGGCAGGTATTTTTCTATATTTTTTGAAAATTTAATGTCGAATCTGTATTCGAAAATATTTTCCTTGTAAAAATTATGCACAAAATGGTAATTTCCATGTTTGTTAAGCAAATTACTTTGTCGCACGCCTCTCTTGTAGAAAAGTGCGGATAAGTATGACTTTCCATTGAGAATTTTTTCATTTGTCATCACCGACCTTAAAACAGATATTTAATATTTTTTTACAAGTAGATGGTTATTGTTTAGGTAATTGCATGGCTTAATCTGCCTTAGTTGCCTTCATATTTCCGCTTTTATCATCGCATGCTATAAGAATGGCATCCGATCCATTTTCCAATGCAAGCAGCATTGCAGTTACTAGACGGTTTTAAACATACCTAGATGGTTGTTAATTCCGAAATTTGGAGGGCAGTGGCATATAACGTGTGCTAATGTCTCGTAACCGTATCCACAAATCCATCCTCCTCAAAATCGGCAGTTTCCGTTAAGTGGCACAACGTCAACACGAGATCGGTGAATTAATCCCTATTCTGCAATGAGCGTAAAATTATTAGCAGCATGCCCTGGTCCGATTTGATTAAGATCTTAACAAGCATTTAGTCACGAAACGCATACCGTAGACATCTTCCAGTTAGTTCCACGGTTAGTTGAAGTAGTCTCCGTCTTTCTTGAAGTATGCTTGCTCCATGGTGACGTTGCGACATTTAAACACTTTTACCACATGAATGATGTTTGCCCCACCATTTTTGTAGGAAATGGCTATTAACTCTGGATTTTCTCTCTTTGGGAAATTCATCTATCGTTTCACTGTTCTTTTGACCATCTTGTACATTTCAAGCTATGTAATGACGAGCACATTGACTGCCACACTCTTCTGCCAAGGGGCGAGCAGTGATTGGTCGATTTTTTCAATATCTCTCATTAGGTTTTCCGTGTTAGGAAAGTGGATGGTACGGAAGCAGCCGGATGGTATTCCAAAATTGACATATACATCTGTCTCTTTCATAATCGGAATTGATGGCCCTCGAATGGTATATTCATAGGGAAGAGTTGAGCATGAAGCTTCATCTATCTCCAACGATGCATACTTTTGGGCATTCAATTATGGGCCAGCCTCGGTAGATTTTAAAACGTCCTTATCAAGCATATCTTGAAAATCTGCGTAGGCCAGGATCTTGTCTGTAGGGTTATGGATGATATTCCCTCTTACGTGGGAGAGAATTGCGCACACTATGTGTTCGATTGCCAAGTTGAATATTATTTGACTCAATGGGCAATCCTGATTGACAACTTTTTTACTTTGATTGACTGCGAATCTATTGTAGCACATCGAATTTTCGTCCTGGCACATTTGTACAGGTGCTCGATTGTTGAGGTATCAGGAAGCCCCATTTGTCATAATGATTGGAAGATTTGGGCATGAGGAATTGGCCCAAACGCGTTTGTGAGGTCAAGCCACGCCGTACAGCATGTATTACGTTGTCTTCTGCAATCTTCGATAACAGATTACCCCAAGAAATTGTGTTCCATACATCCTTCATATAGTATAAAGCCTTTTTGTACTGGTGAAATAACGCTTCTAAAGATCACCCAATTCATCAAGCGTGATGACGTGCAGCCCATATACAATTTCTGCAGCGTATTTGACAACGTGGTGGGTCGCCAATTCGTAATATCCATCGGGTCATTTTTTTATGGATAAGGATTGTTGTTGACTTATTCCACTGTTCTAGAATTCACCCGGTATTCTTAGTTTTGTTGAAAAGGCATTCTAGGACAATGAATTTTGGGTCAAACTGTTTTATTGTGCTGTATTTTATCCTATCTGGTCACGGTGCA
Organism: Tipula vernalis; assembly: GCA_958295665.1. Classification (NCBI taxonomy): domain Eukaryota; kingdom Metazoa; phylum Arthropoda; class Insecta; order Diptera; family Tipulidae; genus Tipula; species Tipula vernalis. The sequence continues at coordinate 18,787,931 of OY282560.1, forward strand.
AAATTTTGGCATCGTTTCAGTCTTGTTTTTATTTCACCTCGGGTGAAGTGACTATTTAGCGGATTATCCTACGATTGGAATTGTTTCATTATACTCGTCCTATAGCCCTGATCTCCGATCAGAACTCTACTGAAATGTCAATTGTACACTGGAACCTTGATCCCTGAGGAATTGATTGCACTGCTCGTTTTCGATTTGGATTGTTGGGTTATTTTGTGATGTCGATAGTGTTGCTTGTTCAATAGCCAGATTCCTTTGGATTTCTCAGCTGGGTCATTCAATAATGCCGTACATACCTGAGGTGTCGTCTCGATGGTGACCTAATGCCAGTTGATGAGATGGTGACCTGATGCCATCCGAAGTATTTCGTTATTCTGAACCGGATTCCACCTCGGGAAAGTGGTGCCTCATTTACTGACGCGCATACTACATATTAAAATTAGCCGGACGTTTTCAGCTGAAAGTAAATATATCGATAATGCAGATAGTGTCCTGGAAGATAGTCTCAGTCGAAAGTTATGAGCCGAAATATTTCAACCGAAACCAAAATTTGTGTAAATTCAACTTTTAAAGTGTCATGACTGTAAAGTGGTATAAAAGTATCCTGCCAATAGTTATTGCCAGAAAAATAATGATGTCATGTTTCATGTGTGGAGCCCGGAAAAATTCGTTTGGATGAAAGGGCCAAAATTTAAAAATTTGTATAAATTCAACCTTAAAGTGTCATGTCTTGAAAGCTGCCATGGGTCGTATCACAAAAAACAGAGAGGATATTCAAATGTCTATTGCGTCATTCAAACTACTGCTTCAGGAAAAAGCTAGCAGGTTGGCAAAGGACAGATGGTGAAGTAGTACCTAATGTATAATAACTCGGTAGGTCTGGCCAAACCTAGATTCATTACAAAGCTAAACATCTGATCTCACCCTATTACAGATCACAGTTTCACACGGAGGTATGCGAGTAAACTTGGGTTCTTCTCACAAGACGACTGTTGCTTATGTGAAGACGAAGAGGAGGAAGAGATAATATTCCATCTTCTCCTCGTCTGGTCCGAAACAGGCTAAAGTTTTTAGGGGCAGCCCTTTTAAATCACCTGACGGACCTCAGTAGGACGGACGAAAGGAGTATCCAGCACCTTGTCAACAGCTCGAAATGGTTTTAATGAGTATGTCGGTGTAGTTTCTGATCATGACGTGTTTCTTGTTCATGACGGTTTTCTCACGACCTTAACATAACCTAACCTACCCCTAAAAAAATTATCAGGTGAAATTTCATGTGGGCAATCCAGGAAAATTCGTTTGAATGAAAGGCCTATATAAAATATAAAAATTTGTATTGTAAGGTGTCATGTCTGAAAAGTGGTTCAATAAAAGTACCTTGCCAAGTATACTACTTAATTTCATTTTACTCTACTGTTTGGATTTTATAATTATGGCTGAAAAAGGATGATCTCACATGATCATTAAGGACACCCGGGACAAGGCAGGGATCGAGTCGCATCGGTTACTCAGGATTACTGTCAACAATCTTCAAGTTAGCACGAATACAATAAGGAGATGCATTGTAGAGCACAACTAGTATCCTATAATACGAGCAATAGCATTACAGTAGATCATTTTGAATTCGGCTGTCGCCGTGAATATCAGGGCAATTTCTTGTATAGGGCTCCACAAACATAATTTTTCTATGAATAACTATTGGTAAGGTACTCTTATTGAACTACTTTCCATATATACATAAGACTTTATGGTTTTAATTTATACAAATTTTTTAACTCTTTATGGGTCTTTCATTCAAAGGATTTTTCCGATCTCTCCACATGAAACTTGCCTTGATAATTTTTCTACGGATAACTGTTGGCTCAGCACTCTAATTGAAATACTTTAAATTGGGATCCTCTCGTGAAACATAACGGTTAATTCCTATGGTAAGCAGCGAAAAACCAAAGTGAGCCTGTATCCAGCCATAAAAACAATATATGGATGATTACATGACACTATATTGACAATTTTTCATTGTTGATAACTTTCGGATGAGAAAGCCAAGGCAATATCTGCATTACCGACATGTTTTGAGGGTTTTAAAACATCTGATCTTCGGTTAGAATACGAATAATAGGAGTCCTCAGCCAGCAAATTAATTTTATTGTAATAAGCGACAAAGTGGCACTTTGCGAACTTGATTTAAAACACAAATAATACTTCCCGTAAATTCGGCAAATTATATATTATTACAGATTTCTATGTATTTAGTTTGTTTCAGAAGAACAGTAACGGTGCACATGAATTTGCCAAAATAATTACTAGTTGCTAATGCCTCGATTGTCTGCTTTAATATATTGGACTATTGAAGGTTCAGCAACACGGGCATATTTAGCTTACTAACTAATTGATCTAACCTGTGTAGTCCTGGTTCTGAACAAAACAAAAGTTTTACAATTAAATTTTATAGTGCCGCTCATATTGCCCACTTTTTCTTATCCACTCCGAATAAACCATCCATGCGAGTTAGGGTTGCGGTGTCGATAAAATAAACACCCGGAATAGCAACCGAGCTAACCTATTTTCCCGGACGCCCTTGGTTCACAAACTCAGCCCAAAAATACACATAACAGAAGCGCCATACTTTCCAATTAATTCACCTTATCATTAGACAATCAATCATCCAAGTTACAAAGAAGAAACCAAATTGTTTCGTATGTTCTCTCCAAATACCAAAATGGGGCTTGATTTATACTTGCAGGTATGCTGATTCACCGCTTTCACTTTTCACCTTATACAACATGCTATGGAGACAAATTGACGCATTCTAGGAAACCAAAATTTTCTACAAAGTCTATCGTTTCTGCTCAAACTTTCGATCTTCCATTGGATGACCCATTTTATCATGTTTTATCATGATAAGTTTGAACGATATTAAATCGCACACCGCGAGACACATACAATTTCAACCCTTCCTCGTCCAATCGATAAACTTTTCCTTGTTGAAATTGAATTTCAGATTCTATTTCCTTTTTGTTAGGATTTGAAATGAGTGATTCTTCCAAAACTTTTCTAATCGTTAGAAAAGTCTTCAACATGGTTGAGTTTTGTACTTTCACGAAAAAATTAATTCTAAAGATCTATTTTGAGATGCGTCTATTGCAATCAACGACAACCAAAGAAAATTTTTTGCGACAGCGAGAGTTTTTAGTTCAAAGCAATGGTAGTCAATCCTCCAATAACGCGATTAATTCGTACCGTAAGTGAATATCAGAAATAATGAAATTGTGCATAAATCGAACTGATTCGTTTTAAAGTGCATACGTATACAGGTGTAACACTTCAAATTGAACCTTTTACACTTCAAATTGATCCGTTTACATTTCAAATTGGAGTTTTAGCAAATCATATGTTTGGCCAATTAGGATGGAACTTGGCTATTCCTCAAACGACTGTGATATAACTCGACATGTGTGTTGGAAATGGGATTCTAAAATGATTTTTGGGTAAAGTTCTAGAATACGGCCAAGTAAAATGGAACTTGACTATTTCTTAACCGATTTTAATAAAATTTGACATGCCCGATGAAAATGGGATTCGAAAATAATTTTTAGATGAAGTTGGGTAATTTCGCGAACTAGGATAGAACTAGTCTAATCCTTAACTGATTATGACGAAATTCGAAGAACGTTATCCAAAAATCATTTTAGAATCCCATTTTCATCGCGCGTGTCAAATTTCACTAAAATCGGTTTGGCCATATTGGTATCATAGTTGGCCATATTCCAGAACTTCATCCAAAAATCATTGTAAGTCCTCCTTTTTCAAATTCGACTAAGTCAAACTGTCATTCCTACAAAAACTTTCAGTGAATTTGTCAATCAATACTCGTTTATATTGACATTGTCCATTTGGTGCAACAAAACTCGTCAAGTATCTTAAATTAGGCTCTTTGCCCATTTAGTGATATCCAACCATTAAATCCAGGATTTAAAGAAAACCGTAGGGCTCTTATAAATTGCAGTTGTTTTGGAAAAATGTAATAAACTTGTTTCTATCCGGTAGACAAGTCTCATTATACATTTGAGGTGGTGTTACCAACGTTGACAATCAGCATTTTTGGGATAGATTTTTTGGCCAATGCGCAAGTCATTTTAAAAATATTTCAGATTACCAAAAAGTTTTGCCAACTTTCGTACCAATTTCTTGCGGTCCCGTTAAGTCTCATTGCATCAGTTTTCCACCTTGGCCAACCATTCACTAAGCAGGTCAAACCAACTTTACCATCATGATAGATTTTTTCTGTGTTGCGACCAATTCTACTTAGTCACATCTATCTCTATCTTCTAACAACTAGATATTGACACAACTTCAAATTATATCAAACGCCCAGTTTTTGGAAAATTTTGAGAATATATACGTACAGATATCATCGGAATACTACATGGGCCGAAAAGTTTCCTGTATTGATTCATAGATGGTGCTGTAATGGAATATCATTATTTAGAGTTGCGTGAGACTGGTGACATCGTAAATGTTTCAAAAGAATATTTGGAAAGTATTCTCCATAGATATTTGCAAAAGAAAAAGTGGGTGCCGAGTTCGCTCACTACCGATCAAAACATGCGCGAGTAACCTTTTAACATCAATGTTTCAACATATTAAATAGTCTGCACAGCAGATCGAACCTGACCAAAGCCGACCAAAAAACACTCAATCAGCTGAAAAGGTTATGGCCATTATTTTTTGAGACACTTACGGAATATTTCACGTCAAATATCTAGGAAAAGGAAAAACAATGACTGGCTAATCACAATACTATAGTGCATTATTGGACAAATTGAACGATGTAATAAAAGCAAAATGAACACATTTGGTGAGAATTTTTTTTTCTTTGTTCAATACAATGCACCCGCTCACAAGTCAACAACGGTCATTACAAAATTGTTTCAATTACACTTCGAATTGCTTCACCATCCAGATTAAGCAACTCGCGACTATTTTCTGTTTCCAAAACTAAAAGGATTTGGCTAAAAAAAAAATGCCGACTATGCTTCTTTAATCGAGCTCCTCTGCAATTCCGGTTGGGACATTTTACAACGTACCAGAAATTTAACTGATATTGCTTTGAAGTTTAACGACTTTCTCAGGAATTGTTTTGAAAAAAACGTGCTGTTGGTAAAGAAATCCGGCCTTTGGGAATCGTGGTACAATATTGAGCATCTATTGAAACGCCGCAATATATTCCATTCCTTATAGAGACGGTACGGTCCAATTTTATCCCGATTTTGATAGAGGCCACAAAGAGTTTTCAAGTTTAAATTGGTTTTTATATAACCAATACATAGTGCAAATTGAGGAGGAATTTCATTAGTAAGAGAAAAGTAAACCTCCGTCGCTAGTTAACCGTTAGAAATCTGTGATTTCCGTGAACTTTAATTATTTTAAATTTATTGAGCAAGAAGCGATGGTATTCCACGGATCCTAAGTACTGTGCTGAGTGTTTGCTCGTCAAGTTACATTCATGTTTAATGAAAGTTGGCGTAGTGGTTTTTCCCGAACCTTGGAAAATGTCATACGAGCATCCCATCTTCAAGACGGGTAGATGTAAGTAACTATCGGGTGATTGCCATACTCTCCGTCGGGGTCTTAGTTTTCTATACTAAATCATTTATTTCTCCTGTTCAGCACGAGTTATATCAAAGCAGATCAACAGTACCTAATTTGGTTTCTTTTTGTGGCAAATTGTTCAATAGTACGGTGACACCTAGTGTGTAATAGAAAAAATTAAAATAATAGCTCAAAGTTTTACTGCACTAAAATGGAATTTTCCATGATAAAACTGTTCTAAATGTTTCTACACTATTCTTACTCGAAAAGTCAACTTTCTAGAACTTTGGTTTGTGTATATAAAAATGCAAACGAGATCGAATTGGAATGATTAGTTTTTAGTAAGTGTAAGTAAAGGGTTTTCGAATAAGAGGTTTCATTTTGATATTAAAAACAACGAGTATTACCAATTCGCACATTTGCGGCTGTATGTCCTCGATAACTTTACGAATTCCATCTTTAAGGTCTTGAATCGATTGTCGAGCATTGGCATAGACCTTATCTTTTACGTGGCCCCAAAGAAAAAATCTAAAGGCGTTAAATCACAAGATCTCGGTGGCCACTTGTGATCACCTCTTCGAGAAATAACACGGTCGGTTTCTTATGTGGCACTTAGCGCGTGTCTTGCTGAAAATAAACATCGTCCACATCAATATCTCCCAATTCCGGCCATAAAAAATCATTAATCATAGCTTGGTGGTGCAATCCATTCACCGTAACAGTTGCACCAATCTCATTTTCGAGAAAGTAAGGTCCAATCACACCGCCAGCCTAAAAACCGCAACTAACAGTGACGATGGAAAGGCTTTTCAACAATCATTCTTGGATTTTCTGAGCTGAGGTGAAAATAGGTCTCATCACTGAAGATGATTTTTGAAAATCTGGATCATTTTGATGCATTTGAAGGACCCAATCAGTTAACTGAACTTTAAAAGCCTTAAGACCTAAGTCTTTATGCAAAATACGGTGTAATGTCGTTTGTGGAATGTCTAATTCCAAAGATCGACGAGGAATCGACAAACCTTGGTTTTCTTCAATACTACGGGCAATAGCAGCAATATTCTCAGTTGTTCTTGAGCGACGCACACGGATTCGCTTCTTCACATCACTAACATGTCCCAGCAGCTCAAATTTTTTCACCAGTTTCACTATTGCCGGCCGAGAAGGTGCTTCACGACGACCAAAAAGTGCTTTAGTTTTGCGAACTGTGACTGCAAAATTTTCACCTTTTTGTAGTGAATTATACGTTACACTGCGTTCCAAATTCTAACAATCCAATTCGACTTCATTCGCCTTTTCATATACACAAACCAAACTTCTAGAAAGTTCATGACTTTTGTAGTAAGAATAGTCTAGAAACAATTAGAACAGTTTTATCATGGAAAATTCCATTTTAGTACAGTAAAACATTGAGCTATTAATTTAACTTATTCTATGTCACCGTCACAATAGTTTAAACTCCAGACAGGAACTGAGCGTTGTTTATATTGTGATCAACCACTCACTCGATTCGTTATCACAGTTGAACAATTTGAATTTGAATTCTTGGGTATCTCAAGGTAGTCAAAATTGGTCCATTGTTATTTGAATTGTTTATCAACGACGTTGTTGACTGCTCCGAGATTGCCATGTGCCTCTTGTTTGCCGATGATATGAAAATTTTCGCCCGGATCATGTGAAGCTGCAAGATGATTTAAACAGATTTTGTAGTTTACCAATTGGTAATAAACTGAGCCTGCATGTGAATAAGTGTAAGACTCTTTCATTTTGTCGTATCCGACTCTTTCATTTTATCGTATTATCAAGTTATACATTATGTTGGGCTTCATTAAGCGGAACTGTAAGGACTTTCCCGATCCGATTACTCTAACATCAATGTCCGTTTCTTTGGTTCGTTCTATTTTTGAATATACATCTCCGGTATGATCACCTTCTTATCACTGTCATTCGGATAGAATTAAGAGTTTTCAGAAGCAGTTTGTTTTATACGCACTTTGATGTTTAGTGTCTGCATGGGTTATTGAATATGTTCTTCCGCCTTACCATGATCGTTATACCCTGTTGAACTTACTCCGGTTAGATTATTTAGAGCTGCTACACGCGATGAAGTATTACTCATTGACTAGGAATTACAGTCTTTCTTAATAAATTTTGAAAACATCACGTTTGTTTAATTCAGTGTTTGGTATTTTTGATTTGAGAGTCTCGTTTAAGAAAGTTTTATTTAAATTTTTATGTATTAAAAATTAAAAAGTCGGCCGTGTTCTGTTTTAAAGCAATTTAAAATATTTCTTCATACCACTCTCGTCCATAAAAATCCTTTCCCGTCTCCATCATTGATTATTTCATTAAAAACATATTGTAAAATAAAATTTCACCGCGTCATCGAAATAAATAAATAAAATGTATACGCCAGTAAAATAAATACCTTGTGAAGTTGTGTGACATTCAAATGCCAAAGCGTACATCCCAACAACAACCACAACAAGAGAAAAGCAATATAATTTTATATAACTTTTTGGGTCCAACCTATCATTCCCTAAACTGTTGTCATCAAGTTCCATCAAAATATCATTAAATTATATATCATCGTATATAGTACGGGGTATCCTTAGCAGAAAATTTATGTCATTTTTGGTAAATATATATTAAGCTGAATCATTTCAACTCAATCCAAAGTGTCATGATAGCAATATAATAATAATAAAAAAGCCTCGAACCGAACCAACTCACCCACCACACAAACACACATACACACAGAAAGGCATCACACAACCGAAAAATCTATTTTCCTTTTAATATTCAAAAGGAAATTTGTGTCAAAATAAAAATTCTTCTTCATCGTTGTCGTATGTACATATATATTAGATGCTGTATACACATAACGGAAATTGATTGTAGGCGTTCGTCTTTTTTTCACAAATGTAAATTTTTTCTTTAAAATAAGATAAATTGAATCACACAGAAAAATCCTAGAACGGAAATGTGTAAGACAAGAAAATTATGTTTTTGTTCAAAATGAAATATGCAGACATAATATAATATTCATACATCAACATAGATTTTATGCGGATTACCTTTAGGTTGTCCATCACCATCATATAATCATCATCTTTTGTATATCATAACATCTTTCTATCTAATCTTTTTTGCTGTCTTGTACACATGCATAACAACATCTCTCTATGTTTTGATAGACATGAATCTAAATTTTTGTAAATCTCCGATTTAGAGCCTAGATTGGCTTAACGAATAGTAATCATGATTTTGTTCCTTTTAAATCTGCATTTTTTCGTAGATTTACACGTTTTTGTGTTTTTTTTTTGTTGAGCCAACAACAAAAATTACTTTCGACATGGTAGCTGGCTGCCTGCTTTTTTCGGATACCAGAAACTACCCTCAAAAAAAAGAACAATAAATAAAATAATTAGGATTAGGAAGCCAACATCCATTGTCCTCTCGTTTTCTCGTAACCATAACCTTGCATCGTGATCATCTGGGATTAAATGAATTTGAGTGTGAATGCGTTGTTTGTGATATCCAAACAAGGAGTCGAAGGCGGGAAAATATCGCAATTAAGAAGAGTGACAGCGAAGCAATACGCAAATTCCATTCTCGTCTCCTTTCACCAGTGAATCTGAAATTCGAGAAATTCTGAAATTGACCATGGTGAGAGACAGTCACAACAGCCTAGTTCTGCCAATGGCACTAATACCACAATAGGCAGTTCAAATATCAAATAGGCGTAGAACAATTTCCGGCCATATGGTTTCCCACAAATTTCTGTTAAATTGGAATATGACTTATGACTGTACCCCTGGTGGAATCCATGTTAAACGTTTCTTAGTTTCTCAACTGCAGTAGAATATTCAGCAAAATCTGAGAATATTACTTCGCAAAGATTAATCACGGATCTTCACTATATCCTAAAACGGAATGTTATGAATGCTTCTGAAATTAGGATAACCCCTAGATATTTAACCTCGCTGGAAAAAGGCACAGTAGTACCGTTTAACGAGCGAGCTGTAAGCGCAAGCTTTGTCCTCCTCGTAAAAGGAACAATGACAGTTTTGCTTGGATTGACACTGAGCCCTTCCTGGTAACACCTCTGCCATATTATATTGAGTGCATTTTGCATGCGATCAGAAATGACCTCATTAAACTTGCCTCTGATTATGATAGCCACATCATCCGCATAGCCCTCGACATCAAACCCATGGCTACTCAGAAGGACCAGTAGTCTGTCAATAACCAATGACCACAAAAGAGGAGATAGTACGCCTCCTTGGGGACAGCCCTTTACGGCCTTGATGGTTACTGATTCGCCACCTAGTCTGGCAGTAATTTCACGATGTTCCAGCATGGAACGGATCCACCTAATTGTGGAAAGTGGAACCCTTTTTCCCATTGCTGCCCTCTCTATAGATCCATAGGAGGTATTATCAAACGCCCCCTCAATGTCCACAAAGGCACAAAGGGCAATTTCTTTATATGTCACTGCTTTTTCAATCCTCGTGACTTGCCCGCTAAGGGCCATAACCGTGGATTTACCAGTTTGATAAGCAAAACGGTCCCGATGCAGCGGATTCTTTCCAAGGACCTCACTTCTTATTTGATAGTCCAGGATTTTTTCCATCGTCTTCAAAAGAAACGATGTGAGGCTAATTGGCCGATATGCCCTGGCCTGGGTGTCTGGACGACCCCCGCCCTTTGGTATAAAGACCACATTTACTTTCCTCTACAGTTTCGGAATATAATTAAAAGCATAACTTGCCCGAAACATCTGGATCAAGCTGGGGAGTATTTCCTCAATACCTTTTTGAAGTAAAGCTGGAAAGATACCATCCCCTCCAGCGGATTTGAAAGGTCTGAAAGACCCAATAGCCCATCGAACCTTGCTGGGTGTGAAAATTTTCCCAGAGAGACTCCAGATCCTACTGTGAGGCGAATAGGCCACCTCACTCGAAGGATCATATGAGTCCTCTTGGGCTCCTACCAATTTGAAGATAGGCGACATCGTAATAATCCAGAACAACAATTTACCACCAGTGCAGTGCTTATTAGGAAAAATCATTCAGCTGTATCTGTCCACCCTGCCTGAGGGTGACAGTCACATAGCTTCGATCATATTGTACCTCGGGAATAGGCAGTACAATGAGATACATATCCCGAATCCCCACATATTAAATGCATCCATTACCATTCCAAAAGAAACGCAATGAATATATCAAATATCGTACAAAAAGATATAAAATAATGACTAAATGTACCCATAGATATCCTACCTCTCTGATCGATCCTGCTGGATCGAAGATTGATCTTACTTCAACTAACCAGATCTCTAACTAATCTTGCTTAACTGGCTGGATCTCACATTTATGTTGCTTCAAGTAACCAGATCTATAACTGCTCTTGTCTTTATCGACCAGATCTCCAATCGATCTTGACTTAACCTGCTGGATCTCATGTTGCTTTAACCCGCTAGGTCACCAATTAATTTTGCTATAACAAATCATGTATCTAGATAATCATGGTTCTGCCGGCATCACCGATTGATCTTGATCCGAAACCTCTGATTGATGTGGTTTAAAAAACGGCATTTTTAGGTTATCATGCTTTAATAGCCGAACATATAATTAGTTTTGACTTATTCAGAGATAGTTTAACCTAACCGCAAGTTCCCACAAATTAAGTTTTTTTTTTTAATTATGCTTATTGTCTTCATTTCGCATTTCACATCCCATCAGTCGACCAGGTTTTTATAGCTTTTTTACTCGTCATCGGAGTTTTTAGGTAGTTGTGTATTGTAAGCGATAAGTTTTCCCAGTTTTCTCGCCCATTCATAGTTGTGTAAGGTCATAATATATTTATCGTTCATTCCTATTAATAAAGCTTAGAGAGTTCAAGCTTTTTCACCAGTTATTGGAGCTTTGTGCGGTTTGATATTTTATTGTGTTAGTTTTCACTGCCCTTAAGAGTATTTCTTAATTGCTTTTTGTAAGCCCTATTCAACACCTTCGCTCCGGCGTTCAGCCATAGGCTTATATTATATTCTGTTCATCTAAGCTGTATAACTCAATAGCATTATTTTCCCCTATTTTCATCCTTATATAGGCGGTGTTTTTGGTTCTTCCGAATTAATTCGCCCCATATCCGAATATTTCGATATTTGATTTGGATTCTGCGACGAAACATATTAAGAATATCGTGCGTATATTTAGGTCTTAGTTTGAAATAAAATTCGACGGTGAGAAAACGGGCGATTTTTAGAGTCACTCTTTGTCTCAATAAAATTATTGAAATTCTGAATATGTATTTACATAATGTAGAGATTATGAACACACTCAGTAAGTATGAAATTATTGAGTAACAACTCAAATCAAACTTGGATTCAAACAGTTGACATCTGAAACATCTGAAGCAGTTAATTAATTGATTTTAAAGTTTAATCAGTAACGAATAACGAATTTCGCTAAATTTTTCAGCAACAATACAAACGGAACCAATTACAGCACTAATCGTTAAAACATGAGCAATTATAAATAAATCAGAAACAATCAGCATAAATACAAAAAAAAAAAAGAAACGTTCAGAGCATTAAACTATGCTCCATAATAACATTGTTTGCATAATAAATAATTTGCCATTCCAATTATCAAAACAACTTTTTGATATACATACATACACGTATACCGTTTGTTTGTTTGTTACAGTACAAAGAGTCACAGTGGAGCGAACCGAAACACAGACACAAAAAAAAAAACAAGAGAAAATCTATAGAATTTTCCAAACATTGACTTTTCACAATTTTTTCTTATTTCATTTTTTTTTCCAACTCATTTAAAATTTTCCATGAAACAACAAGTCAAACACACATACACATTAACAATTCAACCATCAACAACAACATGATTGTCGTTGTCTTTATCATCGTCATCAACATCAAACTGAGTCATCGAATCGAAATAGACCAAATTTCTCCTCAATGCAACGGTACATATCGCATATGTAAACCCACACACTAAAAGCTAATCGTTCAAAAAGGAAAAACCAATTTTCATCTCCTAAACAAAAGATTCAGGATTTTATGTGTGATTCAGAAAAATTAATTATCCTCATGAATTTCCGTCCTTTTGTATGTGCCTTGTTTCATTGCGTCATTAAGAGAAATATAATGGTGGCAGTCACCATGTCGTTTGTGGTTCTTTGATTTTTTTTTATTCTTGGTTTACGGCTAATTTAAATTTGTAACTAAAAAGTTTTCGCCAGCATTTAATATTGATCATTATCTAATTACAGCATATCAATACAACATTTATTGTTCATACCGTTGCTGTGGCAGTTAAATTCCAATTATGTAAATTGTTCAAAATCGGCTTATGAATAAAAAATTAAATTCTTCTACCATTCTTCTAACAAACTTCTTGCTTCTAACGGGGTGTGGTTTTAATATGTAAGAGTTGTCTGTAAGTGGAGTCATACCTGGTGGTTTGTCCTAATAAGAAACTTGCTTCTTAAATAGACAAATTGCGTCTAGCAATATGAGATTAAGCAATAACAGGTCTGTGATGCACTTAGATGTCCTGGGCTGCACGCGCACTACAATGAAGGTATCAACGTGTCCTCCTAGTCTAAAAAGGCCGGGTAAACCGCTAAACCACCTTCGTTGATCTTTAATGGCAGGTCTAGGGACCTGTAATTGCTGAGCGAACGCGTATTTAGATTCCATAATTATTTCCGTGCATTTCATAGAAAATTCAATTTTATTGAAAATCAACTGTGCTATAGCCCACAAGTTTTTGGGCGGCAAAAATATTAAATGGTCCGATTACGATGGTTGATACCTCTATCAATAGGTTTCGGGACCTGTAATTGCTGTGACAATTTTCATTTTGATTGCTCGATTATTTCTAAACATTTCTTAGAAAATTCAATTTTATTGAAAATCAACTGTGCTATAGCCCACAAGTTTTTGGGCGGCAAAAATATTAAATGGTCCGATTACGATGGTTGATACATCTATCAATAGGTTTCGGTACCTGTAATTGCTGTGACAATTTTCATTTTGATTGCTCGATTATTTCTAAACATTTCTTAGAAAATTCAATTTTATTGAAAATCAACTGTGCTATAGCCCACAAGTTTTTGGGCGGCAAAAATATTAAATGGTCCGATTACGATGGTTGATACCTCTATCAATAGGTTTCGGGACCTGTAATTGCTGTGACAATTTTCATTTTGATTGCTCGATTATTTCTAAACATTTCTTAGAAAATTCAATTTTATTGAAAATCAACTGTGCTATAGCCCACAAGTTTTTGGGCGGCAAAAATCTAAAATGGTCCGATTATGATGGTTGATACCTCTATCAATAGGTTTCGGGACCTGTAATTGCTGTGACAATTTTCATTTTGATTGCTCGATTATTTCTAAACATTTCTTAGAAAATTCAATTTTATTGAAAATCAACTGTGCTATAGCCCACAAGTTTTTGGGCGGCAAAAATATTAAATGGTCCGATTACGATGGTTGATACCTCTATCAATAGGTTTCGGGACCTGTAATTGCTGTGACAATTTTCATTTTGATTGCTCGATTATTTCTAAACATTTCTTAGAAAATTCAATTTTATTGAAAATCAACTGTGCTATAGCCCACAAGTTTTTGGGCGGCAAAAATATTAAATGGTCCGATTACGATGGTTGATACCTCTATCAATAGGTTTCGGTACCTGTAATTGCTGTGACAATTTTCATTTTGATTGCTCGATTATTTCTAAACATTTCTTAGAAAATTCAATTTTATTGAAAATCAACTGTGCTATAGCCCACAAGTTTTTGGGCGGCAAAAATATTAAATGGTCCGATTACGATGGTTGATACCTCTATCAATAGGTTTCGGGACCTGTAATTGCTGTGACAATTTTCATTTTGATTGCTCGATTATTTCTAAACATTTCTTAGAAAATTCAATTTTATTGAAAATCAACTGTGCTATAGCCCACAAGTTTTTGGGCGGCAAAAATATTAAATGGTCCGATTACGATGGTTGATACCTCTATCAATAGGTTTCGGTACCTGTAATTGCTGTGACAATTTTCATTTTGATTGCTCGATTATTTCTAAACATTTCTTAGAAAATTCAATTTTATTGAACATCAACTGTGCTATAGCCCACAAGTTTTTGGGCGGCAAAAATATTAAATGGTCCGATTACGATGGTTGATACCTCTATCAATAGGTTTCGGTACCTGTAATTGCTGTGACAATTTTCATTTTGATTGCTCGATTATTTCTAAACATTTCTTAGAAAATTCAATTTTATTGAAAATCAACTGTGCTATAGCCCACAAGTTTTTGGGCGGCAAAAATATTAAATGGTCCGATTACGATGGTTGATACCTCTATCAATAGGTTTCGGTACCTGTAATTGCTGTGACAATTTTCATTTTGATTGCTCGATTATTTCTAAACATTTCTTAGAAAATTCAATTTTATTGAAAATCAACTGTGCTATAGCCCACAAGTTTTTGGGCGGCAAAAATATTAAATGGTCCGATTACGATGGTTGATACCTCTATCAATAGGTTTCGGGACCTGTAATTGCTGTGACAATTTTCATTTTGATTGCTCGATTATTTCTAAACATTTCTTAGAAAATTCAATTTTATTGAAAATCAACTGTGCTATAGCCCACAAGTTTTTGGGCGGCAAAAATATTAAATGGTCCGATTACGATGGTTGATACCTCTATCAATAGGTTTCGGGACCTGTAATTGCTGTGACAATTTTCATTTTGATTGCTCGATTATTTCTAAACATTTCTTAGAAAATTCAATTTTATTGAAAATCAACTGTGCTATAGCCCACAAGTTTTTGGGCGGCAAAAATCTAAAATGGTCCGATTATGATGGTTGATACCTCTATCAATAGGTTTCGGGACCTGTAATTGCTGTGACAATTTTCATTTTGATTGCTCGATTATTTCTAAACATTTCTTAGAAAATTCAATTTTATTGAAAATCAACTGTGCTATAGCCCACAAGTTTTTGGGCGGCAAAAATATTAAATGGTCCGATTACGATGGTTGATACCTCTATCAATAGGTTTCGGGACCTGTAATTGCTGTGACAATTTTCATTTTGATTGCTCGATTATTTCTAAACATTTCTTAGAAAATTCAATTTTATTGAAAATCAACTGTGCTATAGCCCACAAGTTTTTGGGCGGCAAAAATATTTAATGGTCCGATTACGATGGTTGATACCTCTATCAATAGGTTTCGGTACCTGTAATTGCTGTGACAATTTTCATTTTGATTGCTCGATTATTTCTAAACATTTCTTAGAAAATTCAATTTTATTGAAAATCAACTGTGCTATAGCCCACAAGTTTTTGGGCGGCAAAAATATTAAATGGTCCGATTACGATGGTTGATACCTCTATCAATAGGTTTCGGGACCTGTAATTGCTGTGACAATTTTCATTTTGATTGCTCGATTATTTCTAAACATTTCTTAGAAAATTCAATTTTATTGAAAATCAACTGTGCTATAGCCCACAAGTTTTTGGGCGGCAAAAATATTAAATGGTCCGATTACGATGGTTGATACCTCTATCAATAGGTTTCGGGACCTGTAATTGCTGTGACAATTTTCATTTTGATTGCTCGATTATTTCTAAACATTTCTTAGAAAATTCAATTTTATTGAAAATCAACTGTGCTATAGCCCACAAGTTTTTGGGCGGCAAAAATATTTAATGGTCCGATTACGATGGTTGATACCTCTATCAATAGGTTTCGGTACCTGTAATTGCTGTGACAATTTTCATTTTGATTGCTCGATTATTTCTAAACATTTCTTAGAAAATTCAATTTTATTGAAAATCAACTGTGCTATAGCCCACAAGTTTTTGGGCGGCAAAAATATTAAATGGTCCGATTACGATGGTTGATACCTCTATCAATAGGTTTCGGGACCTGTAATTGCTGTGACAATTTTCATTTTGATTGCTCGATTATTTCTAAACATTTCTTAGAAAATTCAATTTTATTGAAAATCAACTGTGCTATAGCCCACAAGTTTTTGGGCGGCAAAAATATTAAATGGTCCGATTACGATGGTTGATACCTCTATCAATAGGTTTCGGTACCTGTAATTGCTGTGACAATTTTCATTTTGATTGCTCGATTATTTCTAAACATTTCTTAGAAAATTCAATTTTATTGAACATCAACTGTGCTATAGCCCACAAGTTTTTGGGCGGCAAAAATATTAAATGGTCCGATTACGATGGTTGATACCTCTATCAATAGGTTTCGGGACCTGTAATTGCTGTGACAATTTTCATTTTGATTGCTCGATTATTTCTAAACATTTCTTAGAAAATTCAATTTTATTGAAAATCAACTGTGCTATAGCCCACAAGTTTTTGGGCGGCAAAAATATTAAATGGTCCGATTACGATGGTTGATACCTCTATCAATAGGTTTCGGGACCTGTAATTGCTGTGACAATTTTCATTTTGATTGCTCGATTATTTCTAAACATTTCTTAGAAAATTCAATTTTATTGAAAATCAACTGTGCTATAGCCCACAAGTTTTTGGGCGGCAAAAATATTAAATGGTCCGATTACGATGGTTGATACCTCTATCAATAGGTTTCGGGACCTGTAATTGCTGTGACAATTTTCATTTTGATTGCTCGATTATTTCTAAACATTTCTTAGAAAATTCAATTTTATTGAAAATCAACTGTGCTATAGCCTACAAGTTTTTGGGCGGCAAAAATATTTAATGGTCCGATTACGATGGTTGATACCTCTATCAATAGGTTTCGGTACCTGTAATTGCTGTGACAATTTTCATTTTGATTGCTCGATTATTTCTAAACATTTCTTAGAAAATTCAATTTTATTGAAAATCAACTGTGCTATAGCCCACAAGTTTTTGGGCGGCAAAAATATTAAATGGTCCGATTACGATGGTTGATACCTCTATCAATAGGTTTCGGGACCTGTAATTGCTGTGACAATTTTCATTTTGATTGCTCGATTATTTCTAAACATTTCTTAGAAAATTCAATTTTATTGAAAATCAACTGTGCTATAGCCCACAAGTTTTTGGGCGGCAAAAATCTAAAATGGTCCGATTATGATGGTTGATACCTCTATCAATAGGTTTCGGGACCTGTAATTGCTGTGACAATTTTCATTTTGATTGCTCGATTATTTCTAAACATTTCTTAGAAAATTCAATTTTATTGAAAATCAACTGTGCTATAGCCCACAAGTTTTTGGGCGGCAAAAATATTAAATGGTCCGATTACGATGGTTGATACCTCTATCAATAGGTTTCGGGACCTGTAATTGCTGTGACAATTTTCATTTTGATTGCTCGATTATTTCTAAACATTTCTTAGAAAATTCAATTTTATTGAAAATCAACTGTGCTATAGCCCACAAGTTTTTGGGCGGCAAAAATATTAAATGGTCCGATTACGATGGTTGATACCTCTATCAATAGGTTTCGGTACCTGTAATTGCTGTGACAATTTTCATTTTGATTGCTCGATTATTTCTAAACATTTCTTAGAAAATTCAATTTTATTGAAAATCAACTGTGCTATAGCCCACAAGTTTTTGGGCGGCAAAAATATTAAATGGTCCGATTACGATGGTTGATACCTCTATCAATAGGTTTCGGGACCTGTAATTGCTGTGACAATTTTCATTTTGATTGCTCGATTATTTCTAAACATTTCTTAGAAAATTCAATTTTATTGAAAATCAACTGTGCTATAGCCCACAAGTTTTTGGGCGGCAAAAATATTAAATGGTCCGATTACGATGGTTGATACCTCTATCAATAGGTTTCGGTACCTGTAATTGCTGTGACAATTTTCATTTTGATTGCTCGATTATTTCTAAACATTTCTTAGAAAATTCAATTTTATTGAACATCAACTGTGCTATAGCCCACAAGTTTTTGGGCGGCAAAAATATTAAATGGTCCGATTACGATGGTTGATACCTCTATCAATAGGTTTCGGTACCTGTAATTGCTGTGACAATTTTCATTTTGATTGCTCGATTATTTCTAAACATTTCTTAGAAAATTCAATTTTATTGAAAATCAACTGTGCTATAGCCCACAAGTTTTTGGGCGGCAAAAATATTAAATGGTCCGATTACGATGGTTGATACCTCTATCAATAGGTTTCGGTACCTGTAATTGCTGTGACAATTTTCATTTTGATTGCTCGATTATTTCTAAACATTTCTTAGAAAATTCAATTTTATTGAAAATCAACTGTGCTATAGCCCACAAGTTTTTGGGCGGCAAAAATATTAAATGGTCCGATTACGATGGTTGATACCTCTATCAATAGGTTTCGGGACCTGTAATTGCTGTGACAATTTTCATTTTGATTGCTCGATTATTTCTAAACATTTCTTAGAAAATTCAATTTTATTGAAAATCAACTGTGCTATAGCCCACAAGTTTTTGGGCGGCAAAAATATTAAATGGTCCGATTACGATGGTTGATACCTCTATCAATAGGTTTCGGGACCTGTAATTGCTGTGACAATTTTCATTTTGATTGCTCGATTATTTCTAAACATTTCTTAGAAAATTCAATTTTATTGAAAATCAACTGTGCTATAGCCCACAAGTTTTTGGGCGGCAAAAATCTAAAATGGTCCGATTATGATGGTTGATACCTCTATCAATAGGTTTCGGGACCTGTAATTGCTGTGACAATTTTCATTTTGATTGCTCGATTATTTCTAAACATTTCTTAGAAAATTCAATTTTATTGAAAATCAACTGTGCTATAGCCCACAAGTTTTTGGGCGGCAAAAATATTAAATGGTCCGATTACGATGGTTGATACCTCTATCAATAGGTTTCGGGACCTGTAATTGCTGTGACAATTTTCATTTTGATTGCTCGATTATTTCTAAACATTTCTTAGAAAATTCAATTTTATTGAAAATCAACTGTGCTATAGCCCACAAGTTTTTGGGCGGCAAAAATATTTAATGGTCCGATTACGATGGTTGATACCTCTATCAATAGGTTTCGGTACCTGTAATTGCTGTGACAATTTTCATTTTGATTGCTCGATTATTTCTAAACATTTCTTAGAAAATTCAATTTTATTGAAAATCAACTGTGCTATAGCCCACAAGTTTTTGGGCGGCAAAAATATTAAATGGTCCGATTACGATGGTTGATACCTCTATCAATAGGTTTCGGGACCTGTAATTGCTGTGACAATTTTCATTTTGATTGCTCGATTATTTCTAAACATTTCTTAGAAAATTCAATTTTATTGAAAATCAACTGTGCTATAGCCCACAAGTTTTTGGGCGGCAAAAATATTAAATGGTCCGATTACGATGGTTGATACCTCTATCAATAGGTTTCGGGACCTGTAATTGCTGTGACAATTTTCATTTTGATTGCTCGATTATTTCTAAACATTTCTTAGAAAATTCAATTTTATTGAAAATCAACTGTGCTATAGCCCACAAGTTTTTGGGCGGCAAAAATATTTAATGGTCCGATTACGATGGTTGATACCTCTATCAATAGGTTTCGGTACCTGTAATTGCTGTGACAATTTTCATTTTGATTGCTCGATTATTTCTAAACATTTCTTAGAAAATTCAATTTTATTGAAAATCAACTGTGCTATAGCCCACAAGTTTTTGGGCGGCAAAAATATTAAATGGTCCGATTACGATGGTTGATACCTCTATCAATAGGTTTCGGGACCTGTAATTGCTGTGACAATTTTCATTTTGATTGCTCGATTATTTCTAAACATTTCTTAGAAAATTCAATTTTATTGAAAATCAACTGTGCTATAGCCCACAAGTTTTTGGGCGGCAAAAATATTAAATGGTCCGATTACGATGGTTGATACCTCTATCAATAGGTTTCGGTACCTGTAATTGCTGTGACAATTTTCATTTTGATTGCTCGATTATTTCTTTCTTAGAAAATTCAATTTTATTGAAAATCAACTGTGCTATAGCCCACAAGTTTTTGGGCGGCAAAAATTATTAAATGGTCCGATACGATGGTTGATACCTCTATCAATAGGTTTCGGGACCTGTAATTGCTGTGACAATTTTCATTTTGATTGCTCGATTATTTCTAAACATTTCTTAGAAAAATTCAATTTTATTGAAAATCAACTGTGCTATAGCCCACAAGTTTTTGGGCGGCAAAAATATTAAATGGTCCCGATTACGATGGTTGATACCCTCTATCAATAGGTTTCGGGACCTGTAATTGCTGTGACAATTTTCATTTTTGATTGCTCGATTATTTCTAAACATTTCTTAGAAAAATTCAATTTTATTGAAAATCAACTGTGCTATAGCCCACAAGTTTTTGGGCGGCAAAAATATTAAATGGTCTGATTACGATGGTTGATACCTCTATCAATAGGTTTCGGTACCTGTAATTGCTGTGACAATTTTCATTTTGATTGCTCGATTATTTCTAAACATTTCTTAGAAAATTCAATTTTATTGAAAATCAACTGTGCTATAGCCCACAAGTTTTTGGGCGGCAAAAATATTAAATGGTCCGATTACGATGGTTGATACCTCTATCAATAGGTTTCGGTACCTGTAATTGCTGTGACAATTTTCATTTTGATTGCTCGATTATTTCTAAAACATTTCTTAGAAAATTCAATTTTATTGAAAATCAACTGTGCTATAGCCCACAAGTTTTTGGGCGGCAAAAATCTAAAATGGTCCGATTACGATGGTTGATACCTCTATCAATAGGTTTCGGGACCTGTAATTGCTGTGACAATTTTCATTTTGATTGCTCGATTATTTCTAAACATTTCTTAGAAAATTCAATTTTATTGAAAATCAACTGTGCTATAGCCCACAAGTTTTTGGGCGGCAAAAATATTAAATGGTCCGATTACGATGGTTGATACCTCTATCAATAGGTTTCGGTACCTGTAATTGCTGTGACAATTTTCATTTTGATTGCTCGATTATTTCTAAACATTTCTTAGAAAATTCAATTTTATTGAAAATCAACTGTGCTATAGCCCACAAGTTTTTGGGCGGCAAAAATCTAAAATGGTCCGATTACGATGGTTGATACCTCTATCAATAGGTTTCGGGACCTGTAATTGCTGTGACAATTTTCATTTTGATTGCTCGATTATTTCTAAACATTTCTTAGAAAATTCAATTTTATTGAAAATCAACTGTGCTATAGCCCACAAGTTTTTGGGCGGCAAAAATCTAAAATGGTCCGATTACGATGGTTGATACCTCTATCAATAGGTTTCGGGACCTGTAATTGCTGTGACAATTTTCATTTTGATTGCTCGATTATTTCTAAACATTTCTTAGAAAATTCAATTTTATTGAAAATCAACTGTGCTATAGCCCACAAGTTTTTGGGCGGCAAAAATATTAAATGGTCCGATTACGATGGTTGATACCTCTATCAATAGGTTTCGGGACCTGTAATTGCTGTGACAATTTTCATTTTGATTGCTCGATTATTTCTAAACATTTCTTAGAAAATTCAATTTTATTGAAAATCAACTGTGCTATAGCCCACAAGTTTTTGGGCGGCAAAAATCTAAAATGGTCCGATTACGATGGTTGATACCTCTATCAATAGGTTTCGGGACCTGTAATTGCTGTGACAATTTTCATTTTGATTGCTCGATTATTTCTAAACATTTCTTAGAAAATTCAATTTTATTGAAAATCAACTGTGCTATAGCCCACAAGTTTTTGGGCGGCAAAAATATTAAATGGTCCGATTACGATGGTTGATACCTCTATCAATAGGTTTCGGGACCTGTAATTGCTGTGACAATTTTCATTTTGATTGCTCGATTATTTCTAAACATTTCTTAGAAAATTCAATTTTATTGAAAATCAACTGTGCTATAGCCCACAAGTTTTTGGGCGGCAAAAATCTAAAATGGTCCGATTACGATGGTTGATACCTCTATCAATAGGTTTCGGGACCTGTAATTGCTGTGACAATTTTCATTTTGATTGCTCGATTATTTCTAAACATTTCTTAGAAAATTCAATTTTATTGAAAATCAACTGTGCTATAGCCCACAAGTTTTTGGGCGGCAAAAATATTAAATGGTCCGATTACGATGGTTGATACCTCTATCAATAGGTTTCGGTACCTGTAATTGCTGTGACAATTTTCATTTTGATTGCTCGATTATTTCTAAACATTTCTTAGAAAATTCAATTTTATTGAAAATCAACTGTGCTATAGCCCACAAGTTTTTGGGCGGCAAAAATCTAAAATGGTCCGATTACGATGGTTGATACCTCTATCAATAGGTTTCGGGACCTGTAATTGCTGTGACAATTTTCATTTTGATTGCTCGATTATTTCTAAACATTTCTTAGAAAATTCAATTTTATTGAAAATCAACTGTGCTATAGCCCACAAGTTTTTGGGCGGCAAAAATCTAAAATGGTCCGATTACGATGGTTGATACCTCTATCAATAGGTTTCGGGACCTGTAATTGCTGTGACAATTTTCATTTTGATTGCTCGATTATTTCTAAACATTTCTTAGAAAATTCAATTTTATTGAAAATCAACTGTGCTATAGCCCACAAGTTTTTGGGCGGCAAAAATATTAAATGGTCCGATTACGATGGTTGATACCTCTATCAATAGGTTTCGGTACCTGTAATTGCTGTGACAATTTTCATTTTGATTGCTCGATTATTTCTAAACATTTCTTAGAAAATTCAATTTTATTGAAAATCAACTGTGCTATAGCCCACAAGTTTTTGGGCGGCAAAAATATTAAATGGTCCGATTACGATGGTTGATACCTCTATCAATAGGTTTCGGGACCTGTAATTGCTGTGACAATTTTCATTTTGATTGCTCGATTATTTCTAAACATTTCTTAGAAAATTCAATTTTATTGAAAATCAACTGTGGTATAGCCCACAAGTTTTTGGGCGGCAAAAATATTAAATGGTCCGATTACGATGGTTGATACCTCTATCAATAGGTTTCGGGACCTGTAATTGCTGTGACAATTTTCATTTTGATTGCTCGATTATTTCTAAACATTTCTTAGAAAATTCAATTTTATTGAAAATCAACTGTGCTATAGCCCACAAGTTTTTGGGCGGCAAAAATCTAAAATGGTCCGATTACGATGGTTGATACCTCTATCAATAGGTTTCGGGACCTGTAATTGCTGTGACAATTTTCATTTTGATTGCTCGATTATTTCTAAACATTTCTTAGAAAATTCAATTTTATTGAAAATCAACTGTGGTATAGCCCACAAGTTTTTGGGCGGCAAAAATATTAAATGGTCCGATTACGATGGTTGATACCTCTATCAATAGGTTTCGGGACCTGTAATTGCTGTGACAATTTTCATTTTGATTGCTCGATTATTTCTAAACATTTCTTAGAAAATTCAATTTTATTGAAAATCAACTGTGCTATAGCCCACAAGTTTTTGGGCGGCAAAAATCTAAAATGGTCCGATTACGATGGTTGATACCTCTATCAATAGGTTTCGGGACCTGTAATTGCTGTGACAATTTTCATTTTGATTGCTCGATTATTTCTAAACATTTCTTAGAAAATTCAATTTTATTGAAAATCAACTGTGCTATAGCCCACAAGTTTTTGGGCGGCAAAAATCTAAAATGGTCCGATTACGATGGTTGATACCTCTATCAATAGGTTTCGGGACCTGTAATTGCTGTGACAATTTTCATTTTGATTGCTCGATTATTTCTAAACATTTCTTAGAAAATTCAATTTTATTGAAAATCAACTGTGCTATAGCCCACAAGTTTTTGGGCGGCAAAAATCTAAAATGGTCCGATTACGATGGTTGATACCTCTATCAATAGGTTTCGGGACCTGTAATTGCTGTGACAATTTTCATTTTGATTGCTCGATTATTTCTAAACATTTCTTAGAAAATTCAATTTTATTGAAAATCAACTGTGCTATAGCCCACAAGTTTTTGGGCGGCAAAAATATTAAATGGTCCGATTACGATGGTTGATACCTCTATCAATAGGTTTCGGTACCTGTAATTGCTGTGACAATTTTCATTTTGATTGCTCGATTATTTCTAAACATTTCTTAGAAAATTCAATTTTATTGAAAATCAACTGTGCTATAGCCCACAAGTTTTTGGGCGGCAAAAATATTAAATGGTCCGATTACGATGGTTGATACCTCTATCAATAGGTTTCGGTACCTGTAATTGCTGTGACAATTTTCATTTTGATTGCTCGATTATTTCTAAACATTTCTTAGAAAATTCAATTTTATTGAAAATCAACTGTGGTATAGCCCACAAGTTTTTGGGCGGCAAAAATATTAAATGGTCCGATTACGATGGTTGATACCTCTATCAATAGGTTTCGGGACCTGTAATTGCTGTGACAATTTTCATTTTGATTGCTCGATTATTTCTAAACATTTCTTAGAAAATTCAATTTTATTGAAAATCAACTGTGCTATAGCCCACAAGTTTTTGGGCGGCAAAAATCTAAAATGGTCCGATTACGATGGTTGATACCTCTATCAATAGGTTTCGGGACCTGTAATTGCTGTGACAATTTTCATTTTGATTGCTCGATTATTTCTAAACATTTCTTAGAAAATTCAATTTTATTGAAAATCAACTGTGCTATAGCCCACAAGTTTTTGGGCGACAAAAATATTAAATGGTCCGATTACGATGGTTGATACCTCTATCAATAGGTTTCGGTACCTGTAATTGCTGTGACAATTTTCATTTTGATTGCTCGATTATTTCTAAACATTTCTTAGAAAATTCAATTTTATTGAAAATCAACTGTGCTATAGCCCACAAGTTTTTGGGCGGCAAAAATCTAAAATGGTCCGATTACGATGGTTGATACCTCTATCAATAGGTTTCGGGACCTGTAATTGCTGTGACAATTTTCATTTTGATTGCTCGATTATTTCTAAACATTTCTTAGAAAATTCAATTTTATTGAAAATCAACTGTGCTATAGCCCACAAGTTTTTGGGCGGCAAAAATCTAAAATGGTCCGATTACGATGGTTGATACCTCTATCAATAGGTTTCGGTACCTGTAATTGCTGTGACAATTTTCATTTTGATTGCTCGATTATTTCTAAACATTTCTTAGAAAATTCAATTTTATTGAAAATCAACTGTGCTATAGCCCACAAGTTTTTGGGCGGCAAAAATCTAAAATGGTCCGATTACGATGGTTGATACCTCTATCAATAGGTTTTGGGACCTGTAATTGCTGTGACAATTTTCATTTTGATTGCTCGATTATTTCTAAACATTTCTTAGAAAATTCAATTTTATTGAAAATCAACTGTGCTGCCCACAAGTTTTTGGGCGGCAAAAATCTAAAATGGTCCGATTACGATGGTTGATACCTCTATCAATAGGTTTCGGGACCTGTAATTGCTGTGACAATTTTCATTTTGATTGCTCGATTATTTCTAAACATTTCTTAGAAAATTCAATTTTATTGAAAATCAACTGTGCTATAGCCCACAAGTTTTTGGGCGGCAAAAATATTAAATGGTCCGATTACGATGGTTGATACCTCTATCAATAGGTTTCGGGACCTGTAATTGCTGTGACAATTTTCATTTTGATTGCTCGATTATTTCTAAACATTTCTTAGAAAATTCAATTTTATTGAAAATCAACTGTGCTATAGCCCACAAGTTTTTGGGCGGCAAAAATATTAAATGGTCCGATTACGATGGTTGATACCTCTATCAATAGGTTTCGGGACCTGTAATTGCTGTGACAATTTTCATTTTGATTGCTCGATTATTTCTAAACATTTCTTAGAAAATTCAATTTTATTGAAAATCAACTGTGCTATAGCCCACAAGTTTTTGGGCGGCAAGAATCTAAAATGGTCCGATTACGATGGTTGATACCTCTATCAATAGGTTTCGGGACCTGTAATTGCTGTGACAATTTTCATTTTGATTGCTCGATTATTTCTAAACATTTCTTAGAAAATTCAATTTTATTGAAAATCAACTGTGCTATAGCCCACAAGTTTTTGGGCGGCAAAAATCTAAAATGGTCCGATTACGATGGTTGATACCTCTATCAATAGGTTTCGGGACCTGTAATTGCTGTGACAATTTTCATTTTGATTGCTCGATTATTTCTAAACATTTCTTAGAAAATTCAATTTTATTGAAAATCAACTGTGCTATAGCCCACAAGTTTTTGGGCGGCAAAAATCTAAAATGGTCCGATTACGATGGTTGATACCTCTATCAATAGGTTTCGGTACCTGTAATTGCTGTGACAATTTTCATTTTGATTGCTCGATTATTTCTAAACATTTCTTAGAAAATTCAATTTTATTGAAAATCAACTGTGCTATAGCCCACAAGTTTTTGGGCGGCAAAAATATTAAATGGTCCGATTACGATGGTTGATACCTCTATCAATAGGTTTCGGTACCTGTAATTGCTGTGACAATTTTCATTTTGATTGCTCGATTATTTCTAAACATTTCTTAGAAAATTCAATTTTATTGAAAATCAACTGTGCTATAGCCCACAAGTTTTTGGGCGGCAAAAATATTAAATGGTCCGATTACGATGGTTGATACCTCTATCAATAGGTTTCGGGACCTGTAATTGCTGTGACAATTTTCATTTTGATTGCTCGATTATTTCTAAACATTTCTTAGAAAATTCAATTTTATTGAAAATCAACTGTGCTATAGCCCACAAGTTTTTGGGCGGCAAAAATCTAAAATGGTCCGATTACGATGGTTGATACCTCTATCAATAGGTTTCGGGACCTGTAATTGCTGTGACAATTTTCATTTTGATTGCTCGATTATTTCTAAACATTTCTTAGAAAATTCAATTTTATTGAAAATCAACTGTGCTATAGCCCACAAGTTTTTGGGCGGCAAAAATATTAAATGGTCCGATTACGATGGTTGATACCTCTATCAATAGGTTTCGGTACCTGTAATTGCTGTGACAATTTTCATTTTGATTGCTCGATTATTTCTAAACATTTCTTAGAAAATTCAATTTTATTGAAAATCAACTGTGCTATAGCCCACAAGTTTTTGGGCGGCAAAAATCTAAAATGGTCCGATTACGATGGTTGATACCTCTATCAATAGGTTTCGGGACCTGTAATTGCTGTGACAATTTTCATTTTGATTGCTCGATTATTTCTAAACATTTCTTAGAAAATTCAATTTTATTGAAAATCAACTGTGCTATAGCCCACAAGTTTTTGGGCGGCAAAAATCTAAAATGGTCCGATTACGATGGTTGATACCTCTATCAATAGGTTTCGGGACCTGTAATTGCTGTGACAATTTTCATTTTGATTGCTCGATTATTTTTAAACATTTCTTAGAAAATTCAATTTTATTGAAAATCAACTGTGCTATAGCCCACAAGTTTTTGGGCGGCAAAAATATTAAATGGTCCGATTACGATGGTTGATACCTCTATCAATAGGTTTCGGGACCTGTAATTGCTGTGACAATTTTCATTTTGATTGCTCGATTATTTCTAAACATTTCTTAGAAAATTCAATTTTATTGAAAATCAACTGTGCTATAGCCCACAAGTTTTTGGGCGGCAAAAATATTAAATGGTCCGATTACGATGGTTGATACCTCTATCAATAGGTTTCGGTACCTGTAATTGCTGTGACAATTTTCATTTTGGTTGCTCGATTATTTCTAAACATTTCTTAGAAAATTCAATTTTATTGAAAATCAACTGTGCTATAGCCCACAAGTTTTTGGGCGGCAAAAATCTAAAATGGTCCGATTACGATGGTTGATACCTCTATCAATAGGTTTCGGGACCTGTAATTGCTGTGACAATTTTCATTTTGATTGCTCGATTATTTCTAAACATTTCTTAGAAAATTCAATTTTATTGAAAATCAACTGTGCTATAGCCCACAAGTTTTTGGGCGGCAAAAATACTAAATGGTCCGATTACGATGGTTGATACCTCTATCAATAGGTTTCGGTACCTGTAATTGCTGTGACAATTTTCATTTTGATTGCTCGATTATTTCTAAACATTTCTTAGAAAATTCAATTTTATTGAAAATCAACTGTGCTATAGCCCACAAGTTTTTGGGCGGCAAAAATCTAAAATGGTCCGATTACGATGGTTGATACCTCTATCAATAGGTTTCGGGACCTGTAATTGCTGTGACAATTTTCATTTTGATTGCTCGATTATTTCTAAACATTTCTTAGAAAATTCAATTTTATTGAAAATCAACTGTGCTATAGCCCACAAGTTTTTGGGCGGCAAAAATATTAAATGGTCCGATTACGATGGTTGATACCTCTATCAATAGGTTTCGGGACCTGTAATTGCTGTGACAATTTTCATTTTGATTGCTCGATTATTTCTAAACATTTCTTAGAAAATTCAATTTTATTGAAAATCAACTGTGCTATAGCCCACAAGTTTTTGGGCGGCAAAAATCTAAAATGGTCCGATTACGATGGTTGATACCTCTATCAATAGGTTTCGGGACCTGTAATTGCTGTGACAATTTTCATTTTGATTGCTCGATTATTTTTAAACATTTCTTAGAAAATTCAATTTTATTGAAAATCAACTGTGCTATAGCCCACAAGTTTTTGGGCGGCAAAAATCTAAAATGGTCCGATTACGATGGTTGATACCTCTATCAATAGGTTTCGGGACCTGTAATTGCTGTGACAATTTTCATTTTGATTGCTCGATTATTTCTAAACATTTCTTAGAAAATTCAATTTTATTGAAAATCAACTGTGCTATAGCCCACAAGTTTTTGGGCGGCAAAAATATTAAATGGTCCGATTACGATGGTTGATACCTCTATCAATAGGTTTCGGGACCTGTAATTGCTGTGACAATTTTCATTTTGATTGCTCGATTATTTCTAAACATTTCTTAGAAAATTCAATTTTATTGAAAATCAACTGTGCTATAGCCCACAAGTTTTTGGGCGGCAAAAATCTAAAATGGTCCGATTACGATGGTTGATACCTCTATCAATAGGTTTCGGGACCTGTAATTGCTGTGACAATTTTCATTTTGATTGCTCGATTATTTCTAAACATTTCTTAGAAAATTCAATTTTATTGAAAATCAACTGTGCTGTAGCCCACAAGTTTTTGGGCGGCAAAAATATTAAATGGTCCGATTACGATGGTTGATACCTCTATCAATAGGTTTCGGGACCTGTAATTGCTGTGACAATTTTCATTTTGATTGCTCGATTATTTCTAAACATTTCTTAGAAAATTCAATTTTATTGAAGATCAACTGTGCTATAGCCCACAAGTTTTTGGGCGGCAAAAATCTAAAATGGCCCGATTACGATGGTTGATACCTCTATCAATAGGTTTCGGGACCTGTAATTGCTGTGACAATTTTCATTTTGATTGCTCGATTATTTCTAAACATTTCTTAGAAAATTCAATATTATTGAAAATCAACTGTGTTATAGCCCACAAGTTTTTGGGCGGCCAAAATATTAAATGGTCCGATTACGATGGTTGATACCTCTATCAATAGGTTTCGGGACCTGTAATTGCTGTGACAATTTTCATTTTGATTGCTCGATTATTTCTAAAAATTTCTTAGAAAATTCAATTTTATTGAAAATCAACTGTGCTATAGCCCACAAGTTTTTGGGCGGCAAAAATATTAAATGGTCCGATTACGATGGTTGATACCTCTATCAATAGGTTTCGGGACCTGTAATTGCTGTGACAATTTTCATTTTGATTGCTCGATTATTTCTAAACATTTCTTAGAAAATTCAATTTTATTGAAAATCAACTGTGCTATAGCCCACAAGTTTTTGGGCGGCAAAAATCTAAAATGGTCCGATTACGATGGTTGATACCTCTATCAATAGGTTTCGGGACCTGTAATTGCTGTGACAATTTTCATTTTGGTTGCTCGATTATTTCTAAACATTTCTTAGAAAATTCAATTTTATTGAAAATCAACTGTGCTATAGCCCACAAGTTTTTGGGCGGCAAAAATCTAAAATGGTCCGATTACGATGGTTGATACCTCTATCAATAGGTTTCGGGACCTGTAATTGCTGTGACAATTTTCATTTTGATTGCTCGATTATTTCTAAAAATTTCTTAGAAAATTCAATTTTATTGAAAATCAACTGTGCTATAGCCCACAAGTTTTTGGGCGGCAAAAATATTAAATGGTCCGATTACGATGGTTGATACCTCTATCAATAGGTTTCGGGACCTGTAATTGCTGTGACAATTTTCATTTTGATTGCTCGATTATTTCTAAACATTTCTTAGAAAATTCAATTTTATTGAAAATCAACTGTGCTATAGCCCACAAGTTTTTGGGCGGCAAAAATCTAAAATGGTCCGATTACGATGGTTGATACCTCTATCAATAGGTTTCGGGACCTGTAATTGCTGTGACAATTTTCATTTTGATTGCTCGATTATTTCTAAACATTTCTTAGAAAATTCAATTTTATTGAAAATCAACTGTGCTATAGCCCACAAGTTTTTGGGCGGCAAAAATCTAAAATGGTCCGATTACGATGGTTGATACCTCTATCAATAGGTTTCGGGACCTGTAATTGCTGTGACAATTTTCATTTTGATTGCTCGATTATTTCTAAACATTTCTTAGAAAATTCAATTTTATTGAAAATCAACTGTGCTATAGCCCACAAGTTTTTGGGCGGCAAAAATATTAAATGGTCGATTACGATGGTTGATACCTCTATCAATAGGTTTCGGGACCTGTAATTGCTGTGAAAATTTTCATTTTGATTGCTCGATTATTTCTAAACATTTCTTAGAAAATTCAATTTTATTGAAAATCAACTGTGCTATAGCCCACAAGTTTTTGGGCGGCAAAAATACTAAATGGTCCGATTACGATGGTTGATACCTCTATCAATAGGTTTCGGTACCTGTAATTGCTGTGACAATTTTCATTTTGATTGCTCGATTATTTCTAAACATTTCTTAGAAAATTCAATTTTATTGAAAATCAACTGTGCTATAGCCCACAAGTTTTTGGGCGGCAAAAATATTAAATGGTCCGATTACGATGGTTGATACCTCTATCAATAGGTTTCGGGACCTGTAATTGCTGTGACAATTTTCATTTTGATTGCTCGATTATTTCTAAACATTTCTTAGAAAATTCAATTTTATTGAAAATCAACTGTGCTATAGCCCACAAGTTTTTGGGCGGCAAAAATCTAAAATGGTCCGATTACGATGGTTGATACCTCTATCAATAGGTTTCGGGACCTGTAATTGCTGTGACAATTTTCATTTTGATTGCTCGATTATTTCTAAACATTTCTTAGAAAATTCAATATTATTGAAAATCAACTGTGCTATAGCCCACAAGTTTTTGGGCGGCAAAAATCTAAAATGGCCCGATTACGATGGTTGATACCTCTATCAATAGGTTTCGGGACCTGTAATTGCTGTGACAATTTTCATTTTGATTGCTCGATTATTTCTAAACATTTCTTAGAAAATTCAATTTTATTGAAAATCAACTGTGCTATAGCCCACAAGTTTTTGGGCGGCAAAAATATTAAATGGTCCGATTACGATGGTTGATACCTCTATCAATAGGTTTCGGTACCTGTAATTGCTGTGACAATTTTCATTTTGATTGCTCGATTATTTCTAAACATTTCTTAGAAAATTCAATTTTATTGAAAATCAACTGTGCTATAGCCCACAAGTTTTTGGGCGGCAAAAATCTAAAATGGTCCGATTACGATGGTTGATACCTCTATCAATAGGTTTCGGGACCTGTAATTGCTGTGACAATTTTCATTTTGATTGCTCGATTATTTCTAAACATTTCTTAGAAAATTCAATTTTATTGAAAATCAACTGTGCTATAGCCCACAAGTTTTTGGGCGGCAAAAATACTAAATGGTCCGATTACGATGGTTGATACCTCTATCAATAGGTTTCGGTACCTGTAATTGCTGTGACAATTTTCATTTTGATTGCTCGATTATTTCTAAACATTTCTTAGAAAATTCAATTTTATTGAAAATCAACTGTGCTATAGCCCACAAGTTTTTGGGCGGCAAAAATCTAAAATGGTCCGATTACGATGGTTGATACCTCTATCAATAGGTTTCGGGACCTGTAATTGCTGTGACAATTTTCATTTTGATTGCTCGATTATTTCTAAACATTTCTTAGAAAATTCAATTTTATTGAAAATCAACTGTGCTATAGCCCACAAGTTTTTGGGCGGCAAAAATATTAAATGGTCCGATTACGATGGTTGATACCTCTATCAATAGGTTTCGGGACCTGTAATTGCTGTGACAATTTTCATTTTGATTGCTCGATTATTTCTAAACATTTCTTAGAAAATTCAATTTTATTGAAAATCAACTGTGCTATAGCCCACAAGTTTTTGGGCGGCAAAAATCTAAAATGGTCCGATTACGATGGTTGATACCTCTATCAATAGGTTTCGGGACCTGTAATTGCTGTGACAATTTTCATTTTGATTGCTCGATTATTTCTAAACATTTCTTAGAAAATTCAATTTTATTGAAAATCAACTGTGCTATAGCCCACAAGTTTTTGGGCGGCAAAAATCTAAAATGGTCCGATTACGATGGTTGATACCTCTATCAATAGGTTTCGGGACCTGTAATTGCTGTGACAATTTTCATTTTGATTGCTCGATTATTTCTAAACATTTCTTAGAAAATTCAATTTTATTGAAAATCAACTGTGCTATAGCCCACAAGTTTTTGGGCGGCCAAAATATTAAATGGTCCGATTACGATGGTTGATACCTCTATCAATAGGTTTCGGGACCTGTAATTGCTGTGACAATTTTCATTTTGATTGCTCGATTATTTCTAAACATTTCTTAGAAAATTCAATTTTATTGAAAATCAACTGTGCTATAGCCCACAAGTTTTTGGGCGGCAAAAATCTAAAATGGTCCGATTACGATGGTTGATACCTCTATCAATAGGTTTCGGGACCTGTAATTGCTGTGACAATTTTCATTTTGATTGCTCGATTATTTCTAAACATTTCTTAGAAAATTCAATTTTATTGAAAATCAACTGTGCTATAGCCCACAAGTTTTTGGGCGGCAAAAATATTAAATGGTCCGATTACGATGGTTGATACCTCTATCAATAGGTTTCGGTACCTGTAATTGCTGTGACAATTTTCATTTTGATTGCTCGATTATTTCTAAACATTTCTTAGAAAATTCAATTTTATTGAAGATCAACTGTGCTATAGCCCACAAGTTTTTGGGCGGCAAAAATCTAAAATGGTCCGATTACGATGGTTGATACCTCTATCAATAGGTTTCGGGACCTGTAATTGCTGTGACAATTTTCATTTTGATTGCTCGATTATTTCTAAACATTTCTTAGAAAATTCAATTTTATTGAAAATCAACTGTGCTATAGCCCACAAGTTTTTGGGCGGCAAAAATATTAAATGGTCCGATTACGATGGTTGATACCTCTATCAATAGGTTTCGGGACCTGTAATTGCTGTGACAATTTTCATTTTGATTGCTCGATTATTTCTAAACATTTCTTAGAAAATTCAATTTTATTCAAAATCAACTGTGCTATAGCCCACAAGTTTTTGGGCGGCAAAAATCTAAAATGGTCCGATTACGATGGTTGATACCTCTATCAATAGGTTTCGGGACCTGTAATTGCTGTGACAATTTTCATTTTGATTGCTCGATTATTTCTAAACATTTCTTAGAAAATTCAATATTATTGAAAATCAACTGTGTTATAGCCCACAAGTTTTTGGGCGGCCAAAATATTAAATGGTCCGATTACGATGGTTGATACCTCTATCAATAGGTTTCGGGACCTGTAATTGCTGTGACAATTTTCATTTTGATTGCTCGATTATTTCTAAACATTTCTTAGAAAATTCAATTTTATTGAAAATCAACTGTGCTATAGCCCACAAGTTTTTGGGCGGCAAAAATATTAAATGGTCCGATTACGATGGTTGATACCTCTATCAATAGGTTTCGGTACCTGTAATTGCTGTGACAATTTTCATTTTGATTGCTCGATTATTTCTAAACATTTCTTAGAAAATTCAATTTTATTGAAGATCAACTGTGCTATAGCCCACAAGTTTTTGGGCGGCAAAAATCTAAAATGGTCCGATTACGATGGTTGATACCTCTATCAATAGGTTTCGGGACCTGTAATTGCTGTGACAATTTTCATTTTGATTGCTCGATTATTTCTAAACATTTCTTAGAAAATTCAATTTTATTGAAAATCAACTGTGCTATAGCCCACAAGTTTTTGGGCGGCAAAAATATTAAATGGTCCGATTACGATGGTTGATACCTCTATCAATAGGTTTCGGTACCTGTAATTGCTGTGACAATTTTCATTTTGATTGCTCGATTATTTCTAAACATTTCTTAGAAAATTCAATTTTATTGAAAATCAACTGTGCTATAGCCCACAAGTTTTTGGGCGGCAAAAATCTAAAATGGTCCGATTACGATGGTTGATACCTCTATCAATAGGTTTCGGGACCTGTAATTGCTGTGACAATTTTCATTTTGATTGCTCGATTATTTCTAAACATTTCTTAGAAAATTCAATTTTATTGAAAATCAACTGTGCTATAGCCCACAAGTTTTTGGGCGGCAAAAATCTAAAATGGTCCGATTACGATGGTTGATACCTCTATCAATAGGTTTCGGGACCTGTAATTGCTGTGACAATTTTCATTTTGGTTGCTCGATTATTTCTAAACATTTCTTAGAAAATTCAATTTTATTGAAAATCAACTGTGCTATAGCCCACAAGTTTTTGGGCGGCAAAAATCTAAAATGGTCCGATTACGATGGTTGATACCTCTATCAATAGGTTTCGGGACCTGTAATTGCTGTGACAATTTTCATTTTGATTGCTCGATTATTTCTAAACATTTCTTAGAAAATTCAATTTTATTGAAAATCAACTGTGCTATAGCCCACAAGTTTTTGGGCGGCAAAAATATTAAATGGTCCGATTACGATGGTTGATACCTCTATCAATAGGTTTCGGTACCTGTAATTGCTGTGACAATTTTCATTTTGATTGCTCGATTATTTCTAAACATTTCTTAGAAAATTCAATTTTATTGAAAATCAACTGTGCTATAGCCCACAAGTTTTTGGGCGGCAAAAATCTAAAATGGTCCGATTACGATGGTTGATACCTCTATCAATAGGTTTCGGGACCTGTAATTGCTGTGACAATTTTCATTTTGATTGCTCGAATATTTCTAAACATTTCTTAGAAAATTCAATTTTATTGAAAATCAACTGTGCTATAGCCCACAAGTTTTTGGGCGGCAAAAATCTAAAATGGTCCGATTACGATGGTTGATACCTCTATCAATAGGTTTCGGGACCTGTAATTGCTGTGACAATTTTCATTTTGATTGCTCGATTATTTCTAAACATTTCTTAGAAAATTCAATTTTATTGAAAATCAACTGTGCTATAGCCCACAAGTTTTTGGGCGGCAAAAATCTAAAATGGTCCGATTACGATGGTTGATACCTCTATCAATAGGTTTCGGGACCTGTAATTGCTGTGACAATTTTCATTTTGATTGCTCGATTATTTCTAAACATTTCTTAGAAAATTCAATTTTATTGAAAATCAACTGTGCTATAGCCCACAAGTTTTTGGGCGGCAAAAATCTAAAATGGTCCGATTACGATGGTTGATACCTCTATCAATAGGTTTCGGGACCTGTAATTGCTGTGACAATTTTCATTTTGATTGCTCGATTATTTCTAAACATTTCTTAGAAAATTCAATTTTATTGAAAATCAACTGTGCTATAGCCCACAAGTTTTTGGGCGGCAAAAATCTAAAATGGTCCGATTACGATGGTTGATACCTCTATCAATAGGTTTCGGTACCTGTAATTGCTGTGACAATTTTCATTTTGATTGCTCGATTATTTCTAAACATTTCTTAGAAAATTCAATTTTATTGAAAATCAACTGTGCTATAGCCCACAAGTTTTTGGGCGGCAAAAATATTAAATGGTCCGATTACGATGGTTGATACCTCTATCAATAGGTTTCGGGACCTGTAATTGCTGTGACAATTTTCATTTTGATTGCTCGATTATTTCTAAACATTTCTTAGAAAATTCAATTTTATTGAAAATCAACTGTGCTATAGCCCACAAGTTTTTGGGCGGCAAAAATATTAAATGGTCCGATTACGATGGTTGATACCTCTATCAATAGGTTTCGGGACCTGTAATTGCTGTGACAATTTTCATTTTGATTGCTCGATTATTTCTAAACATTTCTTAGAAAATTCAATATTATTGAAAATCAACTGTGTTATAGCCCACAAGTTTTTGGGCGGCAAAAATATTAAATGGTCCGATTACGATGGTTGATACCTCTATCAATAGGTTTCGGGACCTGTAATTGCTGTGACAATTTTCATTTTGATTGCTCGATTATTTCTAAACATTTCTTAGAAAATTCAATATTATTGAAAATCAACTGTGTTATAGCCCACAAGTTTTTGGGCGGCAAAAATATTAAATGGTCCGATTACGATGGTTGATACCTCTATCAATAGGTTTCGGGACCTGTAATTGCTGTGACAATTTTCATTTTGATTGCTCGATTATTTCTAAACATTTCTTAGAAAATTCAATTTTATTGAAAATCAACTGTGCTATAGCCCACAAGTTTTTGGGCGGCAAAAATCTAAAATGGTCCGATTACGATGGTTGATACCTCTATCAATAGGTTTCGGGACCTGTAATTGCTGTGACAATTTTCATTTTGATTGCTCGATTATTTCTAAACATTTCTTAGAAAATTCAATATTATTGAAAATCAACTGTGTTATAGCCCACAAGTTTTTGGGCGGCAAAAATATTAAATGGTCCGATTACGATGGTTGATACCTCTATCAATAGGTTTCGGGACCTGTAATTGCTGTGACAATTTTCATTTTGATTGCTCGATTATTTCTAAACATTTCTTAGAAAATTCAATTTTATTGAAAATCAACTGTGCTATAGCCCACAAGTTTTTGGGCGGCAAAAATATTAAATGGTTCGATTACGATGGTTGATACCTCTATCAATAGGTTTCGGGACCTGTAATTGCTGTGACAATTTTCATTTTGATTGCTCGATTATTTCTAAACATTTCTTAGAAAATTCAATTTTATTGAAAATCAACTGTGTTATAGCCCACAAGTTTTTGGGCGGCAAAAATATTAAATGGTCCGATTACGATGGTTGATACCTCTATCAATAGGTTTCGGGACCTGTAATTGCTGTGACAATTTTCATTTTGATTGCTCGATTATTTCTAAACATTTCTTAGAAAATTCAATTTTATTGAAAATCAACTGTGCTATAGCCCACAAGTTTTTGGGCGGCAAAAATATTAAATGGTCCGATTACGATGGTTGATACCTCTATCAATAGGTTTCGGGACCTGTAATTGCTGTGACAATTTTCATTTTGATTGCTCGATTATTTCTAAACATTTCTTAGAAAATTCAATTTTATTGAACATCAACTGTGCTATAGCCCACAAGTTTTTGGGCGGCAAAAATATTAAATGGTCCGATTACGATGGTTGATACCTCTATCAATAGGTTTCGGGACCTGTAATTGCTATGACAATTTTCATTTTGATTGCTCGATTATTTCTAAACATTTCTTAGAAAATTCAATTTTATTGAAAATCAACTGTGCTATAGCCCACAAGTTTTTGGGCGGCAAAAATATTAAATGGTTCGATTACGATGGTTGATACCTCTATCAATAGGTTTCGGGACCTGTAATTGCTGTGACAATTTTCATTTTGATTGCTCGATTATTTCTAAACATTTCTTAGAAAATTCAATTTTATTGAAAATCAACTGTGCTATAGCCCACAAGTTTTTGGGCGGCAAAAATCTAAAATGGTCCGATTACGATGGTTGATACCTCTATCAATAGGTTTCGGGACCTGTAATTGCTGTGACAATTTTCATTTTGATTGCTCGATTATTTCTAAACATTTCTTAGAAAATTCAATTTTATTGAAAATCAACTGTGCTATAGCCCACAAGTTTTTGGGCGGCAAAAATATTAAATGGTCCGATTACGATGGTTGATACCTCTATCAATAGGTTTCGGGACCTGTAATTGCTGTGACAATTTTCATTTTGATTGCTCGATTATTTCTAAACATTTCTTAGAAAATTCAATTTTATTGAAAATCAACTGTGCTATAGCCCACAAGTTTTTGGGCGACAAAAATATTAAATGGTCCGATTACGATGGTTGATACCTCTATCAATAGGTTTCGGGACCTGTAATTGCTGTGACAATTTTCATTTTGATTGCTCGATTATTTCTAAACATTTCTTAGAAAATTCAATTTTATTGAAAATCAACTGTGCTATAGCCCACAAGTTTTTGGGCGGCAAAAATCTAAAATGGTCCGATTACGATGGTTGATACCTCTATCAATAGGTTTCGGTACCTGTAATTGCTGTGACAATTTTCATTTTGATTGCTCGATTATTTCTTAACATTTCTTAGAAAATTCAATTTTATTGAAAATCAACTGTGCTATAGCCCACAAGTTTTTGGGCGGCAAAAATATTAAATGGTCCGATTACGATGGTTGATACCTCTATCAATAGGTTTCGGGACCTGTAATTGCTGTGACAATTTTCATTTTGATTGCTCGATTATTTCTAAACATTTCTTAGAAAATTCAATTTTATTGAAAATCAACTGTGCTATAGCCCACAATTTTTTGGGCGGCAAAAATATTAAATGGTCCGATTACGATGGTTGATACCTCTATCAATTCATTTTGATTGCTCGATTATTTCTAAACATTTCTTAGAAAATTCAATTTTATTGAAAATCAACTGTTATATAGCCCACAAGTTTTTGGGCGGCAAAAATCTAAAATGGTCCGATTACGATGGTTGATACCTCTATCAATAGGTTTCGGTACCTGTAATTGCTGTGACAATTTTCATTTTGATTGCTCGATTATTTCTAAACATTTCTTAGAAAATTCAATTTTATTGAAAATCAACTGTGCTATAGCCCACAAGTTTTTGGGCGGCAAAAATATTAAATGGTCCGATTACGATGGTTGATACCTCTATCAATAGGTTTCGGGACCTGTAATTGCTGTGACAATTTTCATTTTGATTGCTCGATTATTTCTAAACATTTCTTAGAAAATTCAATTTTATTGAAAATCAACTGTGCTATAGCCCACAAGTTTTTGGGCGGCAAAAATCTAAAATGGTCCGATTACGATGGTTGATACCTCTATCAATAGGTTTCGGGACCTGTAATTGCTGTGACAATTTTCATTTTGATTGCTCGATTATTTCTAAACATTTCTTAGAAAATTCAATTTTATTGAAAATCAACTGTGCTATAGCCCACAAGTTTTTGGGCGGCAAAAATATTAAATGGTCCGATTACGATGGTTGATACCTCTATCAATAGGTTTCGGGACCTGTAATTGCTGTGACAATTTTCATTTTGATTGCTCGATTATTTCTAAACATTTCTTAGAAAATTCAATATAATTGAAAATCAACTGTGCTATAGCCCACAAGTTTTTGGGCGGCAAAAATCTAAAATGGTCCGATTACGATGGTTGATACCTCTATCAATAGGTTTCGGTACCTGTAATTGCTGTGACAATTTTCATTTTGATTGCTCGATTATTTCTAAACATTTCTTAGAAAATTCAATTTTATTGAAAATCAACTGTGCTATAGCCCACAAGTTTTTGGGCGGCAAAAATATTAAATGGTCCGATTACGATGGTTGATACCTCTATCAATAGGTTTCGGGACCTGTAATTGCTGTGACAATTTTCATTTTGATTGCTCGATTATTTCTAAACATTTCTTAGAAAATTCAATTTTATTGAAAATCAACTGTGCTATAGCCCACAAGTTTTTGGGCGGCAAAAATCTAAAATGGTCCGATTACGATGGTTGATACCTCTATCAATAGGTTTCGGTACCTGTAATTGCTGTGACAATTTTCATTTTGATTGCTCGATTATTTCTAAACATTTCTTAGAAAATTCAATTTTATTGAAAATCAACTGTGCTATAGCCCACAAGTTTTTGGGCGGCAAAAATATTAAATGGTCCGATTACGATGGTTGATACCTCTATCAATAGGTTTCGGGACCTGTAATTGCTGTGACAATTTTCATTTTGATTGCTCGATTATTTCTAAACATTTCTTAGAAAATTCAATTTTATTGAAAATCAACTGTGCTATAGCCCACAAGTTTTTGGGCGGCAAAAATCTAAAATGGTCCGATTACGATGGTTGATACCTCTATCAATAGGTTTCGGTACCTGTAATTGCTGTGACAATTTTCATTTTGATTGCTCGATTATTTCTAAACATTTCTTAGAAAATTCAATTTTATTGAAAATCAACTGTGCTATAGCCCACAAGTTTTTGGGCGGCAAAAATCTAAAATGGTCCGAATACGATGGTTGATACCTCTATCAATAGGTTTCGGGACCTGTAATTGCTGTGACAATTTTCATTTTGATTGCTCGATTATTTCTAAACATTTCTTAGAAAATTCAATTTTATTGAAAATCAACTGTGTTATAGCCCACAAGTTTTTGGGCGGCAAAAATATTAAATGGTCTAATTACGATGGTTGATACCTCTATCAATAGGTTTCGGGACCTGTAATTGCTGTGACAATTTTCATTTTGATTGCTCGATTATTTCTAAACATTTCTTAGAAAATTCAATTTTATTGAAAATCAACTGTGCTATAGCCCACAAGTTTTTGGGCGGCAAAAATCTAAAATGGTCCGATTACGATGGTTGATACCTCTATCAATAGGTTTCGGGACCTGTAATTGCTGTGACAATTTTCATTTTGATTGCTCGATTATTTCTAAACATTTCTTAGAAAATTCAATTTTATTGAAAATCAACTGTGCTATAGCCCACAAGTTTTTGGGCGGCAAAAATATTAAATGGTCCGATTACGATGGTTGATACCTCTATCAATAGGTTTCGAGACCTGTAATTGCTGTGACAATTTTCATTTTGATTGCTCGATTATTTCTAAACATTTCTTAGAAAATTCAATTTTATTGAAAATCAACTGTGTTATAGCCCACAAGTTTTTGGGCGGCAAAAATATTAAATGGTCCGATTACGATGGTTGATACCTCTATCAATAGGTTTCGGGACCTGTAATTGCTGTGACAATTTTCATTTTGATTGCTCGATTATTTCTAAACATTTCTTAGAAAATTCAATTTTATTGAAAATCAACTGTGCTATAGCCCACAAGTTTTTGGGCGGCAAAAATATTAAATGGTCCGATTACGATGGTTGATACCTCTATCAATA
Organism: Tipula vernalis; assembly: GCA_958295665.1. Classification (NCBI taxonomy): domain Eukaryota; kingdom Metazoa; phylum Arthropoda; class Insecta; order Diptera; family Tipulidae; genus Tipula; species Tipula vernalis. The sequence goes on from OY282560.1 coordinate 18,830,059, forward strand.
GGTTTCGGGACCTGTAATTGCTGTGACAATTTTCATTTTGATTGCTCGATTATTTCTAAACATTTCTTAGAAAATTCAATTTTATTGAAAATCAACTGTGATATAGCCCACAAGTTTTTGGGCGGCAAACATATTAAATGGTCCGATTACGATGGTTGATACCTCTATCAATAGGTTTCGGGACCTGTAATTGCTGTGACAATTTTCATTTTGATTGCTCGATTATTTCTAAACATTTCTTAGAAAATTCAATTTTATTGAAAATCAACTGTGCCCACAAGTTTTTGGGCGGCAAAAATCTAAAATGGTCCGATTACGATGGTTGATACCTCTATCAATAGGTTTCGGTACCTGTAATTGCTGTGACAATTTTCATTTTGATTGCTCGATTATTTCTAAACATTTCTTAGAAAATTCAATTTTATTGAAAATCAACTGTGCTATAGCCCACAAGTTTTTGGGCGGCAAAAATATTAAATGGTCCGATTACGATGGTTGATACCTCTATCAATAGGTTTCGGGACCTGTAATTGCTGTGACAATTTTCATTTTGATTGCTCGATTATTTCTAAACATTTCTTAGAAAATTCAATTTTATTGAAAATCAACTGTGCTATAGCCCACAAGTTTTTGGGCGGCAAAAATCTAAAATGGTCCGATTACGATGGTTGATACCTCTATCAATAGGTTTCGGTACCTGTAATTGCTGTGACAATTTTCATTTTGATTGCTCGATTATTTCTAAACATTTCTTAGAAAATTCAATTTTATTGAAAATCAACTGTGCTATAGCCCACAAGTTTTTGGGCGGCAAAAATATTAAATGGTCCGATTACGATGGTTGATACCTCTATCAATAGGTTTCGGGACCTGTAATTGCTGTGACAATTTTCATTTTGATTGCTCGATTATTTCTAAACATTTCTTAGAAAATTCAATTTTATTGAAAATCAACTGTGCTATAGCCCACAAGTTTTTGGGCGGCAAAAATATTAAATGGTCTGATTACGATGGTTGATACCTCTATCAATAGGTTTTGGGACCTGTAATTGCTGTGACAATTTTCATTTTGATTGCTCGATTATTTCTAAACATTTCTTAGAAAATTCAATTTTATTGAAAATCAACTGTGCTATAGCCCACAAGTTTTTGGGCGGCAAAAATCTAAAATGGTCCGATTACGATGGTTGATACCTCTATCAATAGGTTTCGGTACCTGTAATTGCTGTGACAATTTTCATTTTGATTGCTCGATTATTTCTAAACATTTCTTAGAAAATTCAATTTTATTGAAAATCAACTGTGCTATAGCCCACAAGTTTTTGGGCGGCAAAAATATTAAATGGTCCGATTACGATGGTTGATACCTCTATCAATAGGTTTCGGGACCTGTAATTGCTGTGACAATTTTCATTTTGATTGCTCGATTATTTCTAAACATTTCTTAGAAAATTCAATTTTATTGAAAATCAACTGTGCTATAGCCCACAAGTTTTTGGGCGGCAAAAATATTAAATGGTCCGATTACGATGGTTGATACCTCTATCAATAGGTTTCGGGACCTGTAATTGCTGTGACAATTTTCATTTTGATTGCTCGATTATTTCTAAACATTTCTTAGAAAATTCAATTTTATTGAAAATCAACTGTGCTATAGCCCACAAGTTTTTGGGCGGCAAAAATCTAAAATGGTCCGATTACGATGGTTGATACCTCTATCAATAGGTTTCGGTACCTGTAATTGCTGTGACAATTTTAATTTTGATTGCTCGATTATTTCTAAACATTTCTTAGAAAATTCAATTTTATTGAAAATCAACTGTGCTATAGCCCACAAGTTTTTGGGCGGCAAAAATATTAAATGGTCCGATTACGATGGTTGATACCTCTATCAATTCATTTTGATTGCTCGATTATTTCTAAACATTTCTTAGAAAATTCAATTTTATTGAAAATCAACTGTGCTATAGCCCACAAGTTTTTGGGCGGCAAAAATCTAAAATGGTCCGATTACGATGGTTGATACCTCTATCAATAGGTTTCGGGACCTGTAATTGCTGTGACAATTTTCATTTTGATTGCTCGATTATTTCTAAACATTTCTTAGAAAATTCAATTTTATTGAAAATCAACTGTGCTATAGCCCACAAGTTTTTGGGCGGCAAAAATATTAAATGGTCCGATTACGATGGTTGATACCTCTATCAATAGGTTTCGGGACCTGTAATTGCTGTGACAATTTTCATTTTGATTGCTCGATTATTTCTAAACATTTCTTAGAAAATTCAATTTTATTGAAAATCAACTGTGCTATAGCCCACAAGTTTTTGGGCGGCAAAAATCTAAAATGGTCCGATTACGATGGTTGATACCTCTATCAATAGGTTTCGGTACCTGTAATTGCTGTGACAATTTTCATTTTGATTGCTCGATTATTTCTAAACATTTCTTAGAAAATTCAATTTTATTGAAAATCAACTGTGCTATAGCCCACAATTTTTTGGGCGGCAAAAATATTAAATGGTCCGATTACGATGGTTGATACCTCTATCAATAGGTTTCGGGACCTGTAATTGCTGTGACAATTTTCATTTTGATTGCTCGATTATTTCTAAACATTTCTTAGAAAATTCAATTTTATTGAAAATCAACTGTGCTATAGCCCACAAGTTTTTGGGCGGCAAAAATATTAAATGGTCCGATTACGATGGTTGATACCTCTATCAATTCATTTTGATTGCTCGATTATTTCTAAACATTTCTTAGAAAATTCAATTTTATTGAAAATCAACTGTGCTATAGCCCACAAGTTTTTGGGCGGCAAAAATCTAAAATGGTCCGATTACGATGGTTGATACCTCTATCAATAGGTTTCGGTACCTGTAATTGCTGTGACAATTTTCATTTTGATTGCTCGATTATTTCTAAACATTTCTTAGAAAATTCAATTTTATTGAAAATCAACTGTGCTATAGCCCACAAGTTTTTGGGCGGCAAAAATATTAAATGGTCCGATTACGATGGTTGATACCTCTATCAATAGGTTTCGGGACCTGTAATTGCTGTGACAATTTTCATTTTGATTGCTCGATTATTTCTAAACATTTCTTAGAAAATTCAATTTTATTGAAAATCAACTGTGTTATAGCCCACAAGTTTTTGGGCGGCAAAAATATTAAATGGTCCGATTACGATGGTTGATACCTCTATCAATAGGTTTCGGGACCTGTAATTGCTGTGACAATTTTCATTTTGATTGCTCGATTATTTCTAAACATTTCTTAGAAAATTCAATTTTATTGAAAATCAACTGTGCTATAGCCCACAAGTTTTTGGGCGGCAAAAATATTAAATGGTCCGATTACGATGGTTGATACCTCTATCAATAGGTTTCGGGACCTGTAATTGCTGTGACAATTTTCATTTTGATTGCTCGATTATTTCTAAACATTTCTTAGAAAATTCAATATTATTGAAAATCAACTGTGTTATAGCCCACAAGTTTTTGGGCGGCAAAAATATTAAATGGTCCGATTACGATGGTTGATACCTCTATCAATAGGTTTCGGGACCTGTAATTGCTGTGGCAATTTTCATTTTGATTGCTCGATTATTTCTAAACATTTCTTAGAAAATTCAATTTTATTGAAAATCAACTGTGCTATAGCCCACAAGTTTTTGGGCGGCAAAAATATTAAATGGTCCGATTACGATGGTTGATACCTCTATCAATAGGTTTCGGTACCTGTAATTGCTGTGACAATTTTCATTTTGATTGCTCGATTATTTCTAAACATTTCTTAGAAAATTCAATATTATTGAAAATCAACTGTGTTATAGCCCACAAGTTTTTGGGCGGCAAAAATATTAAATGGTCCGATTACGATGGTTGATACCTCTATCAATAGGTTTCGGGACCTGTAATTGCTGTGACAATTTTCATTTTGATTGCTCGATTATTTCTAAACATTTCTTAGAAAATTCAATTTTATTGAAAATCAACTGTGCTATAGCCCACAAGTTTTTGGGCGGCAAAAATATTAAATGGTCCGATTACGATGGTTGATACCTCTATCAATAGGTTTCGGTACCTGTAATTGCTGTGACAATTTTCATTTTGATTGCTCGATTATTTCTAAACATTTCTTAGAAAATTCAATATTATTGAAAATCAACTGTGTTATAGCCCACAAGTTTTTGGGCGGCAAAAATATTAAATGGTCCGATTACGATGGTTGATACCTCTATCAATAGGTTTCGGTACCTGTAATTGCTGTGACAATTTTCATTTTGATTGCTCGATTATTTCTAAACATTTCTTAGAAAATTCAATATTATTGAAAATCAACTGTGTTATAGCCCACAAGTTTTTGGGCGGCAAAAATATTAAATGGTCCGATTACGATGGTTGATACCTCTATCAATAGGTTTCGGGACCTGTAATTGCTGTGACAATTTTCATTTTGATTGCTCGATTATTTCTAAACATTTCTTAGAAAATTCAATTTTATTGAAAATCAACTGTGCTATAGCCCACAAGTTTTTGGGCGGCAAAAATATTAAATGGTCCGATTACGATGGTTGATACCTCTATCAATAGGTTTCGGGACCTGTAATTGCTGTGACAATTTTCATTTTGATTGCTCGATTATTTCTAAACATTTCTTAGAAAATTCAATATTATTGAAAATCAACTGTGTTATAGCCCACAAGTTTTTGGGCGGCAAAAATATTAAATGGTCCGATTACGATGGTTGATACCTCTATCAATAGGTTTCGGGACCTGTAATTGCTGTGACAATTTTCATTTTGATTGCTCGATTATTTCTAAACATTTCTTAGAAAATTCAATATTATTGAAAATCAACTGTGTTATAGCCAACAAGTTTTTGGGCGGCAAAAATATTAAATGGTCCGATTACGATGGTTGATACCTCTATCAATAGGTTTCGGTACCTGTAATTGCTGTGACAATTTTCATTTTGATTGCTCGATTATTTCTAAACATTTCTTAGAAAATTCAATTTTATTGAACATCTACTGTGCTATAGCCCACAAGTTTTTGGGCGGCAAAAATCTAAAATGGTCCGATTACGATGGTTGATACCTCTATCAATAGGTTTCGGGACCTGTAATTGCTGTGACAATTTTCATTTTGATTGCTCGATTATTTCTAAACATTTCTTAGAAAATTCAATTTTATTGAAAATCAACTGTGCTATAGCCCACAAGTTTTTGGGCGGCAAAAATATTAAATGGTCCGATTACGATGGTTGATACCTCTATCAATAGGTTTCGGGACCTGTAATTGCTGTGACAATTTTCATTTTGATTGCTCGATTATTTCTAAACATTTCTTAGAAAATTCAATATTATTGAAAATCAACTGTGTTATAGCCCACAAGTTTTTGGGCGGCAAAAATATTAAATGGTCCGATTACGATGGTTGATACCTCTATCAATAGGTTTCGGTACCTGTAATTGCTGTGACAATTTTCATTTTGATTGCTCGATTATTTCTAAACATTTCTTAGAAAATTCAATATTATTGAAAATCAACTGTGTTATAGCCCACAAGTTTTTGGGCGGCAAAAATATTAAATGGTCCGATTACGATGGTTGATACCTCTATCAATAGGTTTCGGGACCTGTAATTGCTGTGACAATTTTCATTTTGATTGCTCGATTATTTCTAAACATTTCTTAGAAAATTCAATTTTATTGAAAATCAACTGTGCTATAGCCCACAAGTTTTTGGGCGGCAAAAATATTAAATGGTCCGATTACGATGGTTGATACCTCTATCAATAGGTTTCGGGACCTGTAATTGCTGTGACAATTTTCATTTTGATTGCTCGATTATTTCTAAACATTTCTTAGAAAATTCAATTTTATTGAAAATCAACTGTGCTATAGCCCACAAGTTTTTGGGCGGCAAAAATCTAAAATGGTCCGATTACGATGGTTGATACCTCTATCAATAGGTTTCGGTACCTGTAATTGCTGTGACAATTTTCATTTTGATTGCTCGATTATTTCTAAACATTTCTTAGAAAATTCAATTTTATTGAAAATCAACTGTGCTATAGCCCACAATTTTTTGGGCGGCAAAAATATTAAATGGTCCGATTACGATGGTTGATACCTCTATCAATAGGTTTCGGGACCTGTAATTGCTGTGACAATTTTCATTTTGATTGCTCGATTATTTCTAAACATTTCTTAGAAAATTCAATTTTATTGAAAATCAACTGTGCTATAGCCCACAAGTTTTTGGGCGGCAAAAATATTAAATGGTCCGATTACGATGGTTGATACCTCTATCAATTCATTTTGATTGCTCGATTATTTCTAAACATTTCTTAGAAAATTCAATTTTATTGAAAATCAACTGTGCTATAGCCCACAAGTTTTTGGGCGGCAAAAATCTAAAATGGTCCGATTACGATGGTTGATACCTCTATCAATAGGTTTCGGTACCTGTAATTGCTGTGACAATTTTCATTTTGATTGCTCGATTATTTCTAAACATTTCTTAGAAAATTCAATTTTATTGAAAATCAACTGTGCTATAGCCCACAAGTTTTTGGGCGGCAAAAATATTAAATGGTCCGATTACGATGGTTGATACCTCTATCAATAGGTTTCGGGACCTGTAATTGCTGTGACAATTTTCATTTTGATTGCTCGATTATTTCTAAACATTTCTTAGAAAATTCAATTTTATTGAAAATCAACTGTGTTATAGCCCACAAGTTTTTGGGCGGCAAAAATATTAAATGGTCCGATTACGATGGTTGATACCTCTATCAATAGGTTTCGGGACCTGTAATTGCTGTGACAATTTTCATTTTGATTGCTCGATTATTTCTAAACATTTCTTAGAAAATTCAATTTTATTGAAAATCAACTGTGCTATAGCCCACAAGTTTTTGGGCGGCAAAAATATTAAATGGTCCGATTACGATGGTTGATACCTCTATCAATAGGTTTCGGGACCTGTAATTGCTGTGACAATTTTCATTTTGATTGCTCGATTATTTCTAAACATTTCTTAGAAAATTCAATATTATTGAAAATCAACTGTGTTATAGCCCACAAGTTTTTGGGCGGCAAAAATATTAAATGGTCCGATTACGATGGTTGATACCTCTATCAATAGGTTTCGGGACCTGTAATTGCTGTGGCAATTTTCATTTTGATTGCTCGATTATTTCTAAACATTTCTTAGAAAATTCAATTTTATTGAAAATCAACTGTGCTATAGCCCACAAGTTTTTGGGCGGCAAAAATATTAAATGGTCCGATTACGATGGTTGATACCTCTATCAATAGGTTTCGGTACCTGTAATTGCTGTGACAATTTTCATTTTGATTGCTCGATTATTTCTAAACATTTCTTAGAAAATTCAATATTATTGAAAATCAACTGTGTTATAGCCCACAAGTTTTTGGGCGGCAAAAATATTAAATGGTCCGATTACGATGGTTGATACCTCTATCAATAGGTTTCGGGACCTGTAATTGCTGTGACAATTTTCATTTTGATTGCTCGATTATTTCTAAACATTTCTTAGAAAATTCAATTTTATTGAAAATCAACTGTGCTATAGCCCACAAGTTTTTGGGCGGCAAAAATATTAAATGGTCCGATTACGATGGTTGATACCTCTATCAATAGGTTTCGGTACCTGTAATTGCTGTGACAATTTTCATTTTGATTGCTCGATTATTTCTAAACATTTCTTAGAAAATTCAATATTATTGAAAATCAACTGTGTTATAGCCCACAAGTTTTTGGGCGGCAAAAATATTAAATGGTCCGATTACGATGGTTGATACCTCTATCAATAGGTTTCGGTACCTGTAATTGCTGTGACAATTTTCATTTTGATTGCTCGATTATTTCTAAACATTTCTTAGAAAATTCAATATTATTGAAAATCAACTGTGTTATAGCCCACAAGTTTTTGGGCGGCAAAAATATTAAATGGTCCGATTACGATGGTTGATACCTCTATCAATAGGTTTCGGGACCTGTAATTGCTGTGACAATTTTCATTTTGATTGCTCGATTATTTCTAAACATTTCTTAGAAAATTCAATTTTATTGAAAATCAACTGTGCTATAGCCCACAAGTTTTTGGGCGGCAAAAATATTAAATGGTCCGATTACGATGGTTGATACCTCTATCAATAGGTTTCGGTACCTGTAATTGCTGTGACAATTTTCATTTTGATTGCTCGATTATTTCTAAACATTTCTTAGAAAATTCAATATTATTGAAAATCAACTGTGTTATAGCCCACAAGTTTTTGGGCGGCAAAAATATTAAATGGTCCGATTACGATGGTTGATACCTCTATCAATAGGTTTCGGGACCTGTAATTGCTGTGACAATTTTCATTTTGATTGCTCGATTATTTCTAAACATTTCTTAGAAAATTCAATATTATTGAAAATCAACTGTGTTATAGCCAACAAGTTTTTGGGCGGCAAAAATATTAAATGGTCCGATTACGATGGTTGATACCTCTATCAATAGGTTTCGGTACCTGTAATTGCTGTGACAATTTTCATTTTGATTGCTCGATTATTTCTAAACATTTCTTAGAAAATTCAATTTTATTGAACATCTACTGTGCTATAGCCCACAAGTTTTTGGGCGGCAAAAATCTAAAATGGTCCGATTACGATGGTTGATACCTCTATCAATAGGTTTCGGGACCTGTAATTGCTGTGACAATTTTCATTTTGATTGCTCGATTATTTCTAAACATTTCTTAGAAAATTCAATTTTATTGAAAATCAACTGTGCTATAGCCCACAAGTTTTTGGGCGGCAAAAATATTAAATGGTCCGATTACGATGGTTGATACCTCTATCAATAGGTTTCGGGACCTGTAATTGCTGTGACAATTTTCATTTTGATTGCTCGATTATTTCTAAACATTTCTTAGAAAATTCAATTTTATTGAAAATCAACTGTGCTATAGCCCACAAGTTTTTGGGCGGCAAAAATCTAAAATGGTCCGATTACGATGGTTGATACCTCTATCAATAGGTTTCGGGACCTGTAATTGCTGTGACAATTTTCATTTTGATTGCTCGATTATTTCTAAACATTTCTTAGAAAATTCAATATTATTGAAAATCAACTGTGTTATAGCCCACAAGTTTTTGGGCGGCAAAAATATTAAATGGTCCGATTACGATGGTTGATACCTCTATCAATAGGTTTCGGGACCTGTAATTGCTGTGACAATTTTCATTTTGATTGCTCGATTATTTCTAAACATTTCTTAGAAAATTCAATATTATTGAAAATCAACTGTGTTATAGCCCACAAGTTTTTGGGCGGCAAAAATATTAAATGGTCCGATTACGATGGTTGATACCTCTATCAATAGGTTTCGGGACCTGTAATTGCTGTGACAATTTTCATTTTGATTGCTCGATTATTTCTAAACATTTCTTAGAAAATTCAATTTTATTGAAAATCAACTGTGCTATAGCCCACAAGTTTTTGGGCGGCAAAAATATTAAATGGTCCGATTACGATGGTTGATACCTCTATCAATAGGTTTCGGGACCTGTAATTGCTGTGACAATTTTCATTTTGATTGCTCGATTATTTCTAAACATTTCTTAGAAAATTCAATTTTATTGAAAATCAACTGTGCTATAGCCCACAAGTTTTTGGGCGGCAAAAATCTAAAATGGTCCGATTACGATGGTTGATACCTCTATCAATAGGTTTCGGGACCTGTAATTGCTGTGACAATTTTCATTTTGATTGCTCGATTATTTCTAAACATTTCTTAGAAAATTCAATTTTATTGAAAATCAACTGTGCTATAGCCCACTAAATGGTTCGATTACGATGGTTGATACCTCTATCAATAGGTTTCGGTACCTGTAATTGCTGTGACAATTTTCATTTTGATTGCTCGATTATTTCTAAACATTTCTTAGAAAATTCAATTTTATTGAAAATCAACTGTGCTATAGCCCACAAGTTTTTGGGCGGCAAAAATCTAAAATGGTCCGATTACGATGGTTGATACCTCTATCAATAGGTTTCGGGACCTGTAATTGCTGTGACAATTTTCATTTTGATTGCTCGATTATTTCTAAACATTTCTTAGAAAATTCAATTTTATTGAAAATCAACTGTGCTATAGCCCACAAGTTTTTGGGCGGCAAAAATCTAAAATGGTCCGATTACGATGGTTGATACCTCTATCAATAGGTTTCGGGACCTGTAATTGCTGTGACAATTTTCATTTTGATTGCTCGATTATTTCTAAACATTTCTTAGAAAATTCAATTTTATTGAAAATCAACTGTGCTATAGCCCACAAGTTTTTGGGCGGCAAAAATCTAAAATGGTCCGATTACGATGGTTGATACCTCTATCAATAGGTTTCGGGACCTGTAATTGCTGTGACAATTTTCATTTTGATTGCTCGATTATTTCTAAACATTTCTTAGAAAATTCAATTTTATTGAAAATCAACTGTGCTATAGCCCACAAGTTTTTGGGCGGCAAAAATCTAAAATGGTCCGATTACGATGGTTGATACCTCTATCAATAGGTTTCGGGACCTGTAATTGCTGTGACAATTTTCATTTTGATTGCTCGATTATTTCTAAACATTTCTTAGAAAATTCAATATTATTGAAAATCAACTGTGTTATAGCCCACAAGTTTTTGGGCGGCAAAAATATTAAATGGTCCGATTACGATGGTTGATACCTCTATCAATAGGTTTCGGGACCTGTAATTGCTGTGACAATTTTCATTTTGATTGCTCGATTATTTCTAAACATTTCTTAGAAAATTCAATTTTATTGAAAATCAACTGTGCTATAGCCCACAAGTTTTTGGGCGGCAAAAATATTAAATGGTCCGATTACGATGGTTGATACCTCTATCAATAGGTTTCGGGACCTGTAATTGCTGTGACAATTTCCATTTTGATTGCTCGATTATTTCTAAACATTTCTTAGAAAATTCAATATTATTGAAAATCAACTGTGTTATAGCCCACAAGTTTTTGGGCGGCAAAAATATTAAATGGTCCGATTACGATGGTTGATACCTCTATCAATAGGTTTCGGGACCTGTAATTGCTGTGACAATTTTCATTTTGATTGCTCGATTATTTCTAAACATTTCTTAGAAAATTCAATTTTATTGAAAATCAACTGTGCTATAGCCCACAAGTTTTTGGGCGGCAAAAATATTAAATGGTCCGATTACGATGGTTGATACCTCTATCAATAGGTTTCGGGACCTGTAATTGCTGTGACAATTTTCATTTTGATTGCTCGATTATTTCTAAACATTTCTTAGAAAATTCAATTTTATTGAAAATCAACTGTGCTATAGCCCACAAGTTTTTGAGCGGCAAAAATATTAAATGGTCCGATTACGATGGTTGATACCTCTATCAATAGGTTTCGGGACCTGTAATTGCTGTGACAATTTTCATTTTGATTGCTCGATTATTTCTAAACATTTCTTAGAAAATTCAATTTTTTTTAAAATCAACTGTGCTATAGCCCACAAGTTTTTGGGCGGCAAAAATATTAAATGGTCCGATTACGATGGTTGATACCTCTATCAATAGGTTTCGGGACCTGTAATTGCTGTGACAATTTTCATTTTGATTGCTCGATTATTTCTAAACATTTCTTAGAAAATTCAATTCTATTGAAAATCATCTGTGCTATAGCCCACAAGTTTTTGGGCGGCAAAAATATTAAATGGTCTGATTACGATGGTTGATACCTCTATCAATAGGTTTCGGGACCTGTAATTGCTGTGACAATTTTCATTTTGATTGCTCGATTATTTCTAAACATTTCTTAGAAAATTCAATTTTATTGAAAATCAACTGTGCTATAGCCCACAAGTTTTTGGGCGGCAAAAATCTAAAATGGTCCGATTACGATGGTTGATACCTCTATCAATAGGTTTCGGGACCTGTAATTGCTGTGGCAATTTTCATTTTGATTGCTCGATTATTTCTAAACATTTCTTAGAAAATTCAATTTTATTGAAAATCAACTGTGCTATAGCCCACAAGTTTTTGGGCGGCAAAAATCTAAAATGGTCCGATTACGATGGTTGATACCTCTATCAATAGGTTTCGGGACCTGTAATTGCTGTGACAATTTTCATTTTGATTGCTCGATTATTTCTAAACATTTCTTAGAAAATTCAATTTTATTGAAAATCAACTGTGCTATAGCCCACAAGTTTTTGGGCGGCAAAAATATTAAATGGTCCGATTACGATGGTTGATACCTCTATCAATAGGTTTCGGGACCTGTAATTGCTGTGACAATTTTCATTTTGATTGCTCGATTATTTCTAAACATTTCTTAGAAAATTCAATTCTATTGAAAATCATCTGTGCTATAGCCCACAAGTTTTTGGGCGGCAAAAATATTAAATGGTCTGATTACGATGGTTGATACCTCTATCAATAGGTTTCGGGACCTGTAATTGCTGTGACAATTTTCATTTTGATTGCTCGATTATTTCTAAACATTTCTTAGAAAATTCAATTTTATTGAAAATCAACTGTGCTATAGCCCACAAGTTTTTGGGCGGCAAAAATCTAAAATGGTCCGATTACGATGGTTGATACCTCTATCAATAGGTTTCGGGACCTGTAATTGCTGTGACAATTTTCATTTTGATTGCTCGATTATTTCTAAACATTTCTTAGAAAATTCAATTTTATTGAAAATCAACTGTGCTATAGCCCACAAGTTTTTGGGCGGCAAAAATCTAAAATGGTCCGATTACGATGGTTGATACCTCTATCAATAGGTTTCGGGACCTGTAATTGCTGTGACAATTTTCATTTTGATTGCTCGATTATTTCTAAACATTTCTTAGAAAATTCAATTTTATTGAAAATCAACTGTGCTATAGCCCACAAGTTTTTGGGCGGCAAAAATCTAAAATGGTCCGATTACGATGGTTGATACCTCTATCAATAGGTTTCGGGACCTGTAATTGCTGTGACAATTTTCATTTTGATTGCTCGATTATTTCTAAACATTTCTTAGAAAATTCAATTCTATTGAAAATCATCTGTGCTATAGCCCACAAGTTTTTGGGCGGCAAAAATATTAAATGGTCTGATTACGATGGTTGATACCTCTATCAATAGGTTTCGGGACCTGTAATTGCTGTGACAATTTTCATTTTGATTGCTCGATTATTTCTAAACATTTCTTAGAAAATTCAATTTTATTGAAAATCAACTGTGCTATAGCCCACAAGTTTTTGGGCGGCAAAAATCTAAAATGGTCCGATTACGATGGTTGATACCTCTATCAATAGGTTTCGGGACCTGTAATTGCTGTGACAATTTTCATTTTGATTGCTCGATTATTTCTAAACATTTCTTAGAAAATTCAATTTTATTGAAAATCAACTGTGCTATAGCCCACAAGTTTTTGGGCGGCAAAAATATTAAATGGTCCGATTACGATGGTTGATACCTCTATCAATAGGTTTCGGGACCTGTAATTGCTGTGACAATTTTCATTTTGATTGCTCGATTATTTCTAAACATTTCTTAGAAAATTCAATTCTATTGAAAATCAACTGTGCTATAGCCCACAAGTTTTTGGGCGGCAAAAATCTAAAATGGTCCGATTACGATGGTTGATACCTCTATCAATAGGTTTCGGGACCTGTAATTGCTGTGACAATTTTCATTTTGATTGCTCGATTATTTCTAAACATTTCTTAGAAAATTCAATTTTATTGAAAATCAACTGTGCTATAGCCCACAAGTTTTTGGGCGGCAAAAATCTAAAATGGTCCGATTACGATGGTTGATACCTCTATCAATAGGTTTCGGGACCTGTAATTGCTGTGACAATTTTCATTTTGATTGCTCGATTATTTCTAAACATTTCTTAGAAAATTCAATTTTATTGAAAATCAACTGTGCTATAGCCCACAAGTTTTTGGGCGGCAAAAATCTAAAATGGTCCGATTACGATGGTTGATACCTCTATCAATAGGTTTCGGGACCTGTAATTGCTGTGACAATTTTCATTTTGATTGCTCGATTATTTCTAAACATTTCTTAGAAAATTCAATATTATTGAAAATCAACTGTGTTATAGCCCACAAGTTTTTGGGCGGCAAAAATATTAAATGGCCCGATTACGATGGTTGATACCTCTATCAATAGGTTTCGGGACCTGTAATTGCTGTGACAATTTTCATTTTGATTGCTCGATTATTTCTAAACATTTCTTAGAAAATTCAATTTTTTTTAAAATCAACTGTGCTATAGCCCACAAGTTTTTGGGCGGCAAAAATATTAAATGGTCCGATTACGATGGTTGATACCTCTATCAATAGGTTTCGGGACCTGTAATTGCTGTGACAATTTTCATTTTGATTGGTCGATTATTTCTAAACATTTCTTAGAAAATTCAATTCTATTGAAAATCAACTGTGCTATAGCCCACAAGTTTTTGGGCGGCAAAAATATTAAATGGTCTGATTACGATGGTTGATACCTCTATCAATAGGTTTCGGGACCTGTAATTGCTGTGACAATTTTCATTTTGATTGCTCGATTATTTCTAAACATTTCTTAGAAAATTCAATTTTATTGAAAATCAACTGTGCTATAGCCCACAAGTTTTTGGGCGGCAAAATTCTAAAATGGTCCGATTACGATGGTTGATACCTCTATCAATAGGTTTCGGGACCTGTAATTGCTGTGACAATTTTCATTTTGATTGCTCGATTATTTCTAAACATTTCTTAGAAAATTCAATTTTATTGAAAATCAACTGTGCTATAGCCCACAAGTTTTTGGGCGGCAAAAATCTAAAATGGTCCGATTACGATGGTTGATACCTCTATCAATAGGTTTCGGGACCTGTAATTGCTGTGACAATTTTCATTTTGATTGCTCGATTATTTCTAAACATTTCTTAGAAAATTCAATTTTATTGAAAATCAACTGTGCTATAGCCCACAAGTTTTTGGGCGGCAAAAATCTAAAATGGTCCGATTACGATGGTTGATACCTCTATTAATAGGTTTCGGGACCTGTAATTGCTGTGACAATTTTCATTTTGATTGCTCGATTATTTCTAAACATTTCTTAGAAAATTCAATTTTATTGAAAATCAACTGTGCTATAGCCCACAAGTTTTTGAGCGGCAAAAATATTAAATGGTCCGATTACGATGGTTGATACCTCTATCAATAGGTTTCGGGACCTGTAATTGCTGTGACAATTTTCATTTTGATTGGTCGATTATTTCTAAACATTTCTTAGAAATTCAATTTTTTTTAAAATCAACTGTGCTATAGCCCACAAGTTTTTGGGCGGCAAAAATATTAAATGGTCCGATTACGATGGTTGATACCTCTATCAATAGGTTTCGGGACCTGTAATTGCTGTGACAATTTCCATTTTGATTGCTCGATTATTTCTAAACATTTCTTAGAAAATTCAATATTATTGAAAATCAACTGTGTTATAGCCCACAAGTTTTTGGGCGGCAAAAATATTAAATGGTCCGATTACGATGGTTGATACCTCTATCAATAGGTTTCGGGACCTGTAATTGCTGTGACAATTTTCATTTTGATTGCTCGATTATTTCTAAACATTTCTTAGAAAATTCAATTTTATTGAAAATCAACTGTGCTATAGCCCACAAGTTTTTGGGCGGCAAAAATATTAAATGGTCCGATTACGATGGTTGATACCTCTATCAATAGGTTTCGGGACCTGTAATTGCTGTGACAATTTTCATTTTGATTGCTCGATTATTTCTAAACATTTCTTAGAAAATTCAATATTATTGAAAATCAACTGTGTTATAGCCCACAAGTTTTTGGGCGGCAAAAATATTAAATGGTCCGATTACGATGGTTGATACCTCTATCAATAGGTTTCGGGACCTGTAATTGCTGTGACAATTTTCATTTTGATTGCTCGATTATTTCTAAACATTTCTTAGAAAATTCAATTTTATTGAAAATCAACTGTGCTATAGCCCACAAGTTTTTGGGCGGCAAAAATCTAAAATGGTCCGATTACGATGGTTGATACCTCTATCAATAGGTTTCGGGACCTGTAATTGCTGTGACAATTTTCATTTTGATTGCTCGATTATTTCTAAACATTTCTTAGAAAATTCAATTTTATTGAAAATCAACTGTGCTATAGCCCACAAGTTTTTGGGCGGCAAAAATCTAAAATGGTCCGATTACGATGGTTGATACCTCTATCAATAGGTTTCGGGACCTGTAATTGCTGTGACAATTTTCATTTTGATTGCTCGATTATTTCTAAACATTTCTTAGAAAATTCAATATTATTGAAAATCAACTGTGTTATAGCCCACAAGTTTTTGGGCGGCAAAAATATTAAATGGTCCGATTACGATGGTTGATACCTCTATCAATAGGTTTCGGGACCTGTAATTGCTGTGACAATTTTCATTTTGATTGCTCGATTATTTCTAAACATTTCTTAGAAAATTCAATATTATTGAAAATCAACTGTGTTATAGCCCACAAGTTTTTGGGCGGCAAAAATATTAAATGGTCCGATTACGATGGTTGATACCTCTATCAATAGGTTTCGGGACCTGTAATTGCTGTGACAATTTTCATTTTGATTGCTCGATTATTTCTAAACATTTCTTAGAAAATTCAATTTTATTGAAAATCAACTGTGCTATAGCCCACAAGTTTTTGGGCGGCAAAAATCTAAAATGGTCCGATTACGATGGTTGATACCTCTATCAATAGGTTTCGGGACCTGTAATTGCTGTGACAATTTTCATTTTGATTGCTCGATTATTTCTAAACATTTCTTAGAAAATTCAATTTTATTGAAAATCAACTGTGCTATAGCCCACAAGTTTTTGGGCGGCAAAAATCTAAAATGGTCCGATTACGATGGTTGATACCTCTATCAATAGGTTTCGGGACCTGTAATTGCTGTGACAATTTTCATTTTGATTGCTCGATTATTTCTAAACATTTCTTAGAAAATTCAATTTTATTGAAAATCAACTGTGCTATAGCCCACAAGTTTTTGGGCGGCAAAAATCTAAAATGGTCCGATTACGATGGTTGATACCTCTATCAATAGGTTTCGGGACCTGTAATTGCTGTGACAATTTTCATTTTGATTGCTCGATTATTTCTAAACATTTCTTAGAAAATTCAATTTTATTGAAAATCAACTGTGCTATAGCCCACAAGTTTTTGGGCGGCAAAAATCTAAAATGGTCCGATTACGATGGTTGATACCTCTATCAATAGGTTTCGGGACCTGTAATTGCTGTGACAATTTTCATTTTGATTGCTCGATTATTTCTAAACATTTCTTAGAAAATTCAATATTATTGAAAATCAACTGTGTTATAGCCCACAAGTTTTTGGGCGGCAAAAATATTAAATGGTCCGATTACGATGGTTGATACCTCTATCAATAGGTTTCGGGACCTGTAATTGCTGTGCCAATTTTCAGTTTGATTGCTCGATTATTTCTAAACATTTCTTAGAAAATTCAATTTTTTTTAAAATCAACTGTGCTATAGCCCACAAGTTTTCGGGCGGCAAAAATATTAAATGGTCCGATTACGATGGTTGATACCTCTATCAATAGGTTTCGGGACCTGTAATTGCTGTGACAATTTTCATTTTGATTGGTCGATTATTTCTAAACATTTCTTAGAAAATTCAATTCTATTGAAAATCAACTGTGCTATAGCCCACAAGTTTTTGGGCGGCAAAAATATTAAATGGTCTGATTACGATGGTTGATACCTCTATCAATAGGTTTCGGGACCTGTAATTGCTGTGACAATTTTCATTTTGATTGCTCGATTATTTCTAAACATTTCTTAGAAAATTCAATTTTATTGAAAATCAACTGTGCTATAGCCCACAAGTTTTTGGGCGGCAAAAATCTAAAATGGTCCGATTACGATGGTTGATACCTCTATCAATAGGTTTCGGGACCTGTAATTGCTGTGACAATTTTCATTTTGATTGCTCGATTATTTCTAAACATTTCTTAGAAAATTCAATTTTATTGAAAATCAACTGTGCTATAGCCCACAAGTTTTTGGGCGGCAAAAATCTAAAATGGTCCGATTACGATGGTTGATACCTCTATCAATAGGTTTCGGGACCTGTAATTGCTGTGACAATTTTCATTTTGATTGCTCGATTATTTCTAAACATTTCTTAGAAAATTCAATTTTATTGAAAATCAACTGTGCTATAGCCCACAAGTTTTTGGGCGGCAAAAATCTAAAATGGTCCGATTACGATGGTTGATACCTCTATCAATAGGTTTCGGGACCTGTAATTGCTGTGACAATTTTCATTTTGATTGCTCGATTATTTCTAAACATTTCTTAGAAAATTCAATTTTATTGAAAATCAACTGTGCTATAGCCCACAAGTTTTTGAGCGGCAAAAATATTAAATGGTCCGATTACGATGGTTGATACCTCTATCAATAGGTTTCGGGACCTGTAATTGCTGTGACAATTTTCATTTTGATTGGTCGATTATTTCTAAACATTTCTTAGAAAATTCAATTTTTTTTAAAATCAACTGTGCTATAGCCCACAAGTTTTTGGGCGGCAAAAATATTAAATGGTCCGATTACGATGGTTGATACCTCTATCAATAGGTTTCGAGACCTGTAATTGCTGTGACAATTTCCATTTTGATTGCTCGATTATTTCTAAACATTTCTTAGAAAATTCAATATTATTGAAAATCAACTGTGTTATAGCCCACAAGTTTTTGGGCGGCAAAAATATTAAATGGTCCGATTACGATGGTTGATACCTCTATCAATAGGTTTCGGGACCTGTAATTGCTGTGACAATTTTCATTTTGATTGCTCGATTATTTCTAAACATTTCTTAGAAAATTCAATTTTATTGAAAATCAACTGTGCTATAGCCCACAAGTTTTTGGGCGGCAAAAATATTAAATGGTCCGATTACGATGGTTGATACCTCTATCAATAGGTTTCGGGACCTGTAATTGCTGTGACAATTTTCATTTTGATTGCTCGATTATTTCTAAACATTTCTTAGAAAATTCAATTTTATTGAAAATCAACTGTGCTATAGCCCACAAGTTTTTGAGCGGCAAAAATATTAAATGGTCCGATTACGATGGTTGATACCTCTATCAATAGGTTTCGGGACCTGTAATTGCTGTGACAATTTTCATTTTGATTGGTCGATTATTTCTAAACATTTCTTAGAAAATTCAATTTTTTTTAAAATCAACTGTGCTATAGCCCACAAGTTTTTGGGCGGCAAAAATATTAAATGGTCCGATTACGATGGTTGATACCTCTATCAATAGGTTTCGGGACCTGTAATTGCTGTGACAATTTTCATTTTGATTGCTCGATTATTTCTAAACATTTCTTAGAAAATTCAATTTTATTGAAAATCATCTGTGCTATAGCCCACAAGTTTTTGGGCGGCAAAAATATTAAATGGTCTGATTACGATGGTTGATACCTCTATCAATAGGTTTCGGGACCTGTAATTGCTGTGACAATTTTCATTTTGATTGCTCGATTATTTCTAAACATTTCTTAGAAAATTCAATTTTATTGAAAATCAACTGTGCTATAGCCCACAAGTTTTTGGGCGGCAAAAATCTAAAATGGTCCGATTACGATGGTTGATACCTCTATCAATAGGTTTCGGGACCTGTAATTGCTGTGGCAATTTTCATTTTGATTGCTCGATTATTTCTAAACATTTCTTAGAAAATTCAATTTTATTGAAAATCAACTGTGCTATAGCCCACAAGTTTTTGGGCGGCAAAAATCTAAAATGGTCCGATTACGATGGTTGATACCTCTATCAATAGGTTTCGGGACCTGTAATTGCTGTGACAATTTTCATTTTGATTGCTCGATTATTTCTAAACATTTCTTAGAAAATTCAATTTTATTGAAAATCAACTGTGCTATAGCCCACAAGTTTTTGGGCGGCAAAAATATTAAATGGTCCGATTACGATGGTTGATACCTCTATCAATAGGTTTCGGGACCTGTAATTGCTGTGACAATTTTCATTTTGATTGCTCGATTATTTCTAAACATTTCTTAGAAAATTCAATTTTATTGAAAATCAACTGTGCTATAGCCCACAAGTTTTTGGGCGGCAAAAATCTAAAATGGTCCGATTACGATGGTTGATACCTCTATCAATAGGTTTCGGGACCTGTAATTGCTGTGACAATTTTCATTTTGATTGCTCGATTATTTCTAAACATTTCTTAGAAAATTCAATTTTATTGAAAATCAACTGTGCTATAGCCCACAAGTTTTTGGGCGGCAAAAATCTAAAATGGTCCGATTACGATGGTTGATACCTCTATCAATAGGTTTCGGGACCTGTAATTGCTGTGACAATTTTCATTTTGATTGCTCGATTATTTCTAAACATTTCTTAGAAAATTCAATATTATTGAAAATCAACTGTGTTATAGCCCACAAGTTTTTGGGCGGCAAAAATATTAAATGGTCCGATTACGATGGTTGATACCTCTATCAATAGGTTTCGGGACCTGTAATTGCTGTGACAATTTTCATTTTGATTGCTCGATTATTTCTAAACATTTCTTAGAAAATTCAATTTTTTTTAAAATCAACTGTGCTATAGCCCACAAGTTTTTGGGCGGCAAAAATATTAAATGGTCCGATTACGATGGTTGATACCTCTATCAATAGGTTTCGGGACCTGTAATTGCTGTGACAATTTTCATTTTGATTGGTCGATTATTTCTAAACATTTCTTAGAAAATTCAATTCTATTGAAAATCAACTGTGCTATAGCCCACAAGTTTTTGGGCGGCAAAAATATTAAATGGTCTGATTACGATGGTTGATACCTCTATCAATAGGTTTCGGGACCTGTAATTGCTGTGACAATTTTCATTTTGATTGCTCGATTATTTCTAAACATTTCTTAGAAAATTCAATTTTATTGAAAATCAACTGTGCTATAGCCCACAAGTTTTTGGGCGGCAAAAATCTAAAATGGTCCGATTACGATGGTTGATACCTCTATCAATAGGTTTCGGGACCTGTAATTGCTGTGACAATTTTCATTTTGATTGCTCGATTATTTCTAAACATTTCTTAGAAAATTCAATTTTATTGAAAATCAACTGTGCTATAGCCCACAAGTTTTTGGGCGGCAAAAATCTAAAATGGTCCGATTACGATGGTTGATACCTCTATCAATAGGTTTCGGGACCTGTAATTGCTGTGACAATTTTCATTTTGATTGCTCGATTATTTCTAAACATTTCTTAGAAAATTCAATTTTATTGAAAATCAACTGTGCTATAGCCCACAAGTTTTTGGGCGGCAAAAATCTAAAATGGTCCGATTACGATGGTTGATACCTCTATCAATAGGTTTCGGGACCTGTAATTGCTGTGACAATTTTCATTTTGATTGCTCGATTATTTCTAAACATTTCTTAGAAAATTCAATTTTATTGAAAATCAACTGTGCTATAGCCCACAAGTTTTTGAGCGGCAAAAATATTAAATGGTCCGATTACGATGGTTGATACCTCTATCAATAGGTTTCGGGACCTGTAATTGCTGTGACAATTTTCATTTTGATTGGTCGATTATTTCTAAACATTTCTTAGAAAATTCAATTTTTTTTAAAATCAACTGTGCTATAGCCCACAAGTTTTTGGGCGGCAAAAATATTAAATGGTCCGATTACGATGGTTGATACCTCTATCAATAGGTTTCGGGACCTGTAATTGCTGTGACAATTTTCATTTTGATTGCTCGATTATTTCTAAACATTTCTTAGAAAATTCAATTTTATTGAAAATCATCTGTGCTATAGCCCACAAGTTTTTGGGCGGCAAAAATATTAAATGGTCCGATTACGATGGTTGATACCTCTATCAATAGGTTTCGGGACCTGTAATTGCTGTGACAATTTTCATTTTGATTGCTCGAATATTTCTAAACATTTCTTAGAAAATTCAATTTTATTGAAAATCATCTGTGCTATAGCCCACAAGTTTTTGGGCGGCAAAAATATTAAATGGTCTGATTACGATGGTTGATACCTCTATCAATAGGTTTCGGGACCTGTAATTGCTGTGACAATTTTCATTTTGATTGGTCGATTATTTCTAAACATTTCTTAGAAAATTCAATTTTTTTTAAAATCAACTGTGTTATAGCCCACAAGTTTTTGGGCGGCAAAAATATTAAATGGTCCGATTACGATGGTTGATACCTCTATCAATAGGTTTCGGGACCTGTAATTGCTGTGACAATTTTCATTTTGATTGCTCGATTATTTCTAAACATTTCTTAGAAAATTCAATTTTATTGAAAATCAACTGTGCTATAGCCCACAAGTTTTTGGGCGGCAAAAATATTAAATGGTCCGATTACGATGGTTGATACCTCTATCAATAGGTTTCGGGACCTGTAATTGCTGTGACAATTTTCATTTTGATTGCTCGATTATTTCTAAACATTTCTTAGAAAATTCAATTTTATTGAAAATCATCTGTGCTATAGCCCACAAGTTTTTGGGCGGCAAAAATATTAAATGGTCTGATTACGATGGTTGATACCTCTATCAATAGGTTTCGGGACCTGTAATTGCTGTGACAATTTTCATTTTGATTGCTCGATTATTTCTAAACATTTCTTAGAAAATTCAATTTTATTGAAAATCAACTGTGCTATAGCCCACAAGTTTTTGGGCGGCAAAAATCTAAAATGGTCCGATTACGATGGTTGATACCTCTATCAATAGGTTTCGGGACCTGTAATTGCTGTGACAATTTTCATTTTGATTGGTCGATTATTTCTAAACATTTCTTAGAAAATTCAATTTTTTTTAAAATCAACTGTGCTATAGCCCACAAGTTTTTGGGCGGCAAAAATATTAAATGGTCCGATTACGATGGTTGATACCTCTATCAATAGGTTTCGGGACCTGTAATTGCTGTGACAATTTTCATTTTGATTGCTCGATTATTTCTAAACATTTCTTAGAAAATTCAATTTTATTGAAAATCATCTGTGCTATAGCCCACAAGTTTTTGGGCGGCAAAAATATTAAATGGTCTGATTACGATGGTTGATACCTCTATCAATAGGTTTCGGGACCTGTAATTGCTGTGACAATTTTCATTTTGATTGGTCGATTATTTCTAAACATTTCTTAGAAAATTCAATTTTTTTTAAAATCAACTGTGCTATAGCCCACAAGTTTTTGGGCGGCAAAAATATGAAATGGTCCGATTACGATGGTTGATACCTCTATCAATAGGTTTCGAGACCTGTAATTGCTGTGACAATTTCCATTTTGATTGCTCGATTATTTCTAAACATTTCTTAGAAAATTCAATATTATTGAAAATCAACTGTGTTATAGCCCACAAGTTTTTGGGCGGCAAAAATATTAAATGGTCCGATTACGATGGTTGATACCTCTATCAATAGGTTTCGGGACCTGTAATTGCTGTGACAATTTTCATTTTGATTGCTCGATTATTTCTAAACATTTCTTAGAAAATTCAATTTTATTGAAAATCAACTGTGCTATAGCCCACAAGTTTTTGGGCGGCAAAAATATTAAATGGTCCGATTACGATGGTTGATACCTCTATCAATAGGTTTCGGGACCTGTAATTGCTGTGACAATTTTCATTTTGATTGCTCGATTATTTCTAAACATTTCTTAGAAAATTCAATTTTATTGAAAATCATCTGTGCTATAGCCCACAAGTTTTTGGGCGGCAAAAATATTAAATGGTCTGATTACGATGGTTGATACCTCTATCAATAGGTTTCGGGACCTGTAATTGCTGTGGCAATTTTCATTTTGATTGCTCGATTATTTCTAAACATTTCTTAGAAAATTCAATTTTATTGAAAATCAACTGTGCTATAGCCCACAAGTTTTTGGGCGGCAAAAATCTAAAATGGTCCGATTACGATGGTTGATACCTCTATCAATAGGTTTCGGGACCTGTAATTGCTGTGACAATTTTCATTTTGATTGCTCGATTATTTCTAAACATTTCTTAGAAAATTCAATTTTATTGAAAATCAACTGTGCTATAGCCCACAAGTTTTTGGGCGGCAAAAATCTAAAATGGTCCGATTACGATGGTTGATACCTCTATCAATAGGTTTCGGGACCTGTAATTGCTGTGACAATTTTCATTTTGATTGCTCGATTATTTCTAAACATTTCTTAGAAAATTCAATTTTATTGAAAATCAACTGTGCTATAGCCCACAAGTTTTTGGGCGGCAAAAATCTAAAATGGTCCGATTACGATGGTTGATACCTCTATCAATAGGTTTCGGGACCTGTAATTGCTGTGACAATTTTCATTTTGATTGCTCGATTATTTCTAAACATTTCTTAGAAAATTCAATTTTATTGAAAATCAACTGTGCTATAGCCCACAAGTTTTTGGGCGGCAAAAATCTAAAATGGTCCGATTACGATGGTTGATACCTCTATCAATAGGTTTCGGGACCTGTAATTGCTGTGACAATTTTCATTTTGATTGCTCGATTATTTCTAAACATTTCTTAGAAAATTCAATATTATTGAAAATCAACTGTGTTATAGCCCACAAGTTTTTGGGCGGCAAAAATATTAAATGGTCCGATTACGATGGTTGATACCTCTATCAATAGGTTTCGGGACCTGTAATTGCTGTGACAATTTTCATTTTGATTGCTCGATTATTTCTAAACATTTCTTAGAAAATTCAATTTTTTTTAAAATCAACTGTGCTATAGCCCACAAGTTTTTGGGCGGCAAAAATATTAAATGGTCCGATTACGATGGTTGATACCTCTATCAATAGGTTTCGGGACCTGTAATTGCTGTGACAATTTTCATTTTGATTGGTCGATTATTTCTAAACATTTCTTAGAAAATTCAATTCTATTGAAAATCAACTGTGCTATAGCCCACAAGTTTTTGGGCGGCAAAAATATTAAATGGTCTGATTACGATGGTTGATACCTCTATCAATAGGTTTCGGGACCTGTAATTGCTGTGACAATTTTCATTTTGATTGCTCGATTATTTCTAAACATTTCTTAGAAAATTCAATTTTATTGAAAATCAACTGTGCTATAGCCCACAAGTTTTTGGGCGGCAAAAATCTAAAATGGTCCGATTACGATGGTTGATACCTCTATCAATAGGTTTCGGGACCTGTAATTGCTGTGACAATTTTCATTTTGATTGCTCGATTATTTCTAAACATTTCTTAGAAAATTCAATTTTATTGAAAATCAACTGTGCTATAGCCCACAAGTTTTTGGGCGGCAAAAATCTAAAATGGTCCGATTACGATGGTTGATACCTCTATCAATAGGTTTCGGGACCTGTAATTGCTGTGACAATTTTCATTTTGATTGCTCGATTATTTCTAAACATTTCTTAGAAAATTCAATTTTATTGAAAATCAACTGTGCTATAGCCCACAAGTTTTTGGGCGGCAAAAATCTAAAATGGTCCGATTACGATGGTTGATACCTCTATCAATAGGTTTCGGGACCTGTAATTGCTGTGACAATTTTCATTTTGATTGCTCAATTATTTCTAAACATTTCTTAGAAAATTCAATTTTATTGAAAATCAACTGTGCTATAGCCCACAAGTTTTTGAGCGGCAAAAATATTAAATGGTCCGATTACGATGGTTGATACCTCTATCAATAGGTTTCGGGACCTGTAATTGCTGTGACAATTTTCATTTTGATTGGTCGATTATTTCTAAACATTTCTTAGAAAATTCAATTTTTTTTAAAATCAACTGTGCTATAGCCCACAAGTTTTTGGGCGGCAAAAATATTAAATGGTCCGATTACGATGGTTGATACCTCTATCAATAGGTTTCGGGACCTGTAATTGCTGTGACAATTTTCATTTTGATTGGTCGATTATTTCTAAACATTTCTTAGAAAATTCAATTTTTTTTAAAATCAACTGTGCTATAGCCCACAAGTTTTTGGGCGGCAAAAATATTAAATGGTCCGATTACGATGGTTGATACCTCTATCAATAGGTTTCGGGACCTGTAATTGCTGTGACAATTTCCATTTTGATTGCTCGATTATTTCTAAACATTTCTTAGAAAATTCAATATTATTGAAAATCAACTGTGTTATAGCCCACAAGTTTTTGGGCGGCAAAAATATTAAATGGTCCGATTACGATGGTTGATACCTCTATCAATAGGTTTCGGGACCTGTAATTGCTGTGACAATTTTCATTTTGATTGCTCGATTATTTCTAAACATTTCTTAGAAAATTCAATTTTATTGAAAATCAACTGTGCTATAGCCCACAAGTTTTTGGGCGGCAAAAATATTAAATGGTCCGATTACGATGGTTGATACCTCTATCAATAGGTTTCGGGACCTGTAATTGCTGTGACAATTTTCATTTTGATTGCTCGATTATTTCTAAACATTTCTTAGAAAATTCAATTTTATTGAAAATCAACTGTGCTATAGCCCACAAGTTTTTGAGCGGCAAAAATATTAAATGGTCCGATTACGATGGTTGATACCTCTATCAATAGGTTTCGGGACCTGTAATTGCTGTGACAATTTTCATTTTGATTGGTCGATTATTTCTAAACATTTCTTAGAAAATTCAATTTTTTTTAAAATCAACTGTGCTATAGCCCACAAGTTTTTGGGCGGCAAAAATATTAAATGGTCCGATTACGATGGTTGATACCTCTATCAATAGGTTTCGGGACCTGTAATTGCTGTGACAATTTTCATTTTGATTGCTCGATTATTTCTAAACATTTCTTAGAAAATTCAATTTTATTGAAAATCATCTGTGCTATAGCCCACAAGTTTTTGGGCGGCAAAAATATTAAATGGTCTGATTACGATGGTTGATACCTCTATCAATAGGTTTCGGGACCTGTAATTGCTGTGACAATTTTCATTTTGATTGCTCGATTATTTCTAAACATTTCTTAGAAAATTCAATTTTATTGAAAATCAACTGTGCTATAGCCCACAAGTTTTTGGGCGGCAAAAATCTAAAATGGTCCGATTACGATGGTTGATACCTCTATCAATAGGTTTCGGAACCTGTAATTGCTGTGGCAATTTTCATTTTGATTGCTCGATTATTTCTAAACATTTCTTAGAAAATTCAATTTTATTGAAAATCAACTGTGCTATAGCCCACAAGTTTTTGGGCGGCAAAAATCTAAAATGGTCCGATTACGATGGTTGATACCTCTATCAATAGGTTTCGGGACCTGTAATTGCTGTGACAATTTTCATTTTGATTGCTCGATTATTTCTAAACATTTCTTAGAAAATTCAATTTTATTGAAAATCAACTGTGCTATAGCCCACAAGTTTTTGGGCGGCAAAAATATTAAATGGTCCGATTACGATGGTTGATACCTCTATCAATAGGTTTCGGGACCTGTAATTGCTGTGACAATTTTCATTTTGATTGCTCGATTATTTCTAAACATTTCTTAGAAAATTCAATTCTATTGAAAATCATCTGTGCTATAGCCCACAAGTTTTTGGGCGGCAAAAATATTAAATGGTCTGATTACGATGGTTGATACCTCTATCAATAGGTTTCGGGACCTGTAATTGCTGTGACAATTTTCATTTTGATTGCTCGATTATTTCTAAACATTTCTTAGAAAATTCAATTTTATTGAAAATCAACTGTGCTATAGCCCACAAGTTTTTGGGCGGCAAAAATCTAAAATGGTCCGATTACGATGGTTGATACCTCTATCAATATGTTTCGGGACCTGTAATTGCTGTGACAATTTTCATTTTGATTGCTCGATTATTTCTAAACATTTCTTAGAAAATTCAATTTTATTGAAAATCAACTGTGCTATAGCCCACAAGTTTTTGGGCGGCAAAAATCTAAAATGGTCCGATTACGATGGTTGATACCTCTATCAATAGGTTTCGGGACCTGTAATTGCTGTGACAATTTTCATTTTGATTGCTCGATTATTTCTAAACATTTCTTAGAAAATTCAATTTTATTGAAAATCAACTGTGCTATAGCCCACAAGTTTTTGGGCGGCAAAAATCTAAAATGGTCCGATTACGATGGTTGATACCTCTATCAATAGGTTTCGGGACCTGTAATTGCTGTGACAATTTTCATTTTGATTGCTCGATTATTTCTAAACATTTCTTAGAAAATTCAATATTATTGAAAATCAACTGTGTTATAGCCCACAAGTTTTTGGGCGGCAAAAATATTAAATGGTCCGATTACGATGGTTGATACCTCTATCAATAGGTTTCGGGACCTGTAATTGCTGTGACAATTTTCATTTTGATTGCTCGATTATTTCTAAACATTTCTTAGAAAATTCAATTTTATTGAAAATCAACTGTGCTATAGCCCACAAGTTTTTGGGCGGCAAAAATATTAAATGGTCCGATTACGATGGTTGATACCTCTATCAATAGGTTTCGGGACCTGTAATTGCTGTGACAATTTTCATTTTGATTGCTCGATTATTTCTAAACATTTCTTAGAAAATTCAATTTTATTGAAAATCAACTGTGCTATAGCCCACAAGTTTTTGAGCGGCAAAAATATTAAATGGTCCGATTACGATGGTTGATACCTCTATCAATAGGTTTCGGGACCTGTAATTGCTGTGACAATTTTCATTTTGATTGCTCGATTATTTCTAAACATTTCTTAGAAAATTCAATTTTTTTTAAAATCAACTGTGCTATAGCCCACAAGTTTTTGGGCGGCAAAAATATTAAATGGTCCGATTACGATGGTTGATACCTCTATCAATAGGTTTCGGGACCTGTAATTGCTGTGACAATTTTCATTTTGATTGCTCGATTATTTCTAAACATTTCTTAGAAAATTCAATTCTATTGAAAATCATCTGTGCTATAGCCCACAAGTTTTTGGGCGGCAAAAATATTATATGGTCTGATTACGATGGTTGATACCTCTATCAATAGGTTTCGGGACCTATAATTGCTGTGACAATTTTCATTTTGATTGCTCGATTATTTCTAAACATTTCTTAGAAAATTCAATTTTTTTTAAAATCAACTGTGCTATAGCCCACAAGTTTTTGGGCGGCAAAAATCTAAAATGGTCCGATTACGATGGTTGATACCTCTATCAATAGGTTTCGGGACCTGTAATTGCTGTGGCAATTTTCATTTTGATTGCTCGATTATTTCTAAACATTTCTTAGAAAATTCAATTTTATTGAAAATCAACTGTGCTATAGCCCACAAGTTTTTGGGCGGCAAAAATCTAAAATGGTCCGATTACGATGGTTGATACCTCTATCAATAGGTTTCGGGACCTGTAATTGCTGTGACAATTTTCATTTTGATTGCTCGATTATTTCTAAACATTTCTTAGAAAATTCAATTTTATTGAAAATCAACTGTGCTATAGCCCACAAGTTTTTGGGCGGCAAAAATCTAAAATGGTCCGATTACGATGGTTGATACCTCTATCAATAGGTTTCGGGACCTGTAATTGCTGTGACAATTTTCATTTTGATTGCTCGATTATTTCTAAACATTTCTTAGAAAATTCAATTTTATTGAAAATCAACTGTGCTATAGCCCACAAGTTTTTGGGCGGCAAAAATCTAAAATGGTCCGATTACGATGGTTGATACCTCTATCAATAGGTTGCGGGACCTGTAATTGCTGTGACAATTTTCATTTTGATTGCTCGATTATTTCTAAACATTTCTTAGAAAATTCAATTTTATTGAAAATCAACTGTGCTATAGCCCACAAGTTTTTGGGCGGCAAAAATCTAAAATGGTCCGATTACGATGGTTGATACCTCTATCAATAGGTTTCGGGACCTGTAATTGCTGTGGCAATTTTCATTTTGATTGCTCGATTATTTCTAAACATTTCTTAGAAAATTCAATTTTATTGAAAATCAACTGTGCTATAGCCCACAAGTTTTTGGGCGGCAAAAATCTAAAATGGTCCGATTACGATGGTTGATACCTCTATCAATAGGTTTCGGGACCTGTAATTGCTGTGACAATTTTCATTTTGATTGCTCGATTATTTCTAAACATTTCTTAGAAAATTCAATTTTATTGAAAATCAACTGTGCTATAGCCCACAAGTTTTTGGGCGGCAAAAATATTAAATGGTCCGATTACGATGGTTGATACCTCTATCAATAGGTTTCGGGACCTGTAATTGCTGTGACAATTTTCATTTTGATTGCTCGATTATTTCTAAACATTTCTTAGAAAATTCAATTTTATTGAAAATCAACTGTGCTATAGCCCACAAGTTTTTGGGCGGCAAAAATCTAAAATGGTCCGATTACGATGGTTGATACCTCTATCAATAGGTTTCGGGACCTGTAATTGCTGTGACAATTTTCATTTTGATTGCTCGATTATTTCTAAACATTTCTTAGAAAATTCAATTTTATTGAAAATCAACTGTGCTATAGCCCACAAGTTTTTGGGCGGCAAAAATCTAAAATGGTCCGATTACGATGGTTGATACCTCTATCAATAGGTTTCGGGACCTGTAATTGCTGTGACAATTTTCATTTTGATTGCTCGATTATTTCTAAACATTTCTTAGAAAATTCAATTTTATTGAAAATCAACTGTGCTATAGCCCACAAGTTTTTGGGCGGCAAAAATCTAAAATGGTCCGATTACGATGGTTGATACCTCTATCAATAGGTTTCGGGACCTGTAATTGCTGTGACAATTTTCATTTTGATTGCTCGATTATTTCTAAACATTTCTTAGAAAATTCAATTTTATTGAAAATCAACTGTGCTATAGCCCACAAGTTTTTGGGCGGCAAAAATCTAAAATGGTCCGATTACGATGGTTGATACCTCTATCAATAGGTTTCGGGACCTGTAATTGCTGTGACAATTTTCATTTTGATTGCTCGATTATTTCTAAACATTTCTTAGAAAATTCAATATTATTGAAAATCAACTGTGTTATAGCCCACAAGTTTTTGGGCGGCAAAAATATTAAATGGTCCGATTACGATGGTTGATACCTCTATCAATAGGTTTCGGGACCTGTAATTGCTGTGACAATTTTCATTTTGATTGCTCGATTATTTCTAAACATTTCTTAGAAAATTCAATATTATTGAAAATCAACTGTGTTATAGCCCACAAGTTTTTGGGCGGCAAAAATATTAAATGGTCCGATTACGATGGTTGATACCTCTATCAATAGGTTTCGGGACCTGTAATTGCTGTGACAATTTTCATTTTGATTGCTCGATTATTTCTAAACATTTCTTAGAAAATTCAATTTTATTGAAAATCAACTGTGCTATAGCCCACAAGTTTTTGGGCGGCAAAAATATTAAATGGTCCGATTACGATGGTTGATACCTCTATCAATAGGTTTCGGGACCTGTAATTGCTGTGACAATTTTCATTTTGATTGCTCGATTATTTCTAAACATTTCTTAGAAAATTCAATTTTTTTTAAAATCAACTGTGCTATAGCCCACAAGTTTTTGGGCGGCAAAAATATTAAATGGTCCGATTACGATGGTTGATACCTCTATCAATAGGTTTCGGGACCTGTAATTGCTGTGACAATTTTCATTTTGATTGGTCGATTATTTCTAAACATTTCTTAGAAAATTCAATTCTATTGAAAATCAACTGTGCTATAGCCCACAAGTTTTTGGGCGGCAAAAATATTAAATGGTCTGATTACGATGGTTGATACCTCTATCAATAGGTTTCGGGACCTGTAATTGCTGTGACAATTTTCATTTTGATTGCTCGATTATTTCTAAACATTTCTTAGAAAATTCAATTTTATTGAAAATCAACTGTGCTATAGCCCACAAGTTTTTGGGCGGCAAAAATATTAAATGGTCCGATTACGATGGTTGATACCTCTATCAATAGGTTTCGGTACCTGTAATTGCTGTGACAATTTTCATTTTGATTGCTCGATTATTTCTAAACATTTCTTAGAAAATTCAATTTTATTGAAAATCAACTGTGCTATAGCCCACAAGTTTTTGGGCGGCAAAAATCTAAAATGGTCCGATTACGATGGTTGATACCTCTATCAATAGGTTTCGGGACCTGTAATTGCTGTGACAATTTTCATTTTGATTGCTCGATTATTTCTAAACATTTCTTAGAAAATTCAATTTTATTGAAAATCAACTGTGCTATAGCCCACAAGTTTTTGGGCGGCAAAAATCTAAAATGGTCCGATTACGATGGTTGATACCTCTATCAATAGGTTTCGGGACCTGTAATTGCTGTGACAATTTTCATTTTGATTGCTCGATTATTTCTAAACATTTCTTAGAAAATTCAATTTTATTGAAAATCAACTGTGCTATAGCCCACAAGTTTTTGGGCGGCAAAAATCTAAAATGGTCCGATTACGATGGTTGATACCTCTATCAATAGGTTTCGGGACCTGTAATTGCTGTGACAATTTTCATTTTGATTGCTCGATTATTTCTAAACATTTCTTAGAAAATTCAATTTTATTGAAAATCAACTGTGCTATAGCCCACAAGTTTTTGGGCGGCAAAAATCTAAAATGGTCCGATTACGATGGTTGATACCTCTATCAATAGGTTTCGGGACCTGTAATTGCTGTGACAATTTTCATTTTGATTGCTCGATTATTTCTAAACATTTCTTAGAAAATTCAATATTATTGAAAATCAACTGTGTTATAGCCCACAAGTTTTTGGGCGGCAAAAATATTAAATGGTCCGATTACGATGGTTGATACCTCTATCAATAGGTTTCGGGACCTGTAATTGCTGTGACAATTTTCATTTTGATTGCTCGATTATTTCTAAACATTTCTTAGAAAATTCAATTTTATTGAAAATCAACTGTGCTATAGCCCACAAGTTTTTGGGCGGCAAAAATATTAAATGGTCCGATTACGATGGTTGATACCTCTATCAATAGGTTTCGGGACCTGTAATTGCTGTGACAATTTCCATTTTGATTGCTCGATTATTTCTAAACATTTCTTAGAAAATTCAATATTATTGAAAATCAACTGTGTTATAGCCCACAAGTTTTTGGGCGGCAAAAATATTAAATGGTCCGATTACGATGGTTGATACCTCTATCAATAGGTTTCGGGACCTGTAATTGCTGTGACAATTTTCATTTTGATTGCTCGATTATTTCTAAACATTTCTTAGAAAATTCAATTTTATTGAAAATCAACTGTGCTATAGCCCACAAGTTTTTGGGCGGCAAAAATATTAAATGGTCCGATTACGATGGTTGATACCTCTATCAATAGGTTTCGGGACCTGTAATTGCTGTGACAATTTTCATTTTGATTGCTCGATTATTTCTAAACATTTCTTAGAAAATTCAATTTTTTTTAAAATCAACTGTGCTATAGCCCACAAGTTTTTGGGCGGCAAAAATATTAAATGGTCCGATTACGATGGTTGATACCTCTATCAATAGGTTTCGGGACCTGTAATTGCTGTGACAATTTTCATTTTGATTGCTCGATTATTTCTAAACATTTCTTAGAAAATTCAATTTTATTGAAAATCAACTGTGCTATAGCCCACAAGTTTTTGGGCGGCAAAAATCTAAAATGGTCCGATTACGATGGTTGATACCTCTATCAATAGGTTTCGGGACCTGTAATTGCTGTGACAATTTTCATTTTGATTGCTCGATTATTTCTAAACATTTCTTAGAAAATTCAATTTTATTGAAAATCAACTGTGCTATAGCCCACAAGTTTTTGGGCGGCAAAAATATTAAATGGTCCGATTACGATGGTTGATACCTCTATCAATAGGTTTCGGGACCTGTAATTGCTGTGACAATTTTCATTTTGATTGCTCGATTATTTCTAAACATTTCTTAGAAAATTTAATTTTTTTTAAAATCAACTGTGCTATAGCCCACAAGTTTTTGGGCGGCAAAAATATTAAATGGTCCGATTACGATGGTTGATACCTCTATCAATAGGTTTCGGGACCTGTAATTGCTGTGACAATTTTCATTTTGATTGCTCGATTATTTCTAAACATTTCTTAGAAAATTCAATTTTAGTGAAAATCAACTGTGCTATAGCCCACAAGTTTTTGGGCGGCAAAAATCTAAAATGGTCCGATTACGATGGTTGATACCTCTATCAATAAGTTTCGGGACCTGTAATTGCTGTGACAATTTTCATTTTGATTGCTCGATTATTTCTAAACATTTCTTAGAAAATTCAATATTATTGAAAATCAACTGTGTTATAGCCCACAAGTTTTTGGGCGGCAAAAATATTAAATGGTCCGATTACGATGGTTGATACCTCTATCAATAGGTTTCGGGACCTGTAATTGCTGTGACAATTTTCATTTTGATTGCTCGATTATTTCTAAACATTTCTTAGAAAATTCAATTTTATTGAAAATCAACTGTGCTATAGCCCACAAGTTTTTGGGCGGCAAAAATATTAAATGGTCCGATTACGATGGTTGATACCTCTATCAATAGGTTTCGGGACCTGTAATTGCTGTGACAATTTTCATTTTGATTGCTCGATTATTTCTAAACATTTCTTAGAAAATTCAATATTATTGAAAATCAACTGTGTTATAGCCCACAAGTTTTTGGGCGGCAAAAATATTAAATGGTCCGATTACGATGGTTGATACCTCTATCAATAGGTTTCGGGACCTGTAATTGCTGTGACAATTTTCATTTTGATTGCTCGATTATTTCTAAACATTTCTTAGAAAATTCAATTTTTTTTAAAATCAACTGTGCTATAGCCCACAAGTTTTTGGGCGGCAAAAATATTAAATGGTCCGATTACGATGGTTGATACCTCTATCAATAGGTTTCGGGACCTGTAATTGCTGTGACAATTTTCATTTTGATTGCTCGATTATTTCTAAACATTTCTTAGAAAATTCAATTTTATTGAAAATCAACTGTGCTATAGCCCACAAGTTTTTGGGCGGCAAAAATCTAAAATGGTCCAATTACGATGGTTGATACCTCTATCAATAGGTTTCGGGACCTGTAATTGCTGTGACAATTTTCATTTTGATTGCTCGATTATTTCTAAACATTTCTTAGAAAATTCAATATTATTGAAAATCAACTGTGTTATAGCCCACAAGTTTTTGGGCGGCAAAAATATTAAATGGTCCGATTACGATGGTTGATACCTCTATCAATAGGTTTCGGGACCTGTAATTGCTGTGACAATTTTCATTTTGATTGCTCGATTATTTCTAAACATTTCTTAGAAAATTCAATTTTATTGAAAATCAACTGTGCTATAGCCCACAAGTTTTTGAGCGGCAAAAATATTAAATGGTCCGATTACGATGGTTGATACCTCTATCAATAGGTTTCGGGACCTGTAATTGCTGTGACAATTTTCATTTTGATTGCTCGATTATTTCTAAACATTTCTTAGAAAATTCAATTTTATTGAAAATCAACTGTGCTATAGCCCACAAGTTTTTGAGCGGCAAAAATATTAAATGGTCCGATTACGATGGTTGATACCTCTATCAATAGGTTTCGGGACCTGTAATTGCTGTGACAATTTTCATTTTGATTGCTCGATTATTTCTAAACATTTCTTAGAAAATTCAATTTTATTGAAAATCAACTGTGCTATAGCCCACAAGTTTTTGAGCGGCAAAAATATTAAATGGTCCGATTACGATGGTTGATACCTCTATCAATAGGTTTCGGGACCTGTAATTGCTGTGACAATTTTCATTTTGATTGCTCGATTATTTCTAAACATTTCTTAGAAAATTCAATTTTATTGAAAATCAACTGTGCTATAGCCCACAAGTTTTTGGGCGGCAAAAATATTAAATGGTCCGATTACGATGGTTGATACCTCTATCAATAGGTTTCGGGACCTGTAATTGCTGTGACAATTTTCATTTTGATTGCTCGATTATTTCTAAACATTTCTTAGAAAATTCAATTTTATTGAAAATCAACTGTGCTATAGCCCACAAGTTTTTGAGCGGCAAAAATATTAAATGGTCCGATTACGATGGTTGATACCTCTATCAATAGGTTTCGGGACCTGTAATTGCTGTGACAATTTTCATTTTGATTGCTCGATTATTTCTAAACATTTCTTAGAAAATTCAATTTTATTGAAAATCAACTGTGCTATAGCCCACAAGTTTTTGGGCGGCAAAAATATTAAATGGTCCGATTACGATGGTTGATACCTCTATCAATAGGTTTCGGGACCTGTAATTGCTGTGACAATTTTCATTTTGATTGCTCGATTATTTCTAAACATTTCTTAGAAAATTCAATTTTATTGAAAATCAACTGTGCTATAGCCCACAAGTTTTTGGGCGGCAAAAATATTAAATGGTCCGATTACGATGGTTGATACCTCTATCAATAGGTTTCGGGACCTGTAATTGCTGTGACAATTTTCATTTTGATTGCTCGATTATTTCTAAACATTTCTTAGAAAATTCAATTTTTTTTAAAATCAACTGTGCTATAGCCCACAAGTTTTTGGGCGGCAAAAATATTAAATGGTCCGATTACGATGGTTGATACCTCTATCAATAGGTTTCGGGACCTGTAATTGCTGTGACAATTTTCATTTTGATTGCTCGATTATTTCTAAACATTTCTTAGAAAATTCAATTTTATTGAAAATCAACTGTGCTATAGCCCACAAGTTTTTGGGCGGCAAAAATCTAAAATGGTCCAATTACGATGGTTGATACCTCTATCAATAGGTTTCGGGACCTGTAATTGCTGTGACAATTTTCATTTTGATTGCTCGATTATTTCTAAACATTTCTTAGAAAATTCAATATTATTGAAAATCAACTGTGTTATAGCCCACAAGTTTTTGGGCGGCAAAAATATTAAATGGTCCGATTACGATGGTTGATACCTCTATCAATAGGTTTCGGGACCTGTAATTGCTGTGACAATTTTCATTTTGATTGCTCGATTATTTCTAAACATTTCTTAGAAAATTCAATTTTATTGAAAATCAACTGTGCTATAGCCCACAAATTTTTGGGCGGCAAAAATATTAAATGGTCCGATTACGATGGTTGATACCTCTATCAATAGGTTTCGGGACCTGTAATTGCTGTGACAATTTTCATTTTGATTGCTCGATTATTTCTAAACATTTCTTAGAAAATTCAATATTATTGAAAATCAACTGTGTTATAGCCCACAAGTTTTTGGGCGGCAAAAATATTAAATGGTCCGATTACGATGGTTGATACCTCTATCAATAGGTTTCGGGACCTGTAATTGCTGTGACAATTTTCATTTTGATTGCTCGATTATTTCTAAACATTTCTTAGAAAATTCAATTTTATTGAAAATCAACTGTGCTATAGCCCACAAGTTTTTGGGCGGCAAAAATATTAAATGGTCCGATTACGATGGTTGATACCTCTATCAATAGGTTTCGGGACCTGTAATTGCTGTGACAATTTTCATTTTGATTGCTCGATTATTTCTAAACATTTCTTAGAAAATTCAATTTTATTGAAAATCAACTGTGCTATAGCCCAGAAGTTTTTGAGCGGCAAAAATATTAAATGGTCCGATTACGATGGTTGATACCTCTATCAATAGGTTTCGGGACCTGTAATTGCTGTGACAATTTTCATTTTGATTGCTCGATTATTTCTAAACATTTCTTAGAAAATTCAATTTTATTGAAAATCAACTGTGCTATAGCCCACAAGTTTTTGAGCGGCAAAAATATTAAATGGTCCGATTACGATGGTTGATACCTCTATCAATAGGTTTCGGGACCTGTAATTGCTGTGACAATTTTCATTTTGATTGCTCGATTATTTCTAAACATTTCTTAGAAAATTCAATTTTATTGAAAATCAACTGTGCTATAGCCCACAAGTTTTTGGGCGGCAAAAATATTAAATGGTCCGATTACGATGGTTGATACCTCTATCAATAGGTTTCGGGACCTGTAATTGCTGTGACAATTTTCATTTTGATTGCTCGATTATTTCTAAACATTTCTTAGAAAATTCAATTTTATTGAAAATCAACTGTGCTATAGCCCACAAGTTTTTGGGCGGCAAAAATATTAAATGGTCCGATTACGATGGTTGATACCTCTATCAATAGGTTTCGGGACCTGTAATTGCTGTGACAATTTTCATTTTGATTGCTCGATTATTTCTAAACATTTCCTAGAAAATTCAATTTTTTTTAAAATCAACTGTGCTATAGCCCACAAGTTTTTGGGCGGCAAAAATATTAAATGGTCCGATTACGATGGTTGATACCTCTATCAATAGGTTTCGGGACCTGTAATTACTGTGACAATTTTCATTTTGATTGCTCGATTATTTCTAAACATTTCTTATAAAATTCAATTCTATTGAAAATCAACTGTGCTATAGCCCACAAGTTTTTGGGCGGCAAAAATATTAAATGGTCTGATTACGATGGTTGATACCTCTATCAATAGGTTTCGGGACCTGTAATTGCTGTGACAATTTTCATTTTGATTGCTCGATTATTTCTAAACATTTCTTAGAAAATTCAATTTTATTGAAAATCAACTGTGCTATAGCCCACAAGTTTTTGGGCGGCAAAAATCTAAAATGGTCCGATTACGATGGTTGATACCTCTATCAATAGGTTTCGGGACCTGTAATTGCTGTGACAATTTTCATTTTGATTGCTCGATTATTTCTAAACATTTCTTAGAAAATTCAATTTTATTGAAAATCAACTGTGCTATAGCCCACAAGTTTTTGGGCGGCAAAAATATTAAATGGTCCGATTACGATGGTTGATACCTCTATCAATAGGTTTCGGGACCTGTAATTGCTGTGACAATTTTCATTTTGATTGCTCGATTATTTCTAAACATTTCTTAGAAAATTCAATTTTATTGAAAATCAACTGTGCTATAGCCCACAAGTTTTTGAGCGGCAAAAATATTAAATGGTCCGATTACGATGGTTGATACCTGTATCAATAGGTTTCGGGACCTGTAATTGCTGTGACAATTTTCATTTTGATTGCTCGATTATTTCTAAACATTTCTTAGAAAATTCAATTTTATTGAAAATCAACTGTGCTATAGCCCACAAGTTTTTGGGCGGCAAAAATATTAAATGGTCCGATTACGATGGTTGATACCTCTATCAATAGGTTTCGGGACCTGTAATTGCTGTGACAATTTTCATTTTGATTGCTCGATTATTTCTAAAAATTTCTTAGAAAATTCAATTTTATTGAAAATCAACTGTGCTATAGCCCACAAGTTTTTGGGCGGCAAAAATATTAAATGGTCCGATTACGATGGTTGATACCTCTATCAATAGGTTTCGGGACCTGTAATTGCTGTGACAATTTTCATTTTGATTGCTCGATTATTTCTAAACATTTCTTAGAAAATTCAATTTTATTGAAAATCAACTGTGCTATAGCCCACAAGTTTTTGAGCGGCAAAAATATTAAATGGTCCGATTACGATGGTTGATACCTCTATCAATAGGTTTCGGGACCTGTAATTGCTGTGACAATTTTCATTTTGATTGCTCGATTATTTCTAAACATTTCTTAGAAAATTCAATTTTATTGAAAATCAACTGTGCTATAGCCCACAAGTTTTTGGGCGGCAAAAATATTAAATGGTCCGATTACGATGGTTGATACCTCTATCAATAGGTTTCGGGATCTGTAATTGCTGTGACAATTTTCATTTTGATTGCTCGATTATTTCTAAACATTTCTTAGAAAATTCAATTTTATTGAAAATCAACTGTGCTATAGCCCACAAGTTTTTGGGCGGCAAAAATATTAAATGGTCCGATTACGATGGTTGATACCTCTATCAATAGGTTTCGGGACCTGTAATTGCTGTGACAATTTTCATTTTGATTGCTCGATTATTTCTAAACATTTCTTAGAAAATTCAATTTTATTGAAAATCAACTGTGTTATAGCCCACAAGTTTTTGGGTGGCAAAAATATTAAATGGTCCGATTACGATGGTTGATACCTCTATCAATAGGTTTCGGTACCTGTAATTGCTGTGACCATTTTCATTTTGATTGCTCGATTATTTCTAAACATTTCTTAGAAAATTCAATTTTATTGAAAATCAACTGTGCTTATAGCCCACAAGTTTTTGGGCGGCAAAAATATTAAATGGTCTGATTACGATGGTTGATACCTCTATCAATAGGTTTCGGGACCTGTAATTGCTGTGACAATTTTCATTTTGATTGCTCGATTATTTCTAAACATTTCTTAGAAAATTCAATTTTATTGAAAATCAACTGTGCTATAGCCCACAAGTTTTTGGGCGGCAAAAATATTAAATGGCCCGATTACGATGGTTGATACCTCTATCAATTGGTTTCGGGACCTGTAATTGCTGTGACAATTTTCATTTTGATTGCTCGATTATTTCTAAACATTTCTTAGAAAATTCAATTTTATTGAAAATCAACTGTGCTATAGCCCACAAGTTTTTGGGCGGCAAAAATATTAAATGGTCCGATTACGATGGTTGATACCTCTATCAATAGGTTTCGGGACCTGTAATTGCTGTGACAATTTTCATTTTGATTGCTCGATTATTTCTAAACATTTCTTAGAAAATTCAATTTTTTTTAAAATCAACTGTGCTATAGCCCACAAGTTTTTGGGCGGCAAAAATATTAAATGGTCCGATTACGATGGTTGATACCTCTATCAATAGGTTTCGGGACCTGTAATTGCTGTGACAATTTTCATTTTGATTGCTCGATTATTTCTAAACATTTCTTAGAAAATTCAATTCTATTGAAAATCAACTGTGCTATAGCCCACAAGTTTTTGGGCGGCAAAAATATTAAATGGTCTGATTACGATGGTTGATACCTCTATCAATAGGTTTCGGGACCTGTAATTGCTGTGACAATTTTCATTTTGATTGCTCGATTATTTCTAAACATTTCTTAGAAAATTCAATTCTATTGAAAATCAACTGTGCTATAGCCCACAAATTACGATGGTTGATACATCT
This sequence comes from Tipula vernalis, assembly GCA_958295665.1. Taxonomy (NCBI): domain Eukaryota; kingdom Metazoa; phylum Arthropoda; class Insecta; order Diptera; family Tipulidae; genus Tipula; species Tipula vernalis. The sequence continues at coordinate 18,871,239 of OY282560.1, forward strand.
TTTAATAGGTTTCGGGAAGCACAGCAATTACAGGTCCCGAAACCTATTGATAGAGGTATCAACCATCGTAATCGGACCATTTAATATTTTTGCCGCCCAAAAACTTGTGGGCTATAGCACAGTTGATTTTCAATAAAATTGAATTTTCTAAGAAATGTTTAGAAATAATCGAGCAATCAAAATGAAAATTGTCACAGCAATTACAGGTCCCGAAACCTATTGATAGAGGTATCAACCATCGTAATCGGACCATTTTAGATTTTTGCCGCCCAAAAACTTGTGGGCTATAGCACAGTTGATTTTCAATAAAATTGAATTTTCTAAGAAATGTTTAGAAATAATCGTGCAATCAAAATGAAAATTGTCACAGCAATTACAGGTCCCGAAACCTATTGATAGAGGTATCAACCATCGTAATCGGACCATTTTAGATTTTTGCCGCCCAAAAACTTGTGGGCTACAGCACAGTTGATTTTCAATAAAATTGAATTTTCTAAGAAATGTTTAGAAATAATCGTGCAATCAAAATGAAAATTGTCACAGCAATTACAGGTCCCGAAACCTATTGATAGAGGTATCAACCATCGTAATCGAACCATTTAATATTTTTGCCGCCCAAAAACTTGTGGGCTATAGCACAGTTGATTTTCAATAAAATTGAATTTTCTATGAAATGTTTAGAAATAATCGAGCAATCAAAATGAAAATTGTCACAGCAATTACAGGTCCCGAAACCTATTGATAGAGGTATCAACCATCGTAATCGGACCATTTAATATTTTTGCCGCCCAAAAACTTGTGGGCTATAGCACAGTTGATTTTCAATAAAATTGAATTTTCTAAGAAATGTTTAGAAATAATCGAGCAATCAAAATGAAAATTGTCGCAGCAATTACAGGTCCCGAAACCTATTGATAGAGGTATCAACCATCGTAATCGGACCATTTAATATTTTTGCCGCCCAAAAACTTGTGGGCTATAGCACAGTTGATTTTCAATAAAATTGAATTTTCTAAGAAATGTTTAGAAATAATCGAGCAATCAAAATGAAAATTGTCACAGCAATTACAGGTCCCGAAACCTATTGATAGAGGTATCAACCATCGTAATCGGACCATTTAATATTTTTGCCGCCCAAAAACTTGTGGGCTATAGCACAGTTGAATTTCAATAAAATTGAATTTTCTAAGAAATGTTTAGAAATAATCGAGCAATCAAAATGAAAATTGTCACAGCAATTACAGGTCCCGAAACCTATTGATAGAGGTATCAACCATCGTAATCGGACCATTTAATATTTTTGCCGCCCAAAAACTTGTGGGCTATAGCACAGTTGATTTTCAATAAAATTGAATTTTCTAAGAAATGTTTAGAAATAATCGAGCAATCAAAATGAAAATTGTCGCAGCAATTACAGGTCCCGAAACCTATTGATAGAGGTATCAACCATCGTAATCGGACCATTTAATATTTTTGCCGCCCAAAAACTTGTGGGCTATAGCACAGTTGATTTTCAATAAAATTGAATTTTCTATGAAATGTTTAGAAATAATCGAGCAATCAAAATGAAAATTGTCACAGCAATTACAGGTCCCGAAACCTATTGATAGAGGTATCAACCATCGTAATCGGACCATTTTAGATTTTTGCCGCCCAAAAACTTGTGGGCTATAGCACAGTTGATTTTCAATAAAATTGAATTTTCTAAGAAATGTTTAGAAATAATCGAGCAATCAAAATGAAAATTGTCACAGCAATTACAGGTCCCGAAACCTATTGATAGAGGTATCAACCATCGTAATCGGACCATTTTAGATTTTTGCCGCCCAAAAACTTGTGGGCTACAGCACAGTTGATTTTCAATAAAATTGAATTTTCTAAGAAATGTTTAGAAATAATCGTGCAATCAAAATGAAAATTGTCACAGCAATTACAGGTCCCGAAACCTATTGATAGAGGTATCAACCATCGTAATCGAACCATTTAATATTTTTGCCGCCCAAAAACTTGTGGGCTATAGCACAGTTGATTTTCAATAAAATTGAATTTTCTAAGAAATGTTTAGAAATAATCGAGCAATCAAAATGAAAATTGTCGCAGCAATTACAGGTCCCGAAACCTATTGATAGAGGTATCAACCATCGTAATCGGACCATTTAATATTTTTGCCGCCCAAAAACTTGTGGGCTATAGCACAGTTGATTTTCAATAAAATTGAATTTTCTAAGAAATGTTTAGAAATAATCGAGCAATCAAAATGAAAATTGTCACAGCAATTACAGGTCCCGAAACCTATTGATAGAGGTATCAACCATCGTAATCGGACCATTTAATATTTTTGCCGCCCAAAAACTTGTGGGCTATAGCACAGTTGAATTTCAATAAAATTGAATTTTCTAAGAAATGTTTAGAAATAATCGAGCAATCAAAATGAAAATTGTCACAGCAATTACAGGTCCCGAAACCTATTGATAGAGGTATCAACCATCGTAATCGGACCATTTAATATTTTTGCCGCCCAAAAACTTGTGGGCTATAGCACAGTTGATTTTCAATAAAATTGAATTTTCTAAGAAATGTTTAGAAATAATCGAGCAATCAAAATGAAAATTGTCGCAGCAATTACAGGTCCCGAAACCTATTGATAGAGGTATCAACCATCGTAATCGGACCATTTAATATTTTTGCCGCCCAAAAACTTGTGGGCTATAGCACAGTTGATTTTCAATAAAATTGAATTTTCTAAGAAATGTTTAGAAATAATCGAGCAATCAAAATGAAAATTGTCGCAGCAATTACAGGTCCCGAAACCTATTGATAGAGGTATCAACCATCGTAATCGGACCATTTAATATTTTTGCCGCCCAAAAACTTGTGGGCTATAGCACAGTTGATTTTCAATAAAATTGAATTTTCTAAGAAATGTTTAGAAATAATCGAGCAATTAAAATGAAAATTGTCACAGCAATTACAGGTCCCGAAACCTATTGATAGAGGTATCAACCATCGTAATCGGACCATTTAATATTTTTGCCGCCCAAAAACTTGTGGGCTATAGCACAGTTGATTTTCAATAAAATTGAATTTTCTAAGAAATGTTTAGAAATAATCGAGCAATCAAAATGAAAATTGTCACAGCAATTACAGGTCGCGAAACCTATTGATAGAGGTATCAACCATCGTAATCGGACCATTTAATATTTTTGCCGCCCAAAAACTTGTGGGCTATAGCACAGTTGATTTTCAATAAAATTGAATTTTCTAAGAAATGTTTAGAAATAATCGAGCAATCAAAATGAAAATTGTCACAGCAATTACAGGTCCCGAAACCTATTGATAGAGGTATCAACCATCGTAATCGGACCATTTAATATTTTTGCCGCCCAAAAACTTGTGGGCTATAGCACAGTTGATTTTCAATAAAATTGAATTTTCTAAGAAATGTTTAGAAATAATCGAGCAATTAAAATGAAAATTGTCACAGCAATTACAGGTCCCGAAACCTATTGATAGAGGTATCAACCATCGTAATCGGACCATTTAATATTTTTGCCGCCCAAAAACTTGTGGGCTATAGCACAGTTGATTTTCAATAAAATTGAATTTTCTAAGAAATGTTTAGAAATAATCGAGCAATCAAAATGAAAATTGTCACATGAATTACAGGTCCCGAAACCTATTGATAGAGGTATCAACCATCGTAATCGGACCATTTAATATTTTTGCCGCCCAAAAACTTGTGGGCTATAGCACAGTTGATTTTCAATAAAATTGAATTTTCTAAGAAATGTTTAGAAATAATCGAGCAATCAAAATGAAAATTGTCACAGCAATTACAGGTCCCGAAACCTATTGATAGAGGTATCAACCATCGTAATCGGACCATTTAATATTTTTGCCGCCCAAAAACTTGTGGGCTATAGCACAGTTGATTTTCAATAAAATTGAATTTTCTAAGAAATGTTTAGAAATAATCGAGCAATCAAAATGCAAATTGTCGCAGCAATTACAGGTCCCGAAACCTATTGATAGAGGTATCAACCATCGTAATCGGACCATTTAATATTTTTGCCGCCCAAAAACTTGTGGGCTATAGCACAGTTGATTTTCAATAAAATTTAATTTTCTAAGAAATGTTTAGAAATAATCGAGCAATCAAAATGAAAATTGTCACAGCAATTACAGGTCCCGAAACCTATTGATAGAGGTATCAACCATCGTAATCGGACCACTTAATATTTTTGCCGCCCAAAAACTTGTGGGCTATAGCACAGTTGATTTTCAATAAAATTGAATTTTCTAAGAAATGTTTAGAAATAATCGAGCAATCAAAATGAAAATTGTCACAGCAATTACAGGTCCCGAAACCTATTGATAGAGGTATCAACCATCGTAATCGGACCATTTAATATTTTTGCCGCCCAAAAACTTGTGGGCTATAGCACAGTTGATTTTCAATAAAATTGAATTTTCTAAGAAATGTTTAGAAATAATCGAGCAATTAAAATGAAAATTGTCACAGCAATTACAGGTCCCGAAACCTATTGATAGAGGTATCAACCATCGTAATCGGACCATTTAATATTTTTGCCGCCCAAAAACTTGTGGGCTATAGCACAGTTGATTTTCAATAAAATTGAATTTTCTAAGAAATGTTTAGAAATAATCGAGCAATCAAAATGAAAATTGTCACAGCAATTACAGGTCCCGAAACCTATTGATAGAGGTATCAACCATCGTAATCGGACCACTTAATATTTTTGCCGCCCAAAAACTTGTGGGCTATAGCACAGTTGATTTTCAATAAAATTGAATTTTCTAAGAAATGTTTAGAAATAATCGAGCAATCAAAATGAAAATTGTCACAGCAATTACAGGTCCCGAAACCTATTGATAGAGGTATCAACCATCGTAATCGGACCATTTAATATTTTTGCCGCCCAAAAACTTGTGGGCTATAGCACAGTTGATTTTCAATAAAATTGAATTTTCTAAGAAATGTTTAGAAATAATCGAGCAATCAAAATGAAAATTGTCACAGCAATTACAGGTCCCGAAACCTATTGATAGAGGTATCAACCATCCGACTACGATGGTTGATACCTCTATCAATAGGTTTCGGGACCTGTAATTGCTGTGACAATTTTCATTTTGATTGCTCGATTATTTCTAAACATTTCTTAGAAAATTCAATTTTATTGAAAATCAACTGTGCTATAGCCCACAAGCTTTTGGGCGGCAAAAATATTAAATGATCCGATTACGATGGTTGATACCTCTATCACTAGGTTTCGGGACCTGTAATTGCTGTGACAATTTTCATTTTGATTGCTCGATTATTTCTAAACATTTCTTAGAAAATTCAATTTTATTGAAAATCAACTGTGCTATAGCCCACAAGTTTTTGGGCGGCAAAAATATTAAATGGTCCGATTACGATGGTTGATACCTCTATCAATAGGTTTCGGGACCTGTAATTGCTGTGCTTACCGAAACCTATTAAAAGATGTATCAACCATCGTAATCGGACCATTTTAGATTTTTGCCGCTCAAAAACTTGTGGGCTATAGCACAGTTGATTTTCAATAAAATTGAATTTTCTAAGAAATGTTTAGAAATAATCGTGCAATCAAAATGAAAATTGTCACAGCAATTACAGGTCCCGAAACCTATTGATAGAGGTATCAACCATCGTAATCGAACCATTTAATATTTTTGCCGCCCAAAAACTTGTGGGCTATAGCACAGTTGATTTTCAATAAAATTGAATTTTCTAAGAAATGTTTAGAAATAATCGAGCAATCAAAATGAAAATTGTCACAGCAATTACAGGTCCCGACACCTATTGATAGAGGTATCAACCATCGTAATCGGACCATTTAATATTTTTGCCGCCCAAAAACTTGTGGGCTATAGCACAGTTGATTTTCAATAAAATTGAATTTTCTAAGAAATGTTTAGAAATAATCGAGCAATCAAAATGAAAATTGTCGCAGCAATTACAGGTCCCGAAACCTATTGATAGAGGTATCAACCATCGTAATCGGACCATTTAATATTTTTGCCGCCCAAAAACTTGTGGGCTATAGCACAGTTGATTTTCAATAAAATTGAATTTTCTAAGAAATGTTTAGAAATAATCGAGCAATCAAAATGAAAATTGTCACAGCAATTACAGGTCCCGAAACCTATTGATAGAGGTATCAACCATCGTAATCCGACCATTTAATATTTTTGCCGCCCAAAAACTTGTGGGCTATAGCACAGTTGATTTTCAATAAAATTGAATTTTCTAAGAAATGTTTAGAAATAATCGAGCAATCAAAATGAAAATTGTCACAGCAATTACAGGTCCCGAAACCTATTGATAGAGGTATCAACCATCGTAATCGGACCATTTAATATTTTTGCCGCCCAAAAACTTGTGGGCTATAGCACAGTTGATTTTCAATAAAATTGAATTTTCTAAGAAATGTTTAGAAATAATCGAGCAATCAAAATGCAAATTGTCGCAGCAATTACAGGTCCCGAAACCTATTGATAGAGGTATCAACCATCGTAATCGGACCATTTAATATTTTTGCCGCCCAAAAACTTGTGGGCTATAGCACAGTTGATTTTCAATAAAATTTAATTTTCTAAGAAATGTTTAGAAATAATCGAGCAATTAAAATGAAAATTGTCACAGCAATTACAGGTCCCGAAACCTATTGATAGAGGTATCAACCATCGTAATCGGACCATTTAATATTTTTGCCGCCCAAAAACTTGTGGGCTATAGCACAGTTGATTTTCAATAAAATTGAATTTTCTAAGAAATGTTTAGAAATAATCGAGCAATCAAAATGAAAATTGTCACAGCAATTACAGGTCCCGAAACCTATTGATAGAGGTATCAACCATCGTAATCGGACCATTTAATATTTTTGCCGCCCAAAAACTTGTGGGCTATAGCACAGTTGATTTTCAATAAAATTGAATTTTCTAAGAAATGTTTAGAAATAATCGAGCAATCAAAATGAAAATTGTCACAGCAATTACAGGTCCCGAAACCTATTGATAGAGGTATCAACCATCGTAATCGGACCATTTAATATTTTTGCCGCCCAAAAACTTGTGGGCTATAGCACAGTTGATTTTCAATAAAATTGAATTTTCTAAGAAATGTTTAGAAATAATCGAGCAATCAAAATGAAAATTGTAGCAGCAATTACAGGTCCCGAAACCTATTGATAGAGGTATCAACCATCGTAATCGGACCATTTAATATTTTTGCCGCCCAAAAACTTGTGGGCTATAGCACAGTTGATTTTCAATAAAATTGAATTTTCTAAGAAATGTTTAGAAATAATCGAGCAATCAAAATGAAAATTGTCACAGCAATTACAGGTCCCGAAACCTATTGATAGAGGTATCAACCATCGTAATCGGACCATTTAATATTTTTGCCGCCCAAAAACTTGTGGGCTATAGCACAGTTGAATTTCAATAAAATTGAATTTTCTAAGAAATGTTTAGAAATAATCGAGCAATCAAAATGAAAATTGTCACAGCAATTACAGGTCCCGAAACCTATTGATAGAGGTATCAACCATCGTAATCGGACCATTTAATATTTTTGCCGCCCAAAAACTTGTGGGCTATAGCACAGTTGATTTTCAATAAAATTGAATTTTCTAAGAAATGTTTAGAAATAATCGAGCAATCAAAATGAAAATTGTCGCAGCAATTACAGGTCCCGAAACCTATTGATAGAGGTATCAACCATCGTAATCGGACCATTTAATATTTTTGCCGCCCAAAAACTTGTGGGCTATAGCACAGTTGATTTTCAATAAAATTGAATTTTCTAAGAAATGTTTAGAAATAATCGAGCAATTAAAATAAAAATTGTCACAGCAATTACAGGTCCCGAAACCTATTGATAGAAATATCAACCATCGTAATCGGACCATTTAATATTTTTGCCGCCCAAAAACTTGTGGGCTATAGCACAGTTGATTTTCAATAAAATTGAATTTTCTAAGAAATGTTTAGAAATAATCGAGCAATCAAAATGAAAATTGTCACAGCAATTACAGGTCCCGAAACCTATTGATAGAGGTATCAACCATCGTAATCGGACCATTTAATATTTTTGCCGCCCAAAAACTTGTGGGCTATAGCACAGTTGATTTTCAATAAAATTGAATTTTCTAAGAAATGTTTAGAAATAATCGAGCAATCAAAATGAAAATTGTCACATGAATTACAAGTCCCGAAACCTATTGATAGAGGTATCAACCATCGTAATCGGACCACTTAATATTTTTGCCGCCCAAAAACTTGTGGGCTATAGCACAGTTGATTTTCAATAAAATTGAATTTTCTAAGAAATGTTTAGAAATAATCGAGCAATCAAAATGAAAATTGTCACAGCAATTACAGGTCCCGAAACCTATTGATAGAGGTATCAACCATCGTAATCGGACCATTTAATATTTTTGCCGCCCAAAAACTTGTGGGCTATAGCACAGTTGATTTTCAATAAAATTGAATTTTCTAAGAAATGTTTAGAAATAATCGAGCAATCAAAATGCAAATTGTCGCAGCAATTACAGGTCCCGAAACCTATTGATAGAGGTATCAACCATCGTAATCGGACCATTTAATATTTTTGCCGCCCAAAAACTTGTGGGCTATAGCACAGTTGATTTTCAATAAAATTGAATTTTCTAAGAAATGTTTAGAAATAATCGAGCAATCAAAATGAAAATTGTCACAGCAATTACAGGTCCCGAAACCTATTGATAGAGGTATCAACCATCGTAATCGGACCATTTAATATTTTTGCCGCCCAAAAACTTGTGGGCTATAGCACAGTTGATTTTCAATAAAATTGAATTTTCTAAGAAATGTTTAGAAATAATCGAGCAATCAAAATGAAAATTGTCACAGCAATTACAGGTCCCGAAACCTATTGATAGAGGTATCAACCATCGTAATCGGACCATTTAATATTTTTGCCGCCCAAAAACTTGTGGGCTATAGCACAGTTGATTTTCAATAAAATTGAATTTTCTAAGAAATGTTTAGAAATAATCGAGCAATCAAAATGAAAATTGTCACAGCAATTACAGATCCCGAAACCTATTGATAGAGGTATCAACCATCGTAATCGGACCATTTAATATTTTTGCCGCCCAAAAACTTGTGGGCTATAGCACAGTTGATTTTCAATAAAATTGAATTTTCTAAGAAATGTTTAGAAATAATCGAGCAATCAAAATGAAAATTGTCACAGCAATTACAGGTCCCGAAACCAATTGATAGAGGTATCAACCATCGTAATCGGACCATTTAATATTTTTGCCGCCCAAAAACTTGTGGGCTATAGCACAGTTGATTTTCAATAAAATTGAATTTTCTAAGAAATGTTTAGAAATAATCGAGCAATCAAAATTAAAATTGTCACAGCAATTACAGGTCCCGAAACCTATTGATAGAGGTATCAACCATCGTAATCGGACCATTTAATATTTTTGCCGCCCAAAAACTTGTGGGCTATAGCACAGTTGATTTTCAATAAAATTGAATTTTCTAAGAAATGTTTAGAAATAATCGAGCAATAAAAATGAAAATTGTCACAGCAATTACAGGTCCCGAAACCTATTGATAGAGGTATCAACCATCGTAATCGGACCATTTAATATTTTTGCCGCCCAAAAACTTGTGGGCTATAGCACAGATGATTTTCAATAAAATTGAATTTTCTAAGAAATGTTTAGAAATAATCGAGCAATCAAAATGAAAATTGTCACAGCAATTACAGGTCCCGAAACCTATTGATAATGGTATCAACCATCGTAATCGGACCATTTAATATTTTTGCCGCCCAAAAACTTGTGGGCTATAGCTCAGTTGATTTTCAATAAAATTGAATTTTCTAAGAAATGTTTAGAAATAATCGAGCAATCAAAATGAAAATTGTCACAGCAATTACAGGTCCCGAAACCTATTGATAGAGGTATCAACCATCGTAATCGGACCATTTTAGATTTTTGCCGCCCAAAAACTTGTGGGCTATAGCACAGTTGATTTTAAATAAAATTGAATTTTCTAAGAAATGTTTAGAAATAATCGAGCAATCAAAATGAAAATTGTCACAGCAATTACAGGTCCCGAAACCTATTGATAGAGGTATCAACCATCGTAATCGGAACATTTAATATTTTTGCCGCCCAAAAACTTGTGGGCTATAGCACAGTTGATTTTCAATAAAATTGAATTTTCTAAGAAATGTTTAGAAATAATCGAGCAATCAAAATGAAAATTGTCACAGCAATTACAGGTCCCGAAACCTATTGATAGAGGTATCAACCATCGTAATCGGACCATTTAATATTTTTGCCGCCCAAAAACTTGTGGGCTATAGCACAGTTGATTTTCAATAAAATTGAATTTTCTAAGAAATGTTTAGAAATAATCGAGCAATCAAAATGAAAATTGTCACAGCAATTACAGGTCCCGAAACCTATTGATAGAGGTATCAACCATCGTAATCGGACCATTTAATATTTTTGCCGCCCAAAAACTTGTGGGCTATAGCACAGTTGATTTTCAATAAAATTGAATTTTCTAAGAAATGTTTAGAAATAATCGAGCAATCAAAATGAAAATTGTCACATGAATTACAAGTCCCGAAACCTATTGATAGAGGTATCAACCATCGTAATCGGACCACTTAATATTTTTGCCGCCCAAAAACTTGTGGGCTATAGCACAGTTGATTTTCAATAAAATTGAATTTTCTAAGAAATGTTTAGAAATAATCGAGCAATCAAAATGAAAATTGTCACAGCAATTACAGGTCCCGAAACCTATTGATAGAGGTATCAACCATCGTAATCGGACCATTTAATATTTTTGCCGCCCAAAAACTTGTGGGCTATAGCACAGTTGATTTTCAATAAAATTGAATTTTCTAAGAAATGTTTAGAAATAATCGAGCAATCAAAATGAAAATTGTCACAGCAATTACAGGTCTCGAAACCTATTGATAGAGGTATCAACCATCGTAATCGGACCATTTAATATTTTTGCCGCCCAAAAACTTGTGGGCTATAGCACAGTTGATTTTCAATAAAATTGAATTTTCTAAGAAATGTTTAGAAATAATCGAGCAATCAAAATGAAAATTGTCACATGAATTACAAGTCCCGAAACCTATTGATAGAGGTATCAACCATCGTAATCGGACCACTTAATATTTTTTCCGCCCAAAAACTTGTGGGCTATAGCACAGTTGATTTTCAATAAAATTGAATTTTCTAAGAAATGTTTAGAAATAATCGAGCAATCAAAATGAAAATTGTCACAGCAATTACAGGTCCCGAAACCTATTGATAGAGGTATCAACCATCGTAATCGGACCATTTAATATTTTTGCCGCCCAAAAACTTGTGGGCTATAGCACAGTTGATTTTCAATAAAATTGAATTTTCTAAGAAATGTTTAGAAATAATCGAGCAATTAAAATGAAAATTGTCACAGCAATTACAGGTCCCGAAACCTATTGATAGAGGTATCAACCATTGTAATAGGACCATTTAATATTTTTGCCGCCCAAAAACTTGTGGGCTATAGCACAGTTGATTTTCAATAAAATTGAATTTTCTAAGAAATGTTTAGAAATAATCGAGCAATCAAAATGAAAATTGTCACAGCAATTACAGGTCCCGAAACCTATTGATAGAGGTATCAACCATCGTAATCGGACCATTTAATATTTTTGCCGCCCAAAAACTTGTGGGCTATAGCACAGTTGATTTTCAATAAAATTGAATTTTCTAAGAAATGTTTAGAAATAATCGAGCAATCAAAATGAAAATTGTCACAGCAATTACAGGTCTCGAAACCTATTGATAGAGGTATCAACCATCGTAATCGGACCATTTAATATTTTTGCCGCCCAAAAACTTGTGGGCTATAGCACAGTTGATTTTCAATAAAATTGAATTTTCTAAGAAATGTTTAGAAATAATCGAGCAATCAAAATGAAAATTGTCACATGAATTACAAGTCCCGAAACCTATTGATAGAGGTATCAACCATCGTAATCGGACCACTTAATATTTTTGCCGCCCAAAAACTTGTGGGCTATAGCACAGTTGATTTTCAATAAAATTGAATTTTCTAAGAAATGTTTAGAAATAATCGAGCAATCAAAATGAAAATTGTCACAGCAATTACAGGTCCCGAAACCTATTGATAGAGGTATCAACCATCGTAATCGGACCATTTAATATTTTTGCCGCCCAAAAACTTGTGGGCTATAGCACAGTTGATTTTCAATAAAATTGAATTTTCTAAGAAATGTTTAGAAATAATCGAGCAATTAAAATGAAAATTGTCACAGCAATTACAGGTCCCGAAACCTATTGATAGAGGTATCAACCATCGTAATAGGACCATTTAATATTTTTGCCGCCCAAAAACTTGTGGGCTATAGCACAGTTGATTTTCAATAAAATTGAATTTTCTAAGAAATGTTTAGAAATAATCGAGCAATCAAAATGAAAATTGTCACAGCAATTACAGGTCCCGAAACCTATTGATAGAGGTATCAACCATCGTAATCGGACCATTTAATATTTTTGCCGCCCAAAAACTTGTGGGCTATAGCACAGTTGATTTTCAATAAAATTGAATTTTCTAAGAAATGTTTAGAAATAATCGAGCAATCAAAATGAAAATTGTCACAGCAATTACAGGTCCCGAAACCTATTGATAGAGGTATCAACCATCGTAATCGGACCATTTAATATTTTTGCCGCCCAAAAACTTGTGGGCTATAGCACAGTTGATTTTCAATAAAATTGAATTTTCTAAGAAATGTTTAGAAATAATCGAGCAATCAAAATGAAAATTGTCACAGCAATTACAGATCCCGAAACCTATTGATAGAGGTATCAACCATCGTAATCGGACCATTTAATATTTTTGCCGCCCAAAAACTTGTGGGCTATAGCACAGTTGATTTTCAATAAAATTGAATTTTCTAAGAAATGTTTAGAAATAATCGAGCAATCAAAATGAAAATTGTCACAGCAATTACAGGTCCCGAAACCAATTGATAGAGGTATCAACCATCGTAATCGGACCATTTAATATTTTTGCCGCCCAAAAACTTGTGGGCTATAGCACAGTTGATTTTCAATAAAATTGAATTTTCTAAGAAATGTTTAGAAATAATCGAGCAATCAAAATTAAAATTGTCACAGCAATTACAGGTCCCGAAACCTATTGATAGAGGTATCAACCATCGTAATCGGACCATTTAATATTTTTGCCGCCCAAAAACTTGTGGGCTATAGCACAGTTGATTTTCAATAAAATTGAATTTTCTAAGAAATGTTTAGAAATAATCGAGCAATCAAAATTAAAATTGTCACAGCAATTACAGGTCCCGAAACCTATTGATAGAGGTATCAACCATCGTAATCGGACCATTTAATATTTTTGCCGCCCAAAAACTTGTGGGCTATAGCACAGTTGATTTTCAATAAAATTGAATTTTCTAAGAAATGTTTAGAAATAATCGAGCAATAAAAATGAAAATTGTCACAGCAATTACAGGTCCCGAAACCTATTGATAGAGGTATCAACCATCGTAATAGGACCATTTAATATTTTTGCCGCCCAAAAACTTGTGGGCTATAGCACAGTTGATTTTCAATAAAATTGAATTTTCTAAGAAATGTTTAGAAATAATCGAGCAATCAAAATGAAAATTGTCACAGCAATTACAGGTCCCGAAACCTATTGATAGAGGTATCAACCATCGTAATCGGACCATTTAATATTTTTGCCGCCCAAAAACTTGTGGGCTATAGCACAGTTGATTTTCAATAAAATTGAATTTTCTAAGAAATGTTTAGAAATAATCGAGCAATCAAAATGAAAATTGTCACAGCAATTACAGGTCCCGAAACCTATTGATAGAGGTATCAACCATCGTAATCGGACCATTTAATATTTTTGCCGCCCAAAAACTTGTGGGCTATAGCACAGTTGATTTTCAATAAAATTGAATTTTCTAAGAAATGTTTAGAAATAATCGAGCAATCAAAATGAAAATTGTCACAGCAATTACAGATCCCGAAACCTATTGATAGAGGTATCAACCATCGTAATCGGACCATTTAATATTTTTGCCGCCCAAAAACTTGTGGGCTATAGCACAGTTGATTTTCAATAAAATTGAATTTTCTAAGAAATGTTTAGAAATAATCGAGCAATCAAAATGAAAATTGTCACAGCAATTACAGGTCCCGAAACCAATTGATAGAGGTATCAACCATCGTAATCGGACCATTTAATATTTTTGCCGCCCAAAAACTTGTGGGCTATAGCACAGTTGATTTTCAATAAAATTGAATTTTCTAAGAAATGTTTAGAAATAATCGAGCAATCAAAATTAAAATTGTCACAGCAATTACAGGTCCCGAAACCTATTGATAGAGGTATCAACCATCGTAATCGGACCATTTAATATTTTTGCCGCCCAAAAACTTGTGGGCTATAGCACAGTTGATTTTCAATAAAATTGAATTTTCTAAGAAATGTTTAGAAATAATCGAGCAATAAAAATGAAAATTGTCACAGCAATTACAGGTCCCGAAACCTATTGATAATGGTATCAACCATCGTAATCGGACCATTTAATATTTTTGCCGCCCAAAAACTTGTGGGCTATAGCTCAGTTGATTTTCAATAAAATTGAATTTTCTAAGAAATGTTTAGAAATAATCGAGCAATCAAAATGAAAATTGTCACAGCAATTACAGGTCCCGAAACCTATTGATAGAGGTATCAACCATCGTAATCGGACCATTTTAGATTTTTGCCGCCCAAAAACTTGTGGGCTATAGCACAGTTGATTTTCAATAAAATTGAATTTTCTAAGAAATGTTTAGAAATAATCGAGCAATCAAAATGAAATTTGTCACAGCAATTACAGGTCCCGAAACCTATTGATAAAGGTATCAACCATCGTAATCGGACCATTTAATATTTTTGCCGCCCAAAAACTTGTGGGCTATAGCACAGTTGATTTTCAATAAAATTGAATTTTCTAAGAAATGTTTAGAAATAATCGAGCAATCAAAATGAAAATTGTCACAGCAATTACAGGTCCCGAAACCTATTGATAGAGGTATCAACCATCGTAATCGGACCATTTAATATTTTTGCCGCCCAAAAACTTGTGGGCTATAGCACAGTTGATTTTCAATAAAATTGAATTTTCTAAGAAATGTTTAGAAATAATCGAGCAATCAAAATGAAAATTGTCACAGCAATTACAGATCCCGAAACCTATTGATAGAGGTATCAACCATCGTAATCGGACCATTTAATATTTTTGCCGCCCAAAAACTTGTGGGCTATAGCACAGTTGATTTTCAATAAAATTGAATTTTCTAAGAAATGTTTAGAAATAATCGTGCAATCAAAATGAAAATTGTCACAGCAATTACAGGTCCCGAAACCTATTGATAGAGGTATCAACCATCGTAATCGGACCATTTAATATTTTTGCCGCCCAAAAACTTGTGGGCTATAGCACAGTTGATTTTCAATAAAATTGAATTTTCTAAGAAATGTTTAGAAATAATCGAGCAATCAAAATGAAAATTGTCACAGCAATTACAGGTCCCGAAACCTATTGATAATGGTATCAACCATCGTAATCGGACCATTTAATATTTTTGCCGCCCAAAAACTTGTTTGCTATAGCTCAGTTGATTTTCAATAAAATTGAATTTTCTAAGAAATGTTTAGAAATAATCGAGCAATCAAAATGAAAATTGTCACAGCAATTACAGGTCCCGAATCCTATTGATAGAGGTATCAACCATCGTAATCGGACCATTTAATATTTTTGCCGCCCAAAAACTTGTGGGCTATAGCACAGTTGATTTTCAATAAAATTGAATTTTCTAAGAAATGTTTAGAAATAATCGTGCAATCAAAATGAAAATTGTCACAGCAATTACAGGTCCCGAAACCTATTGATAGAGGTATCAACCATCGTAATCGGACCATTTTAGATTTTTGCCGCCCAAAAACTTGTGGGCTATAGCACAGTTGATTTTCAATAAAATTGAATTTTCTAAGAAATGTTTAGAAATAATCGAGCAATCAAAATGAAAATTGTCACAGCAATTACAGGTCCCGAAACCTATTGATAGAGGTATCAACCATCGTAATCGGACCATTTAATATTTTTGCCGCCCAAAAACTTGTGGGCTATAGCACAGTTGATTTTCAATAAAATTGAATTTTCTAAGAAATGTTTAGAAATAATCGAGCAATCAAAATGAAAATTGTCACAGCAATTATAGGTCCCGAAACCTATTGATAGAGGTATCAACCATCGTAATCGGACCATTTAATATTTTTGCCGCCCAAAAACTTGTGGGCTATAGCACAGTTGATTTTCAATAAAATTGAATTTTCTAAGAAATGTTTAGAAATAATCGAGCAATCAAAATGAAAATTGTCACAGCAATTACAGGTCCCGAAACCTATTGATAGAGGAATCAACCATCGTAATCGGACCATTTAATATTTTTGCCGCCCAAAAACTTGTGGGCTATAGCACAGTTGATTTTCAATAAAATTGAATTTTCTAAGAAATGTTTAGAAATAATCGAGCAATCAAAATGAAAATTGTCACAGCAATTACAGGTCCCGAAACCTATTGATAGAGGTATCAACCATCGTAATCGGACCATTTAATATTTTTGCCGCCCAAAAACTTGTGGGCTATAGCACAGTTGATTTTCAATAAAATTGAATTTTCTAAGAAATGTTTAGAAATAATCGAGCAATCAAAATGAAAATTGTCACAGCAATTACAGGTCCCGAAACCTATTGATAGAGGTATCAACCATCGTAATCGGACCATTTAATATTTTTGCCGCCCAAAAACTTGTGGGCTATAGCACAGTTGATTTTCAATAAAATTGAATTTTCTAAGAAATGTTTAGAAATAATCGAGCAATCAAAATGAAAATTGTCACAGCAATTACAGGTCCCGAAACCTATTGATAGAGGTATCAACCATCGTAATCGGACCATTTAATATTTTTGCCGCCCAAAAACTTGTGGGCTATAGCACAGTTGATTTTCAATAAAATTGAATTTTCTAAGAAATGTTTAGAAATAATCGAGCAATCAAAATGAAATTTGTCACAGCAATTACAGGTCCCGAAACCTATTGATAGAGGTATCAACCATCGTAATCGGACCATTTAATATTTTTGCCGCCCAAAAACTTGTGGGCTATAGCACAGTTGATTTTCAATAAAATTGAATTTTCTAAGAAATGTTTAGAAATAATCGAGCAATCAAAATGAAAATTGTCACAGCAATTACAGGTCCCGAAACCTATTGATAGAGGTATCAACCATCGTAATCGGACCATTTAATATTTTTGCCGCCCAAAAACTTGTGGGCTATAGCACAGTTGATTTTCAATAAAATTGAATTTTCTAAGAAATGTTTAGAAATAATCGAGCAATCAAAATGAAAATTGTCACAGCAATTACAGGTCCCGAAACCTATTGATAGAGGTATCAACCATCGTAATCGGACCATTTAATATTTTTGCCGCCCAAAAACTTGTGGGCTATAGCACAGTTGATTTTCAATAAAATTGAATTTTCTAAGAAATGTTTAGAAATAATCGAGCAATCAAAATGAAAATTGTCACAGCAATTACAGGTCCCGAAACCTATTGATAGAGGTATCAACCATCGTAATCGGACCATTTAATATTTTTGCCGCCCAAAAACTTGTGGGCTATAGCACAGTTGATTTTCAATAAAATTGAATTTTCTAAGAAATGTTTAGAAATAATCGAGCAATCAAAATGAAATTTGTCACAGCAATTACAGGTCCCGAAACCTATTGATAGAGGTATCAACCATCGTAATCGGACCATTTAATATTTTTGCCGCCCAAAAACTTGTGGGCTATAGCACAGTTGATTTTCAATAAAATTGAATTTTCTAAGAAATGTTTAGAAATAATCGAGCAATCAAAATGAAAATTGTCACAGCAATTACAGGTCCCGAAACCTATTGATAGAGGTATCAACCATCGTAATCGGACCATTTAATATTTTTGCCGCCCAAATACTTGTGGGCTATAGCACAGTTGATTTTCAATAAAATTGAATTTTCTAAGAAATGTTTAGAAATAATCGAGCAATCAAAATGCAAATTGTCACAGCAATTACAGGTCCCGAAACCTATTGATAGAGGTATCAACCATCGTAATCGGACCATTTAATATTTTTGCCGCCCAAAAACTTGTGGGCTATAGCACAGTTGATTTTCAATAAAATTGAATTTTCTAAGAAATGTTTAGAAATAATTGAGCAATCAAAATGAAAATTTTCACAGCAATTACAGATCCCGAAACCTATTGATAGAGGTATCAACCATCGTAATCGGACCATTTAATATTTTTGCCGCCCAAAAACATGTGGGCTATAGCACAGTTGATTTTCAATAAAATTGAATTTTCTAAGAAATGTTTAGAAATAATCGAGCAATCAAAATGAAATTTGTCACAGCAATTACAGATCCCGAAACCTATTGATAGAGGTATCAACCATCGTAATCGGACCATTTTAGATTTTTGCCGCCCAAAAACTTGTGGGCTATAGCACAGTTGATTTTCAATAAAATTGAATTTTCTAAGAAATGTTTAGAAATAATCGAGCAATCAAAATGAAATTTGTCACAGCAATTACAGGTCCCGAAACCTATTGATAGAGGTATCAACCATCGTAATCGGACCATTTAATATTTTTGCCGCCCAAAAACTTGTGGGCTATAGCACAGTTGATTTTCAATAAAATTGAATTTTCTAAGAAATGTTTAGAAATAATCGAGCAATCAAAATGAAAATTGTCACAGCAATTACAGGTCCCGAAACCTATTGATAGAGGTATCAACCATCGTAATCGGACCATTTAATATTTTTGCCGCCCAAAAACTTGTGGGCTATAGCACAGTTGATTTTCAATAAAATTGAATTTTCTAAGAAATGTTTAGAAATAATCGAGCAATCAAAATGAAAATTGTCACAGCAATTACAGGTCCCGAAACCTATTGATAGAGGTATCAACCATCGTAATCGGACCATTTAATATTTTTGCCGCCCAAAAACTTGTGGGCTATAGCTCAGTTGATTTTCAATAAAATTGAATTTTCTAAGAAATGTTTAGAAATAATCGAGCAATCAAAATGAAAATTGTCACAGCAATTACAGATCCCGAAACCTATTGATAGAGGTATCAACCATCGTAATCGGACCATTTAATATTTTTGCCGCCCAAAAACTTGTGGGCTATAGCACAGTTGATTTTCAATAAAATTGAATTTTCTAAGAAATGTTTAGAAATAATCGAGCAATCAAAATGAAATTTGTCACAGCAATTACAGGTCCCGAAACCTATTGATAGAGGTATCAACCATCGTAATCGGACCATTTAATATTTTTGCCGCCCAAAAACTTGTGGGCTATAGCACAGTTGATTTTCAATAAAATTGAATTTTCTAAGAAATGTTTAGAAATAATCGAGCAATCAAAATGAAAATTGTCACAGCAATTACAGGTCCCGAAACCTATTGATAGAGGTATCAACCATCGTAATCGGACCATTTAATATTTTTGCCGCCCAAAAACTTGTGGGCTATAGCACAGTTGATTTTCAATAAAATTGAATTTTCTAAGAAATGTTTAGAAATAATCGAGCAATCAAAATGAAAATTGTCACAGCAATTACAGGTCCCGAAACCTATTGATAGAGGTATCAACCATCGTAATCGGACCATTTAATATTTTTGCCGCCCAAAAACTTGTGGGCTATAGCTCAGTTGATTTTCAATAAAATTGAATTTTCTAAGAAATGTTTAGAAATAATCGAGCAATCAAAATGAAAATTGTCACAGCAATTACAGATCCCGAAACCTATTGATAGAGGTATCAACCATCGTAATCGGACCATTTAATATTTTTGCCGCCCAAAAACTTGTGGGCTATAGCACAGTTGATTTTCAATAAAATTGAATTTTCTAAGAAATGTTTAGAAATAATCGAGCAATCAAAATGAAATTTGTCACAGCAATTACAGGTCCCGAAACCTATTGATAGAGGTATCAACCATCGTAATCGGACCATTTTAGATTTTTGCCGCCCAAAAACTTGTGGGCTATAGCACAGTTGATTTTCAATAAAATTGAATTTTCTAAGAAATGTTTAGAAATAATCGAGCAATCAAAATGAAAATTGTCACAGCAATTACAG
This sequence comes from Tipula vernalis, assembly GCA_958295665.1. Taxonomy (NCBI): domain Eukaryota; kingdom Metazoa; phylum Arthropoda; class Insecta; order Diptera; family Tipulidae; genus Tipula; species Tipula vernalis. Next base: position 18,891,603 of record OY282560.1, read on the forward strand.
GTCCCGAAACCTATTGATAGAGGTATCAACCATCGTAATCGGACCATTTAATATTTTTGCCGCCCAAAAACAGTTGATTTTCAATAAAATTGAATTTTCTAAGAAATGTTTAGAAATAATCGAGCAATCAAAATGAAAATTGTCACAGCAATTACAGGTCCCGAAACCTATTGATAGAGGTATCAACCATCGTAATCGGACCATTTAATATTTTTGCCGCCCAAAAACTTGTGGGCTATAGCACAGTTGATTTTCAATAAAATTGAATTTTCTAAGAAATGTTTAGAAATAATCGAGCAATCAAAATGAAAATTGTCACAGCAATTACAGGTCCCGAAACCTATTGATAATGGTATCAACCATCGTAATCGGACCATTTAATATTTTTGCCGCCCAAAAACTTGTTTGCTATAGCTCAGTTGATTTTCAATAAAATTGAATTTTCTAAGAAATGTTTAGAAATAATCGAGCAATCAAAATGAAAATTGTCACAGCAATTACAGGTCCCGAATCCTATTGATAGAGGTATCAACTATCGTAATCGGACCATTTAATATTTTTGCCGCCCAAAAACTTGTGGGCTATAGCACAGTTGATTTTCAATAAAATTGAATTTTCTAAGAAATGTTTAGAAATAATCGAGCAATCAAAATGAAAATTGTCACAGCAATTACAGGTCCCGAAACCTATTGATAGAGGTATCAACCATCGTAATCGGACCATTTTAGATTTTTGCCGCCCAAAAACTTGTGGGCTATAGCACAGTTGATTTTCAATAAAATTGAATTTTCTATGAAATGTTTAGAAATAATCGAGCAATCAAAATGAAAATTGTCACAGCAATTACAGGTCCCGAAACCTATTGATAGAGGTATCAACCATCGTAATCGGACCATTTTAGATTTTTGCCGCCCAAAAACTTGTGGGCTATAGCACAGTTGATTTTCAATAAAATTGAATTTTCTAAGAAATGTTTAGAAATAATCGAGCAATCAAAATGAAAATTGTCACAGCAATTACAGGTCCCGAAACCTATTGATAGAGGTATCAACCATCGTAATCGGACCATTTAATATTTTTGCCGCCCAAAAACTTGTGGGCTATAGCACAGTTGATTTTCAATAAAATTGAATTTTCTAAGAAATGTTTAGAAATAATCGAGCAATCAAAATGAAAATTGTCACAGCAATTACAGGTCCCGAAACCTATTGATAGAGGTATCAACCATCGTAATCGGACCATTTTAGATTTTTGCCGCCCAAAAACTTGTGGGCTATAGCACAGTTGATTTTCAATAAAATTGAATTTTCTAAGAAATGTTTAGAAATAATCGAGCAATCAAAATGAAAATTGTCACAGCAATTACAGGTCCCGAAACCTATTGATAGAGGTATCAACCATCGTAATCGGACCATTTAATATTTTTGCCGCCCAAAAACTTGTGGGCTATAGCACAGTTGATTTTCAATAAAATTGAATTTTCTAAGAAATGTTTAGAAATAATCGAGCAATCAAAATAAAAATTGTCACAGCAATTACAGATCCCGAAACCTATTGATAGAGGTATCAACCATCGTAATCGGACCATTTTAGATTTTTGCCGCCCAAAAACTTGTGGGCTATAGCACAGTTGATTTTAAATAAAATTGAATTTTCTAAGAAATGTTTAGAAATAATCGAGCAATCAAAATGAAATTTGTCACAGCAATTACAGGTCCCGAAACCTATTGATAGAGGTATCAACCATCGTAATCGGACCATTTAATATTTTTGCCGCCCAAAAACTTGTGGGCTATAGCACAGTTGATTTTCAATAAAATTGAATTTTCTAAGAAATGTTTAGAAATAATCGAGCAATCAAAATGAAAATTGTCACAGCAATTACAGGTCCCGAAACCTATTGATAGAGGTATCAACCATCGTAATCGGACCATTTAATATTTTTGCCGCCCAAAAACTTGTGGGCTATAGCTCAGTTGATTTTCAATAAAATTGAATTTTCTAAGAAATGTTTAGAAATAATCGAGCAATCAAAATGAAATTTGTCACAGCAATTACAGATCCCGAAACCTATTGATAGAGGTATCAACCATCGTAATCGGACCATTTAATATTTTTGCCGCCCAAAAACTTGTGGGCTATAGCACAGTTGATTTTCAATAAAATTGAATTTTCTAAGAAATGTTTAGAAATAATCGAGCAATCAAAATGAAATTTGTCACAGCAATTACAGGTCCCGAAACCTATTGATAGAGGTATCAACCATCGTAATCGGACCATTTTAGATTTTTGCCGCCCAAAAACTTGTGGGCTATAGCACAGTTGATTTTCAATAAAATTGAATTTTCTAAGAAATGTTTAGAAATAATCGAGCAATCAAAATGAAAATTGTCACAGCAATTACAGGTCCCGAAACCTATTGATAGAGGTATCAACCATCGTAATCGGACCATTTAATATTTTTGCCGCCCAAAAACTTGTGGGCTATAGCACAGTTGATTTTCAATAAAATTGAATTTTCTAAGAAATGTTTAGAAATAATCGAGCAATCAAAATGAAAATTGTCACAGCAATTACAGGTCCCGAAACCTATTGATAGAGGTATCAACCATCGTAATCGGACCATTTAATATTTTTGCCGCCCAAAAACTTGTGGGCTATAGCACAGTTGATTTTCAATAAAATTGAATTTTCTAAGAAATGTTTAGAAATAATCGAGCAATCAAAATGAAAATTGTCACAGCAATTACAGGTCCCGAAACCTATTGATAATGGTATCAACCATCGTAATCGGACCATTTAATATTTTTGCCGCCCAAAAACTTGTTTGCTATAGCTCAGTTGATTTTCAATAAAATTGAATTTTCTAAGAAATGTTTAGAAATAATCGAGCAATCAAAATGAAAATTGTCACAGCAATTACAGGTCCCGAATCCTATTGATAGAGGTATCAACCATCGTAATCGGACCATTTAATATTTTTGCCGCCCAAAAACTTGTGGGCTATAGCACAGTTGATTTTCAATAAAATTGAATTTTCTAAGAAATGTTTAGAAATAATCGAGCAATCAAAATGAAAATTGTCACAGCAATTACAGGTCCCGAAACCTATTGATAGAGGTATCAACCATCGTAATCGGACCATTTTAGATTTTTGCCGCCCAAAAACTTGTGGGCTATAGCACAGTTGATTTTCAATAAAATTGAATTTTCTATGAAATGTTTAGAAATAATCGAGCAATCAAAATGAAAATTGTCACAGCAATTACAGGTCCCGAAACCTATTGATAGAGGTATCAACCATCGTAATCGGACCATTTTAGATTTTTGCCGCCCAAAAACTTGTGGGCTATAGCACAGTTGATTTTCAATAAAATTGAATTTTCTAAGAAATGTTTAGAAATAATCGAGCAATCAAAATGAAAATTGTCACAGCAATTACAGGTCCCGAAACCTATTGATAGAGGTATCAACCATCGTAATCGGACCATTTAATATTTTTGCCGCCCAAAAACTTGTGGGCTATAGCACAGTTGATTTTCAATAAAATTGAATTTTCTAAGAAATGTTTAGAAATAATCGAGCAATCAAAATGAAAATTGTCACAGCAATTACAGGTCCCGAAACCTATTGATAGAGGTATCAACCATCGTAATCGGACCATTTTAGATTTTTGCCGCCCAAAAACTTGTGGGCTATAGCACAGTTGATTTTCAATAAAATTGAATTTTCTAAGAAATGTTTAGAAATAATCGAGCAATCAAAATGAAAATTGTCACAGCAATTACAGGTCCCGAAACCTATTGATAGAGGTATCAACCATCGTAATTGGACCATTTAATATTTTTGCCGCCCAAAAACTTGTGGGCTATAGCACAGTTGATTTTCAATAAAATTGAATTTTCTAAGAAATGTTTAGAAATAATCGAGCAATCAAAATGAAAATTGTCACAGCAATTACAGGTCCCGAAACCTATTGATAGAGGTATCAACCATCGTAATCGGACCATTTAATATTTTTGCCGCCCAAAAACTTGTGGGCTATAGCACAGTTGATTTTCAATAAAATTGAATTTTCTAAGAAATGTTTAGAAATAATCGAGCAATCAAAATGAAAATTGTCACAGCAATTACAGGTCCCGAAACCTATTGATAGAGGTATCAACCATCGTAATCGGACCATTTAATATTTTTGCCGCCCAAAAACTTGTGGGCTATAACACAGTTGATTTTCAATAAAATTGAATTTTCTAAGAAATGTTTAGAAATAATCGAGCAATCAAAATGAAAATTGTCACAGCAATTACAGGTCCCGAAACCTATTGATAGAGGTATCAACCATCGTAATCGGACCATTTTAGATTTTTGCCGCCCAAAAACTTGTGGGCTATAGCACAGTTGATTTTCAATAAAATTGAATTTTCTAAGAAATGTTTAGAAATAATCGAGCAATCAAAATGAAAATTGTCACAGCAATTACAGGTCCCGAAACCTATTGATAGAGGTATCAACCATCGTAATCGGACCATTTAATATTTTTGCCGCCCAAAAACTTGTGGGCTATAGCACAGTTGATTTTCAATAAAATTGAATTTTCTAAGAAATGTTTAGAAATAATCGAGCAATCAAAATGAAAATTGTCACAGCAATTACAGGTCCCGAAACCTATTGATAGAGGTATCAACCATCGTAATCGGACCATTTAATATTTTTGCCGCCCAAAAACTTGTGCGCTACAGCACAGTTGATTTTCAATAAAATTGAATTTTCTAAGAAATGTTTAGAAATAATCGAGCAATCAAAATGAAAATTGTCACAGCAATTACAGGTCCCGAAACCTATTGATTGAGGTATCAACCATCGTAATCGGACCATTTAATATTTTTGCCGCCCAAAAACTTGTGGGCTATATCTCAGTTGATTTTCAATAAAATTGAATTTTCTAAGAAATGTTTAGAAATAATCGAGCAATCAAAATGAAATTTGTCACAGCAATTACAGGTCCCGAAACCTATTGATAGAGGTATCAACCATCGTAATCGGACCATTTAATATTTTTGCCGCCCAAAAACTTGTGGGCTATAGCACAGTTGATTTTCAATAAAATTGAATTTTCTAAGAAATGTTTAGAAATAATCGAGCAATCAAAATGAAAATTGTCACAGCAATTACAGGTCCCGAAACCTATTGATAGAGGTATCAACCATCGTAATCGGACCATTTTAGATTTTTGCCGCCCAAAAACTTGTGGGCTATAGCACAGTTGATTTTCAATAAAATTGAATTTTCTAAGAAATGTTTAGAAATAATCGAGCAATCAAAATGAAAATTGTCACAGCAATTACAGGTCCCGAAACCTATTGATAGAGGTATCAACCATCGTAATCGGACCATTTAATATTTTTGCCGCCCAAAAACTTGTGGGCTATAGCACAGTTGATTTTCAATAAAATTGAATTTTCTAAGAAATGTTTAGAAATAATCGAGCAATCAAAATGAAAATTGTCACAGCAATTACAGGTCCCGAAACCTATTGATAGAGGTATCAACCATCGTAATCGGACCATTTAATATTTTTGCCGCCCAAAAACTTGTGGGCTATAGCTCAGTTGATTTTCAATAAAATTGAATTTTCTAAGAAATGTTTAGAAATAATCGAGCAATCAAAATGAAAATTGTCACAGCAATTACAGGTCCCGAAACCTATTGATAGAGGTATCAACCATCGTAATCGGACCATTTAATATTTTTGCCGCCCAAAAACTTGTGGGCTATAGCACAGTTGATTTTCAATAAAATTGAATTTTCTAAGAAATGTTTAGAAATAATCGAGCAATCAAAATGAAAATTGTCACAGCAATTACGGATCCCGAAACCTATTGATAGAGGTATCAACCATCGTAATCGGACCATTTAATATTTTTGCCGCCCAAAAACTTGTGGGCTATAGCACAGTTGATTTTCAATAAAATTGAATTTTCTAAGAAATGTTTAGAAATAATCGAGCAATCAAAATGAAATTTGTCACAGCAATTACAGGTCCCGACACCTATTGATAGAGGTATCAACAATCGTAATCGGACCATTTAATATTTTTGCCGCCCAAAAACTTGTGGGCTATAGCACAGTTGATTTTCAATAAAATTGAATTTTCTAAGAAATGTTTAGAAATAATCGAGCAATCAAAATGAAAATTGTCACAGCAATTACAGATCCCGAAACCTATTGATAGAGGTATCAACCATCGTAATCGGACCATTTAATATTTTTGCCGCCCAAAAACTTGTGGGCTATAGCACAGTTGATTTTCAATAAAATTGAATTTTCTAAGAAATGTTTAGAAATAATCGAGCAATCAAAATGAAAATTGTCACAGCAATTACAGGTCCCGAAACCTATTGATAGAGGTATCAACCATCGTAATCGGACCATTTAATATTTTTGCCGCCCAAAAACTTGTGGGCTATAGCACAGTTGATTTTCAATAAAATTGAATTTTCTAAGAAATGTTTAGAAATAATCGAGCAATCAAAATGAAAATTGTCACAGCAATTACAGGTCCCGAAACCTATTGATAGAGGTATCAACCATCGTAATCGGACCATTTAATATTTTTGCCGCCCAAAAACTTGTGGGCTATAGCACAGTTGATTTTCAATAAAATTGAATTTTCTAAGAAATGTTTAGAAATAATCGAGCAATCAAAATGAAAATTGTCACAGCAATTACAGGTCCCGAAACCTATTGATAGAGGTATCAACCATCGTAATCGGACCATTTAATATTTTTGCCGCCCAAAAACTTGTGGGCTATAGCTCAGTTGATTTTCAATAAAATTGAATTTTCTAAGAAATGTTTAGAAATAATCGAGCAATCAAAATGAAAATTGTCACAGCAATTACAGGTCCCGACATCTATTGATAGAGGTATCAACCATCGTAATCGGACCATTTTAGATTTTTGCCGCCCAAAAACTTGTGGGCTATAGCACAGTTGATTTTCAATAAAATTGAATTTTCTAAGAAATGTTTAGAAATAATCGAGCAATCAAAATGAAAATTGTCACAGCAATTACAGATCCCGAAACCTATTGATAGAGGTATCAACCATCGTAATCGGACCATTTAATATTTTTGCCGCCCAAAAACTTGTGGGCTATAGCACAGTTGATTTTCAATAAAATTGAATTTTCTAAGAAATGTTTAGAAATAATCGAGCAATCAAAATGAAAATTGTCACAGCAATTACAGGTCCCGAAACCTATTGATAGAGGTATCAACCATCGTAATCGGACCATTTAATATTTTTGCCGCCCAAAAACTTGTGGGCTATAGCACAGTTGATTTTCAATAAAATTGAATTTTCTAAGAAATGTTTAGAAATAATCGAGCAATCAAAATGAAAATTGTCACAGCAATTACAGGTCCCGAAACCTATTGATAGAGGTATCAACCATCGTAATCGGACCATTTAATATTTTTGCCGCCCAAAAACTTGTGGGCTATAGCACAGTTGATTTTCAATAAAATTGAATTTTCTAAGAAATGTTTAGAAATAATCGAGCAATCAAAATGAAAATTGTCACAGCAATTACAGGTCCCGAAACCTATTGATAGAGGTATCAACCATCGTAATCGGACCATTTAATATTTTTGCCGCCCAAAAACTTGTGGGCTATAGCTCAGTTGATTTTCAATAAAATTGAATTTTCTAAGAAATGTTTAGAAATAATCGAGCAATCAAAATGAAAATTGTCACAGCAATTACAGGTCCCGAAACCTATTGATAGAGGTATCAACCATCGTAATCGGACCATTTAATTTTTTTGCCGCCCAAAAACTTGTGGGCTATAGTACAGTTGATTTTCAATAAAATTGAATTTTCTAAGAAATGTTTAGAAATAATCGAGCAATCAAAATGAAAATTGTCACAGCAATTACAGGTCCTGAAACCTATTGATAGAGGTATCAACCATCGTAATCGGACCATTTAATATTTTTGCCGCCCAAAAACTTGTGGGCTATAGCACAGTTGATTTTCAATAAAATTGAATTTTCTAAGAAATGTTTAGAAATAATCGAGCAATCAAAATGAAAATTGTCACAGCAATTACAGGTCCCGAAACCTATTGATAGAGGTATCAACCATCGTAATCGGACCATTTAATATTTTTGCCGCCCAAAAACTTGTGGGCTATAGCTCAGTTGATTTTCAATAAAATTGAATTTTCTAAGAAATGTTTAGAAATAATCGAGCAATCAAAATGAAAATTGTCACAGCAATTACAGGTCCCGAAACCTATTGATAGAGGTATCAACCATCGTAATCGGACCATTTAATATTTTTGCCGCCCAAAAACTTGTGGGCTATAGCTCAGTTGATTTTCAATAAAATTGAATTTTCTAAGAAATGTTTAGAAATAATCGAGCAATCAAAATGAAAATTGTCACAGCAATTACAGGTCCCGAAACCTATTGATAGAGGTATCAACCATCGTAATCGGACCATTTAATATTTTTGCCGCCCAAAAACTTGTGGGCTATAGCACAGTTGATTTTCAATAAAATTGAATTTTCTAAGAAATGTTTAGAAATAATCGAGCAATCAAAATGAAAATTGTCACAGCAATTACAGGTCCCGAAACCTATTGATAGAGGTATCAACCATCGTAATCGGACCATTTAATATTTTTGCCGCCCAAAAACTTGTGGGCTATAGCACAGTTGATTTTCAATAAAATTGAATTTTCTAAGAAATGTTTAGAAATAATCGAGCAATCAAAATGAAAATTGTCACAGCAATTACAGGTCCCGAAACCTATTGATAGAGGTATCAACCATCGTAATCGGACCATTTAATATTTTTGCCGCCCAAAAACTTGTGGGCTATAGCTCAGTTGATTTTCAATAAAATTGAATTTTCTAAGAAATGTTTAGAAATAATCGAGCAATCAAAATGAAAATTGTCACAGCAATTACAGGTCCCGAAACCTATTGATAGAGGTATCAACCATCGTAATCGGATCATTTTAGATTTTTGCCGCCCAAAAACTTGTGGGCTATAGCACAGTTGATTTTCAATAAAATTGAATTTTCTAAGAAATGTTTAGAAATAATCGAGCAATCAAAATGAAAATTGTCACAGCAATTACAGATCCCGAAACCTATTGATAGAGGTATCAACCATCGTAATCGGACCATTTAATATTTTTGCCGCCCAAAAACTTGTGGGCTATAGCACAGTTGATTTTCAATAAAATTGAATTTTCTAAGAAATGTTTAGAAATAATCGAGCAATCAAAATGAAAATTGTCACAGCAATTACAGGTCCCGAAACCTATTGATAGAGGTATCAACCATCGTAATCGGACCATTTAATATTTTTGCCGCCCAAAAACTTGTGGGCTATAGCACAGTTGATTTTCAATAAAATTGAATTTTCTAAGAAATGTTTAGAAATAATCGAGCAATCAAAATGAAAATTGTCACAGCAATTACAGGTCCCGAAACCTATTGATAGAGGTATCAACCATCGTAATCGAACCATTTAATATTTTTGCCGCCCAAAAACTTGTGGGCTATAGCACAGTTGATTTTCAATAAAATTGAATTTTCTAAGAAATGTTTAGAAATAATCGAGCAATCAAAATGAAAATTGTCACAGCAATTACAGGTCCCGAAACCTATTGATAGAGGTATCAACCATCGTAATCGGACCATTTTAGATTTTTGCCGCCCAAAAACTTGTGGGCTATAGCACAGTTGATTTTCAATAAAATTGAATTTTCTAAGAAATGTTTAGAAATAATCGAGCAATCAAAATGAAAATTGTCACAGCAATTACAGGTCCCGAAACCTATTGATAGAGGTATCAACCATCGTAATCGGACCATTTAATATTTTTGCCGCCCAAAAACTTGTGGGCTATAGCACAGTTAATTTTCAATAAAATTGAATTTTCTAAGAAATGTTTAGAAATAATCGAGCAATCAAAATGAAAATTGTCACAGCAATTACAGGTCCCGAAACCTATTGATAGAGGTATCAACCATCGTAATCGGATCATTTAATATTTTTGCCGCCCAAAAACTTGTGGGCTATAGCACAGTTGATTTTCAATAAAATTGAATTTTCTAAGAAATGTTTAGAAATAATCGAGCAATCAAAATGAAATTTGTCACAGCAATTACAGGTCCCGAAACCTATTGATAGAGGTATCAACCATCGTAATCGGACCATTTAATATTTTTGCCGCCCAAAAACTTGTGGGCTATAGCACAGTTGATTTTCAATAAAATTGAATTTTCTAAGAAATGTTTAGAAATAATCGAGCAATCAAAATGAAAATTGTCACAGCAATTACAGGTCCCGAAACCTATTGATAGAGGTATCAACCATCGTAATCGGACCATTTAATATTTTTGCCGCCCAAAAACTTGTGGGCTATATATAGCTCAGTTGATTTTCAATAAAATTGAATTTTCTAAGAAATGTTTAGAAATAATCGAGCAATCAAAATGAAAATTGTCACAGCAATTACAGGTCCCGAAACCTATTGATAGAGGTATCAACCATCGTAATCGGATCATTTAATATTTTTGCCGCCCAAAAACTTGTGGGCTATAGCACAGTTGATTTTCAATAAAATTGAATTTTCTAAGAAATGTTTAGAAATAATCGAGCAATCAAAATGAAAATTGTCACAGCAATTACAGATCCCGAAACCTATTGATAGAGGTATCAACCATCGTAATCGGACCATTTAATATTTTTGCCGCCCAAAAACTTGTGGGCTATAGCACAGTTGATTTTCAATAAAATTGAATTTTCTAAGAAATGTTTAGAAATAATCGAGCAATCAAAATGAAAATTGTCACAGCAATTACAGGTCCCGAAACCTATTGATAGAGGTATCAACCATCGTAATCGGACCATTTAATATTTTTGCCGCCCAAAAACTTGTGGGCTATAGCACAGTTGATTTTCAATAAAATTGAATTTTCTAAGAAATGTTTAGAAATAATCGAGCAATCAAAATGAAAATTGTCACAGCAATTACAGGTCCCGAAACCTATTGATAGAGGTATCAACCATCGTAATCGGACCATTTAATATTTTTGCCGCCCAAAAACTTGTGGGCTATAGCACAGTTGATTTTCAATAAAATTGAATTTTCTAAGAAATGTTTAGAAATAATCGAGCAATCAAAATGAAAATTGTCACAGCAATTACAGGTCCCGAAACCTATTGATAGAGGTATCAACCATCGTAATCGGACCATTTTAGATTTTTGCCGCCCAAAAACTTGTGGGCTATAGCACAGTTGATTTTCAATAAAATTGAATTTTCTAAGAAATGTTTAGAAATAATCGAGCAATCAAAATGAAAATTGTCACAGCAATTACAGGTCCCGAAACCTATTGATAGAAGTATCAACCATCGTAATCGGACCATTTAATATTTTTGCCGCCCAAAAACTTGTGGGCTATAGCACAGTTAATTTTCAATAAAATTGAATTTTCTAAGAAATGTTTAGAAATAATCGAGCAATCAAAATGAAAATTGTCACAGCAATTACAGGTCCCGAAACCTATTGATAGAGGTATCAACCATCGTAATCGGATCATTTAATATTTTTGCCGCCCAAAAACTTGTGGGCTATAGCTCAGTTGATTTTCAATAAAATTGAATTTTCTAAGAAATGTTTAGAAATAATCGAGCAATCAAAATGAAATTTGTCACAGCAATTACAGGTCCCGAAACCTATTGATAGAGGTATCAACCATCGTAATCGGACCATTTAATATTTTTGCCGCCCAAAAACTTGTGGGCTATAGCACAGTTGATTTTCAATAAAATTGAATTTTCTAAGAAATGTTTAGAAATAATCGAGCAATCAAAATGAAAATTGTCACAGCAATTACAGGTCCCGAAACCTATTGATAGAGGTATCAACCATCGTAATCGGACCATTTAATATTTTTGCCGCCCAAAAACTTGTGGGCTATAGCACAGTTGATTTTCAATAAAATTGAATTTTCTAAGAAATGTTTAGAAATAATCGAGCAATCAAAATGAAAATTGTCACAGCAATTACAGGTCCCGAAACCTATTGATAGAGGTATCAACCATCGTAATCGGACCATTTTAGATTTTTGCCGCCCAAAAACTTGTGGGCTATAGCACAGTTGATTTTCAATAAAATTGAATTTTCTAAGAAATGTTTAGAAATAATCGAGCAATCAAAATGAAAATTGTCACAGCAATTACAGGTCCCGAAACCTATTGATAGAGGTATCAACCATCGTAATCGGACCATTTAATATTTTTGCCGCCCAAAAACTTGTGGGCTATAGCACAGTTGATTTTCAATAAAATTGAATTTTCTAAGAAATGTTTAGAAATAATCGAGCAATCAAAATGAAAATTGTCACAGCAATTATAGGTCCAGAAACCTATTGATAGAGGTATCAACCATCGTAATCGGACCATTTAATATTTTTGCCGCCCAAAAACTTGTGGGCTATAGCACAGTTGATTTTCAATAAAATTGAATTTTCTAAGAAATGTTTAGAAATAATCGAGCAATCAAAATGAAATTTGTCACAGCAATTACAGGTCCCGAAACCTATTGATAGAGGTATCAACCATCGTAATCGGACCATTTAATATTTTTGCCGCCCAAAAACTTGTGGGCTACAGCACAGTTGATTTTCAATAAAATTGAATTTTCTAAGAAATGTTTAGAAATAATCAAGCAATCAAAATGAAAATTGTCACAGCAATTACAGGTCCCGAAACCTATTGATAGAGGTATCAACCACCGTAATCGGACCATTTAATATTTTTGCCGCCCAAAAACTTGTGGGCTATATCTCAGTTGATTTTCAATAAAATTGAATTTTCTAAGAAATGTTTAGAAATAATCGAGCAATCAAAATGAAATTTGTCACAGCAATTACAGGTCCCGAAACCTATTGATAGAGGTATCAACCATCGTAATCGGACCATTTAATATTTTTGCCGCCCAAAAACTTGTGGGCTATAGCACAGTTGATTTTCAATAAAATTGAATTTTCTAAGAAATGTTTAGAAATAATCGAGCAATCAAAATGAAAATTGTCACAGCAATTACAGGTCCCGAAACCTATTGATAGAGGTATCAACCATCGTAATCGGACCATTTTAGATTTTTGCCGCCCAAAAACTTGTGGGCTATAGCACAGTTGATTTTCAATAAAATTGAATTTTCTAAGAAATGTTTAGAAATAATCGAGCAATCAAAATGAAAATTGTCACAGCAATTACAGGTCCCGAAACCTATTGATAGAGGTATAAACCATCGTAATCGGACCATTTAATATTTTTGCCGCCCAAAAACTTGTGGGCTATAGCTCAGTTGATTTTCAATAAAATTGAATTTTCTAAGAAATGTTTAGAAATAATCGAGCAATCAAAATGAAAATTGTCACAGCAATTACAGGTCCCGAAACCTATTGATAGAGGTATCAACCATCGTAATCGGACCATTTAATATTTTTGCCGCCCAAAAACTTGTGGGCTATAGCACAGTTGATTTTCAATAAAATTGAATTTTCTAAGAAATGTTTAGAAATAATCGAGCAATCAAAATGAAATTTGTCACAGCAATTACAGGTCCCGAAACCTATTGATAGAGGTATCAACCATCGTAATCGGACCATTTAATATTTTTGCCGCCCAAAAACTTGTGGGCTATAGCACAGTTGATTTTCAATAAAATTGAATTTTCTAAGAAATGTTTAGAAATAATCGAGCAATCAAAATGAAAATTGTCACAGCAATTACAGATCCCGAAACCTATTGATAGAGGTATCAACCATCGTAATCGGACCATTTAATATTTTTGCCGCCCAAAAACTTGTGGGCTATAGCACAGTTGATTTTCAATAAAATTGAATTTTCTAAGAAATGTTTAGAAATAATCGAGCAATCAAAATGAAAATTGTCACAGCAATTACAGATCCCGAAACCTATTGATAGAGGTATCAACCATCGTAATCGGACCATTTAATATTTTTGCCGCCCAAAAACTTGTGGGCACAGTTGATTTTCAATAAAATTGAATTTTCTAAGAAATGTTTAGAAATAATCGAGCAATCAAAATGAAAATTGTCACAGCAATTACAGGTCCCGAAATCTATTGATAGAGGTATCAACCATCGTAATCGGACCATTTTAGATTTTTGCCGCCCAAAAACTTGTGGGCTATAGCACAGTTGATTTTCAATAAAATTGAATTTTCTAAGAAATGTTTAGAAATAATCGAGCAATCAAAATGAAAATTGTCACAGCAATTACAGATCCCGAAACCTATTGATAGAGGTATCAACCATCGTAATCGGACCATTTAATATTTTTGCCGCCCAAAAACTTGTGGGCTATAGCACAGTTGATTTTCAATAAAATTGAATTTTCTAAGAAATGTTTAGAAATAATCGAGCAATCAAAATGAAAATTGTCACAGCAATTACAGGTCCCGAAACCTATTGATAGAGGTATCAACCATCGTAATCGGACCATTTAATATTTTTGCCGCCCAAAAACTTGTGGGCTATAGCTCAGTTGATTTTCAATAAAATTGAATTTTTTAAGAAATGTTTAGAAATAATCGAGCAATCAAAATGAAAATTGTCACAGCAATTACAGGTCCCGAAACCTATTGATAGAGGTATCAACCATCGTAATCGGACCATTTAATATTTTTGCCGCCCAAAAACTTGTGGGCTATAGCACAGTTGATTTTCAATAAAATTGAATTTTCTAAGAAATGTTTAGAAATAATCGAGCAATCAAAATGAAAATTGTCACAGCAATTACAGATCCCGAAACCTATTGATAGAGGTATCAACCATCGTAATCGGACCATTTAATATTTTTGCCGCCCAAAAACTTGTGGGCTATAGCACAGTTGATTTTCAATAAAATTGAATTTTCTAAGAAATGTTTAGAAATAATCGAGCAATCAAAATGAAAATTGTCACAGCAATTACAGGTCCCGAAACCTATTGATAGAGGTATCAACCATCGTAATCGGACCATTTAATATTTTTGCTGCCCAAAAACTTGTGGGCTATAGCACAGTTGATTTCAATAAAATTGAATTTTCTAAGAAATGTTTAGAAATAATCGAGCAATCAAAATGAAAATTGTCACAGCAATTACAGATCCCGAAACCTATTGATAGAGGTATCAACCATCGTAATCGGACCATTTAATATTTTTGCCGCCCAAAAACTTGTGGGCTATAGCACAGTTGATTTTCAATAAAATTGAATTTTCTAAGAAATGTTTAGAAATAATCGAGCAATCAAAATGAAAATTGTCACAGCAATTATAGGTCCCGAAACCTATTGATAGAGGTATCAACCATCGTAATCGGACCATTTAATATTTTTGCCGCCCAAAAACTTGTGGGCTATAGCACAGTTGATTTTCAATAAAATTGAATTTTCTAAGAAATGTTTAGAAATAATCGAGCAATCAAAATGAAAATTGTCACAGCAATTACAGGTCCCGAAACCTATTGATAGAGGTATCAACCATCGTAATCGGACCATTTAATATTTTTGCCGCCCAAAAACTTGTGGGCTATAGCACAGTTGATTTTCAATAAAATTGAATTTTCTAAGAAATGTTTAGAAATAATCGAGAAATCAAAATGAAAATTGTCACAGCAATTACAGGTCCCGAAACCTATTGATAGGGGTATCAACCATCGTAATCGGACCATTTTAGATTTTTGCCGTCCAAAAACTTGTGGGCTATAGCACAGTTGATTTCAATAAAATTGAATTTTCTAAGAAATGTTTAGAAATAATCGAGCAATCAAAATGAAAATTGTCACAGCAATTACAGATCCCGAAACCTATTGATAGAGGTATCAACCATCGTAATCGGACCATTTAATATTTTTGCCGCCCAAAAACTTGTGGGCTATAGCACAGTTGATTTTCAATAAAATTGAATTTTCTAAGAAATGTTTAGAAATAATCGAGCAATCAAAATGAAAATTGTCACAGCAATTACAGATCCCGAAACCTATTGATAGAGGTATCAACCATCGTAATCGGACCATTTAATATTTTTGCCGCCCAAAAACTTGTGGGCTATAGCACAGTTGATTTTCAATAAAATTGAATTTTCTAAGAAATGTTTAGAAATAATCGAGCAATCAAAATGAAAATTGTCACAGCAATTACAGGTCCCGAAACCTATTGATAGAGGTATCAACCATCGTAATCGGACCATTTAATATTTTTGCCGCCCAAAAACTTGTGGGCTATAGCACAGTTGATTTTCAATAAAATTGAATTTTCTAAGAAATGTTTAGAAATAATCGAGCAATCAAAATGAAATTTGTCACAGCAATTACAGGTCCCGAAACCTATTGATAGAGGTATCAACCATCGTAATCGGACCATTTAATATTTTTGCCGCCCAAAAACTTGTGGGCTATAGCACAGTTGATTTTCAATAAAATTGAATTTTCTAAGAAATGTTTAGAAATAATCGAGCAATCAAAATGAAAATTGTCACAGCAATTACAGGTCCCGAAACCTATTGATAGAGGTATCAACCATCGTAATCGGACCATTTAATATTTTTGCCGCCCAAAAACTTGTGGGCTATAGCACAGTTGATTTTCAATAAAATTGAATTTTCTAAGAAATGTTTAGAAATAATCGAGCAATCAAAATGAAAATTGTCACAGCAATTACAGATCCCGAAACCTATTGATAGAGGTTTCAACCATCGTAATCGGACCATTTAATATTTTTGCCGCCCAAAAACTTGTGGGCTATAGCACAGTTGATTTTCAATAAAATTGAATTTTCTAAGAAATGTTTAGAAATAATCGAGCAATCAAAATGAAATTTGTCACAGCAATTACAGGTCCCGAAACCTATTGATAGAGGTATCAACCATCGTAATCGGACCATTTAATATTTTTGCCGCCCAAAAAATTGTGGGCTATAGCACAGTTGATTTTCAATAAAATTGAATTTTCTAAGAAATGTTTAGAAATAATCGAGCAATCAAAATGAAAATAAATTGTCACAGCAATTACAGGTCCCGAAACCTATTGATAGAGGTATCAACCATCGTAATCGGACCATTTAATATTTTTGCCGCCCAAAAACTTGTGGGCTATAGCACAGTTGATTTTCAATAAAATTAAATTTTCTAAGAAATGTTTAGAAATAATCGAGCAATCAAAATGAAAATTGTCACAGCAATTGCAGGTCCCGAAACCTATTGATAGAGGTATCAACCATCGTAATCGGACCATTTTAGATGTTTGCCGCCCATAAACTTGTGGGCTATAGCACAGTTGATTTTCAATAAAATTGAATTTTCTAAGAAATGTTTAGAAATAATCGAGCAATCAAAATGAAAATTGTCACAGCAATTACAGATCCCGAAACCTATTGATAGAGGTATCAACCATCGTAATCGGACCATTTAATATTTTTGCCGCCCAAAAACTTGTGGGCTATAGCACAGTTGATTTTCAATAAAATTGAATTTTCTAAGAAATGTTTAGAAATAATCGAGCAATCAAAATGAAATTTGTCACAGCAATTACAGGTCCCGAAACCTATTGATAGAGGTATCAACCATCGTAATCGGACCATTTAATATTTTTGCCGCCCAAAAACTTGTGGGCTATAGCACAGTTGATTTTCAATAAAATTGAATTTTCTAAGAAATGTTTAGAAATAATCGAGCAATCAAAATGAAAATTGTCACAGCAATTACAGATCCCGAAACCTATTGATAGAGGTATCAACCATCGTAATCGGACCATTTAATATTTTTGCCGCCCAAAAACTTGTGGGCTATAGCACAGTTGATTTTCAATAAAATTGAATTTTCTAAGAAATGTTTAGAAATAATCGAGCAATCAAAATGAAATTTGTCACAGCAATTACAGGTCCCGAAACCTATTGATAGAGGTATCAACCATCGTAATCGGACCATTTAATATTTTTGCCGCCCAAAAACTTGTGGGCTATAGCACAGTTGATTTTCAATAAAATTGAATTTTCTAAGAAATGTTTAGAAATAATCGAGCAATCAAAATGAAAATTGTCACAGCAATTACAGGTCCCGAAACCTATTGATAGAGGTATCAACCATCGTAATCGGACCATTTAATATTTTTGCCGCCCAAAAACTTGTGGGCTATAAGCTCAGTTGATTTTAAATAAAATTGAATTTTCTAAGAAATGTTTAGAAATAATCGAGCAATCAAAATGAAAATTGTCACAGCAATTACAGGTCCCGAAACCTATTGATAGAGGTATCAACCATCGTAATCGGACCATTTAATATTTTTGCCGCCCAAAAACTTGTGGGCTATAGCTCAGTTGATTTTCAATAAAATTGAATTTTTTAAGAAATGTTTAGAAATAATCGAGCAATCAAAATGAAAATTGTCACAGCAATTACAGGTCCCGAAACCTATTGATAGAGGTATCAACCATCGTAATCGGACCATTTAATATTTTTGCCGCCCAAAAACTTGTGGGCTATAGCACAGTTGATTTTCAATAAAATTGAATTTTCTAAGAAATGTTTAGAAATAATCGAGCAATCAAAATGAAAATTGTCACAGCAATTACAGGTCCCGAAACCTATTGATAGAGGTATCAACCATCGTAATCGGACCATTTAATATTTTTGCCGCCCAAAAACTTGTGGGCTATAGCACAGTTGATTTTCAATAAAATTGAATTTTCTAAGAAATGTTTAGAAATAATCGAGCAATCAAAATGAAAATTGTCACAGCAATTACAGGTCCCGAAACCTATTGATAGAGGTATCAACCATCGTAATCGGACCATTTAATATTTTTGCCGCCCAAAAACTTGTGGGCTATAAGCTCAGTTGATTTTCAATAAAATTGAATTTTTTAAGAAATGTTTAGAAATAATCGAGCAATCAAAATGAAAATTGTCACAGCAATTACAGGTCCCGAAACCTATTGATAGAGGTATCAACCATCGTAATCGGACCATTTAATATTTTTGCCGCCCAAAAGCTTGTGGGCTATAGCACAGTTGATTTTCAATAAAATTGAATTTTCTAAGAAATGTTTAGAAATAATCGAGCAATCAAAATGAAAATTGTCACAGCAATTACAGATCCCGAAACCTATTGATAGAGGTATCAACCATCGTAATCGGACCATTTAATATTTTTGCCGCCCAAAAACTTGTGGGCTATAGCACAGTTGATTTTCAATAAAATTGAATTTTCTAAGAAATGTTTAGAAATAATAGAGCAATCAAAATGAAATTTGTCACAGCAATTACAGGTCCCGAAACCTATTGATAGAGGTATCAACCATCGTAATCGGACCATTTAATATTTTTGCTGTCCAAAAACTTGTGGGCTATAGCACAGTTGATTTTCAATAAAATTGAATTTTCTAAGAAATGTTTAGAAATAATCGAGCAATCAAAATGAAAATTGTCACAGCAATTACAGATCCCGAAACCTATTGATAGAGGTATCAACCATCGTAATCGGACCATTTAATATTTTTGCCGCCCAAAAACTTCTGGGCTATAGCACTACAATGAAGGTATCAACGTGTCCTCCTAGTCTAAAAAGGCCGGGTAAACCGCTAAACCACCTTTGTTGAATGACAGGTCTAGGGACCTGTAACTGCTGTGCCAACGCGTATTTAGATTCCATAATTATTTCCGTGCATTTCATAGAAAATTCGATATGATGGAAATCACCTTACTATAGATCAGACGATTCAGAGTTATAAAAATCCAAAATCTGCAATTGTGCTTCGATTGCTGTTCTTGATACCTCTAATGATAGGCCTTAGTACCTGTAATTTTTATGCCAACGAGTATTTAGGGTCCTTGATTCCATTGAAAATCACCTTACTATACATCAGTCGATTAAGAGCCATACAAATCCAAAATCTGCAATTGTGCTCCGATTTTTGTTCTTGATACCTTTAATGACAGGTCTAGGGACTTGTAACTGCTGTGCCAACGCGTATTTAGACAGCCAATGCTCATTATTTAGTTTATAAATTTGACGCCAAAGTATGCCAATCCAAATGAGTATTTTTGACGAACTTTGATAATAAATAGAGCAATAAAACTCCGATTACAGAAAAAATAGTCAACTGGACAACGCGACATTTATTTACGAATCCAGAGACAAAGAATATATCACTTGGAAATAGATGTGAGGAGCACCGCTATAGTTATTTAATCTTGTGTTTTGTGGCTTGCTCGCTTCGCTCTGCGGTATGCAAACTGCTGCTTCAGGAAGAAGCTAGCAAGCTGACGAATGACAGATGGTCAAGTATCACTTCTTTCGTAAAAACTCGGCAGGTCTGGCCAAAGTTGGACTTGCCGAGATCCAAACAGCTGATCTCACTTCAGTTAAGTCAGATCAGTGCGGGTGATTACGGGGCACTGTCTCATAGGGAGCCATGCGAGTAGACTTGGTGTCTTTTCACAGGACTACTGTCATAGTTGCGAGGACGAAGAGGAGGAAGAGACAGTACTTCATCTTCTTTGCAACTGCCCTCGTCTGGCACGAAACAGACTAAAGTTTCTAGGGACACCCCTCTTTAAAGACCAGACCGACCTCTCTAGGATGGACGTCAGGAGTATCCAGTGCTTTGTTAACAGCTCAAAATTGTTCCAATGAGTTGGAGGAAACAATTATTCGTGGTATGGCTACGGGCCACTTTTGTGTCTATGCCTGGTCCTAGTGGACCGCCACCCAAACCTAACCTAACCTAAGGGTAATCAAATATCAGCGTTGAGAATGTTGTAAGCAGTTCTTGAACGATTATTTCAGAAAATAATACACGACGATTCGTATTTGATACACGATAGAGTGATGAGCAGGCGGTACAGTGAAGGATTAATAGTGCAATAAATAAGTGTGGAAGTGGATTATAGTATTATTCGCTTGGAATACAGACATTTAAAAAAAACACTTGTTTAAATATTTCGTAAATTGTATAGGTTTAAAAAATCACTCTATCAATTTCGGATTGTTAGGGCATCATCAGGAGTATCTACAAATGTGTGCATTAAGTGTGTTTCGCCAAGTGCCCACGACAGATAGTGTAAAAAGTATTCGCTTGGAATAATTGTATTAGAATATTTTTTGATGCACATCGTTTTAACAGATCACGGAATTGTCACCTTCTTTGCCTTTAAAATCCGCATGTAATACATTTTTGTTACATTTAAAATCTCACATTTTAAGCCAAAACTACAAATGGAAAAAATCTTCCTAGAGGTGTTATGAAGTTTAAGAGTGGTTTATTTCACTTAAAAGTGAACATTTCGAAATAATTATTACAAAAATGCATTTCTAACTTTAGGGAGAGGAGGAACATTGGCACGCCAGCAATAACCTAAAAAACAATGATGCGGTAGCCGAAGCTAAACATCTCGGTAAAATATATGAGAAGTTACAGCAACAGGCTCAAATTGAGTTCGATGGCCTAGACTAGT
The DNA here is from genome assembly GCA_958295665.1 of Tipula vernalis. Taxonomy (NCBI): domain Eukaryota; kingdom Metazoa; phylum Arthropoda; class Insecta; order Diptera; family Tipulidae; genus Tipula; species Tipula vernalis. The sequence goes on from OY282560.1 coordinate 18,913,153, forward strand.
AGAGCTCTTAAATGTATGTAAAGGATAAAAGCGTTACACGTTCTACTAATGTACGAATTACATTCATCTCAATTATCTTTTTTTAATAATTTGGTTTACATTCTCGGTGAAAATTGCCAAAAGTTGTCCTTAGGGACGATGGTGATTGACGATCTACTTGTAAAACTTCAGCAGTCAGTCTTTGGTACTCAAAGCTATGCTGATCATCTTGTTAGTACTATCGCTGGAAAGCATCTGAATGTGTTATCCGACTTAATGCATAATGCCTTATGTATTGTGCAGTCGTAGTGCGGTGGACAGGATTTACACGTCAATCGATCTAAAACTGATTTAGTTATATTTTACCAGGCATCGAAATATTGATGGCCTAACTGTGGCCTTTCTTTTTCGGGAGGACGATTAACAGATCCGACCTCGTTAAGCATTTAGGTGTCTTCTGGAACAGTAAACTTTCCTGAAATTTTCACCCTGAGTATAAACTTCAAAAATCGACTGCCATCTTTTGACAGTGTATGCGAACCTTCGGGAAAACCAGGGGTTTAACTCCCAAAATGCTGTGTTTCATCTATAAATCGTTGGTTCTACCAATCAACTCCCCTTCTCAACCCATCAACTCCCCTTCTTGCCATGGAATCAATTCTATTCTTTCCACAGCTACATTCTTTCATTCTTTGTTCAGCTTGTTCTCCTGCGTGGCAGAACAATAGAACAATTTTAAATGATTACGCATCATTAGTACCAGAAATTATTATGGTTAATGATAGACTGATGTCTGAATTCAATTTCACTAATTTATATTCGGTGGCGCGACCTTCGAGAGATCAGTGAAGATCACCGGAATTTCTTGAGAACTTGCACGAGTCGATAGTCTTTTTTTTTATGGCTCCTCGCACCGTCAATAGTTCTGGTTATGGAGTGTACTCTAGGTTTGAGCTGATTTTTTCAGGCTGCCTGGGTAGGTACTGCATAGTTTTCCAAGTGGAAGCAATTGCTGTTACGCACTGCGTAATTGAGGCATTGAATCTCGCTGATACAGATAAAAACTTTGTTTTCTGTACAAACAGCACTTCGTGCTGGATAATCTCTTGACTGTGTCAAAATTTGTTAAGGACTATAAATACTTTATACATTTCTCTGTTTAAATCATAGAGTGGCATTGAGGGCAACGATATTGTGATTTTCTAGCAAATGCAGGGACTGCGTTAAAATTTATCGGTCCCGAACCAGTTGCTTTCTTACCATTTAACTATGTTAAGACGGCGATCCAAAATTGTCCTATAAGTGAATTAAAACAGGAATGGCTTGTTACTGGTAGCTGCCGGATTGCGAAACTTTTTATTAGTAGACCTAACTTGGGGGCCACTAGGTTTGCTTTATCTCTCAACAAGAACCAGTCGAGAGTCTTGCTTGCGGCTCCATGCGAGGATTGCCTTGAATACGATGATGACTGCATTCACTTCGTGTGCAGGTATCCTGCTTTCAACGGAGTTAGGTTGTAATTATTTTACTCTACAGGACTATTGCTAAAGATCAGCTGTATTCCTTGCCTTGGCCTAAACTGCTTCAGTTTACTAAGGCTACAGCACGCTGTCGCGATTTAGGATAGAATCACTGGTTTGCAGCACGGGCCCTTCGTGGCATAGAGTGCGGAACCTCGGGTATATACTAGGCTATGTACTTAACCTTGCTAAGTTGAGTGGATACCAAGAAGAAAATTTAATCTTCCAGTTTGTCCAACATAGACAACTGGAAAAACAATTCAATCGATATATCCTGGTTTGTTCATTAATACAGCATAATGGATAGAAACATTTTCTATCCACTATGTTGTATTAATGAACAATAAAATATTTCACAACGATACAAACCATCCTTCCTCAAACCAAATACTAACACAAACTATACACAAATTAACCTGCAATTATATATCTTATTAACCAATTATCACAGATAAATAGTTTGCTGACATAAATAAAATTTTATTGTTTATTTGCCTCCGTTCATATAAAGTGTGTACACATAATGTACGAGTAGTTGTATGGTGAAAAGAAGAAAATTAAAGTTATTTACTCTCACATCACCGCAACGCCATTAATACAATTCATCCCCCCATGTGTATCTGTGTATTCGAATACGGAAAATTATCGAATACATTTGTGTACCGTTTTTCTTCTTCAAGTTTTCTTTAATTTGAAATACGGGAATAATACATAATGAACGTTCATTTACGATTCATGGCAGATGGGTCGGTTGATCGGGCGGTAAAAGAAGTGCGATACTCGAGTAGACGAAAAAATTTTCGAAGAACAAATTTATATTCGCAAATCAATTCATAAAAAGGAGAGAAAAAAAGAAAACATTTGTGTGAAACACATAAAAGGAAAAACGACAAACAAAAGAAAACAAAAAATTTTCTTTTCACCCATACCGGATTTTCTTTAGATTTCAAGTTGTATATCGTTTTTCGTTTTACTTGAGTTTTTTTTTTTTTTATGTTACGGGAATTAGTGAGGTCGATGAGTATTCGACATAAGTGTTAAAATTCCGTTCCTAGAATGAGTCCACTGAAATCCAGTTTAGTTTTTGCAACTTTGGTAACTCAATTCAGTTTTTGTTCTTTTATAATATCGCCCTACCATCTTAGGCTATCGGATGAAAACTGATTTAATTGCGACTTCAAAATCAGCGCTAGACCGAGAAAAGATTTTTATGTTAAAAATATGTTCTCTAAAATAAATGAAAATATCTGGCCGTTTGTCCAATATAAAATATAGAATAGTCCTCCGACGACAGTTTATAAACGCCAGAGCCATTATAAATTGAGTGTTTTCTTTATATTTGATATTTTGTTCTAATTCTTTGTCGGAAATCCTGCTATTTGTTGGAGAAAACTTTGCTCCATTCGAATGACCACCCTGAAGAAGGAACGAGTAATAGTTTTAAGAGATGTTGAAACTTTTAAAAATTTGAGAAATGGAAAACATTAGATAACTTCAGAATTTCAAATTACGTACTGTGCAAAGAAAATTTCCGAATGAGGAGAAGTATTTGTCGATAAAGATAAGGTTAATTATCGCAAAATTTCTACAACTAGTAGATCAAAAACTAAATCATTCAAAAAATGTCATGTTGTGTGTCGATGTTATGCCGTTATAGCATTTTGGGCAAATGAACATGTTCCAAGTTGATCATACATTAGGAAAGAAGAATTTGTTTTTAGAAGTTAGATAATTGCAAAACTATTTGAGATGCGACTATGAATCAAGCTATTAACCGATTTTTGTTTGACCGAGAAAAAATTCGTCTGCGGGTCGAAGTTTAATAAATTGCAAAGTGTTTTTCTGTTGGAACAAAGTGATTTGTATTAAGTAAAATTAACCAAGTATTTGATCTGCTTTGATTGCTGTCCTTACATTGTGCAATAAAAAATGTTATTGGATGATTTACGGCATATAAAATTAGACTGCGATGAGCAGTAATCTCAAGAGTGATCGATGGAGGCAAACATTTTAGAAAGTTTGGTTTAAGAAAAAATTGTTACAGAACAGTTCATGTAAGCATGTAAATTGATGAAATAGAGATAGAGATCGCTGAGTTGTTTATAGGGTTCCCTTCTTGAAATTGAAATTTTTTGCTGTCCTCGAAATCTTTTTCTAGGGCAGATTCCAATGGGGAAAAAATGTCTGTGTGTACATGATGTTCGATGGAAATAAAATTGTTCGAGTATAGGGAATATTGCAGAAATTCATTTAGGCTTCAGGGATTATGATATTTTACATCATGGTATCGTATTACGTGGTAAATCCCTATATATAGAGGATATTAAAGCAACAGTCTCTTAAATAATTGCTTTATGCTAGTCCGACGTTAACTTGGAATAACGTGAAAAATATTCCACTACAGGTATTCAAGTTGCTTCAAATGTTTGAATGTTCGATGGTCTTGAAGCTCGACCAAGTAATACAGTGAGTTAAAATTTGCACTTATCTGTTTATTTGTACGATAACGAAAGCAGCACGTATACTGAACTGGCGTATAGAAACTCACTATACTATGTGAATTTAACCCGCCCTAGGACGGAATTTGAATGCAAAATTTTTTATTTTTTTCTACAGGAAGAGTCCTAAACCTAATGATGGGCACACTGACACCTCTGGGTGCTATTGCACATCTTAATAAATTTCGCAATATTCAACATATATAAGCTGATTTGAAAAATAAAATTAGATAAATAGGAAAAAATACGTTTTTTGAATGTGCATGTACGACTTGCTGATGGTGATCGCATAGGTCTAAATAACAGGAAGTTGCCGGCGACGCAAGATAAATAAAATCGATAGTGCCAGATTTATTCAAGGGATCAGTTGCTGTTTTATTGCACTTCGAAATTATTTTAGCCTTTACGAAATTCTGGGTGGGTTCTTCGATAATTAATCGGGTGCCATTACACAATTGCTTCTTGCGATTGTGGTTTCTCAGAAGCATGATAATTACACCATTTTTCAGAAGAACATATGAGATGGCTTACCAAATGGAGTTTGATTGCTGAACAATTCAATAGAGAAATTAAGGTGAGTGTGTAGTTTATGCTAAAAAATAATAATAAAAAATTACACTGTTAAATTAGCTAATTTATTGTACTTTTCGATTTTTCGTACCACCAAACCCTGCATAGGAAACCGATTATTTATAGCTGGACCATTTGTTTATCTCGTTGACTAAAAGCATCCAAACATGTTAAACATTACTATATTTCAGAGAATTTAAAAGTTGGCTGATTTTTGATAAAAAAAAATAATTTTTTAGCGCCGATCCTAGAGATGTCTCGAAGGTCCCGCATAATTTTTAGAATAGCTAGACCATATAGTTGTCTATGGTACCAAGCTGATTCAATTGGCGGTACAAATTTTTTTTATTCATCCAAATTTTTGAAAATTCTATATTCCGCGAAATATGGTAAAGCTCATCACAGTTGGATCACGTTAGCCACAGAGACTGGTACTTTACTAAGTTATTCTAAAAACTTAGCAAAACCTTGTGCAGAATCTTGCAGAGCAAAACCTTGTATTCCACCGAGCGATCCGAAAATGTGGGTAGGATCTTGTGAACATTTCTGTGATCGGCGATATAACAACTTTTATAATCCTCTTAAATTATTAAAAATTTCAATTTCTGTGAAATAAAGTAATGTTCATCACAATTGGATCAGCTCGCTGACATAGACAGCCTTTTGGTCTATAGCTATTCTAAAAAATATGTGGGACCTTCGGGATATCTCCAGGATTGGCGCTAAAAAATTATTTTAATAAACAAAAATCAGTCAACTTTTGAACTCTCTGAAATCTAGTAAGATTCAACACAATTGGATGCTTTTAAGCTATCTGAAAATAACCTGTTTCCTATGCATGGTTTGATGGTACGAAAAATCCCAAAGTACAAAAAAATTTAACTTTTCATATCATCTAAATTCCAATTGGAAAAATAGCCAGTTTAACAGTGTAATTTTTATTATTTTTTTAGCATAAACTTCACATTGATATATTACGAGTATCATTGTGACTTTTTGATAAATCCTCAACTGCTGAATGTTGCCAAAAATGCTGCTTATTAAATCTTCAGTTGTCTTTCCACTTGGAATTTGAATGTCGTTTTCTCCAACAATTCCTGCCATATTGATTGTAAGAGTCAATTGTTCGAAGAGTTTCCTCGTTGGGCTAAATTTAATACAACACTCAATGATTTCTGTGTGCGACCCTCTTGGGAAAGTCGCCACCGACATCTAAATCTTTTCCGCCACACGGGATGTCAGATTCCATCACTTGGTCAATGCAGCGAAGCCCGTGTTTGGACACCATTGTAATTTCGTCTAAAGCTTTGCTTCTGGTGGGTCCACGTGCATTGAAGAGATAGATGTATCGAGCACGATTTTTCCTATTCCTTTGCAGTAGGCCATCAATGTGGTGTAAAAGAACGTCTTCGCTGAGTCATCGGCACCGTCAAAATAAAAGAGTTTCTGCTTTTCATGCATGCTTTCTGCTGCTACCATTATCTTGATAAATGCATTGGTTTGGCCTCATTGAGTTTCTCGATTTGGTCGTCTGTTTGTCAAACTTCTTCAGCTTGATCACAGGCTTCTTCTTCAAGAGGATTTTCTTGTCGCACTGTCAATCTAACAGTTTAACACGACATGAAAGCATATAATCAAGGGTCAAATTTTCTTCGTCTTCGTTTACAAATATTACTTCATTTGAGGTCGGAACATTATATCGGCGTCGATCAGAATGTCTATCGCATCTAAATACCATACTTACAATCGGAATTAGTTCAACTGCTTCATTTGGGCGCGAAGCTTCTTGTGCCTCTACATAATTGACAGCTTTGAGCCGGTCGGTTGTTTACATGAAAGAAACGGTCCAGTTCGTTACATATAATTGTGCATATTGAGCCGCCTGATTGTCAATTGGTTCCAAATGCAAAGTGCGATGATGCGTTTGTTTGTGTATTTTAAATACATAAGGGCCTCGTCCTGGCAAATCGACAATTTTCGTTGTCAATTTTCGTTCAGTGTATGAATTGGCACAAGACTTTGACAAGACTTTTTAGCAGCACTTCAATTGGTCAAATGCTTCTCATTTCGGTAGGGTCTGGAAAGCAACCGCGGTGAATCACCGCTTTATCTTAAAAACACACATAAAAAATGAAGTGGTCTAACTTAGTTACAATCGGGTATTGTTGAAATTTGGCATCAATAATTCTAGAAGTTCCGAAAAGATTAAAAACAAAATGCTTAATATTTTACAACTTCACTACATCAAAGCGTACACTACCCCTTGTTGCCGGAAAAAATATTTAATCAAGGAAAGAAAAGAAAATTAAACGAAAATAAAATTTAGGAAAATTTTCTTCATTTTTCGACCTTTTTTGTGCGTGTGTGTGTGTGTGTGTGTGTGTGTGTGTGTGGGTCCTTTCGTTTTACTGTTCATTAAGCAAAACAAATCCATCAGGGAATTTGAAATTCAAGGAACATTCATTTTACATTAGTATTATGAATTACTTTTTCCCTATTTGTCGTAATCGTAACTTTATGTTGATCAAAGAGTAATTTTTTATGTACCTATACCTACTTGGAAAAATGGTCGATACTAAAAAACCATCATTTCCAACCATCCTCCTGTCTTAAATTAACATAAATACTAAGATAAACTGAGATATCCGTACCGTAACATTACGTACACACAATTTATATTCATATTACGAATATCAATAAATTATTCAATCTACATAAAGCGACTTGCAGCTTTAACATATTTCCAATAATTGTTGTATGCACATACTATACGTATACAAAAGCAGTAAGGTCTTCGTTCGATCCAACAACAATGAAATCATCGCATCACTGTATGAACTGTATCTGTTTGCATACGGAGATCAACGGTGCAGCAAACGGAAAATCTTTTAATTTAAACAATTTGGTGGAAACGCGAAATTTTTTTTTTTTTTGTAATTTTAATCGCAATAACGTTAAAGTAATAAAATGTTAATATTTTACATATTGCTTTCTTGTTGCTGGCAAAATGGAAAACTGGAAGAAAATATTTCCAACCTACGTTTCTACTGTATACGGATTTGTTATATACGGAATAATGGAAAACCTGTTGTATGTATAAATGAAAATATTCTCGTATGATAGAATAAAAAAATATTCAGCATAAATTATTGTCCGTGTATGCTTTCATGTGCACATCTTATGTTGGTATCGTTTAGTGTAAGCAATTCATACCGTTAGAAAATATGTACCGATATATTTCTTAAAATGAGATGCTTTGGTTTGAGGTGTAAATGTGTTGACCTCGATATGTCGAAAATACCGTCGATATGAAAAATTGGTATGATTATGATTTCATTTGATGGCAACACGAATAACCGCCCAAAAGCAAATTACTCGAAAATCAGAAATGAAAAATTTCCCAAAAAATTATCGTTTGTTAGGTGGTTGTGACCAATCGTCCAAATTTGTATGTTATGTCTCTTTTAATTGTGCATAAAGCTCAGACAATTTTTGGGAATAATGTCTAATATTAAAAGGATCATGAGGCCCACGGAGATTTTGTCTCATTTGTCCATTGATAATAAAATTTGGAAAGTTAATGGTTTACCGTTATATAATATAAAAAAAGTACAAAACTCCCTTTCCCAATTTTCTCGAAACCTTCGAAGTCATCAAATTTGTTCAAGTAATCAATTTTTTAACTGAAACATTCGAATGTTGCCAACCTACATTTTATCTAAATGATCCCTTTAAAAGTAGGAACAGAATAACCCTACTGCCAAGAGACCATTATCAATCAATAAAGATATTCGGCAGAAGGCAGTCATTGCCACCAAATCAACCGAATGTTCGAGAATCATCATCGCAGAAATTTTATCGATAAATCGTTAAATTTGGAAAAAATTATGAATTGAAGGTAATTTTGAAATGCCTATAGGCATAACCACACGTTTTTGTTGGTGATATTGTTTCGGGCGATTTTAAATTCTTCGTTTAGGCAATTATTTTGAGTTGTTAGACCTCACTTTATCCTGAGATTTCCGCTGGTGGGGGCTATTACTAAAGAGTAAAATAACGATGAGTATGGTTTGGTTGATACTGCCTATGGTTAACCTGTTTGTCGATGACCTCGACAGAGTATCAAATGACGTTACAGAGGCAATAGTTAATGCCTACCACAAAACTTGGAAAACATGAGACGGAATATCCGTAAACTTTTTAATAGGGCTAAGAGGACGAACGATTGGACTACCTATCAGAATTCCCTTACCCAATAAAACTTAGCTCTTAGGCAGAGCAAAAGACTCAGCTGGAAAAAACTTCTGTAAGAAAGTAGACAAACTACTTATGGCGTATCGACTTCAGAAGGCACTCTTCTTGGAGCACTGTTAAGAAACCAAGTGGAGAGACAACCACAACCAGGGAGGAGACTCTGGAATGTCTAGTGAGAGGCACTTCCCAGATGGTTCAGGAAGAATCCAACGCAAGTAGCGTACATCCGTATCTGATTCCAAAGGGGGCTCACGAGTTCTTGAGGCAGTTTTTTACGCCGGAACGGATAGGCTGGGCAGTCAAATCATTTGGCCATTTCAAATCACCTGAAGGGGACTGCGTATACGCCGCCTTTCTTTCTTTTATCTTATTATACTCTTCAGAGCCAGCTATAGCTTGAAATATGTTCCAAAAATACTGGAGGGAGGTTCGGGTGATTTTTATCCCTAAAGCGGGAAAAAATATCCCCAGAGAAGATTAGGTCTTATAGGCCTATTAGACTCACATCATTTTTACTGAAAAATCATTGAGACAATTCTGGGACTTTGTATCAGATCCAACACTCTCCAAAAGATACCCTTTGGACTCTAGGTAGCACGCATATTAAGCAGGAAAATCAACAAAAACGGCCCTACACGAGCTGACATCGGAAATCGAAGATACGCTTCAGAATAAAGAATTATTACTATGCTCCTTCATTGATATCCAGAGAGCTTTTTAAAACACTAGTTCCGAGGTAATTCAGGAACAATCACTAGCAAGGGGTATAGACCCCTCCACCGTAAGGTGAATTATGAACATGCTAAAATACAGGAGGATTATGGCCTCTTTTGGTGAGGCGCTCTCTCTCCCGCATTGTGGCTGATCGTGATGGATCAATTACTTACCAGATTGAGAAATTTAGACTTCTCGAACATTACCTATGCGGACGACCTAGTCTTGATGGTTAGGGGCAGATTCGCAAATACAGTAGGGGAAAGGATGCAACAGGCCCTAGAGGTAGTAAATGTTTGGTGCACGGAGGTGGGCCTTACGGTAAATCCCAACCAAATCAACTGCACTCTCTTTACTAACCGGAGGAAAATTGGCCTCCCGCCGATAGCCCTGGGGGGGGGGAGAGGGTAACTCTCCAACTGTCAACGGAGGTTAAATATCTGGGTGTCGTACTTGATCAGAAATTGACATGGATTCCCCACTTAAATCATATCACAAGGCGTTTGTGTGGTGGCCAAAGACGGAGCAGACTGGTGCACGGAGAATATTGGACAATTGGACAAGATCCAGAGGTTAATCTGTGTGGGTGCAACTGGAGCAATGAGGGCTTGTCCAACAGCTGCCCTTGAGAGAATAGTAAGGCTCTCACCACTGTACCTGCACATTAAAATAGTAGCCGGTTCAAGAGGTCTGAAATAATAGCCAAAATTAAAACTATAAGGCAGGACACAACAGTATCCTACATAAATTAAACTTTAAGGAGGAATTAATCCAACTATCAGATTTGATGGTAAGGACAATAGACTGTCTGAGGAATTTTACTATTAGCCGACACTGGTACAGAATATTGTCTCCTCCCTCCCCAGCCATGCTTCTGTATGGTATACGGATGGGTCAAATACAGATGCGGTATCGGTGCAGGGATAGTCGGATCCGACCTAGAGCTATGCATACCACTGGGAAGCACCCCACAGTTTTTCAGGCAGAGACCTTTGCTATTGAGGTATGTGTGTTTCAATATCTCAAAAAGAAATATAAGAAGACCGAGATCTATATAATCTCGGACAGCCAGACAGCTCTGCTAGCCTCAGATGCTTCAGTGTTCAACTGGGTAAAGCAGACAAAGTCACCCTTTTGTGGTCTCCTGGCCATTCTACCATTAGAGGAAATGAGGCAGCAGGCCGATGTGCAAAAATGGGAGCAAGCCGAGATTTCCTGGGTCCCAGTCCTAGTATTGCTTTTTTCCAAAACCCATTTGTCAGATGGTATAAAGGACTGGGAGCAGAACTATAGGAAATTAGTCTGGGAGTCCTCCATTGGGATGAGACAGGCCAAGAAATTATTCATTTATAATATTATACGTCTGGGAGAGGCACCGAGAATGGACCGCCAATCCCTAAGATCCCTTACCTGGTTTTCAACAGGGCACGATCCTTTTAACGGACATCTACATAAAATGGAAAGGTCCCTTATGGACCAGTGCACATTCTGCGACTGCGGTAAGGAGACATTGGAACACCTACTATTCACATGCGATGCTATCATCCTCAAAAGATTAAAGTTCCTCAATGCGTACATAATCCAGTGGCCTAACGCCGACCTACTGATTATGCATCAGGTAGCGGTGTTTATCAAGGATAAAGATCTACATTTCCAGTAGGAATCTTTAGGGATGCACAATAGGCCTCAATGGTCGCAGTGCTAAAATATACACTCGTGACCCGTTTGAATGAAGACTTTACAAGGTTTGAGCCTAAATTTTCATAAAATGAAAAAAAAAAAAAAGATTTCTGACACAATTTTAGCTACTAATTAGCAATTTAAATTTTAAAAGACTAAAATCTTTAAAGAAAAAAATGAAATTGTCTTAAAAATCGATTTTATACCATAAAAAACATTGGATACCCAATTCTGCTCGTCCATAAATTTTCCCCAAACAAAATTTCCATTCAACCCGCATCTAAACCACCTTTACTCATTTTCCATTTTTAATTTTCTCACGTTTTGCACCGGAATACAAAAAATTTTGCACTTTTTATTGTGAACATCAAACTTGAACAATTCATTACGGTTTATTGTTTTATTTCTATATTACATAATTTTATAGTATTAATTTAATTAAACCAAAATAAAATTATAAAGCGTGATTTGGATATTAATTGAATTCACCTGTTCTGTAAAATCGTATAAAATCGTTTTGTACATGGGAGCCCAACCAAAATAGAGGTTAAATATTAAGCAAAAATATTTCGCGCAGCTACATGCCAGAACCACTGAAACGCACAGAAAGCAATTAATTATATTATTAAGTAATACCAGGACATATATAACATGGATTATCGGATGGATCAAGTTGATATATTTATATTCTATAAACTATAATTCAATATCTATTATAAAAAAATGTTTTATATCGAAAAACGAGAACGGATAATCATGTCATGTGACGATATTATGAAAAAAAAAACTCATTTTATATGCAAATTAGATTCGGAAGCTTAAAAGCATATAAGAACATGGAAAATCGAAATAAAACCAACATTGTTCAGTTGTTCATTAATTTTTTGTTTTGTTCGTTTGCTAAAAAAATTTATCTGTAGCACACAAAAGCAGCACATCCCATATCTATAATGTTATATACACATACTCGTACGTATAGTTACTGCAATACACTTCTCTAGTTTTTATAAGACACAAAAAAACACGAGATTTTTTACTAAAAAGAACTGTTCTGTGTGACAAGAAGTTGAATAATCGTTTGCCATCTACTCTACACAATCTAGACGAGTATAGATACAAAGTATAAATTCGTAATTTTTTTTTGTCTATTTGTACTACTTGCATTGTAATATTTGTAATGCACTTAAAATTAATTACATTGTGTGGATTACAGTTTTTATCATCTTGATGAGAATTTTTGTTGTTGTTGTTGTTGCTGTTTATATGCGACAACGAGAAGAATCTGATGCGATTTTGTCAAACAACATAGAAAATGACATAATCGTGTTAGTAAATATGTTGACTGAATTTATACGTATTATAACTAAGATATAACAAGGGTTATGTACATGTACAAAGCGATAAATTTAGTTGCGTTTATATTAACATTAAATCATCTCTCTACTGATAAACGAATGTAATCCTTTATGATAAACGAAATTTGATTCCTTTGTGTTTTATGTTTATGCATTGTACTTATATGTACAAAAAAGGATAATTTGACAACAAAATAAATATAGTCACTCCGTGTGTTTAGACGAAATATTTTTACACCATAATCGAACTTCTCGGGAACTTCCTCCAAATGACTGATATAATTCCATTAGAACAGTTTGTTTGCTTGGATTTCAATTAATAACTTTAAATTTCACTTTTACTCACCTTAAGAAAAAATGTTGAAATGGTTCTATTTTGTACCAATTGTCACCAAAAATTATCACTTTTCCGTAAAATCTCTACAATGCAAGTGATTTTAGCTTAATTCATACTTTACATTTTTTCTAAGTTGTTAATATGGCGGAAATTGTTATTTTGTTTTCTAACTATGTCAAACTGGACTAATTGTCACCAATAATTGTCACTTTTCCATAAAATCTCTACAATGCAAGTGATTTTAGCTTAATTCATACTTTCCATTTTTTCTAAGATGTTAATATGGATAAAAACGTTATTTTGTTTTCTAACTATGTTGAACTGGACCAATTGTCACAAAAAATTGTCACTTTTCTGTAAAATCTGTACAATGCAAGTGATTTTAACTTAATTCATACTTTCCATTGTTTCTAAGACAAGTATGTTGTTTGATTTCTAACTATGTTAAACTAAATCAATTGTCACCAATAATTGTCACTTTTCCGTAAAATCTCTACAATGCAAGTGATTTTAACTTAATTCATAGTTTCCTTTATTTCCAAGATGTTATTATGGAGAAATTTGTTATTTTGTTTTATAACTATGTTGAACTGGACCAATTGTCACCAAAAATTGTCACTTTTCCGTAAAATCTCTACAATGCAAGTAATTTTAATTTAATTCATAGTTTCCATTATTTCTAAGATGTTAATATGGAGGAAATTTGTTATTTTGTTTTCTAACTATGTTGAACTGGACCAATTGTCACCCAAAAATTGTCACTTTTCTGTAAAATCTCTACAATGCAAGTGATTTTAGCTTAATTCATACTTTCCATTGTTTCTAAGACAAGTCTGTTGTTTGATTTCTAACTATGTTAAACTAAATCAATTGTCACCAATAATTGTCACTTTTCCGTAAAATCTCTACAATGCAAGTGATTTTAACTTAATTCATAGTTTCCTTTATTTCCAAGATGTTATTATGGAGAAATTTGTTATTTTGTTTTATAACTATGTTGAACTGGACCAATTGTCACCAAAAATTGTCACTTTTCCGTAAAATCTCTACAATGCAAGTAATTTTAATTTAATTCATAGTTTCCATTATTTCTAAGATGTTAATATGGAGGAAATTGTTATTTTGTTTTCTAACTATGTCAAACTGGACTAATTGTCACCAATAATTGTCACTTTTCCATAAAATCTCTACAATGCAAGTGATTTTAGCTTAATTCATACTTTCCATTTTTTCTAAGAAGTTAATATGGATAAAAACGTTATTTTGTTTTCTAACTATGTTGAACTGGACCAATTGTCACAAAAAATTGTCACTTTTCTGTAAAATCTCTACAATGCAAGTGATTTTAACTTAATTCATACTTTCCATTGTTTCTAAGACAAGTATGTTGTTTGATTTCTAACTATGTTAAACTAAATCAATTGTCACCAAAAATTGTCACTTTTCCGTAAAATCTCTACAATGCAAGTGATTTTAACTTAATTCATAGTTTCCTTTATTTCCAAGATGTTATTATGGAGAAATTTGTTATTTTGTTTTATAACTATGTTGAACTGGGCCAATTGTCACCAAAAATTGTCACTTTTCCGTAAAATCTCTACAATGCAAGTAATTTTAATTTAATTCATAGTTTCCATTATTTCTAAGATGTTAAAATGGAGGAAATTGTTATTTTGCTTTCTAACTATGTTGAACTGGACCAATTGTCACCCAAAAATTGTCACTTTTCTGTAAAATCTCTACAATGCAAGTGATTTTAGCTTAATTCATACTTTCCATTGTTTCTAAGACAAGTCTGTTGTTTGATTTCTAACTATGTTAAACTAAATCAATTGTCACCAATAATTGTCACTTTTCCGTAAAATCTCTACAATGCAAGTGATTTTAACTTAATTCATAGTTTCCTTTATTTCCAAGATGTTATTATGGAGAAATTTGTTATTTTGTTTTATAACTATGTTGAACTGGACCAATTGTCACCAAAAATTGTCACTTTTCCGTAAAATCTCTACAATGCAAGTAATTTTAATTTAATTCATAGTTTCCATTATTTCTAAGATGTTAATATGGCGGAAATTGTTATTTTGTTTTCTAACTATGTTGAACTGGACCAATTGTCACCCAAAAATTGTCACTTTTCTGTAAAATCTCTACAATGCAAGTGATTTTAGCTTAATTCATACTTTCCATTGTTTCTAAGACAAGTCTGTTGTTTGATTTCTAACTATGTTAAACTAAATCAATTGTCACCAATAATTGTCACTTTTCCGTAAAATCTCTACAATGCAAGTGATTTTAACTTAATTCATAGTTTCCTTTATTTCCAAGATGTTATTATGGAGAAATTTGTTATTTTGTTTTATAACTATGTTGAACTGGACCAATTGTCACCAAAAATTGTCACTTTTCCGTAAAATCTCTACAATGCAAGTAATTTTAACTTAATTCATAGTTTTCTATATTTCTAAGATGTTAATATGGATAAAAACATTATTTTGTTTTCTAATTATGTTGAACTAGACCAATTGTCACCAAAAATTGTCACTTTTCCGTAAAATCTTTACAATGCAAGTGATTTTAACTTAATTCATAGTTTCCTTTATTTCCAAGATGTTAATATGGAGGAATTTGTTATTTTGTTTTATAACAATGTTTAACTGGACCAATTGTCACCAAAAATTGTCACTTTTCCGTAAAATCTCTACAATACAAGTGATTTTAGCTTAATTCATACTTTCCATTGTTTCTAAGACAAGTTTCTTGTTTGATTTCTAACCATGTTAAACTAAATCAATTGTCACCAATAATTGTCACTTTTCCGTAAAATCTCTACAATGCAAGTGATTTTAATTTAATTCATAGTTTTTATAGTTTCTAAGATATTAATATGGAAGAAATTGTTATTTTGTTTTCTAACTATGTTGAACTGGACTAATTGTCACAAAAAATGGTCACTTTTCCGTAAAATCTCTACAATGCAAGTGAATTTTTTTAGCTTAATTCATAGTTTCCTTTATTTCTAAGTTGTTAATATGGAGAAAATTGAAAATTCTTCAAGCCACGCGCAAATATAGTTATCGCCACTTCTCTAAGAGCACTAAGCGATTCAAGAGCTAATCACTGGCATCGAAAGATAAAACTCTATAGATTACGAATTCTGTTGGGTTAACGACAAATGTTTAGAAAAATTGCGCGCATATTTCTCATTGTATTCAGTACTGGCAACTCTTTGAGTTCCGCAAGTGCGTACAATAAAACTTTATATTCCCGTAATTCTATTTCCCGTAATTTTGACGGCTCCCGGATCTTGGTGTACTTTAATGAAGTTCTTAGTTCCAGCGTTGCGACTTTATAACCATTTCCAGAACTCAGTTTGTTTTGTAAAGAGGAAATCTTAGTTTTTGGTTTTATTTTGGCCTTCGCTTTTGTCGTTGTTTCCAGTACACTTTGGTGGGTGCGTGCACACAAAATCTACATCTTTTCGGCCGTTTGGTCTGCAAACTTCTTATGTTTCTACTTATCAGTATTTTCGGTTAGGGTTTTCGGTCTCTTTGTCCCGACTTTAGGAGAAACGTTTAAGCTGTAATTCCCAATTCATTTGGTTTGATTCCTTAGAATGCTGTTTGTGTTGGTGTTTTGGCAAATTTGTTTCAAAATAAATTTAATTTCTGTAATTTTCTTCGACCTTTTCCATTCTGTCAGCGTAGATCTCATCTTTATGCGCGACTCATATTATTCAATATTTTGATAATCTTTTGATAATTTTTTGTTAAAATCTTTGATTTTTTTGTTGTTTTAGGTCGGTTTTTTAAAGTTTATTTCACACGTTATTAAATTTTCAACTAACCAGGCTCAGTTTATGCACAGCCTCTATTTTGTGGCAGATAAGGGTGCTCTTATAAGCGATGTGGGCGGGATTCAATATGTCGTTGACTTTAAAATCTGCATGTTGTGAACCATGGTTTGTAAATCACTTTACAGACTGGACAGAGGGGATAGCTTCCAGTCAAAATAAAGGAAGACCAACTATACTTCTCGCCAAGCAACTGTGCCACTCTGTCGGATCTACTTCAACTGGTCAGGTATATATAAAACCTTTATGGATTGTCCCATAGCACCTACCGGTCTGTTATCGTGTGGAAGCGGGCAAGAGATATAATTTCACCTAAATGCGGCAGGTTTGGGGAAAGGTAATCGGGCAGTACATCGAGAGCTGGAATGTTGGACCACTAATTTAAACCCCTAATCATACCGGTTCAGAAATTAGGTAACTTATTAGCTGTAAGTTTCCAGAAAAAGTCGATAGCTCAGAACCCTGTTAGTGTCTGCGGAAAGTTTTCAGTCAAAAGTAATGGATTGGTAATACAGTTTGTGTTATTCCAACCGAAAATAAAAACTTTATTCATTATGAGCCGGTAGTATTCAGCCAAGATAACGAGGCAAGAATAGAATTGAAGACGTTTCTCGTTCATATCAATTTTTTAATGATTTTTGGAAAATTAAATTTCCCCAGACTCCCACAAGCATCTTTCGGTAACTTTTGGCTGAACGCTATCGGATGATAACGACGATATTTGAATAAAAAACACAAACTTACGGCTGGAAACTTTAATGAATTTTCCCAGATTTCCCCCGGGAAATTTAAACTGAATTTTTTTCCCGCGATAGCTATTGACAAATCAGATCAATGCAATCCATCTCCAGACGTAACCCTCTAGAGGGTGATTGAATTCCAATTCCTTAATGCAGCTGAACGAAACTACTTGGCGACCGAGCTGGAATTCTGCACCGCGGTACTCAGTAATCAAAAATTCAGGCCTTTGTGAGATTAATAAAGTGAAACAGTTGGAGGATTACA
Organism: Tipula vernalis; assembly: GCA_958295665.1. NCBI lineage: Eukaryota > Metazoa > Arthropoda > Insecta > Diptera > Tipulidae > Tipula > Tipula vernalis. Next base: position 18,930,918 of record OY282560.1, read on the forward strand.
ACCGTAACTTTAGACTCCAAAGTGATAAAACCTTGGTCACTCCTTTGTACAGCACTCGATACCAGAACATTGATATTCCAAATTTTAAATTAGTTAAGCCTGTATTCCATGAGAAAAATTGACTGACAGTCAAAAAAACGAAAAGAGAAAAACAATCTGATGCCGTTATAAGGGACCTTAAGGGATCTTAAAAAGTTTCCCTTTCGCGGCTTGGAATCTGTAATTGATATAATCAGCACAGTGCTAATAAAAGCGTGCAATCGCTGGTCAGAAACAGAAACAGAAAAAATATAAAGGGCTGAAACCTCATGAGGTGAACAGAACTTAACTGATTAATTTAACTCCCAAATTAATCAATGTACCTCTTAAGTCAATCTACGGCCAAACCTCGAACTCAATTTACAAGTCAACCTCTATCTCAATCGCAACACAATGTTAAACGCAATCATCAAGATAACCGCTAACCCAACCCTCAACCTAACCACCAAATCAATATTTAATCTATCCTTAAACAATTCCCCAACTGAACAGCTCACTTAAACGGAATTCAAGCTAACTAAATTCTAGCTCGACTTCAACTCTACTTAGCTCGAGCTAAATCTGAACCCTCTGCTCAACTCGACCATACTTATTGGCCAACCCAAACCCAACATTAACTCGATTCGAAAGCTCATACCATCATATCATCGTAACATCATACCATCATACCATCGTACCATCATACCATCATACCACCACCATCATACCATCAAATGATTATCATCTCTCAAGAAGAACCGCACACTCTACGCCAAACTCAAATCTCAAACAATCATATATAAAAAATTGTTCAACTGCTCACTATATCCTAACCCAACTCCAACTCAACTTCAACTCAAACAGCCAATTGACCCCGAAACTCAATGCCGAATTCAATAATCAAACCACCATATACATGAAAAATTCGTATAAAACCAGGTGTTTTAAAAGCTTATCATCCAAGAGCTTTTCAAATCTCCGCGCCTTGATCATAAAAACAGATTGGGGGAAAAAAATCCCAATCGGACAAGCCGTTCTCGAGATACCATCAAGGACTTTCAAAACGTCGAGGAAGGTGGTTTGGGATGACGAAAACTAACCAAACATAGTGCCTCAGAAAATCAGCAGACAGCGAAGAGAATTAAGGTTGAAAACTTAGTTGCGGATCCACCAATCATTTCTAACATTAAGAATGTTGCAGAAAGAAATCATGGGTATGACGCTGAAGACGATAACTAAAAAGCAACATGTTGCCATTTTAACTAGAGGAGGGGGGGGTGGGGCTCATTTTAACTACAAATATATTTCTTTTAGGTTAGTAAAATAAGTCAGCCTGTGTCCGCAAAATTAACTTTCAAAGTAGTATCTGTCGCCCTGTCTGTCTCTGTCCTCGGAAACATCATATTTACGTTCTTTCATAAAATAGGAGGTACCATTGAATTTTGGTGGAAATCATGCATTAATCCTGTAATACTCAGGTACATTTGACTACACTACCAGTAAATAGTCGAAAAACATATAAATTAAATGTTAACTCGTTCGTTTTACACATAGAAATTTTCCACAAAGCCTAAACAAATAATTAAATTACACCGATGAGTCAACACACTCGTTTTAATCGAAAATTATATACAAATTTTAAGTACCAAATACCATTCACACACATCTAAACCGGTTACGGTTTTCATTGTTGCCCACGTTCATGGAAAATTATTTAGAACACATCTTTTCGTTTTTAATGTTTAAATGATTATTGATTATGTATAGTACATAGGTTCAATACATAATACATAGTATGTAATCGTATATACTTCCTAGTAAATTTGTCATGTAGAAGACACAATTAAATTGGGTTTTTATTTTAAAAATGCAATCATTTGAAAATATGCGTGTGTGTGTGTGTGTGTGTACGCTTCTGCGAAAGGCGCAGGCAGAAGAAAATCGATTTTCATATAATTTGGAAATGTGAGAAAGGGGCTAACGCCATGCCTAAAATTTTGTGTACATATGTGTGTGTGTGATTAAAGTTAAAAATGCGTATTGTTCATACAAAAGGACAATTAAATTTTATTAATTAATATTTACATTTTGACTGTGTATTTTAATTATAATTTAATTGAAATTTTTTTTTTGTTTATTTTGTTTTCTGTTTTTAATTAACTGGCTTTCGTGGAATTGTTTTTTTCAGAGTTACATTTATTAAATTTTATTAAATTCAATAATGTTTGTTTCGCTAAGGACAATATTTAATTTAATTTTTGTTCACCTGATTAATTCTAATCCGTTATCAAAGTTAACGTATTCTATCGACAACAATCCTTTTTAAATAGAGCTTAATGGATTAAGTTTTACATGAAACATACAAACTACTTCTTACAAAAATATGATGAGTAGGTGTTATGTATTGTACATAACTTAAATACTGTTAAATGTTGTGAAAAATTGATGAAATCTTTTTCTTTTTGGTTTCCGGTTTTTCTTTTCAGACTTCTTTCTTTCCCATCCAACTTATGATTGTATTTTTATGTTTACCACTGTTACATTAAATATTTAACTCGAGCTTATACATAGTATGTACTATAAGCTATGGAATATGAGCAGGTAATTTATACTCTTAGGGCAACCACTAGGAACGCTGATCTTTCAGGATCCATTTCCTTAAATCAAAGAAGATTGCATCGAATACAAGATTTTCTTCGGATGGACTCCACTTTTTAAACCGATGTGACATTAGATATTGTATTGACAGTTATCGAAAGCAAACTGGTTTGCTGATTTATTGCTACCATGGAAAAAAGGAAAATTTAAGACTCGAGCAGTTTGGTCAAGACTGGCAGAAGAAACAAACTGGTGATAATGACTTATGATAATGATTGGTATGGTCTTTTTGCTTTTGGGTCGGTTCGATCGCGTTTTTTCTTATGATAATGACTTTGCCATTCTTCCGTGCTGTACGAAAAATACCTTTATTCAAACAGCTATTCATAAAGCTACACCATTCTTCAATAACATAACTGCCAACATTGTTTCATCTCTACTAAATTGATCCATATCTCGAATGACTGGTCATTTTCTTCAATAACGTCATTTAGTAGGTTGTTAAGTTAGCAATGTGTGGTGTCCTTCCAACAGGTGTTCGGAGCGCCAGCATAACCTACCAAGGTAAGACTAAGTAGCTCCAAAGCTTTTAACTCCTCTGATTAGAATTGGTCCGGATATTAAGGCACCTTCTTAAAATTTCTCAAGAATTTTGGAGTTTATCCTGGAAATGATGTTTAAGACTTTATTGGTGATTCGGTGTTACGAAACATTTAGGTTATTCGAGATTTCGAGATTATTCGATTATGTTTGAGATTGTAATAGAGTGTATTTGATAGTTCGATGTTATTCGCAAATTTTAGAGCCTATTCGAATAATACAGTTGTTCGATATTTAAACAATTACCCGATAAGATCCGGGGGTTCTATTCTTACGGCATATCGTTTTGTTGAGCTTAGCCTTAGCTTACTTAGTAGTATTAGTAACATTAAGTAACTTAACAAATAATTCCATATTTACACGAATTTTCGGAATATTTCAAAATGTTAGTTGGTTTTCTAGATTTTTACAGTCTTTCCTATATTATTCATTAATATCCAGATTTTTCGGTTTTCCTGAGATCGATTTTTTGAGATTATGGCAAAATTTCGATATTTTTCCGATTTCCTATAGGTTATTCGAAATAATTCAAGATTATCCAGGTTATTCACGTTGTACATGACGGTGGTTAGCACGTATAGGATTTGCTTTGGCTTTACATACTTACGGATAATTTGATATTTGATAACTTTCATGAATATTTAAGATACTTTGAAATTTCGACATTTTTGAGATTATTTCGAAATTCGCGACCTTAGAATGACAAGGTTCTATCCAACAAAATTTCTCAAATTGAGTTATTAATGTCGTTATACTCAGAATCGTCAAATCTATTGAAAATCTCTCTTATTGAGCGGTTTCAGAGCATTTTCAATGGTATTTTTAAAATAACAAAGATCTAACGCCCTATAATTTTACACTTATTAACTGCACAAGGTTCTATATTTTGCAAATAGAACCTTGGCATCCTAAATTTCTAATAATTCGTTTGATAGGACCTTGTCATCCTCAATCGCAATTATAATATTGTTTAAATCTTTTAATATTGTGCATTTTTACTAATGCAGTTAGAACTTTGTTTTTCTTAATTCAGTTGGATTGCAAACGTTAATGGGAATAGTATTGTGATGTACATTATTTAGTTTGTAATTAAATTTAATATACCAACAAAATTTAATAAGTGATTTATACAAGTGATTTTATGCTGTGGTAATTATTTTCAAAGTAAAATTAATAAAATTACGTGATTTTGATAATAGAAAGTCGGGGGAAAATAACGCTGAAATTAGCTCAGCAGCAATTGGAAGGCCAAAATAAGATTACATCAAGTAGTCATTCAATAGATGGTAAGTCGCCGGCTCTATCGCGTTTGTATAAAAATATCATTACCTAGAGGTGGTTCTTCGCGAGAAATATTTCCCGAAAGTTTCTGTTGAAAATTAAGAGAATTGAGAAAAAAATACAAATTTAGAGGATAAATTTTAAAAACTAAAACAATAAACCGTAATTCCGTTGAGAACCGTTGCAAATAGATAAAACACGTGTTCGAGAATTCTCGAAAACGAGAACACGTGTTTTCTCTGTTGTTAACGTTTTTCAACGGCATTACGGTTTTTTGTTTTAGTTTCTAAAATGTATTCTTTAAATTTGTATTTTTTCTTAATTTTCAAAAGAAACTTTCGAGAAATATTTCTTGAGAACCTCTAAATATTAGTTCCGTAATATAGAAACCTGGATATTTTTTCTTAGTTTCGCCAATAGAAAGAGAGATTGTTGACGAAAATATACGTTCACAGGATACTATTTTGCCTTTCATCAAACGAAATGATGCACAATATAACATGGACGGAAAACGGCTTCAACCACATTTTGAAAGTATGGGTGGAGCATAAAATTAATTGTATTTACGGTATTTCTTTAACTATATAAATTAGATCTCATAGATAATCAAAGTGAGTCTGAAACTGATAGCAAATCAGACCAATCTGATTTTCCTGCCGATTCGTTCGATGACCCACTATTTAAGCCGGATTCGACTTCCGAACAAAGTTGCTCGGAAAGTGAAGCAGAAACATTATGCATTGATATTCAGAACGACATCTTACATCCATTACAACATGATATTGAAAGTCCCTCTGTAGTTAAGAAAAACGTGAGGAAGCGAATAAGGAATCCAATGAAATGGAAATGCAGCGAGAGAAAACAGTTATGTCAAAGTGGTAAACCCTATACCAGTCGAAGGGAAAAATCGGTTTTCGGAACGAAATATTATATTTTCATCCTTTTACACCTGACAACAAAATGAGAAAATGCAATTTTTACTCCAACAGTCCGAGAGAGTTTTGTGTAGCAGAAAAAAACAGACAAATTAGGCGGGCCCATCAAGGAAAACTTTTTCATTTTTGTATTATCTCACAATCAAAAATGAAAAAGTTCGGGTATGCAAGTCTTTTTTCTAAAAACTTTGGACATTTCACAAAAGATGGTATATAATTCTTTCACTTATCAACAAGACCAACGCTAGCTCGGCCAAACCGGATGGAAGAGGTAAATTCAGGTAAATTCATTCATGTATTAATGAAATTTTCAGAACCTGGTCATTCGTATATCCAGGAAATTGATCATGTACACTCATGTATAGAGAAAGAGTTGAGAAAAACCGAAATATATTCTCCGATCGGCCTAATCCGTCTATTGAAGCTAGTCAATCGAAAACAACCATATAAAATCATCCAAATGAAAGCTACTGATTTTAAGGACTACAGTGCAGCTTCTAAGTACTTTAATTACAAAGAAGTGCCATTTTCCAAGGTTAGCGTGCTAAAATTTACAAGAATTTTACCGGAAGTTCAGTATAAATTATCTCACGCTGACAATGATTTCATAACGGCAAATATAAGGTTACCCGAACGTACCAAACGCAAGAAACAACAAGATGAAGGAATTTTCGTTTTTCTTACTAGATCAACGACTGTAACCACCAAACCAGCCTTTTTAATGCAAAAGCTAAACGACTTGAAGCAAATGCTAAAGTTTATGCCTCCGCAAGATGCAAACTTTTATAAAGTAAATTTTAAAATATAAAAGTGAAAATCGTGTATATACATATTATAATAATGGAATCAATCGACACTTTAATTTTATATTTTGATATTTTTTATTTTTTTTTTTATGTTTTATTACCTATTTATATTTTTATCGAAATGAAGAAGATCGATCTTTGTGATAGAAGCTTTATTTTATAATACAGAAATACAATTTAATTTTGAAATTATGAAGTTTGTTTGTAAAATATTTTGGTTTAATTTTAAATGACAAGGTTTCAAGATCCTTTAGAACCAGGTTTGTAAAAATTTTTGGCGTTTTCGGTATGCCAAGGTTCTAATTGCAAAAAATCAAGAGCTGTAACTTGTCGGATTGAAAGGTCAGACTTCTCAAATTGAAATATCTTATAGACTATGTAATCATAGGGAAATGGACAAAAATTCATTTCCATAGACCAATAAACAAAAAAGTTATAAACTTTTAAAAGTTTAACATCGATTTACTCGAAACTATGCGGAGAGCACTTAGAACCTTGTCATTCTAAGGTCGCGAATTCTTGATATTTTTCAAATTATTTTCGAAAATTGTGATGCTTTATCGATAAATTTAGAACTCGTCATAGCCTGGAGTTGCAAGATGTTTCGTTTTATCTCATGCCATTCAAATGAATTACGTTCAGTTTCATCTAATTGAACAATGGCCGGAATATGTCTACAAAATTAAATCTGAGTAAACCAATTGGTTTTCTTACACAAGGAACGCTCGAAAATGAAAACATGTTTTGTATGAAGGATGTCATTGAAAACAAATATTCTGATTTTTTTCAAAAGAATGCCCTTTGTAATACCAAATTTCTGAGTAAAATGATTTGATTAAAGAAGCTTCGATACGTGACAGCTCTAAAAACTAAAAATTCCTAACATTTCTTGCTCATAAAACATTTTAGGCACAAAAATTGCCGAGAAAGTACAAATAAATAAAGCTTATTGAAAACAAGTACTCTAAACTTATCCCAAAATACCAGGTTTGGTTTGAAAAGATCTTACAACTAAAAGCTTTTAATAATTTACATTGAGCACAACTATTCTAAATCTTACCCAAAATTCCATCATTCCTTGTAATATCAAATTCCGAACTAAAAAAGTTTCTGTAAAAAGCTTTGATAAGTGAAAGCTCTTAAAATTAAAGCTCTTAACAATTTTTTCAAATACCTAATTTATGCTCATAAAACTTTTTATTAAAAACCTGAAATTATTAAAAAGCTCAAAAACGTTAAGTTCAAACCCAAAAAGTATGAATTATTTGTCAAACTTAAAGCTTAATGAAAACAAATATTCTAAATTTATTCCAAAATCCCACCTTCCTTTAAACTATCAAATATCAGAATAAAAAGTGATTTTGGGTTAAAACCCAATTATTTGGTTTAAAAAGCTTCGATACGTGAAAGCTCCTAAAACGTTTTGCAGATACATATTTTTTGTACGTAAAACATTGTACCAAAAACCTGAAATTAATGCATAGTATAAATTAATTATCAAACGTAAAGCTCATTGTTAACAAATATTCTAAATTTATCCCCAAAATTTCGTCACCCTTTGTACTATAAAATTTCTGAGTGAAATGATTTGGTTTAGAAAGCTATGAACGATATATGAAATCCCTTAAAACTAACAGTTCAACATTTTTTGTAAATACATAATTTATGCTCATAAAACATATCAAGAAAAACCTTAAATTATGAAAATTTGCCAAAATGTTTAGTTGAAACCCAAAAGGTATAAAATAGTTATCAAGCTTAAAGCTCATTAAAAACAAATATTCTAATGTTATCTGAAAATACCACTTTCCTTTATAATATCAAGTTTCATAGTAAAATGGTTTGGTTTGAAAACCTGATGATTAACTTTGAGAACAAATATTTTAACCCTTTGTAAAATCATATTTCTGAGTAAAATGGTTTGGTTAAAAAAGCTTCTTGATTTTTTACAAGTACATAAAACATTTGAGCGAAAACCTAAAAGTATGAAAAAGGCTCAACGTTAAAAGTTAAGTTAAGACCCAAACTTGTTTAAATTAATTATCAAACTTGAAATTGCTTGTAAAATTTCCTAACACTAGAAAATTCGACATATTTGAGATTATTTCGAAATTCTAGATATTTTTATATTTAGAAATCGTCAGAGCATTGAGTTGCACGATATTTCGTGTCATCTACTTTCGAAATCAGGTACTTTTAATTAATGCGAGATTAGAGAATAGGAAGAAATAAGTTTTCCACTAAAAGCTTTACTTGTTTATGACAAGAAGGATTTTTAGGGGCCCAAAAAAATGTTGAGAGGGGGGGGGCCGAAATTTGTAGTTACCCTACTGAGACGATGTACGTGTTTTCTTTTGGTAGTTAGATAGAACGCCAGTCTGTATAATCAAGCTTTAATATTTCACCACGTAATTTTCAGAGTCAAAAGTCAGGCTGCCTTTCAATCTTTCCAATAGCTAACACTTTTCCCAGTTTGCTTGTTTAAACTCATATCGAAGGTTAAAATTTGTGAAAATTACTTTACATTGGATTTTCGTGAGAAACAACCGGTCTCTTGCAAACCCTTTACTGCAGAAGTCTCACTTTGACGTAACCAAAATCAAAACAGCATTATACCTTCGGTGGCTGCAGGGTTGCCAGCTTTTCGTTTGGCCGGTTATGGATTTTTGAATTTCATAAATTTTCTGTCCAAAATTTAAAATGCATAATAACTTCAATTCTACAGTTAGGTATATATTGGACCAGATTCTGTTATGCCATTTTATGAAGAAGTGAGGCATCCTATGTGAATTTTTTCTGAAAAAGTAAAATAACCAGTGGCGGATGCTGACTTAAATGCTCACTATTTTTTTTTTTTAACTTTTTTTCATTAATTACTGAATACAGGGTGTACTACGAAATCCCGAATTAAAAATCCCGGTTTTCAAAATCCTGGTTTCGAAAGATGTATTTTTTAAAAATTCTGTTCAAGGAAAATTTTAATTTTGAAACGGGATTTCATAGTACACCCGTAAAATAAAAATAAAAATCGGAATTTTTGAAACCGAGATTTCATTACATACCCCTGAATACATGCCTGCTGAAATGACTTGATTTTTTATTTAACCTTTTGTTTGGCATCCAGGACATTTCTCATTCACTTTCACCAGAGAACCAGAATCCAGTAATAGTTACAAAAAATACAACTAGTTAAGGTTAACCATGTAATCTAAACTTTTCGGTTCATCGATCGGATAATAACCGATCATTACCGAGATTAAAATTTATTTTAAATTATTCATTAAATTTTGTGAAAAAAAAGAATTAGAATCAACGAGCAACTAGTTTGTCAGTTATTGTAATCCATCCACATCCAGATTTCAATTTCACCTCCGCGGGTAATCTCTGTTGGCTGGTCTCCACTTACGTATTTTTCTCTTGACATTTTTTAGTACATTTTGCAAAATACATACACAAAAATGGTTTTGAGCATGCGTATTGAAATTTTGTCAAGAGAGGAAAAGTTCAGAATATTCAATATTTTTGTCATGACGTTGTGCCAATTGAGCATAAATTGTATTTTATGCTCAAAAGAAACCAAATTCAAATTTTTTTGAATATTATTAAGTTTTTATCAAGAGAAAAATATGCAATTGGAGACTGGCCATGAGTGACGATTATGCATTTCAGATTTTTCGAAGTACGAGCTCCGAGAACTCAATTTACAAAGACGCCATTGTAAGAAAACGCAACTGTGTTTGTTAGTGTTACAAAAGCTGAAAATGACTAACGTTTATTACTAACATAATCCACCACCAGTCGTCCTAATTTTCGGATTTTTAAACGGTTTTACATTTTTTTTTTGTAATAAAGTTTACGTAATTTTATGCATTGGAATTGCCTTACTAGAGATTATACGAGATGTTGCCGGTAATTTCGATATTGTATGTATTTTATCGAGCCTTATTCGAAATTTGTTTGGAGCGTTATGTATTTATCCCATATATTTAGCTATTAGGTGAACTTTTATATAGTTCACTAAACTCGAACTAAATAAAAGTTGGCTTGGATTAAATTGAGCGTTGGGATAGATTCTGGAAATTAGAGATTTTGACAATTTTGAATTATCCTACAGACTTCTGGGTTTTATTAACTTTAAGTTGCTTAATAAAGTTATTCGAAGTTATCAACCTTATTCGGTATTTTCAGGATTGTCCGAAATTTCTTGAGAATATCGAGATTATTCGAGTTTGCTTAATTTATATCAAGGTTTGTTTGGTAATGAGTGTAATTTGCTAAATATTATTTTTAAGATTTTAAAGATTTTTCGATTGTTCGAGTTTAGCTTAGAGTTGAATTAAACGTATTATTCTGTTTTTTAATCTTATATAGAACCCAGAGGGCTGCCACCCCTGAGGAGCCAACACGGAGCACCGGAAGGGAGCGTCAGGATTGATGACGTCCCCCTAGGATCGAGAGATTAAACCCTGCCTCGACAGCGGAGGGTATATGAAGGAAAGTAAGTTGATCTGTTGCTGAGCACGGTTCAGATTAATCTTCACCATTCGAAGGCTGCTTCGGCAGCCTTGATCCTCAGACTGACCAAATCGGATGAGGACATAATCCTAGTTCAAGAACCCTGGATTAGAAAAAACAAGATTTGTGGCCTCGGTTTAAAAGGGTATACAATTTTATATTCTTCTGGGTCCGGTAAGATCAGATCTTGCATTCTCGCTAAAAATAACTTGAGTATTTTTCTTCTTCCACAATACAGTAGTGGAGGCGTAACGGCAGTCGGCCTGGAGACGGGAGGCTGCTTACTATAGCTGGTTTCAGCCTACATGGACCGAGAGAAGGAGGTTCCGCCGGTTAACCTTGGGGAACTGATACTCGAAGCGGAACGGGAAAAGATCGGAGTAATACTGGGTTGTGATGCAAATGTGCATCATACAATCTAAGGTAGCACCGACATCAATGATAGGGGTGAGTAGTTATTTGATTACTTATTGGGTACTAACCTTGTAGTGTGTAATCTGGGGCAAGAGCCCACATTTATTATTAGTAACAGGCAGGAGGTACTAGATGTTACCTTTGCATCAGTCTCCATTACACATATGGTTAAAGAACGGAGAGTGGCGAAGGAACACTCCTTCTCAGACCATCGGTACGTGACGTTTAATATTGACATTCACCCTGTTACCCGGAAAGCCTTCAGGAATCCTAGAAGGAATAACTGGAACAAATACGGGGAGTGTTACTAGGACTCTTACCGACCGATGCTCCGAAGCCCCAGCCACAGAGAAGTAGATGGATTTCCTGCTGGGGGAAATCACAAGCGCCTGCAACTTGTCCTTGGACTTTGCTTGCCCCAAGAAAATACCTAAAGGGAAATAGAATCCGGTATGTTGGTCCAGAGAGTTGGGAATCCTTCGTTAGGGTGTAGGAAAGCATTCAATATAGCAAAGGGCTCTAGGGAAGCTCAGGACTGGGACTCCTATAAGGAGCACCTTAAAAAGTATAAAAAGGAAATAAGGAAGGCGCGGAGGAGGTCTTGGAGACCATTCTGTGATTAAATGGAAGGTGTTTCGGAGACTTCGCGCTTCAGGAAAATCGTATTTAAGAGTCCAACGAGCCCTAGTTACTTAATTAAACCAGATGGGGTGTGGATAACGTCTAGTGGGGAATCATTGGCACTTCTGTTGGATACCCATTTCCCAGGTAGTGTGGGTGTGTCGACGGAGTTTGGTAGGAATGTAGAAAAATTATCGTCGGGGTGCCTGGAGCAAATCGTGTGAAAAACCGGATCCTATGGGCACTAAACGGCTTTAAACCCTATAAATCGGTAGGCTCAGACGGTATCATCCCAGCGGAATTGCAAAAACACTCGTCGATTATTCTCCCATGGCTGTAGGTGATCTTCAGGGGGTGTCTAAAACTGAATTATATTCCTAGGAAATGTAGGAACGCCGTCTGTAGGAGATGGGGTCTAAAACCAGAGCTGGTATACTGGCTCGTCACCGCTGTAGTCAGACCGATTCTGATGTACGGGGTGAGTGCGTGGTGGCCAGCACTAAACAAGAAAATTTATAAGAATAAGATAGAGAAGGTACAGAGAAGGGCCTGCTTGCTTATAAGCGGTGCACTGAGGACAACCCCTACACGTGCTCTGGAGGCTATGTTCTACCTTCTTCCTGTCGACATCTTTGGTAAGCAGAGAGCGGCAACTACGGCTGCGGAAATGTCTTCAGACGGGCCACTCAACGATTGGCAGGTCGCTAAAGGCAGATGTGGAGAATAGTGACTACACGATACCGATTGTATGCTTTGAAAAGGTTTCCAGACTCTTCTCCCCTCAAGGGAATCATGGGGGAACAGGTCGATAACAGAAACTGGAAGTATACAATTCTACACTGACGGCTCCAAGCTAGACGACAAAGTCGGAGCAGGAGTCTATTGTGACAAATTAAAAGTGAATATATCCGTTCGTCTTCCTGATCACTGCAGTGTGTACCAGGCGGAGGTGGTAGCGATTGAGGAAGCGCTGACTTGGTTGAAGCATAATGTCATATCCGTAAGGGATATAACAATATATGTGGACAGTCAGGCGGCAATCAAGTCGCCGGAATCAGTTTCTCTGACGTCCGTAGTGGCATTGAAGTGCCGCTCATCTCTTAACGAGATGAGTGAGCATTTCAATATCCAGCTAGTCTGGGTCTCCGGTCACTCGGACGTACTGGAAAACTGCAGGGCGGACGAACTGGCAAGGCAAGGTACAACTCTCCAATTGAAACCGGAAAGGGCAAATCTGGGGAGGCTCATAGCAGCGTTTTATAGGGCGCTTAGAAATGAGGCGATAGCCTCGGCACAGAAGAGGTGGACTAACACCATAACATGCTATGTAGCGCGGCATGTCTGGCCGAAACTGAACTTGAAGCGCCCCAAAACCCAACTATCCCTACGTAGACCTGACTTAAGTATAGTCGTGGGGTGCTCACAGGAAACTGCCTCATTGGAGAGCATGCGAGGAAGCTTGGGTCAATGGAAAATGACTTCTGTAGAAGCTGTATGGATGAGGAGGAGGAAGAGGCTCTTAGCCACTTCCTCTGCTCATGCCCGGCGCTAGCTTACAGGAGGCATAAATATCTGGGCAAGTATAGTTTGGACGGCCTTATGGATCTCGAGAACTGCAATGTGCGAGATTTGAAATTTGCACTTACTGATAAGTTTTGAAGATGCTGAGTTTTAAATAGATGACAATTTCTGGGGCTAAGTATTATAAAATATTCTAGATTACTGTTGACGACGTTCGGTAGATTTCGCAAAAAAAAATAATTCAAAAATACAAAGTTGTTATTAGGACAAAAGTTTTGAAAATAATTTGGTTTCGAACATGGTTGTTTAAAGCATATATATTTGTTCTAAATATTGCTCCTACAAGGTTATTGTCGAGCAGACCCAAACAAAGTAATTTTCACTTGCATGTGCTCAATTGAAATGGCTTTTTCTGTATTTAAACAGGGACTACACATAAGTTTCTGCTTGTGATGAGGTCATGTTACGAATGGGAATAAAACAAAAAATTTAGCTGAGTAAAAATTAGTAGTAGTGATACAACTTTGGGGTTCCCATCAAAAAGTAGATAATGAAATTGAACCAAAAAATATTTTTGTTTAGCCCGTTTATTTTCTATTGACAGATCTGGATTTCTCTACGTCTGCAACACATACAAAGCATGCAATACAAGTATTGTAGCCCATTGCCAATTGGGCCCGGTTCTTAGTTCAAAAATTTTATGTTAAGGGGTTCTGGTTTTTCAATACAAATTCATAGAAGAAGTCAATACCATTTTCTTTAATCGTTTTATATTTTTAGTAGTTTTCACAATTTTTAAAAATTTGTCGAACGTAACAAAAAAGTGCTTCGGAAAGCTTAGCCTGTCAATTTCATAATTACACTTGCGTAACTTGCGTAGCTACATTTTCCCTGTAAGAGTACACTTATCAATAATTTGTTTAGCTACGCTTTAGACATAAATTTTTTTTTACAGTGGTCCCCACTGTTCAAATGAAATGTCTCAGGCAGTATATTGGCAGGATGTTGACACAGGAACGTATAAAAACAATAAAGTTTGTTCAAAATTGCAATGCGATTGGGAGGTCATCAGAAAAGTAAAAGACCTACGGAGGGATAAGAGACCACTATTCTTTACATGTTCAGCCTAATGATTTAACCCCAATTCTCAATTTTCCCTTTTCAACAGATGAGTTTCAACCGTTAAAAAAGGGAAGTTTTGTTCACCACCTTTTTTTGGTTAATAACTGTTCATAAATTTGTTGGCCTCTAAATTTTCAATTTTAAGGTTCACTATTTTTCAAATTTTACTCTAAATTGAAACATTTTTTTATTTTAATTTGATTTATGTTGTATGTATATCCAACAGGGATATGATTTTTCGTTCTCAGTCTAAAATATTGACCTAAACTTTCAAATTAAACTATTTATTTACAGGCCTATCCCCTTACATTTATTTTCCAGCCACAAATAAAAAAAAAAAAAGGGAACGACAATAATTCATGACAAGAAACTAGAACGTAATATTTATTTTGGTTTCCGCATATGGTTTTAGGGGGATACTGTACAGCAAAATACCCTTAAAAGACATAAACAATTTATGACCATACAGTAGATGCTGGCATATCCTTAATATGTAGTTAAAGGGGAATGTAAGTAGAGCGGAAAATAAATTTATTAACATTATGCCCCCAACCCTTATTTAATGTGACAATAAATCGTTGAAACGAGCTGACAGTTTTGCTGAATATCTCAAACAAATTCACAAATAATTTTATGAGGTAAAATTCGAGTTTCATCCTTTTTGGTGTCCGTATACCTCCTATACACATTAATTTAATCGATTGAATTAAATATTACTCGGTAGCTATTTCCCTGAATACCATGGTATATGCAAATTTGACGACTTCTTTTTCCTTTCAATTGAATGATGTACACAAATTGTATTTCATCGTCTCACAGTACGATAAAATAACGATAAAATTAATTTTTATTAAATAAATTGCATCCTTTTTAGTTTGAAATTCAATTTTGATTAAAAAAATAAAAAAATGTTTGGTCGAACTCCCAACCAAATTTATGTTGACTCAGCGCTATGTCCTTGGTGCCTCTGTTGTATACTTTAGTACAGTAATAATATTGGAACATTATGTACATTAGATGCTAATTTAAATTCAAATTATAGATTGTACAGCAAAAAAATATCGAAAAAAGGATGAGGGACACACAAGCGAAAAAGGATTCATATTTTTTTAACATTTTAAATTACATTTTATTTCTCGTATTCACATATGCGGATGGTGGTTCTGTTGTGTAAATATAAAAAAAACACTCCTTTGTTAAATTTTCATCTCGTCTTCGGTCGTCCTTAAAGCGATTTAAAGTAAACGATTTTTGTTCAATCCATACATACATATAGGAGATGTGTTGATGGTGAAAACATAGTAATCATAATAATAACAGTTTTTCTTCTATTATTACTGGAATTACTATGTCTTATTATTGTTGGTGGTGATGCTGCGGTTGTGTGTTGAAAAATGAACATAAACTAAATAAGGATAGAGCATAACAGAAAGACATAAAAAAAACTCGAGCGCTTAGCATAAAATATTGTTTGGGAAATGAAATTGTTTGAAATTGAATTTTTCCCTCCTTCCGAATTTTTTTTTTGGAATATTTTGGTGCTTTGGTGGTGTGAAAACTCTGTTTACAATTATTATTTATCATCATTGACTTCTGCTACATAAATTGTAAAATGTTGGTAAAATTATTAATGTTCACAAAATCTGGAGCTTTACGATCTTCCTTCAGCATCTTGAATTTAGTGAATTCCCTCTTAGCAAAAAATAAGTTATGCTGCATAAGCATTATAGGGGAAAATTATACCCAAATTCAACGGGAAGCATACCGTCTAAACGTAACTAAACTTTTCGTTCAGTCACAGTGCTTAAAGCTTTTAGGTTCGAGAGATATCGGATTCGAGTTCAAATAGGGGCGGGATATAAAACGGAGAAGGCGAGAACTACCGAATTAATAATTTGAAGAACTCATCCTTTGCTAGGATAAGGACCTGGGGATATTCCTGAATTCGAAACGAATACTGATGAATAAATAAGATTATTAATTGAATTGAATCTTATACTTTCGAGTTCGTAGGAGTAGCCCCCTGGCATTTAGAATTATAACCAAATATAACTTTTCTTTTTAGCGCATCTATGGAAATTTAATTTCGCGACTGTATAGAGAAGGAGGCATACAACGTTAAATAAGATGATAACTTGTTCACTTTTATTGTATGGACTCCAGGAATTCATCCATTAAAAGCTTTAGGTTCTGGTAGGGCGGACTGTCATCTCTCCTATAATTTAAGGATGGATGTTTTAAAAGGCACATTTACCCTAACATTTGGGGATACCTTGTGATATTGTGGTAAAGTGAGATTCTGAATATTAGTTTAGTTCTATTCCTCTATATGTCTCTATCGCAAAATAGGCAAGTATTACTAGGGTACATAAAGCGATAATCTTTGAATTACATAAAAAAAAAAACTTAAATTTGGTTTTTCTTTTCGTATTCAAAATTCAAGGCCAAGCATTTAGTATCCAAATGGGCCGTACAAAAGTTAGGAATGTTCCACTGGCAAAAATAAATTTTAAATTGTTTACTTAACGGCCAAATGTATTCAACGCTTTTGCTTAATTCGACCGTTAATTGGTCAACCATAGTTGTAATTTCATTATAAAGCTCAACCATATGTTCTATAGTAACATTGAGAATTTCCGTATGACCCATTCATACGCCCCAAGACGCCGTCACACCATTATTTTTGGCGAAAACCACAAATTATCGTATGACATGTTTGGCTTCATTTCAACCCCTGTTATCCAAAAATTTTGTCGTGTTATGTGAGCCATTAAAGTTACCATAACATAACGGTATTTAGTGTGGCATAAAGCAAATTACTGTGCTGCAATCGACCACCAACTCGTAGTAACCCGTATTCATCCAAAAACGGCGTTAGTGAAAATAACATACTGAACTTCTGTATAGTTCTCGATGATTCTTTAGGCAACTTATTACAACCAATATAACGCACTATTATCGACGGATGAGTCGGCCTTCTACTCGCAATACTTGAGGCTTTCGTACCAAGCAAATGTACCAAGTTAGCGTTACAGCTTTACAAAATGACGAATGTTTATCGATTATGTTATCGAGCCCTTGGTTACGAAGCACCAGCAAAATTGTATCGTGGATGTTGCCTTCGCCGATGTTCTCTGGTTACCTTGATTCCAACAATTTTGTGGCATTTTAGTAATAACTTTTGCTGTACTATTTCCGAAAAATTTAGTCCATCGTTTGGGATGGCTACGAAGCCAATCCAGCACTAATTGTGAATCAATCCACGCATATTTACGTATAAAATAGCACCTTGAAGTTCGAGCCGAGGAAGCGTTAATTGATTCACAGGTGAAACTTTTGTTTCACAATAATCACTTCGATTATGGTTTCAGATACTGTTGTCATCAATGCTTTTCAATTTGACAATCGATTTCAGTCGCAATAAATTTTGGTATACTTATTTCATCGACAGCTTGAAATCCAGCGTGTATTTCTGTCCATTACCTGAAAAGGCGGCTTATATATGAAACTAAGGTTCGCTTCCTGTGATAATCGTGCTGAAGCAAATTGCAAGTAGATTTGAACAAAAGAAGTCCTTGTCAGCTTATTTCCTTTGTATTGAATGTGCAATTTCTTGCACCGTCCTAATCGCCAAGGATTCTAAAGGATTTTCTTGCCATAAAATTGGTTGATACTGTGTATTAACATCAGACATGATCACAAAATAAAAAATACAAAACGATTCTCTAAATCTCAATACAACTATAAGAAAAATGACGATTGGACGATTGGTCCGACTGCCAGACACTGATTTAGTGAAAATGCCGTAATTTATAGCCAGATCCAGATTTCAATTGTTCTGCAGCCACCAGAAAGATTGAGATGTAATGACAAATATTCACTCGTGAACTCTGTGTATGTAGCACGTAATTGATTAAATCGTGCGAATAAGTTTTCTATATATCGAAAACGCGTTTTTGTCATATGCGCAAAGAATCACAGATTTGGCGTTCACAATAACATCTGTTTAGTTCTAGAATATTTTATTGAGCTTTGTGAACTTTCAAGTTTAGAAAAAGCTTCAACAAAAGAACGATTTAATTATATTCAGTTACACTTTAAATAATTCGGTTTCAGCTTCAAGTATTTCCTAAATATTGCCATTTTACATCAAATATTTGCTTAAACCGGTGTGCAATTTTGTTGTTGTCAAAATCCTAAATGATACTTTGTTGTTGTCAAGTTTATTAAATAATTAAATACTTGTGATTTTAACGGTTGATAGTCGATCACAATAAAATCTGTTTAGTTCTAGAATATTTTATTGATCTCTGTGAGCTTTCAAGTTTAAAAAAAGTTTCAATAAAAGAACGATTTAATTATCTTCAGTCTAACTGTGGAAGCTGTAGCTGCCACAATAACTAATTTGGAATGAAATCTGATACTAGTAAGTGTGTATGTAGCCCAAGTACGTAATGAGGATGGAAGGAAAAAAGTTTTGAGTGATTTTAAGAAACTGT
Organism: Tipula vernalis; assembly: GCA_958295665.1. Lineage (NCBI taxonomy): Eukaryota > Metazoa > Arthropoda > Insecta > Diptera > Tipulidae > Tipula > Tipula vernalis. The sequence goes on from OY282560.1 coordinate 18,949,848, forward strand.
TTGAGTGGGTGAGAGGTAAAAGTGACTTGATTGTTTGTGGTGATATGAATGCACATTCGAGAATTTGGGGTTGTTTTAACAATTGTGCGCGTGGAAATCAGGTGGCTGAACTGATTCAAGACTCGGATTTGGTGATCTTGAATGATGGGAGGCCAACTAGAATGGCGAATGTAGGAGGTACGGCCAATGCATTAGATCTGTCTATAACAACTATTGAATTGACCGGCCGGGTCACTTAGAATGTAGAAGAAGAGAATTTGGGTGGGGATCATTTCATGATTAAAATGATCATGAATGATAACAGAGTATTTAAAAAAAAGCGTGAAATTATGAATAATAAGAGGTGAGTAAATGAGATGAATGAGATTCTCGGTGAACATGAAATAAATCAAAGTCAGTTGGATAGTGAAAAAGAACGAGTGAATAAGGATTATATTAGAATGGTTGATATGGCAGAGATCAATGTGAATGGTAGAATAAAGAAGTTCAATTCTGGTATGAAAGAAAGCGAATAGCCTTGCGTGAGTATAACAGGAATAAGAGTTGTGTGAAGAGGATTATGTATAGTACAATTAGTGGAAAGTTGAAAAAGGCTATTCGCAGAGCGAAACGGAAAAGTTGGAGGGAATATGTGTCGAAAATGACACATAGAACCACAACTAAGGATGTATGGAATTTATTTAACAGGGTGAATGGGAAATATTTAAATGGGAACAATGTGGTGTGTGAGAATCGTGAAAAAGGTGAGGAGTTTCTGAGAATGATACTAAATGTACGTAATGATTTGAATATATCAAGTGAAGTTGTAAGAATGGCAAAAAATGAAAGAATGGATAGGAAATATGAATGGAATGAGTTCCTTGGAGTGTTAGATAACTCCAAATCTACCACTCCAGGAACCAACCGTGTAAGTTATAAAATGATTCAGTTGTTGAGTGAATCAGCAAAACATAATTTGCTTGAGACACTCAACAAAGTATGGATGAGTTCAAAAATACCAGACAAATGGAAAGAGAGCAGGGTGGTTCCCATTCCTAAACGGGATAGGGATCCGAATGTGGCAACAAATTATCGTGCCATATGTATGTTGAATGTATTTATTAAAATTTTAAACGGAATGATGAAAGAACGAATGGAAGCTTTTATGAATGAAAATAATTTGTTGCCAACAACAACATGCGGATTTCGAAAGAACCACTCTGAAATCGAGTGTGTGGAAAAGTTTGTATGGGAAGTAAGGAAAGATAATATGAAGGTAGTTGCGGTATTTTTGGACATTGAGAAGGCCTGTGGAGGGCCCTATGTGGTAAAAGATTGTATGAGTGAAAAATTGTTTTGAATGGAAGTGGGTATAGGTTGGAGGGCGTGGCGAATGTTGGACTTCCGCATAAGCAAAATATCTCCAGCTCTTTACAACCTATATACCAGCGAGGTACACCGCATCAATACAGAAAATCAAATCGTTCTGCAATTTGCAGATGATTTTGTTATAATTGGAAAAGGAAGAAGTATTGATGCGGCGGTTCAAAAGGCGCAAAAGGGAGTAGGTGAAGTTATTGGAAAAATGAAACAGTTAAATTTAAGAGTGAATCCTAATAAGTGTGCTTACATGAGCCTTTAGAACGAATGACGTAAATCTAAACATTAGAGGGGATAATAATAGAATTGAACATGTGAACACAAACAAGTATTTGGGTATTTGGATTGATAGGTGCATGAATTTTGGGAAGCACATGAAAATTTTGGCAGATAACTGCAAGGATCGTATAAATGTGATTAAACGGGTGAGTAAACCTAAATAAGGTGCTCACCCCAGTGTGACTGATATGATAAGAAAGGCCCTTATATCCTCAAAATTTGGATATGGTATTAGTGTTTATGGAAACGGTTCGAAAGGGGCTTTTAGTCAATTGATGAAAGTAGAGAATGCGTGTGCCAGAGTGGTATTGGGAGCGATTAACTCAACCCCAATACACACTCTGTGGTCTAAAATGGGTGATTCACCTCTTGATTACAAGAGAGAGTGGATCACAGTGAGAGAGTCGGTGAGAATGATAACTAAGAAAAATGAGCTTTGGAATGAGATGATAGTAAGATTACAAAGTAGGGCGGTATACAAACCGACATATAGAACTAGCATTGCACTTGAAAACTTGAACATGTTTCTGAGTATAGGCAATGCTGGTCCGCAACCCGTTCCTAAATATCTTACTGTATGTTTGAATATGGAGGAATATAATAAGGGAATGAATGAAGTTATCGCCAAAATTATGTTTGGGAAAATCAGTCAGCGTTATATGGAAGATGATATCGTTTATACAGATGCTAGTGTGAATGAGAATGGAGTGGGTGTTGGTGTCTTTATGCCTGGTAAGAATGTTGAAAAGTCTTTTAAAGTGGACAAAAGCATCTGTATAATGAACGCTGAACTGATTTGAATGTTTGAAGGAATTAAACTGGCTGTGAATGAATGGCAAAGGAAAATAGTAATATTTTCCGATTCCCAGAGTGGTTTATGTTTGCTAAAATGTGGAGGTGGAAGGGAAGGCAATGTGTATGTTGATCTTATTTTTTAATGCGTTCGAGACTGTCAACGTGATGTGACCATACAATGGATCCCATCACATAGACAGATCGAAGCGAATGAAAGAGCCGATATGTTAGCAAAAAAGGAAACATTGAATGACATGGTTCAGGAGTACGAAAGGAAGGATGCAAGAGACGTACTTAGAATGTTTCAGATGAATCTGTGGAGAAAATGGGAGAGTGAATTTAACGAGAAAAGTCTAACGAAAGAAATGAAGTACAGAGTGCTCCGTGGTACTCCTTTGAGAATTCCGTTCTTTAAGGAGCTGAAAGGAGATACGCGAATGTTGAGAACTGTTGAGAGAATCAGACTGAACCATGGAAACTGGAAGGAATGCTTGTGGAAACGTCATTTGAGTGGGGACACAGATTGTCCCAGATATAGCCAATATAGATCTAAGTTCAAAATCCTTCGGAATGCAAGAAATCTAAGTGATTTAATGAATGAGGGTGGTTCTTTGGCTTATAAGGAAATGTATGAATTTATTAGGATGAGTGGAATAGCAATATGATACAAAATAAGCAGCCGACAGAATATGTGTAGGGAGTAATCCGAATCCATTTTAAAGATTAAACATTTTTTGGTTAAAATTGAATTAGGAATTAAAACGATGTAAATTAAAATTGTACAAATTTGAACTTTTGGCAATATGGCTCTAAATTTTGTAGGAGCCAAGGCCTAATAAAAAAAAATAAAAAAAAATTTTGTGGTTTTAGCGATTAAAAGTAATTTTTCGTGTAATATTTGGCGTTCACAACAACAGCTGTTTAGTTCTAGAATATTTTATTGAGCTTTATGAGCTTTCAAGTTTAGAAAAAGCTTCAATAAAAGAACGATTTAATTATCTTCAGTTACACGTTAAATAATTCGGTTTCAGCTTCAATATTTCCTAAATACTGCCATTTTACATCAAGTATTTGCTTAAACCGATATACAATTTTTGTTGTTGTCAAAACCCTGATGATACCTTGTTGTTGTCAAGTCTATAAAATATTCAAATACTTGTGATTTTACAAAGAAATCACATGTGCGATTGAGAAATTAACGGTTGAATTTTTCAAAAGAATTTTACTTATGGATGATTCATAAGACAAATCTAAAAGTTGAAGTAAGTTCGATTTCCTTTTATGACTTTTGAGTGATCATACGAAAATTCTTCTTTCATGAAGTATTGTAAATCAGAGTATTTTAAATTAAGAACATTATAGTTGAATCAATGAGAAGCCTCAAGTACTTATAAATGATTCATATGAAAATTCGAATGTTGATTTATGTTTTCTCGCTTTTGAATGGTTCATACGAAAATTCTGAATGTTGTCATGAAGCTGACAAAGACAATTTTTATATTTGGCTAATTCTCAACCCATTGTCATGATAACTTGTACTAAAAGTAACATATTGAAGACGTAAGCCATTGGTGTTGCCAACATCTATTCAAATACGCTACTTATCGCGATACTGTATATACTAATTGGATAAATGGGTTTAGTGCAAATTGTTTTAGGGGTGAATTTAAATTTTCTTAATTAGCTTTCATTTGGCCTCGGCGGGGTGCCGTTATTGCTTTCTAGAATGAAATTCTAAAAATATATAAAGTTTGAACTTTCAGATATTAGAATCAAACAACAATAACAAACGACCTTATAAAACTGGCTTGAAGTGAGTTTAATAGGATTTCAATCCACCAACCAAAAAGACCGCAGATATATGTATTACGTATGATCCATTTTTAAGTCGTTATTTATTTATCATCTCACGAAAAACCAAACCAATTTTTTACCAAGAATATAAACAAACCATTTTTGGTTCGCAGACTAAAGGATTATTTGATGTACCCCAAAATCGTGTATAAGTATACGAACATCTTTGGAATCGCATATTTATGAATTTATCTATATATGTAATATATGTATGGTATATACATACACAAACATATAAAATGCAAAACATATTCCTCCCCTAATTTTCCGATTTCACCCATTTTTATCCAATTTTCCATTTTTGTGTGTTCAAAGTGGAAAAACAAATAAAAAAAATCATTGAACGATGGGAAAATGAATCTCAATTGTTTTATGTTGGAAATATTTGTAATGTGATGCGATGATGATGATGATGATGATGGTATATAGTACTTGTGTTATGTTGCTGTTGATATCATTTTCATTTTTATACTCGTCGAAGCTCGTATATCGAAATCATTTTTTGTTTTTGCCTATATACATATATTGATTTATCTTGGGTAATTCAAACAATTTTTTTTTTGTTCCATCTATATCGTTGAAGTTTTTAAAGTTCACATTCTATATCCCCACATTTATGTATGTATACATTTTATATACACATGATAGACCCAATTTTTTTTTCCTTGTTTTCATTACTTTGGATATTAATATGGGGAATATGGAAATTGAGTTTTTCATTTTGAATTTTCTATTTGTTGCTTGCTCTTTGTGTACGTACATTATATTTATCCTTAAAGTGCCGTAAATAATGCAAAAAATAAAAAATTGGAAGCATTTTATTTAAATCCCTTACGGCTATCATACAGGGAAAATCAAAACAATTTTTTCCCTCTACTCTTTTTCTCACCGGTGTATGTTGTTATGTTGAGAATTTTTGCTTTAAGTACGTACAATCGATAAACCGGATTTTAAATTTATTTATTTGCGAAAAACACGTACCGAAATATGTAGGTTCTCGTTCGAGATGCAACAAAATGGGAAAAGGCATCTTAGATCTACGTAAAGGTACTATATAGGGTTTCTTAAAACGGGATCCCAGGAAAGTGAAATTCTGAAGATGAAATTCTAGAAAGTAAGGAGGGCTTGGCCGTCCGTTTCCTTATCGATTACGTTGAAATTCAGCAAGCACAACGGAAATGCGTTTCTAAAATGGGTTTTAGAAAAAATTCTGGAATATGATCGAACCGTAAGAAATTTGGCCGTTTGTACGTGAATAAGTCATATACTAATGGTTACTGGGGACTTCAATATTCCTGATACTAGGGGGCCCCTGTGCTGTCTTTATAAACTATGTTATCTGTTACTGTAACATCATTTTCTATTCCCTGACGTGGTGTTTCGAAAACTTGAATTTTTAAAGAATCTGATGTAACAGTTCTAGAAAATGCGGTATAAAGTTGACCATGTGTAAAACATGGTTCAGGAAGATACAATCCAACTCTTTCGAACGGTTGACCTGGCGATTTATTTATTGTGATTACATAAGAGAGACGAACGGGAAACTGATGTCGAACGAAGTTGAAAGGCAAAGATGGATCATTAGCTGTGTCTAATGTAATTCTAGGAATAAAATGTATTGTCCCTGGATGTGATCCGGTAATTATTTCTATTTTTAAGCAGTTGGTGCTTAAATCAAGAACCACTAACCCTGTTCCATTGCATAAGGATTTATTGGGTTAAGATATTCCACTGGAAAATTAACTTGCATGTTTTCATCATCAGAGCCGTCATCGGCTTTAACTGAATCGATTGCACAATAACATATGTCATTTGAAATAAGTTTTCGAAGATCATTATCATTTATTAATCGAACATGCTCATTTTTCGGACACAAAATGCACGTTTTGATATACATACATGCAAAATCATTTGTAGTAAATGATGAGCCAAAAATATCTGTAATAAGATCATCGGAAATATAACCTGAAGGTATTGGAATAGAGTACATATTGTGATTTTTTAGTGTGTGAGGTATCAAAATTCTTCCCATCACCAACGTTCAAAAGCCAACTGCTAAAATGTGGTTCACTTATTGCTCTCATATTTGTACTTAAGCTTATTACCTTAAAATGATGCTACAAATGGAACTTTTTAATACTAGCATTTATAATTGACGCACGATTTCCTCTTCTAACAACAGGTAACACTTGCCGAAAATCTCCTCCTAAGACCATTACCTTTCCACCAAACGGTAAATCATTTTTCATTAAATCGCGAAATATAAAGTCCACAATTTTAAGTGGTATGCCTGAAGCAATGAAAACGCGCTGCTATTCCTGTCCATGCAACACATAATATATTTTTATTTTCTGCATCGATTTTTTTTGAATTAACGCTCGGTATAAAAATGTTTTTCCACTTCCACCAGGTCCATCTAAATAAAAACACTTTTGAGAAATTCGATTATGTAAGGATGAAAATATCATTCTGATCATTGTTGAGTAATACCCACAGATTAGGTTCAGTTGTTGTTATAATAGGAGCAAAATTTATGTTTTGATTTAAGATTTCGGTTGCATTTGGAAGTGGTAAAAGTAAGAATAAATCACACACTACTCTTTTAATTGAAATACGCAATGATCAAAAGCTTCATTTTTAGTCATACCTTGATTAATAAAGTCTTCCAGAAGATTGTTCTTAAAATCATTAAAAAGTTGAATAGGATCTGATGGATTGCAATAACACAGTATAGTAACGAATAATGCTCGCAACGATTTTGGAAACATATGAGTGTTAGCTTCTGATAAGCAATAATGCCATTCAACGCTACCATTAATTAGGCCTCGTGCCTTAGCTGCTTCTTTAAACGTTGGCAATACACAATTATTAAAAGTTTTTAAAGTATCGAAAGATGTAGCTTCAGAGCCCTTCAGTTTAAGAAGTAGTAGCCGTAAATGATACAACTCAACATTTTTTGGAGAAACTGAAATGATTCTACCGATAGTTTCTCCCCAAAGTGTGAATTTGGAGAGTTATGAGCGAAAAGGTCTGTAGAATTTAATTCAAAAAATGCGGTTAAAGTTGTGACCCTAATAGACTCTCTTCTTAAAGCATTTTCAATATTATCTTCGGTGAAAAATATTGACTGACCATCTTGTAAATGAACAGATAGTGTAACAACATTATGTGATTGGCCATGAATTGGAAGCTCCTGGATATGCCAAGCAGCTTCCTACGAACTAATATATCGACAATTCAGGTATTGATTTATTTCATCATAATCTATAACATTGCTTGTATTGTTAGCAGAATCTAGTCCAATTCTTGCGCAGTCTTGACCCTTTGTTATATATTTGTGTACACTATATACTTTATTGCTTTGACTGTTGAGCAAAGTTCAACGTTTATGTGAGCGTTATATTTAAGACTCAGGAAAGGATTATAAGGAACAACAAACCGGTTATTAATTACAATGTTCGATCGTGATCTGGGTTGATTTTCTAAATTAGTAGGAGGACGTCGCCTATATTTTGGATAATTATCTACCGAAATGTCAGTCTCACTGCAGTAACTTTTTGGAAATTGTTTTGAACATTTTCCATCAACCATGCAAACACAATTTCTGTTCAATTCTCCACATAGACCATGAATATTTTGTTTTATAATTATTTCATAAAGTCGTGGTTGTTCATTCTGATTTGGAATTTTAGCGCAAATTATGTTGTCCATGTCATCGGATGTTCCAAATTTATCCTCATTTTTAAGCGTGAATAGACAATGTGCGTGTGGTAATCCACGTTTTTGATGTTCAATTGTATAAACGTACGAAACCACAGTTCCAAATATCTGCTATTTAACAATATCATCTAAAAATACTTTTAGCTTTAAATTAAAAACTCGTGTAACTATATCCGGGCGGTCTGGAGGATTTTGAAAAGTTTTAAGTTCTTCTTTAATTTCTGTCCACGAATTTGCGAACCATTGCCATATTATCTTGATATAATTTTGCCATAAACCGTGGCCCGCCAGTAATTGAAGAGGGCAGTATATACAAATTACCTACACTAAAATTTCTATTTTGAGCTAAGTTATTGACATAATCTAAAAGAACTTGATAAGATTCCACACGAAGAGATCGCTTATTGGTTCGTATAAAATGTAATCTATTAGCTTCAACTCTAGCGTAGCAATAAACTAAGTATTGCTGAAATAGTTTCCCACCATAATGCAAAGGATTAAAAACGGGGATTATAGGAATAAAATTGTAGTGCTGTAATTTTGTTTCGGATTGTAGTGGCATTTTCCGAAGAATGATTGATATTAGTTGTCCAGCCATATTGTCCATTAGGAAAAAAAAGGGGAAATATCCTTGGATCAAGGTGTTTGAATAATGGATTAATTCTTTTCATGGTTCTAGAGTCAGCTAGATGTACAGCAAAGTCGAGTGTAGCTGGTATATTACCAACGAGACCTGAAACAAAAATCAATGCAACATCATCAGAATTCGTCGGAGAATTGTAAACACGTTGATTATCGTGTAAATTTCGTGTAAAAATTAGTAATACGTTATTTATAGGACGACCATTTAGTGTAGCATCCTCAGACATAGCATAAGGAGAATTTTGGAGAACGGTAGAAATGATTGTCATTATTTCACGACTGCAAGATGCTTTAGCTGGATTATTCATACGAATATTAACAGCAGTATCCAAGTCATAGATAAATAACTCTGCGTAAGCAATTTCTCTACAGCGATCGTAGTAGTTTGCTGAATTTAAGGAGAGGTCAATAGGAATATTTTCAACTGATCGATGATACGTTTGTTAATAGATTATTTTATAGAATTATGTTGAGAGTATTTATACTGAGAGGAGAGTGGAAATGCCCTATGGCTACGCTTTTTCTTGGCTTGTGTATTAGATACATGATTACTTGGGTTGATGTTGATGGAGTTTTCAAGGCCTCTTCATTCGACCAAAAAAGCATAGCAAACACTGATTATTTTGCTAGTCCAGCATTGATGCAGTTGAATCGAATAAGAAAAGGTCGAGGCAAATGCCTCAATTGGTATTTTTCAACTAACATTACGTATTTGGTGCTTTCGCTGATGATTTATGTTTTCCAAGAGAATTGCAATACTTCGTGCACTTCTAGTAATTCTTTTCGTTTCGATTTTAAACATGCTGACTACGATACTATTTTTTGTTTAACGAGCTTCTCAAGTCTAGTGTTAAACGATATGTTCCATCTATAAGAAACGAACCTCGATACCGGAAGCCATGGTACAATAAGCAATTACTTCGACTTGAAAAACGCCGTAATAAGGCACACGGTGTTGAGTTTTATTCTAGTTTCAACCTTGCTCGTAGGGAGTTTAAAACTTTAAACTGGTTCCGTTACAATAACTAATGGTTAAAAAAATTTGTTGAATTTCCTATCCCAATATCTTTTTAAAATTCTTTTGTCAGTCAGCCCTTTGATATATCTAATTTGTTTGCAAATTTTTTTGAGTCTGTCCATGAAGTATCTACGGTACTGCGTAATAAGCCTTTAATTAGCCACGATTGCTCTGATTTTAGTTTTTTCTAAAGTTTACGGTAGCAATAGTTTATCCACAAATCCTGATTAAGAATTATGCAAAGAGTTCCACATGTGTTGTTGATTGTTTTGAATTTGCGAATATAATTTGCATTTAATAAAAAAATATCCAATTAGTAAGGAGCTCGGTTATTTCTTAATCAAGTTCATGTCGTATTTATCGAATTTCAGCACAGTCGGTTTAGAAATAACCGAGTATTTTCCTAATTTGACATATTTATGACAGCTAGGTCACTGCCACAAACAACGACATCGGCAGTATCTACATCTCCATCGACTGTAGTGACTTCGGCCAGTATAACAACTGGAGCCTAGAGAACATCTCAGAAAACTCCAACACATAAATAAATTTAAACTTGAGAAATTCAGTGCTATCAAAATGGTTCCTAGAGGCAAAAAGGCCATCGGAATATTAATAAAAGAGTTCATGTACAAGCAAAAGGCGCCTTTTTTACGGAATACCGGAAAGACATAGTAACAAAAAATCAGGAGGTGGTATTTCTCTTACACATTGATAAGTCAATTAGAAACGTAGAATTAGAATTATCTTCAATTTCCGTTGAAGACATATATGTTAAAATAGCTGTGACAAGAAGACAAAATATCTACACATTGCATATGTTCCACCACTATCCGGAAACGAGCTGCATGCTTATTTTTGTCAGGCAATTGGGGAGATTTCCACCACTGCAGAACTGTCAAATGTTGTTCTTATAATCAGCGATTTCAATCTACCATATATTGAATGGAAATTTGATAAGAAGGTCCACGGTTAACTACCGGTTAATTTATCTGTTGATTCAATGCTTACTTGTAGCTGGATGCTAGACTTAATATTTACCAATGAGTTAAATATCTTCAGTGTAGCACAATCATTATTCTCTTTCATTCTAAATGAAAGGTATCAAAAACCTATGGAAATTATATTTGATGTGCATGAAATATCACTGAACAGCAACTATTACACTATAGAAACGTGATGACATACAACTTTAGTAAAATAAATAAAAACAAATTCAATCAGCATTTGGGAAACATCAATTTGCAGGATGAATTTACTGATAATTTAAATACGAATGTTGCAAAATTTTACGACATCATCTCTTGCGCCTTCGAACGAATAGTACATAAGTTGGATTCATCAACATCAACTCTAAATTCGACAATTATTTTAATATCAGACATCAAAATTACATCAAAAATGTTCATGTTAATAACTTAATGCATTTTTCCTATCCTGTGTGGGGTTTGCTAGTTCCTCTATCAGGCACCTCCCCAGGTGGCGGATAGAGAAAAGCTTGCCAGATATGGCAGGTACCGGGGAAATCAAATACTCGGGCGGACCAAAAACTAGCACACCCAAGCTAAGGTGGCAGGCACTACATACGCCGATGGCTACGTGGCTAAGAGGGTGCTTAGTCGTTAGTATGTGACTCCGAATTTGGCGACGTTCGGTTTAAACCCGTAGCCTTCCCATGATAATGCAGAGCTCTGTCATGGGTGACCGTTACTTCTCGTGCTACTCGTAGGAATAAAAATGATAGGAAATAATAATAATAACCTAACGAAAATTAGAAAACGAGACGGATGTGTCTCTAACAGCATCAAATCAATCCTCATTGGTAAACGGATGTGTCTCTAACAGCATCAAATCAATCCTCATTGGCAACAATATTCATCAGAGAAAACATCAAACACTTCGAAGATGTCAAACTCGAAATAGAGACAATACAAATTGTATCACTTAACGTGCAAGTAAACAATTACAAGAAGCTGCGGGTTGCAGCGATATATTGTCCACCAGTTACCATCGCATCAATTTGGTTTCAGAGAGAAACACTCCACCATAGAGCAGGTACACAGTTACTAACATACCCAGTTACTAACGTGATTGAGAAGACCCTTGAAAACAAAAAGGTATGTTCTGGAGTTTTCCTTGATGTTGCCCAAGCCTTTGACCGAGTCTAAGATAGAAATTACATCGCGACCTTCCTAAGCAGTTCTATGAGATATTAAAATCATAAAATGAAGGGAAATATTTTAGAGTGAAATATGAAGGAGAGTTATCATCACTCAAGAGAATTAAAGCAGGCGTACCACAAGGGAGCGTGCTCGAACCAGTCTTGTATTTGCTTTATACGAGAGACATACCTATTACTGGAGTAACAGATATTGCAACTTTTGCGGATGATACAGCAATCTTGGAGGTTGGAAGTACAATCGAAGAAATAACCAGCAAATTACAGCACACTGTCAATGAGATTGTCCACTGGACAAAAAAATGAAGATTAAAATTGAATGAGCTAAAATCAATTCACACAACATTCACCTATCTAAAAGTTGATCACATACCTCTATTTACATAAATAGGCAGGAAATACCACATGCGAACACGGCAAAATACCTAGGTATGACGCTCGACGCCAAGTTACAATGGAAAGAGCATGTGAAGAAAAAAAGGCAAGAATTGGATATAAAGTTCAGAAAAATGTATTGGCTCATTGGAAGAAATAGTGAGCTTACCATTCACAATAAGCTGCTTTTATACAGGCAAATACTTAAGCCTGTGAGGACCTATGGCATCCAGCTATGGGGATGCACAAAGAAAACGAACGTTAAAAGTATACAAACGTTCCAGAACAAAGTACTGCAATGCATTTTTGCCAATCTATTTCTATGGTCAAGGACGAGATTTGAAAAGCTTTTGGAACCTGTGCGTCAAGAGGGTCGAGTACCCATGCCATACGAATTGACCCAAAATACCTGGTTATAGAAATATTTATTAATTTTTTATATACGCTGATTTGATTATTGAATTGGGCATTGAATTTGGTGTTGATTTGAAGGTTAAGTTAAGAATCAATTTGCGGGTTGAGTTAAAGTTGAGTTGGGGATAGGATTAAGTGAATTGTTGACCAATTTTTTATATAGGCTGGGATTTTATAGCTTATCCGTTTTAATGAAATCCAGCATTTAAAATATTATTAAATTCAAGATATTCAAATGATTTTTAGACGAAGTTCTGGAATATGGCCATGTATGGAGGAACTTGGCTTTTGGATAAAGTTCTGGAATATGGTCAGTGAGGACGGAACTTGGCTATTTCTTAACCGACTATGATGAAATTTTATGTGAGTCATGAAAATGGGATTCTAAAATGATTTTTGGGTAAAGTTTTAGAATATAGCCAACCAGGACGGAACTTCGCTATTTCTTAACCGAATATGATGAAAATTGATGTGGGTGATGGAAATGGGATTCTAAAACGATTTTTGGATAAAGTTCTGGAACATAACCAAGTACAATGGAACTTGGCTGTTCCTTAACCGATTATGATAAAATTTGACATGTGCGTTGTAAATGGGATTCTAAAATGATTTTTAAATTTTTGGGATATGGCCAATTAGGACGGAACTTGGCTATTTCTTGAGGGACTTTAGTGAACTTTGATATCTGCAATGGAAATGGGATTCAAAAGTGATTTTTGGATATAGTTCTGGAATATGGCAAAGTAAGACGGAACTTGGCTATTTCTTAACGGATTTGAGTCAAATTTGATATCTGCCATGAAAATGGGATTCTAAAGTGGTTTTTGGATATAGTTCTGGTATATCTTAAAGTAAGATGGAACATGAATATTTCTTAACTGAAAAGACGAAATTTTACATGTGCGATGGAAATTTGGTTCTAAACTAATTTTTAGATCCAAAAATCAATTTAGAATTCCATTTCCAACGTGCCTGTCAAATTTCATTTATTTATTTTTTTTGGCCATATTATAGAATTTTATCCAAAAATCATGTAAAAATCACATTTCAATCATGGATATCAAATTTCACTAAAACCGGCTAAGAAATTGCCAAATTCCACCCAAATTAGCCATACATATAATTTACTAAAGGTTCAATTTGAAATGTACTCGTAAAACCTGTATCATCGCACAAATATCTGTCCGTGTCCGCTCTAATAAAGTGTCAGGTCTAAAGACACTACAGAGGAATTTCTAAAACTTCAAAAATTGAGTTGATTTTTGATGACGGTATGATGGTAGGAAGGTATGATGTTATGATGGTAAAATGGTATGTAAGAATTGTGTGATGGTGATCTTAGTGGTGATGATGGTATGATGGTATGATGGTATTAGTAGGATTGCGATTTGGTTCGAGCTAAGTTGAGTTCAAGTTGAGTTTGGGTTTAGTTAGCCTGCATTGGGATTAAGTAAGTTGTTCGGTTGGGGAATTATTTAAGAGTTGATTTGGGGTTGATTTCGTGATTGATTTGAGGGTTTGGTTGGCGGTTAATTTGGTGATTGCGGTTAGAATTATGTTGCCATTGAGATGGAGGTTGATTTATATATTGAGTTGAAGGCTGACCTGAAGATTGACTTAATAGATTAATTTCGAGATTAATGTGGGAGTTGAATTAATCAAGACCAAAATTCTGACCACCTCATGAGGTTTCAGCCTTTTATATTTTGTAGTCTGTTTTTACTCGTACCTTTATGATAGATCACAATTTATCGAAATTGGTGGGCATAAATTGAATCCAGTTGAAGCTTCATTACGTGACGCCAATCAACAAATTTAAAATTATATCTTTCGTAATTATGGACTTTAATATCAGTGGTAGCAAAACCAACAAGGTGGTTTGTTGGAAATATGTCTTTTACCAAACACATGGATTTAATTATAGCCAAGCCCAATTATATTAATGACTGTATCAGACGATAGTCCAAAGAAATAATGGACGATACGACAATGTTTATTTCATACTTCAGCTACGTTGAATACAGTTCAAGTATGGTGTCTTTTCAATCGATCTCACATTGATTGATCAAGACCATTGCCTTTCTTATTATCTAAACGTTGCTCGCCTTCCATCGTTTTCAATCATATACAACATCTATAAAATCCCGATGCTGGTTAACAACCGAATAAAACTTGTGTCAACAATTATTGCCAACGTACTCCTAGGTAAAACTGACTCATCTTTTATTCTTGTAAATCTAAATAAAAATACTCCTGCTAGAGGAACCTTAGGATATACAGGCTGAAATGGTTAACATGTATGAGTAAGATTTTTGGGACAAAAACGAAAATCATAGCGATCACATCCGCCTCTAAAATCGAATGAGTCGTTCAACTGTGTGTGAATAATTTTCGTTTAGGTGTATTGTTACATTGTAGTATCACATTGAGGTAGGAAGCATAAACTGACGACGAGAAAAACAACAAACAATAATTCTTCTGAAATATTCAATAAATCATAAAGAGACGTAAGGGGTAAGGGTGAAATACATTTTCAATTTCGTACCTCATATTGAATAATAAATTAGAAGAGAAACATTTTACTTTACTCGCAGACACTAAGAAGTTAACTAAGCCAGACATAAGAGAAACAGCTGAGAAAAATAAATGTGAAGTGCTACCGACAAACATGGAGGTGTAAGTAAATACACCTGAAGGCAAAACCAAGAAAAATACTCATTTGAAATGAAAATACTTTAATCTCCTTAGAAGAATTACACTACTTCACAATTCTGTTTATACGTATGGTGTATTTACCGCTCTTCCTGGCAAAAAAATCGACATGAACAATATTCCTGTTCAAAATGCCACCACCACCATCATTAAAAAAGGAACGGAAAACTAAATTTAAGCAAAATAAAACTGGTTGTTGTTATTTTGTGTACACGATTTTATATATTCGTGTCATGTTAGTTGTGTACACATCACACCACCAGACCACCCACCGCACGTTTCGTTATTAGTATAAAAACGCAACAACTCTGTACAAAGGATTTTACCAGTCTGGAGTTAAGATTTTCGATGAAAATTGTAATGCAAGGAATTAAATATTGGATTGTGTTACCTGGAAGGTTGTGAATTTTTTATATTTTCAACCCCACCTTTTACTCCCTATAAATATGTACCCTCATTAGAAAATGAAAAACGTTTTATAGTTTTTGTATATATTCGTATCAATAACCCAATTTCACATTGCTCTCCCGTATATACTCGTACGCTACTTTCCATTTAAGTGTCACACATTTACGATTTTTTTTTTTTGTGTTTGTATATTCATTTGGAAATTTTAAGTGAAAATGAATATTTTAACGATTTTTTTTTTTTGTTGCGCTCGTCTCAAAATTCAGTTTTGATACGCGAGATGTAAAAATAAAGTTGGAAAATTAAATTAAATTCTGTGATGGAAACAAAAAAAAATTGTATTGCACTTAAAATGTGTATTTTAAGTGACGTTAAGTATAAAGACGATGGAATAATGGAAGCCCCTTTTAGTTTTATAAAGTATGCGAGTGCGGTGAAATGTATGTATCTCGAAATGCATAATTTTGTAATAAAGTTATTCCTGAATTTGCAGATAGATACATTTTTCTCCCATAAGTCGAATACAAGGTGTTTCAACCGGGTGGATAGATAATCTGCTGCAATATATCCTGATTGGTTAGGATGGGGTCGACAATATTTAGGCTTCTTGGGCATAAAAATCTCTAAGTAGCTGGCTATTTTTTGACTTCTAGGCTAAAACACGGTGCTAAAGGAGTCAACCTCAACGGGTGTTAATCGTACCGTGCCGATAATCGACCATACTGGGGGCCCAGTTTTAAAACTAGCTCAGTCGTTAACAGTGGATTCGGATACTTGGCGCCCTCCGGATTAAGTAGCCTTATCTGTGTAATGCGGATCTCTGCACAGATGGACACTTCTTTCTCCGCTACTCGTGGGAACAACTATGGATCTTAATAAAACTAAACAACAACAAGAAGAGTCCGGCTCTCTAAAAAATCCACTCGGGTCACCAAATCTGAATATTCAAATACAAAGCGGAACCAAAGCACGAATGAAGCTGGTTCCTCAAAACAAACTTTTAATACTAGGAGGAAGGCCTGGAGAGCCCTGGAAAAGATCAACAACATCTCGCCAGAAGACAGGACGGATAAAGAAAAAGCCGCGCTTGCGTGGGCAAAAGAAGTCACCGAGAACATGTCGGAAGGCCCTTCAGCTGACTCACAGCTTAAAAGAAATAGATCTGAGGAGGCTCCATGCTACCGCTATGCGACCTTTTAACGAGGTCCTCAAGGATCAGCTGGTTGTGGTAGTTATTGACAAATCCCAAGAGGATGGCAGTATTACGCCCGCCAGTTGGAGGAAGGTGGAAGGGGCCTTAGCCACCACCTATCTGTAAGTCCTGTCGGAAAATCTAGGACCTGCTCCGAGTTGTCGGGACGTGGGTTGGCACAGGAATCAGGTGAAATTGACTGCCTGTGAATATGAGAGGTCCCTGCTGCTTTATAAGAAGGCAGCGGGGGGACTTGGTGAAGTATGGCCCGGAGCCAGCCTTGTTATGATTGATAGGAAAAAGATCCCCTGCAGACCAAGAGCTAAGGTGTACATCCCTTCGGAGCCTAGTGATCTGAATTTGATACTCCAGTTGTTGTAGGTTGGCAACCCGGAGTTGCCAACGCACAACTGGAAAGTTGCTAAGCTCGAGGAGCCAAAGGCTAACTATAGGTCAGCTGTTATCATCTTAAACAGGGAGTCACTGACTGCAATGGAAAAAACCAACGGTCTAATCAACTATGGTTTCAGTGCAGTCACACTCAAAGGGTATAAGAAGGACGCAGACAAGCCGGAGGCTCCGAAGCATCTCCGCAAAATACCGCGGTGATTGATAATGCACGCAAAAATGAAGGTAAGGTTCGGTCGTGCATTCTCATTAAAAATAATAAAAGTTGTATTCTGTTATCACATTTCAGTAACGGAGATGTAGCAGCGGTCAGCATTGAGGTCAATAAACGAAACCTCTGGCTAGTATCAGCTTACCTGGCTTATGATGAAGTGGATACTCCACCATTCATTCTAGGTGAGCTAATCTTGGAAGCTCAGAAGAGCAAGGTTGGAGTCATCATTGGGAGTGATGCAAATGCTCATCACACGATCTAGGGAAGTACGGACACAAATCAATGAGGTGAGTTACTCCTCGATTACATTTTAAGTACTAACCTTTATATATGTAACATAGACAATAAGCCGACCTTTATAACTAGTAATAGAAAGGAAGTATTAGATATTACTCTTGTCTCAAGCTTTCTGACGAATAGTTTATTAAACTGGAGGGTGTCGGAGGACCACTCCTTTTCTGATCATTGTTATCTTCAATTTGAAATGGACTTGACTTCTCCAAAAAGTCCAATCTACAGAAACAGGAGGAAAACCAACTGGGATACCTTTAGAACTATTCTGGGTAATTCACTACCAGTTCCGGTGCCAAAATCTCCAAAAACTGCGCAAGAGCTCGATAGCTTGGTGAGCGAGTTGTCCAGCGCTTTTAATGAAGCGATACTGGGCTCTAGTCCTCTTAGTAGGCCTACGAGTAAATCTCGGCCACGCTAGTGGTCCAAGGAGATTCAACAAACATGTCGTAAATGCAAAAGACTCTTCAAAACAGCACGGAAAACAAAATCTGCTGTAGACTGGGACTCCTATTAAGAAGTCCTCAAAATTTACAAATGTCAATTGAGAAGCTCTTGGAGACTATACTGTGGCAAAATTCAGGAGTCTTCGGAAATGTCTAGGCTACCCAAAGTACTAGCAACTGGTCCTTCCATCCTAAGTTATCTTCAACGGCTGGATGGGATATGGACCACTAATAGTGCGGAATCGCTGGAACTTCTGATGGAGACTCATTTTCCTGGTTGTTCCGAATCTGTACCTAGCACATCAGTAGGTAAAAGTGCAAGTAGCCAAATTATTAGCAGAAAAAAGATCCTGTGAGCGATAACCAGTTTTAAACCATGGACTCGATGGTATTATCTCTGCGGATATTCAACAAACTACGGTTTTAACAATTTCCTGGTTAGAGGTAATTTTCAAAGGCAGCCTAGAAGTATGTCACATTCCTAGTAAATGGACAGAAGTGAAGGTTATTTTCATACCTTAGACCGATTAGCTTGTCTTCCTTCCTTTTTAAAACACTGGAAAGACAAATAGAAGCTCATATTAGAGGCACGATTGTGTTGGAAAAGCTGCCTAAATCTCAATATGCCTATTGCAAGGGGAGATCTGTAGAGACTGCTCTTCATTCTCTTGTATTTTTCATTGAAACATCTTTCGAATATAGAGACTACGCAATGGTAGCCTTCTTGGATATTGAGGGGGCCTTTAACAATGTGCTTCCAGGGGCTATAACTCGGGCACTTTCAAATCTGGGAGTGGATGAATCACTCAAGGAATGGATAGATCAGATGCTAAGAGGCAGGATCATAAATGCCAGTTTTGGGGAATCCTCCGTCAGAATATTTGCAAGCAGATGTACGCCACAGGGTGGCGTACTGTCCCCACTACTTTGGAACTTGGTCATAAATGACCTGTTGCTGAGACTGGGGAACGGTAGCTTCAAGGTGGTTGCCTATGCGGATGATGTTGCTATTGGTGTCCGTGGTAAATATCCCGGCCCCCTTAGTGAGGTTATGCAAAATGCCCTGGGCACTCTTTTATTATGGGCCAAAGGTCGTGGGCTGAATGTAAACCCACACAAAACCGAATTGGTTCTCTTCTCTAGGGAATATAAACTTCCTCACATCGATCCTTCCACTTTAAATGGGTTCAGCTTTTCTTTTACAGTTGAAGCGAAGTTTCTGGGTCTCGTTTTGGATAGCAAATTATATTGGAAATCTAATATTCTGCAAAGGATAAAGAAAGCTACGGTAGCGCTATACTCGTGCAAAAATGCCATTGGGAAAGGCAAGGGGCTGGAGCCCTGCATCGTACATTGGCTTTATACCGCAGTAGTCAGACCCATACTCTTGTATGGGGTAATAGTCTGGTGGCCTGCTCTGGACAAAACTGTCAACGAGAAGCTGTTGACAAAAGTTCAGAAAACAATCTCTCTGTACTTGGGGGAACAGTTGGCAGCTTGTACTGCCATACGGCTGAAATCCATCTTAATATGGACCTGCAACAACAACAATACAGGGCACTCATCTATTTTATGCAACAAACCAATTCCCAAGACCGCCGACTATACTGTCCCGTCACTATCTTTTGACACAAAGTTCCGGACTAGGATCCTCTGCGAGAAACTCCTGTTAAATCTCTCCTTCCGTCTCCCCGACTACTGTAGCATTTTTCAAGCTGAAGTAACTGCCATAAAGAAAGTCGTATACTGGTTGAAGTATAATGATTTATCTGTTTGTGATATTCGCATACATACGGACAGTCAGGCTGCCATTAAAGCGCTTCAATCACACCTCACGTCGAAAGTAGTACAGAACTGTCTCTCATCTCTTAACGAGATGGCAGATCAGTTCAACATCTACATTTTATGGGTGCCAGGACATTTCATAAGTACAGGGAATATAAACGCCGATGAACTGGCTCAACGTGGTACAACGGACCACTTCTCAGAAAGCAGAAAGGATATTGAAATGCCTCTTGCGGTATGCAAACTGCTGCTTCAGGAAGAAGCTAGCAAGCTGACGAATGACAGATGGTCAAGTATCATCTCTTGCGTAATAACTCGGCAGGTCTGGCCAAAGTTGGACTTGGCGAGATCCAAACAGCTGATCTCACTTCAGGGAAGTCAAGTCAGTGTGGTTGTTGGAGTGATTACGGAGCACTGTCTCATAGGGAGGCATGCGAGTAGAGTTGGTGTCTTCTCACAACTACTGTCGTAGTTGCGAGGACGAAGAGACAGTACTTCATCTTCTTTGCACCTGCCCTCGTCTGGCACGAAGCAGACTAAAGTTTCTAGAGGCACCCCTCTTCAAAGACCTGACTGACCTCTGTAGGATGGACGTCAGGAGTATCCAGCGTTTTGTTAACAGTTCTAAATGGTTGTTGAGTTGGAGGAAACAATTATTCGTGGTATGGCTACGGACTATTTTTGTGCCTATGCCTGGTTCTAGTGGATCGCCACCCAAACGTAACTTAACCTAGCCAGACAATGATTGATGAGTTGGTCCCATCTGGGTTAATTTCCTGACCCACCCGTTTGAAATATTTCTTTATTCTAGTAAAGAAATTTGCTAAAAGATTTTTTTAAATCAATGAGCGGAACGAAAATCGTTTGATCCAATCAAACACATTTACCAGGACGAGATTCTGTATGTTTGCGCATGGTTCGTGGGTTGGCTTATTACAACATTACATTCCCCATCCAGATGAATTTTTTTTTGTTTTGTTTTGACCCAAGTCGGTGGTTCCTTATTAATTTTCTTTGAGTTTATTTCCATCAGTGTCTAACTTTATGATTTCAAATTCGATGTGAAGTACGGAGTCATCACCACAAACCAATCTCCCAATAGATGCCTTTATTGGCGCTTCATATATTGCCTGATCAAATCAATTTCACGAAATGACAAAGAAATGAAAGGAACAATGACTCAAAAATTGAGAGGGGAGATTTACAATTCAGAATCCTCAATAGCGTTATTCATCTGTTCCTCACCGGAAGTTGCACTCTATTTGAATAAAACGCCCAGTAAGCGTACTATTCATTTAAAACGCCTAGGAATTATTTACGGAGAAAGGTAGTAGTGCCCTAAATGTAACCATTGAATTCCTAACACAAAAATAAATCGAAAATATCTTATTAAATTTTTTTCCTAAATTTTAAACACAATTTTTTGATATTTTAAAGGAAAACGATTAGAATTGTAGAACTTCTGGGATTTGTGGGCGAAAATGTGAACCAAATGATTTTCATAGGCCTCTTTTGAAGTCAGCTGAAGCTCTCCTAAATTTTGTCGAGTCATTAAACATGTGTTTGGTCTGGCATTGTCTTGGTAGAAGAGAGCGCCGTTCCTATTGATCAATTCTGGCCGCGTCACCTAAATTTCTTGGTTTAACAGCATTAGTTCTTGGCAGAAGAGAGTGGAATCAATTGTCTGGCCAGGTTGGAGCAGCTCATGATGCACGGTTCCCTTCATCACCTTACGTGGCGTCAATCCGGGTTTTGCTTGAACCAAGATATTTTTCGCACATTATTATCGTATGTGACTCACTTTTCATCACCCTTTATCAAACTCTTGAAAATGGCTCAAATCTGTTTGTTTCACCAGCGATTCGCAGATGGAAATTTCGTCTATAAAATGTTTTACTGTAAATTCATGTGGTCCTAATGTGGCAACGAGCAAATTATTTGTATGTTACTGATTTTGATAAAGCATCTTCACCATAAACACCATATAAGCCTACGAAGCATTACCGCCTGGGTCGAAGTGATATCGTAAAATGTAGTGAATTCTATCAAAATTTTGACTTATTTACAAATCGCAATCACATTCAACTGAACTGACAAATGTCACAAGGTTTATATTTAAATAATCTATGGGCTGTTACCTTTATAGTACGGCCTGATAGGATAAATAGTACCAAAGACATGCGACTCTAGAGCCAACTATTGGAAAAAACGCCACAAACTTTTCCTTGACCTTTTATTAGAGGTTTTGCTGTGAAATTGAATCATTTTGGGGATGCTATTTTGCATTTTTTTGAATTTTCATTTTTGGGGATACGATCGTATACCCTTTTAACGGCAATGGTGGTCAAATGATCAGCTACAACTTTTTTAGAAAAATTCGTTGACGTTTAAATTCATAAAAACCGTTTGGCGGGTCGGACAAATATTTCGTGTGACGCAAAATATCCCTAAACGTAAATACTGTACTACGGCATATTCAGATCTGCGTAGCCGTCTCAGTAATTTTCATAATGTGTTTAATTGAACTGTTGGAAGCTTTTTTTTATTGCGTTACATGTTCCTAACACAATCAATATCCAAAACTTCTAAATTTTTAAATTTTGTGAAATGTATTTGTATGTGGGTAAGACCTTAAGAACATTTCTGCGATCGGTCTGGTATGACTTTTTTTAAATGATCCAAAACGGCTAAAATGAATAATTATGTGGAATGTTGGTAAAATTGTGGCCATACATAACGTCCAAACTGTCAATCGTACTACTAAATATTACTAAATTCTTAAATTTTGTAAGGTGTTCTAAAGTTTATGAAAACTGGAAAAGACCACATAAACTGACACTGAATTTTGTAAAATGTAGTTCAGTTCTGAACAGTTGGATTAGGAAGGGCCATATAAACTAACATTTGAACAAGCAATCAAAAATGTGGACAAGGATGCTGAACTATTTAAATAAATGCTCGCTTATACGAATATTTCAATTAATAAATTCTATTTGGAGAAAAATATGTTCAAAATATGTACCATTGTTAGGTTCCAGTGAATGCTAGTAAACATCTTTTAAAATTTTTAAAGCAAATTAACAAATCAATTAACTAAATGGTGAAGCAACAAAACGAGCAATAGTTAGAACAAATTAACCAGTCGGACCAATAAATTAAATAACCAATGGAAAAAACTGAGCAATCAAACCAAACGATTGCAGACGGCCAAATCGGAATATAAGAAATTGGTAGAGATTTCTGATTTTCTACAGAACGAAAAGGTTTACCAAACACCTTACCAAGTAAGAGGAAACAACGGGACGAGAGATCACAATCTCCTATGCAGCGACTATCCAGCAGAGAGCAGGAAACGGTCAAGGAGTAGTTCGAAACAACGACAAAGCGGTCAAACTAAAAATAATCGGCTTAAACGGGCAGTAATGACTATACAACCGATTGCCTCATATAATTTCAGTCCGGTTGTCGATCAATAAGCATGATAAATCAAAATGATCCCAACGCAATGGTGAAACTCTTATTTACATTTTACATTTACATTGTACGTTTCATTTTCTTGTCCATTTAATTTGTAATTTTTTTGCCCCATTAAAATCCATTCCTCCATTGTTGAGATTTAACCAAAACATCAAAATACAGCGAAAATAAATCTGCTAATATCTCGATCATTTTTGAGAAGCTCCGACGTAACTCACCAGAACCATTCATATTCAGTTTCTAGACCTTTATTGAACCTGCATCCAACGTTATATAATCTTTCCAGGCTCTTTCTACCTCCATACAATACGGAAGAAATGGAGCGAAATACGGCAGTACGTTTCGTGACACCTAAAGCATGAAATACTGAAGCAGTAGGCGTAGACAATTTTCTCAATTACAAAATCCGATTACATTATGACTTAAAATTCCATGCATGCAATAAATTGAGTTCGATCGAACGCACACCATTATGTTTGAGCCTTTTGAATCATCAAATAGAAGCGGTAATTATTTTACACCTTTCTTTACCAGGTGTCGATTTTTTATCTCACGTAATTCGAGATACGAGTTTCGAAACAAAATCGACATAATCCTGATTTTCAAAAATTATTCCAGATTATTCGAGTTTCTCACATTTTCAAGGTGATATTCACGCTGGTCATATTTCATATGATTTTTCGATGTTATTCGAGTTTAGATTCAATTGAATTAAACGAAGCTTTGAGTTAAGTGAAATTCTGAAAATTACGGATTTTTGAACTAAACTAGATTTCTGGGAATGAATAGTGTCTAGTTGTTTGGCATTGGATTTTGAATTGCTTAGCGTTGAGATGTCTATTTTAAAGATTTTTCAAGATTATTCTAGAATTCTAATTTTATTCGAAATTATTCAAATTTTTTAGGAATATTTAAAATTTTTAGTAGTCGAGTTACTATACAATTCTATGGTTTTTCGAACGTCTCGAAATTATTCGTGTGTCTATGTTCGAGATTATACCCCAAAATTATTCGAGTTTTTGAGATTTCGGATTTAGGTGGTGTGTTACTCTATTCGAAAATATTGAAGATAAGAAATAAATAATTTAACAGGACCGCATTATTGTCCCCTGGGCATTTTTTTGGCCGAAGAGACAGAAAAAATATTTGCTCTTTAGATTTATTCTCACTTACATGCTAAACTGAAATTGCTTTTTTCTCTATTTAAACAGCAAATATAATTTTTTTTTCCTCTTTGAAACTCTGCAATTTGTTCTGAGGCTCTAGGCACTCCCAACTCTTTCGCAGTTCCCTTTTACCGTCCTACCTTACGCAGTTAAGCCAAATCGAGAACGAACGGCTATAGACCCATTTCTGTATAAACCACCTGCACATTGCATTGCTTCATGCCAACCTATAGCGCTGACGTGAAAGGTGGGTCGGCCCGTGGATTCTGCACTCTCAACAGGGGGTCATAGATGTGTTCATCTTCATCACCGATCATAATCAGATGATGAAAAATCCCTTTTTCATCCCGCCCCTATAGGGATTCCAACCCGCTACCTCCCGTTCCAACCGCCGCAGCCTTAACCACTGCGCCGTTTGCTCGGTTAGCGAATATAACTTTTGTGCATGTGCTAGTTCGATTCATGAAAATAAAACGAAAAATTAAAGTTGGCTAAATTGATTGGTTTTAATAGAATTTGACCCGTAAAGGACGAAACGATTATATTGAATTTTGGATAAGGAAATAATACAAAGCTAATAATTACCTAAGAGTAAGCAAAGAAGTTGTAGAGAAATAATATTGAATATCTACCAGTTATTTGAAAGTGCTTGAGAAACACTTTCTTTTAAATCCAAAAGATTTTTTCTTATGAGGCTATTTAAATGATCGGGTGTACGTAGAACGTGGACTGCCCACAAAATTTAAATGATTTCGAAAACATGATTCGATGATCTCTCTTCTTATCTGGGTTATCCAGAATTTGCCACTAAAAGGGTATAAGAAATTGTCATTATGGGTCGTATTATTAACCTGTAACTTGTATAAATGTACAAATGTACCTTTTAGTTCGGTTCTTTTAACAAAATAAAAATAAATTTCCAAATTTTAAATGTTAACTGTAAAACTATCTATTGTTGTTAAAATATTAAGTTATGGTTGTTACCTTTTATACATACAGAATGTATAAAATGGCCTAGTAATTTACACTGTGTAATTTACGGTGTAAAATACACAGTGTAAATTACACAGTGTTAATTACTCGCCTCGATGGTAGCTTAACAACTGAAGGCATTACTGATGGTATTTACTTCATGATCACCCGAAAATCGTAACCAATAAACAACCAGCTAACGGGTTGAAGTTTGAAGAGATTTCATTGATAAAAGGAAAACGAGATATGGAAAACTTTAAATTGTGCAGCATTCGATTTCATCTTACAGCAGTTGATAGATACAGTGGTGTATTTCAGATGTTAGATAGAACCCTATCGATTTTACTCCGTCACGTTCATATAGAGTAGTTATACACCACCACTATATCTATGAATCACTATAAGATGAGGTTAAATGGTGGACAATGGAAGGTTTTCAAAATCTCAAGCCATATAAGGATGTAGCTCTAAGAAACACTTTCCAATGCGTCGCGTTGATATAGGATTTGTCATATCTAAAATTCGTGGCGGATTTTGTTTTAGTGAACTGTTTACTATTTTCATGCTGCCAGTTAAGACACTTTTAATGTTTATTTGAGCAATATTTTGAAAAGTCAGTTGTCTCATCTGTCTTCGGGTTGAGTTTAAAAAAAAATGCGAATGACAGATGCGATTCAGTAACACAAACCGTGATTGGTAGGGCATAACACATATTAGAACACTATATCGTGAATTCGAGTATGTAATCTCACTGAAAACCACAGTGTTTAAATGTCAATGGTTTCCGATCATCTTTAAAATAGACTCAAGATATACGGTTAACGACATTTTAATAAGTATTGATGTATATTAAGAATGTAATTATAGATAAACATCGGGGTTTTTGTTGTAATATGAGATTTTAATGGAAATTTTGACGATGTCAGATAAACATTTTCCTCGAGTGTTTTTTTTTCTTTTTATTACATTGGGGTTTGCTTTTGTCATACACATATAAATTATCATAGATACTTGGGTAACAACAATGATATTGAATTTCGTCTACTTATTATTACTCGTAAATCGAAATACAATAAGTCATCAATGATAATAATTTATATGGTAAATCACTAAGCATGACAAATTTTCCACCCCAAAAATATTGTGCGAGTAAATTATCAACTTGTTGCGTATACATGAAAATCAATACCAAATTTGTTAGATACTAGTAAGTATATATTTATAGCACTGCACGCCATACTACTTTGCATACAAAATATTTATAGTTTTTCATACCGCATATCAATTGGAAAATCTTTGGTTTATTTACATATTATTTATAATGCTACCTGGGAAAACAAAATGGTTTATTTTTCATCGTATACATTATTTATGACACATAAGATATATAACATTTTTTATATCTTCACAGTACCGAAAAATGAAAAATTATTGGAAAATCTTTTTTACATGTACACACAAAACATAGCAAAAAAAAAAAAAAAAATCTTTTGGTTCAAGCACTATCGAACATCTGTAGACAGTTATAAAATATAGTCGAAGTCGAAGTCGAGAAAAAGATATTTCTCTTCATTTGCTGCTGCATAGATAACTACAAAACAAAAACAAAATAGAAAATAATCCATTGTTTAGCAGGTTTTGGTTTTCTGTTATCAAAACAAAACAAAAAAACTTTTTAGCCAATCATAAATTTCTATAAATAATTTTGTTTCGAACAAAAAATTAATTTCTGATTGTAAAACTATATGATTTAGTCTTTGGTGCAATCCCCCTTTTTGGGATACATTTTTTGATATTGAATTATTGGTGCTACTTCAAAAATTATCTTACAAAAAGGGATTAAAAATATTGTTACGTTTTTGCCTTGTCAATCAAGGTTCGAATCACTGGATTGTGAATAAAAACCATCCTTACTAATTCACTTTTTAAATCACTTTTTAATTTACTTTTTTATCGCTTTCCAAATACTAATAATCGAATTCGAACTCGTTCGCTCTTTGTATAATCAAATCAAAAATTCTAGAAATTTCATCACTTTTCCAGTAAGAATAGTATAGAAACATTTAGAACAGTTTTATCATGGAAAACTCAATTTTAGTACAGTAAACTTTGTGCTATTAAATAACTTATTCTATTCTACCCCAGGAGTATAATATTGGAACGGTGACACCTAGGGTGTAATAGAATTAGTTAAATTGATAGCTCAATGTTTTAAGGTATTAAAATGGAATTTTCTATGATAAAACTCTTCTAAATGTTTCTACACTATTCTTACTGGAAAAGTCGAGAATTTTCTAGAAGTTTGGTTTGTGTATATAAAAAGGCGAACGAAGTCGAATTGGATTCATTAGTATTTGGTAAGCGATAGTTTGAAGATTAAATAGTGTTGTAATGCGATTTAAAATTCATAAGTGTACAGTAAAATTGTGTGAAAATTTTAAAAAGTGTGTTTGTCAGTTATCGTTAGTAAATTGTGTTATAATAATTTTTGTCTGAAATAAATAAATTCGTTGGTAATAAATTAAATTCTTTTAGTTTTATTCACAATCCAGTGATTTTAACCTTGATTGACAAGGGAAAATGTAACAATTGGTGACAGTCATTGGATGAATAATAAAACAAAGAAAATGATTCCCTCCAAATTAAGAGTTGCAGAATTAAAGAAGGAACTTGAGAAACGGGGTTTGCTCACTGGTAGTAGTAAAGCAACTTTACAAGCACGACTACGTGACGCCATGGAGAAAGAAGGGTTAGATGCGGATCATCATGAGTTTGAAAAAGAAATAACGGTTGCGGAAAGCATAGAGCAGAAAACAGAGGATAAATGACCGTTGGCTGAAAGGACACAACAACCTTCTGGAAGTTTCGATTTATCGCAGTTAATGGCTTTTATGAACCAAATGATGTCACAACAAAACAAGCGGGAAATAGAGAAAATTGAGCAGTCAAATGAGCGAAAGTTAGACACTACAAAACGATCAAACCAAGAAAACATCAGATGGAACAACAAAATTAGCCTAATCAAGAAATAAAACACAAAATTAATCAACGGTTGGGCGAAATTAGGCAGTCAAACCAAATTATAGAGCGTTAGATGGTGGAAATTGCAGAAGGTCAAAAAAAAATGGACGAGAAAATTCTAGAACTGTCTACAAATGTACGTGGCGAAATAGAGAAACTGGAAACAGAAGTTCAACTTGTCAAAACAGAGGTTCAACGTCTCGAGAAAGAATTAACTGATGTCAAGGCAAGTGGATCAACGAGACGCAAGTGACCGTTCAATCGATTAAGTTAAAGCCACCAACAATCGACGGAACAACCTCTTTCTTCATTTTCAAACTTCAATTTCAAACGGCAGCCAATCAAAACCGCTGGAATGTTGTTTTAATTTACGATAATATCGAGTTACCACTTCAATCTAGCAGTGCAGGAGCAACTACGAGGCGAATTATTATTGATCATCGAGAGAAGCTGCCACCGAACTCGGAGACGATCGTTTGGGGAAGAATGGAGGGAGGTTCTGAATCACCCATGTTGTGGGTTGTAGAAGCTAACGAAGAGAAGAACGGAGCTAAGGAAATTATAATCGGGAAAGCCCTAGACCAGACAATGATCGTAGAGTACCAATTAGGCCTCTTATTCTCTCGGATAAAATAAAAACCATCAAGAAAGGGACAATCATAGGCAAATGTGACAAGGTATCGACAATAGTAAAATGTGAACAGAAAAGTTCGATTGGAGAAGCCGACATGCAAGGCCTGAAAGAAATAGTAGAAATACGTATGCAGAAGTGGACCGAAGATTTTACAGTGGCACAAAAAAATTCTTCACATCAACTATTCAAACGGTACATGTCCATATTCTGTAGTACATCGGATAATAACGGAAGCACCTCAATGGTAAAGCACCGAATTGATACGGGAACAGAAATGGTTCCATATGCTCGAATATGTTCGACATTAGATCTACAAAGCGGCTATGGGCAGGTGGAAGTCAATAAGGAAGATCGCGAGAAAACAGCGTTCAGTCTGGCTAACGGACTTTCGCAATTTAATGTTATGCTGTTCCGATTATGTAATGTCCCTGCGACTTTTGAACGATTAATAGAGCGCGTGTTAAAGGACTTACATTGAAAGACGTGCCTAATATATCTGGACGGCATCATCGTCATGGTCAAGGATTTCGACGAAAATCTGAGTAACTTGGCAGAAGTTTTGGATTTGATACAGGCCGCCGGATTAAAGTTAAGTTCAAAGAAGTGTAAGCTGTTCAGAAGTAAAGTAAAATATTTCGGTCTTACTAATGGAATTCACCGACGAAGAAAAGATCGCAGCGGTAAAGAACCGGCCAAGACCTAAAAATGTACAAGAATTACGAAGCTTTCTGGGATTGTACACCTATTAAAGACGCTTCGTGACAGAATTCGCCAATATCGCCGAGATTTTACATGCATTGACCAGGGAGAGCAAGGCATTCGAATGGAAGGATGATCAGGAAAAAACATTCGTGGAACTAAGGAGACGGTTTTGCGTCGCGCCAATCCTCGCATACCCTATACTCAACGTGAAATTTATTTTGGACACCAATCCAAGTAATGACGGTATGTAATGGCCAAGAACGAGTTATTGCTTACTACTCCAAAACCGGAGCGTAATTACTGCGTGACACGGAAAGAATTGTTGGCTGTAGTGAAATGTGTTAAGAATTGTTTATGTACCGTTATGGCCAAAAATTTCATTTATGGACCATGGCGCTTTACGGTGGCTGTTGCAATTCAAGAATCCAAAGCTACGATTCAAAATTACGATTTCAAATCAAACATCGGAAGGGAAGTGCATACGTAAATGCCGACGCATTATCAAGACGGTCAAGTCCAGTAGAATGCAAACATTGTGATCACGTTGAAGCAAAGGAAGGCATCATCGACGTTAGGCTTACGCAAGTGCTGCCTGATGAGGAGTGGACCGACGAAATGATCAGGAAAGAGCAATAGGATGATACGGATTTTTCAGTTATCATGGAATGGAAGGGAAAGGAACAGCGGCCCACTTGGAGCGTATTTAGAACGATTGTAGGAAAGTACGGATGGCAAAGTGAAGCAATTGTTGCTGGTATTACCAAAGTGCCGGATTGCGGAAATTCTGAACGAGTATCATGGAGGAGCAAGTGCGGGCCACCTAGGAATTAATAAAACACTGGCCAAGATTTTACAGGGCAGAATGTAGACAGTCTGTGATAGAGTGGTGCCAGAAGGGACCCGCACGTAAAACTCGTGGAACCATGAAAGAGTATAACGTCGGAGCACCATTCGAAAGAATTGCAATGGATGTAGTGGGGTCATTTCCCCCACCAAGAACGGCAAGGAATATGTGCTAGTGATATTGGATTATTTCAGCAAATGGCCGGAGGTGTACCACATTGCCAATCAGGAGACGACAACAATAGCTGATGCTGTGATGAACAAGTGGATTAGCATATTTGGAGTGCCGATGGAGATTCATACATATCAAGGAAGGAATCTTGAATCGGTGGTATTTCAAGAAATATGCCAGATGCTCGTCATAAATAAAACGAGAATAACGCCTTTGCATCCACAGTCTAATGGTATGGTGGAAAGATTCAATGGTACAATAGAAGAATATCTAGCATAGGTCGTTGAGAAAAACCAACGCAACTGGGATCGGCATATAGGGAAATTTCTGATGTACTATCGATCAGCAATACAAGATACAACCGGAATGACTCCAGCTAAAACGTTATTTGAAGATAATTTACGATTACCGGGTGATTTAAAGTTCCGGGCGGTTCCATCAGCAGCTTTATGTGGACAGGACTACGTAGACCGGATGAAAGAAGAACTTAATGAGATTGCGACCGGATGAAAGCCCGATATGACATACGAGCGAAAAACCAAGGCTTCGAGGAAGGACAATTAGTATGGCTTCACAACCCGCAACGGAAAATGGGATTATCGAAGCTGCAAACACCATGAGAAGGAGCTTACACTGTCATCACAAGGATGAACAGCGTGGTTTACCGGATACGAAAAGGACATTGAGGTAAACCGATGGTGGTGCATTTAGAGAGGCTGGCCCTATACACAAGAGGTGATTTGGGTACTGTTCGGGACGAACAGGCTTAGGTGAGGGGTAGTGTTACGGTGACATCTAGGGTGTAATATAATAAGTTAAATTAATAGCTCAATGTTTTACTGTTTTGAAATGGAATTTTCCATGATAAAATTGTTCTAAATGTTTCTACGCTATTCTTCTTTCTAGAAGTTTGGTTTGTGTAGATAAAAAGGCGAACGAAGTCGAATTGGATTATTAGTATTTGGTAGGCGATAGTGTAAAGTTAAATAGGAATTAAAAAGTGCGAAAATAAAAAATATAAGTGATCAGTAAAATTGTGCGAATAATTTATTTAAAGTGATTTTATGAATTATCGTTAATAAATTGTGTTAAATAAATAAATTCTTTGGTGATAACTTGAATTGATTTTGATTTATTCACAATCTAGTGATACGAACCTTAATTGACAAGGCAAAAACGTAACAGTATGGTTACGTTTTTGCCTTGTCAAATAAGGTTCGTATCACTGGATTGTGAATAATACAAAATCCATTTAACTTATCTCCAACGAATTTATTTATTTCACAAAATTTATTACAACACAGTTTATCAATAAAAATTCACAAAATCACTTTATATAAATTATTCTCAAATTTTATTGATCACTTTTACTTTTTATTTTCACTAAAACATTTTTTAAATCACTTTTGAATTGTTTGAATCTTTACACTATCGCTTACCAAAGATTACTCATAATCTTATAAGTTTACTCTATCGCGTTCCAAATACTAGGTTTGAGTGGCTGCTTACGCACACTTAGACCGGTGATTCCAAATACTAATAATCCAATCCGATCTTGTTCGCCCTTTTATATACACACAAATCAAACTTCTCGAAAGTTCATGACTTTTCCAGTACTAATGGTGTAGAAACATTTAGAACTGTTTTATCATAGAATATTCCATTGTACAGTAAAACATTGAGCTATTAGTTTAACTTATTCTATCATCTAGGTGTCACCGTCACAGTATTCTATTGTTACGGTGACACCTAGGGTAGAATAGAATAAGTTATTTAATAGCTTAAAGTTTACTGTACTAAAATGGAATTTTCCCTTGGTAAAACTGTTCTACATGTTACCAAACTATTCTTACTGGAAAAGTCATGAAATTTCTAAAAATTTTGCTTTGAGTGTATAAGAAGCGAACGAGTTCGAATTGAATTATTAGTATTTGGTACAAGACAGTGTAAAAACTGATTTAAAAAGTGTTTTAGTGCAACAGCTAAATTAGCAATGCTAAACCGAAATGACAACGTAAAGTGTTAAAGATTTCTCCCTTTTTCCTTTTTACATATTTTACCCTTTTGCGTGTAACATCTTCATTGATTATTTATTTATACCACCGTTATTCTTAGTTCTTTCACTAAATTCTTCGTCGCCTATAATTACAAGAGTAAATACAAGAGAAAATATTTAAAGGAAAATTTAATTGAGTTAAGAACATGAAAATGCTTTATTTTGAGGATCAAATGGAACCAAAAAAAAAAAGTAAATAAAAAATAAAAAATTTTAGAGAAGAAGATGAAGGCTTTTATTTTTTGTTGCTTTCATGTCATTGACGTAAATTAGATGAGACATGAATGATATAGGCAGCTATTGTGCAGATGGTTTCACTTAAGAAAACTCATACATGGTGGTTTTAGAATTAGTGAAATATTCATACATATGTATATCGTTTTAAAATTTAAGGTGGAGGTAGTAGAATTATGAAACATCAAAAATTGATTGTTGAGCCATAACCTCATTAAATCTTAAACATTTGAATAGATAGCGGAAAATATTTGAAGAACATCACCTCTTCACTGTATACGCGTCTCATTTCCGGTGCAAAATATAATTTTATTGGCGTTATCATACCATGAACAAATCGTTATAATACAGATTTGTTATTTATACGTATATTACATGTACATATAAGGAAAACATCCCTATAGAGATACGGCTGATACCCACGCTTTAATTTATTTAAATTTATACATAAATTTTTTGAACCCAATCAAATCTACATTTTCGGTTTTTGATATAAATAACGTCGACGACGATGATGATACTCAAAATACAGAAAAAGGATACTTTCGAGATAAGAATGAATTTAGTAAATTCTTAGCTGATCCAATCAATAGCAAAATTTGTGATTTGCGTTGTTATGCTGTTGTTTTCAAATTCAAAACGAAGATTATAAATGTGTTGCAGTAAATTTGAATCTCTCCACAATATTCGCTTTTAGGGCAAATTTTTCTTTTTTTCTGTAAGTGCGATACCGTCCTAGTAATCTGTGGAATAAGTTTGCTAGTATCAAATAAGCCCGATTTTAATGAAGATTGGTTTAATCAAATATGTGAGGCTAATTCACAAGTATTTGGATGTAGAATAGTTTTTGTGGAAACGATTGGCACAAGAGGTACGACCATTTCAAAATGCTGATTTTTATATTTTCATTTCATGTAATTCGTGCATTTGGTTGGCGCGCACGATACAAACGCGATCGGCAACATTGATTTTAGCAGTCCATAACTGTGAACCTGAAAGGCGGATCTTTATACTGTTGCAATGAGTGTTAGCCTTAATTATTATGGGTATCCTGTGCCATTTTCATAGTAATGACAACCGGTTTAGCATTAGTTTAGGCTAAGGAGTAACCACATTGATGTCTAAGCCAGTTTTTATTGAAATTAAAGAGAAAAAAATTATTGCTCAAAAAATGGTCAGATGTGTTTTTTTAGCAAAAAATTGATTTTTATTAATTTCAACAACAAAAAAATCACCACCAGGCATAGAACTGAATGCCTATTGCATCATTATTTATTTACGTGCCCAAGATTTAAAGAGTGGAATTTGAGAAGCGAAGAGAGTTAGTGAAGGCCGAAAACCGTTGCTTCAACTATTTTGACGAATCATAAACCGTATACCATTGCAGATCGAAAGGAAGATGACATTATTGCCGAAGAAGGTACAATTCACTGTTACACCGGTAACCAATCACAAGCAGCCAACAGCCTTAACCAATACATTTTCATTAGAGAATTCTCAACCGCAAATATTTTCATGTCTTTATTCCAGTATTATGATAAATCTAGCTGTTTTACCAACGGTGTTTAGAGCGCAAAATATAAGTGGCCAATCACAACAGCAAAGTGCAATTAGCGTTCAAGTCAAAGTTAGTCAAAAGGTCGTGGCCACCCAAGAAATAGTAAGGGCGGTATTATCATCTTATTTCAGCATAAGTAGTACCAGCTTTTACAAAAATTATTTGGCCGGAGTATCAACAAAATGTATGCTCACAATACACACGTCGGAGCATATTAAAACCATTACCATGAAATAGGAAGATCAGCACTACATGGTAAAATTGTCCTTTAAACCAGAATGCAATTCATTAAAAAATCAATGAGTCCCGAAGTTTAGTAAAGAAGTTTCTTTTAAAGCAAGAAAGCAAACGTAAGTAAATCAGAATCAGTCCAATTTTCTTGTTGCCTGACAAATTGTAGCCGAGCAATCCTGTATTGTGACAAAAGTTCTGGACCCGCGGCTGGTCTTCGTGCATGAAAATCTGCTACTTCCAACCTTCGCCGAACTGTTCGTTCACTTACATTTATATTACATACGTGTAACAATTCATTACAGGTCTCAACAGCAGTTGCAAGGCGATTTCTAAGAGTTGATGAAATTTCAAAATGGTCTTATCGAACGTGTTAGATTAACTTAAGATAATTAATTTCACATGTTTTAACTAAAAAAGAAATTCAAGATTTAGTAGAGAGATTTTCGAAATTATTCGAATTTTGGATTATCGCACAACCTAAATGTCCCAGGGTCTAATTTAGATTTTCTATTGGGCTAGATCAAATTAACATTGACTACTCGGTTATTAACCAAATTGACCACAATTTATTTATTGAAAATTGCCAGGATTATTGGTTAAACCTTTAGAGATCGATTGCCATTGATGTTATCACTGATCAGAGAGCAATAAATTCGATTGACAGAGCATATAATTTTCGGAAAGCTTTAAGTAAAACGATTCAATTAATGACTACTTCTGAACACTAACAATACTCACACAGTGGTATTTGTAACCAGATAGTATTATTATTATTATTGGAGGGCCATGCGGGCT
Source organism: Tipula vernalis (assembly GCA_958295665.1). Classification (NCBI taxonomy): domain Eukaryota; kingdom Metazoa; phylum Arthropoda; class Insecta; order Diptera; family Tipulidae; genus Tipula; species Tipula vernalis. The sequence continues at coordinate 18,985,803 of OY282560.1, forward strand.
ATCAGTCACTTCGCACTGCGACCTAAAAGATCTATTGTGCTGGACCCTGCTTAATTATCCGTCCAGTCAATGGTTCAAGTTCTTAATGAACCTGACCATACTGCCTCCCGGTACGTGATACATACTATCTGGGCTTATTGCTCTCCCTCCTAGATGTTTACTACTGCATGTAGTTCCGCTAGAAAGACGGTAGCATTGGAGCCCAAGGACCTCGAGAGGGTTCTCCCTCTCCCGTATATTCCTACTCCTGCCCCGTATTCCATTTTATTTTACTCTTACCGAGTTGCTGGAAATTGTAAATTGCCTGTAGGTCACCCAGCTTTACTACAGGAAGGCTAAATAAAACTGGAGGGTGCCTGGTATCCAGAGTCCGCATATTTTGACCTATCAGCTATTCATCCATCGGCATACGGTGTTCCACCTTGGCTTAGGGTTTTTTGTCAAGGTTTTCTCCTTTAGCGCCATACTTGAGCTTGTGCCAAATGGCCAAAAATGTGCCAAATGGCCTTAGTTACCAGTGGTTGTCACGAGGAGGCAGCACGTACACTTGCAAATTGTGAACAGGTTACCCCTTACACAATTGTACCCATCACGCAGCTGCCTAATGACAAGACCAAAATAGCTCACACGATGCGCACCCTACTGGAAGGTTATGGAGCTGGTAGATTAATCTACTCAACTTAGGTCCCCCCCCCCCCTCCAATAGACGCCAAACCACCAGTGCTATACACTTTTCAGCTGAAGATTACTATCTCTTCAGCTCAAAAGTTTATAGCTTAATTTGGCCTATGAATAAAATATGGAATACTTCAACATTCAAAATAAGTCACAACGCATCCATAATCTATTCTCCCGCAAAACACCGTAATATGGCGTAAACATGCACTTCCCTATCCTTGACCTCAACTTGTGCCGAAGGCTTTCATATTCCTTTAAGAATTTGACGTACATTATCTTTAAATCGGAATTTTGACTCATTTTCCGTTCCATTGATATCATCCTTTGTAAAGCTCCCTTATCCCAATCTCCTAATAGCCTTGCATTGAATTTTAGAGGCAGTTGAACAATAAATCTCCTATCCGCATTTTTCGTAGTTGTTGTTTTAAACATCGCTTCAGATAGCTGTTCTTCTGATGTTCTTGGTGTTTCCTCTAATATCGTTTCCTGCTCCCAAAATTTAGAAAGTAATTTCTCTAAACTTTGATCTTTCGCAACGACGACGTCGAATTTACCGTACGGTTTCCACTTGATTTTCTCATTAGTTATATCCTCCAGCTTGCCGGCAACTACATAATCGAACAAGGTTTCTTGATTAGCAACTGCTTTTTCTCTTCTTTGCGCTATGCTTAAGCTTTAAAAACAACTTAACTGTGTGTATGTACAGACTCGGTGTAAATCCCCACAAACGAAACACTTAGAAATAATCGGTGTTGATGGTTCGATCATTTTGATTTGGTGAACCTTAGTACTTGATTTGGAGTTACCTGCGCTAGCCGGCTCACATAGGCTTCAAGCGCGTCTGCTTTTGCACTTATGAACTTTGTAGAAATTCCTCGTGTAATGGAAAATCCTTCGTCATGCATCCTTTCGGTTTGCTTCTTCGCCTAATGCTTCTAGTCCTCTAATGTCTTTAGGAGACGCATGTTCTATAGTACACGTAAGCTATTTGCTGAACTGTGTTGAAGGCATACCGTTTTTAAGAACGTTTTTTATCGTAACGCTCACATAATTTGGTCCAAACTTGTATTTGCTTCTGAAACCTTCATATATTTGATTAAATCTGCTGGCTCACCGCACAAATAACCCTTCACCAACCTGGCAGAACACTGAAGTTTGTCACAAGACTGGTTGACCGTTTTGATTTAGTGAACTGGTAAAAGTGGATGAGATATCATTTTTTCAACTTGATTTGTTTCCTGTCGAGCTGTTGGTATTGCTACTGAACGTTTAAAATTGCTAAGTTCATTTCACATTCTGTGAATTCAATGACAGACCGCTCTAACAACTCTGGCAAAAAATTGTTGTACTTAGTCTATTGGATTTTTATTTATCCCAATTGAATCATGGCCCAACAGTGAGAAATACAAATATTGAATAGAACTGTGTCCAGATTGTGGTCTGACGAGGTCATTACGTAAGTCGGAAGGTTGAACATTTCTATTTTTTTTTAATTCAGTGCCGGAATTGCTGTGAAGTTAATTCTCTCATAATTGTTTCATTGTTCCTTCCCCTTAATGGCAGCATAGCTGTACAGCCGTGCTTTTCGTTGATTAGGAAAGTAATACTTTGACAGAACACATTCGACGAAAGAATATGAAAATAAAAAATATTGAACACGTGTATTCGGTCACTTTCTCTCCAGTCAACAAAAACTATTCTCCAATGTTTAACCAAATTTCTTCAAATGTAACAGTTTTTGAGAGCGACTCTATAGTTTTACCATCTTATCCGAAAATAGAACAAAAAAAAATAAAAATTCAACACGATTATCTCGAAAATAACGCATGCGTATATAAAGACTCGCCCTTTTTATTTTGGTACATGTACACATTTTCTGTATGTTGTGTTACCCCACTGGGAATTCTAGAATACAAAATTTCAATAATTTGTTTTCCTTTTTTTCTGTATTTGTTCCAAATCCTCATCCATCGTCTACAAAGACTAAATTATTAGAAGAAAACAAAACAGCAACAAACAACAAAGCTTGAAGTCAAGGTAATTTATCTCAGCTTCTTTCTTCTCAGCCAATTGTTAACAAAGAAAAAAAAACGACACAAAAAAAACAGATTAAGATGAACAAAACAGAAGAAACAAAATCGAAATTAGATAACATGTTCTTATACAGCTAGCTATTATCAACATCATTGTTAAATGCATTGCAAGAGATTTAATATGGTTGTCAATGTCAGGTAAATATTTGGTTTTGTATACATTAGGTACATTGTAAAGGACAAATATGGATGGAATATTTTTACTCGTATATTATGTTTTGTATGAAGCTGTTATGTGTGTAATGAACATGAAATTTGTTGTCTGTATGCTCACCGGGCAAACATTTACATATTTGGGTTCCAAGAATTACTTAGGTATAAGCAACTAACTGAAATTTTAATAAACCTGCACTTTACAGATTGTCTTATCTGGTGGAATTGTTCGCATGTATATGTCTACTATATTACTCCTTTAATTTGCGGATGAGGGTAAATTTTTCTTTTATACCCATAACCACTTCAATTATTTATTAGAATACCTAATTCTTGTTATACCAATTAACAATTTTAGGTGCGAGAACGGTCACTAAACCGTAATAAAACTTAAGTTATTTGATTTAGAAATTAAACAGTAAGCGGTTTTTGCAGGCCATTGCTGGCTGATAAAGTCATGACATATCAACAATCTGATCCCATCGGTTTCGATCCCGAGATATCTCTTCATAATGTCTTAGGCAACCGGAAGATGGTAAATCGTTCTCTACAACAAGGAGCCGTGGTTGCTAACAGCGACCACTGTACTTAACACAAGCTATCTCCTCCTCTATTCGTTCGAACATCTTTATTTAGTTATAGTGCTTCTCAATAGATGTCTCTTTATGAATTTGGTTTTATGTGCATTTTCGTATATTTGGTTTTTTAGTATTATAGAATTCTTTTAGTTTACTTTTAAAATCTGCATCAACCAGCATCTGGTTATGGACTCAGATTGCATTGCAGATTTATGCGTAAATAAAGTTTTATGAAAAACGTTTCGTTCTAAGTGTAATATAAAACCTTTATAAAATCGTGTAATTCGCTCATGTTAAATTCGATCTGAGAAGACGAAACTTGTTGATCGAGAGGTACTGGGTTCAAATCTTGATAGGGGCGGGATGCAAAAGATACTTTTCATCATCAGATTACGATCGGTAATGTCGATGAATACAACTATGACCCCCCGTTGAGAGTGCAGAATCCATGAGCCGACCCACCTTTCATGTTAGCACTATAGGCTGTTATGAAGCAATGCAATGTGTAGGTGGTTTTAGCAAAAATAGGTCTATAACCGTACGTCCTCGATTTGGCTACTACTGTGTAAAGTAGGAAGCTGGGAGTGTCTTGAGCAAATACTTGAGACCCAGAAAAAGATTACGTAGATTAAAACATAAAAAAAAACATGCGACTTCAGCTAAAGAAGTGTGGAACATGCTTAAAAACGAGTTTGATGATTCCGGATTGTTGAGACGAGTTGGTTTGCTGCAAGCTTTAATCACAACTTCACTTGGAAGCAGTGGGTCAGTTGAGGAATACGTGAACCACTATTATCGCTCGCAAATTAAAAGGAGAGAAGAAGATGTTCGGAATGCTTTATTTGTCCCATGATTTTGTACGACTGTCAGGGAGTACATTAGTGCAGAAAGGAATGTATTATTGACGGAGAAGTTTGACAATGCTGAAAGAGAAAAATGTCTACAAGGCAAACAATCAAGAAAACCGCTGAAAAGCAATAGTTCCAGATGAAGGTTTTGAAGTTCGTACTCTCTGATGTGTGTGGCCCAATTAACTTTAATTCATTTGGTGGTTCCCGTTATTTTGTGACTTTTTTGAATCAGTATAGCAGAAAAGTCGTCGTTTGTTATATTAAACAAAAGTTGGACGTCAAAAAATGAAAGTGCTGCGAACAGATAGCAGAACGGAGTGTGGAATTAACTTGAATGCGGAGCTGGAGGGAGAAATAATGTATCGGTTTCGTCAGAATTGGAATCAAATTACAAGTCGCTTAACTGCTTTTAGGATCCTGAAACATGTCAGAAAGTAAAAAGAAGTTGATGCGAACGAATTTGGACAACAAGGAAACTGGACAATCAAGCAGAAAGCGAAAGACTGTGTCTAATAGTGTACACGCTTCAACTACAGTGGAGGAAGCCTTATATTTACCTAACGCAACGGAATGACGGCAGGCTACACAAAATGAATAATTAAACTGTAAACCAATTAACTGCATGTTGCTGTTTAAAACGAAATACAATTCAAACGAAGTTGTGAGTGAATAGACTAAGAGGATAGACGTTTTCTCCGGTGGAACGTTATGCTTCAATTCATTATTGATTTACATGGCTGTGACACATAACTTACAGATTGGGCAGATGAATGCGGAAACGGTTTTTCTTTTGCAGGGTGAACTAAATGACTAGATTTATATGATTCAACCACAACAATGATGGAAATCTTTGTACGGACTCAAGCAGGCCAGTTAAATATAGTTCATATTAAATTTAGATTAAGTTGCTGTAAAGTCGATGAATGCATTTATCACTTCGGCAATCTTTTAATTTTTTCCAATGACGATATCATTGCATAAAAAACCATTTAAAATGGAATCTTCAAGACGAATTCAAGATAAAGGATATTGGAACAGCCAAGTTCATTCTCGATATGAGGATTACTCGAAATAAAACCATAAGATTCATATCAATCAATCAGGTTGTTATATCAACGAAATTTTATATAGATTTGGGGTGGCAAACAGCAATCCTATAAAAAACTAAATATGCCCGAATAACGAAAAATCTGGAAAGAAGATTTAGGTAATACCTTATCAGGAAACTGAGGGTTCTATTTAATTCGCAGCCTAGCTGACTCAACGAGATATTCAATATGCTCTGGAATGCTATGGTATTACCCTTCCCAATACTATGTAAAAGAGTAAATCGTATACTGTGCAAAGGAGAGCTATACCGCGATATTTCTCGAACTTTAAGCGACACCCCTTTCTTCGATCACTTTCTGTCGAAAGTACAGTTCCACATAAGTTCCTCTCCGAATGTCAAAACCTCAGAATTAATACAATCAACCCCAAGTGAACGGTTTCTCTTCATTCGCTGTTTGCGAGGTGTGATGAGATTCATCTACAGTCTGTAACACACATTGAACATTAAATAGGTCGGAAAAATATTAATTAGATTTTAACACGGAGGTTTCAGTTAACCTGTTAACCTGTTAAGTCTGAAAGCATGATATAGTACTGCAATTATGCTCATGGCTGAGTTGTTATCTTTTCAAAATTGGAATTGTACGAAACGACCTGTACGAAAGCTGCCATCTTTCTGTCTAAAATGTAGGTCGGGCTCAGGTTCCGTCCTTTTGGAATTAACAGATGGTCAATTTGGCTTCAGCGACTCTAAGATCGTGGTTGATCGCAAAGTATCTCTAGCATTAAATCAAAACACCAGTCTGACGTCTTGCTCAGGTATAGATCCCATCAGGTCACTTAATTGATTACAAAATGAGTCTTTATCATTGGGTTAGCTAACTTCAGTGTATAAACGCAGGTTATCGACGAATATTGGCGAAGTCATCTCCACTGGGAGCAACGTGTTCCGGCCGATACTCTTTCATGCTTTTGTTGTGAAACGGCCCTTAAACGCGCCTAGTTTTATTTAAGATATCCGAGTACATTAATGGCGGTTCAGTGTTATGTTGGAGGTTTTTAAATTTACGGATGCGAGCCGTTAGCCCAGTGATGGAACCTTTTACTCGTCTCCTATGATAAGTAATGGATACTGTGGTAGTATTTTAAGAGTAGCACGGTCATTCGGTGACTCAAAGCTATATGAGCCAGTTTAGAAATTACAATTTTGGTGATTTCTCGTCATTCTAAAGTTTAATAACAGTGGAAAATCTAGCATTTTGCTGGTGGTTGAAACACCTAATAACTCCTTTACCGTTGACAAATAATGATGTTTCCAATTAAAATATTCACTTTGTTATTCCTGGGAAAGTCCATCCTTCGATCCTCATGAACATCATCCTCTAAACTATCAGTTGTTTCACTAATATCTCGAAAACTACAAAATATTTTAAACACGGATTTATCCATAAGAAAGATACATTTGATGACATTTTGACTTTTGTGAACTGGTAACGTATCAAAAATTAGCGAGATTTTGACCGATTTTGGTCGCCTTACTTTGTTTTTAGTTTTGTATCTTAACAATCAATTGACGAATTTTAATGAAACCAAAACGGATACATGCCAGCTTGTATGGAAAAACTGATTTTTTCACAATTCTGACGGAATGTAACGTCGTTCATCAAAAATCTCACGATTATCCGTTGAATATTTTCTCATTATTTACACACCACTCGTTATTCACCTTTCAATAAATACACAGCGAATAATTTGTGAATAATGAAAGAATTATAGGTGAATAATCAATTAATATTGAATGAATAATTACTGAATAATGACTGATTTCTGAGTGAAAAATCATTGAGTGAAATAGAATTAAAAATTAAAGAATACTGATTAAATAATTTGAGAATAATTATTTAATTTTTCTATTATCATTCATCATTGAATAACCAGGGAATATTGGGTGTACAAATAAGTTCTAAGAGATTTACAAAAGATCACTTCGGGCTGTTTTATAACTATATTCATGTTAAAGCGTCATCATTTCCTTATAAAATTCAGTATGTGCCATTTCGCTGGTGTAAACAACATATTATTAGATTCAAGGAAGGCCTCCAATCTTAAGTTAATCACACTTTCATAGATCTTTGTTAAAGGGCTAGGGATGGAAATTAGTCTATAATTTTGTATTTCAATAGCCGAGCCGATTTTATGAATTGGACAGACTTTGACACGTGACTATGATTAATAATTCGGACTATTGGGTTGATCAACTTGTCAGAATATCTTTATATTTGTGACGACTTTAACAAAACCAGCAAAAATGCCCCTCTGTTTTTGTTGTTGTTTAAATATTATATGACAAAAACCAATAATAAATAGTAAATTTTCTTGACAAGATCTGTTCAAAGAGCGAACGAGACGGCTTGTATAAACATGTTGTTGGCCCTGCTATGAATCAAGTTTTTAGAATAAATTTGTAACGATTGTACATTAAATACAACACAAATATGTGTAAAAATAAATGCAGATGAATGCAGACATACTATATATCAAATTAAGTTAAAACAATTTTAGTACGATCCAATTATTAGAATTTAGTAATTAAAAATCCATGTACAACCGCACAAAAATAAAATCATGCACTTAATCAAGAAATCAAGAATTTGATTTCTTTATCTACAAATAAATATAAATATATCCATAAAACTTTAACTCCGTTTACGGACATATTACCCAGCCAAATCAAGCATGTAAAGTAAGTAAAATAATAAATCAATTAAAGCAAAATGAAACATTATTTTCTTAAAAATTTATCGGTGTGCCATATAAGTAATCATGACGTTTGTGTGTGAAACCTACAACCTAAACTTCAGTAAATTCCAATAAGTTAATAATTAAATTCAAAACATTTAGCTTTCCGAAAGGTTTTTACATAATTCCACGTTGTTGAGATTCGTTTAATCGAAATTTTGTACACATAAATGAATACGTCATTATATGTTAAAAACTAAATCTTAACTCAACTCAAATCAACATTGCCAAATTAGCATTTTATTTATGTAGTTTAGTTAATTTATAATTTATAATATAAATAATTTAAATCAATTTGATGCAGTTTGTAATACCTTGTAAAAAAAAATGTATCATACCTAAATAAACTATTTTATATGGATAGTATAAGGCGGTTTCCAATTCGACTCAAACTTATTCAATTATACGAAGTATCAGAATCCTATTTGAGTCGAATACACTAAAATTTCATTGTGCTTTTATAGTTCATGTTTCTTCAAGAACACCATATTTGTTTCATGAATACAAAAAACACAAAGAGAGAAAAACAACACCAGCATACAAATAACATAATCCTATATTCTAAACCACCAACACACTTTGAAGGTGTATATTTTCTACCATCTTCCATGTGCGTAGCAGTAGACATATCATGTTTTTATAATATTAAAGATGCTAACATACAAATATACTTAAAGATGCTAACATACAAATATACTTGATCTATGTATCAAGCTACAGGACAATATTTGTGACGACTATACCAAAACCAACAAAAGTGTATCTCCGTTTTGATGTTGTTTGTATATTATAAGACAAAAACCAATAATATATAGTACATTTCCTTGATAGTATCTGTGTAAAGAACGAACGAGGCAGCTGTATAAAAATTTCGCTGGCCCTGCTACCTATCACGTTTCAAGCATATATTTGTGTCGATTGTACATAAAATAAAACACAAGAACACATTCAAGTGTGCGTAAAAATAAAATCTAATATGAAATTAACTACGACGTATTTCTATTTAAATTAAAAAGTTGGTAATTAAAATTGAAATTGAATTTCATATACAATCACACAAAAGACAAAATCATGCAATTAAACAAGAAATCAATAATTTTGATTTCTTTATCTATAAATATAAAACATTGCCTGATAAATGCATCCCGGTGGATTGCATTTTCCATTCCACAATTACAATTTAATTATTATTTCACTAACACTTAAATTATTTACACTAATTCACTTTAATTATTATTTTAATTTTATAAATAAATAAAACACAAAAAAATAAAAATTAAATTAAATTTTTAAAGAGGATAGAAAAAACACTTCTATCCTCTTCGAAGAGCATTTGCTCGCCCACATTTACTAAACTCTTCTTTATGTAACAAAATTGTATTCGATTTGCTCTTAACAAAATCACTTGTGGGTTCTTACTCTGCGATTCTGTGATACTCGTTTCAGTTTGAGAAACTCTGCTTTCCAAACTAATTTGTGAATCCTGCAACATCATTTAGGATTTTCTGAAGCTTGTTCACATATTATAATGTGGCACTCAGTTGTGTTCCTAGGGAGGTGATTGCATCTTTTACAGTAGAAGTTTTTGACAATCCGGAGTTTGTTGCTAAATTAGTTTCAGACACTACAATTGATGTTGTTGGTGAAGTTGCAATATTTGCAGATGTCTCCATGAAATTTAAAGTTGATTTTCTGCCATGAAGAGCAACTAGCTAGTCTAAGGAGAAACTTCTCTTGGCAACGATCACATTAAAAAAATCGTTGTTGTAGTGTAGTCATATCATAACATTCTGAATAAGTTAAATTAGTAGCCATCTTTTGGCATGATTGCATACTAATGTAAGGCATTTCAAGTATTATAGAGTTTTACAAAATAATTCCACACAAACTTTCAAACTATATTAAAACACTTATCAACAAAACTATTCTGCACCACCTTCCGTCCGTTTATTTTATCAAACTTATTATGTTACTTGACCAACCTTGATTTTTACTTTCTTTTACTCTAGTAAAATAAAGTATAGTAATCATGAAAATTGGACCTTGAGATTTTTAGAGATTTATTTGTTTTGAGGTCCCCTGAGTCCGAAAAAGTGGGTTTCGAAATGGTGTCTGTCTGTCTGTCAGTCTGTCAGTCTGTCAGTCTGTCAGTCTGTCAGTCTGTCAGTCTGTCAGTCTGTCAGTCTGTCAGTCTGTCAGTCTGTCAGTCTGTCAGTCTGTCAGTTTGTCAGTCTGTCAGTCTGTCAGTCTGTCAGTCTGTCAGTCTGTCAGTCTGTCAGTCTGTCAGTCTGTCAGTCTGTCAGTCTGTCAGTCTGTCAGTCTGTCAGTCTGTCAGTCTGTCAGTCTGTCAGTCTGTCAGTCTGTCAGTCTGTCAGTCTGTCAGTCTGTCAGTCTGTCAGTCTGTCAGTCTGTCAGTCTGTCAGTCTGTCAGTCTGTCAGTCTGTCAGTCTGTCAGTCTGTCAGTCTGTCAGTCTGTCAGTCTGTCAGTCTGTCAGTCTGTCAGTCTGTCAGTCTGTCAGTCTGTCAGTCTGTCAGTCTGTCAGTCTGTCAGTCTGTCAGTCTGTCAGTCTGTCAGTCTGTCAGTTTGTCAGTCTGTCAGTCTGTCAGTCTGTCAGTCTGTCAGTCTGTCAGTCTGTCAGTCTGTCAGTCTGTCAGTCTGTCAGTCTGTCAGTCTGTCAGTCTGTCAGTCTGTCAGTCTGTCTGTGTCCTCTCTACAGCCCAGATGGTTTAACCAATCGAACTAAAACTTCAGATTTAAGCTTTTTTGATAAATTGGGAGGTCCCAGTGAATTTTACTCCAAATCGGCTAACCGGAAGTGGCCACTCCCTTGGTCCAGAAAATTTATTTTGCAAATATCTTAAAAAGTATAAGGTTTAGAAAAATTACTTAATACAAAATGTTTCCAAAAATTAAAAACAAATAAAAATAAAAAATTAAAAATTAAAAAAAAAAATTAAGAAAAAAATAAAATTTCTCAAAATTCTCTGTTCGTAAAAGAAAGTCGTGTGTTGGCCACACCTCCATTTTTTTTATTTAAGTTCGAATAATAACACTTAAGAATTAGTTTATTGTACCCCACAACTACTTTTCGTTCAGAATATTTTCCGTTTGAAAATTTCTTCAAAATTTGGTATACGTATATTGTAGCCCAATTCGAGAATATAACTTCGGATTTGAGATACCATATACATATGTACGAATTTCTCAAATTTAGGTTACGTTATTACTCCTCCCTACTGATCCACATTTGCAACTCTATTCCTGATACATTTTATACCACCAATAAATCAATTCAATTTTGACTCACAAAAAACCACAAATCTTTCATGATTTAGATAAAAAATGTTTCGTTAATGATTGATTGCTGATTATGATAATATTGAAAAAGATAATTTTAATGTTGCATCACCTGATGTATAGGAAAATTACAAAAAAAAATTTGATTTAATGCCGTCTATAGAGAAAATTATTGACTTGATGTGTATATAATGGTTACGTGTAGGTTTAGACTTTAGAGAGAAGGTGGTTGATTGGTGCCTCTACATATCCTTTTTTATACAAATATTTCCCTACCTATGTATGTTTACCAACTTTGTATGCTTGTTCTACTTACATAATCAATAAATATAGAGACCATGTATTGTAGTCCTCAGTGATTCGTAATGCGTGCTCTGCGGAACATTTACAGTTTACCGAATTTTTTTTTCCAAAATCTTGTCAAAGAGTTCCTCTATGGCTATTATGAGTTTAAAGTTTTTTTGGAATTTGAGAAATAGATTAAGAATCACTGAAAACATTTACAATAGAGACCGATATCCATAACGTTGATACGTAAATTATGATTTGATATTGCAAATTTTTTCGATCATATCTCTAAACATACAATTACTTATGTAATGGGGTGAATATTTACTAAATTAATCTAGAACATTAATTTACGTAATACAGGTATTTACGTGATGGTATAGTAAATGGATTTCATTATACGTGTTGTATTGTTTGTTCTAATTATTGCCTTCTTATATATTCCTCTGAAAATGGGCGCCTTACATTAGTCCCGTCACGCAATATTATTTTCGTCGAAATATATATTAAGCCCGATAATAACACCTTCGTGTACCATATTCCAATGGGGGAGGATTTAATACAATAAATTTGATTTAATTAATTGGAAAGGATTTATACAAATTACGATAAACTGTTTTGTTTGATTGTTAGTCGTTAAGTAGAAAAATATTTCAAAATGTTTTATTAAACTTCAGTTATCGCATAACTAGAGGGGTGTTTCATCACGTTATAAAATATTTGGAACCAAAGCGAATTTCCGAGGGTTTCCGAAAACTTCAGTTGTTGACGAAAACGTAATTAGGATTGGTAGAGATTTTCAACGTTCTGCAAGTTCTTATAATTCAAAACATTCCGATTTTATTTCCATCCAAAATATTTCTTTACACTGAACCTCCCTAATAACATCTTCATGTAAACGATTTATAGGTCCGCGCTACTTACAGCTGCTGTTGGTGAAATGGTGTTTCGAAATTATGTTTGAATGTTTCAAGACTAGACCATACAGTACTTATCAAGAGCTGATGGCGGAGTTAACAATCGCTGTCTTCATTGGTATGAGACTTGTGTTATTGAGAGGATTGGAAAAGTAAAGAACGCGAAGAACACATCGAAAATAAAACAACCCCTAATAACTTTGACACTGTTAATATACAACATATTAAAAGTTAAGAAAAGAGGCCGAATCCAGAGATGTCTACTGGTCAGCACGAAAAATTTGAACTAAATCAGTCAGTAGATCAGTAGATGCACTTGACATGAACTTGGAAGTACATCAAGCTTTCAGTGTAATACGAGAGAGAAGAATACGGCACCAAGATGAGGTAATAACTATTGAGGCCATATTTAGATGGGTGTTAGGTAATCAAATGCCGGAATTACCGTCAATACTGGATACAGAATGTGAGCAAATGTTCGAAGAAATAACACTTCGAAGCCTAGAAGGTAGGTTCTAGTATAACTTCCAATCAAGAAGGAATCTGAAACACTTGGAGAATCCTTAAACCTGGCGATTAGCAGGCTGAGATTGATGGAGCGCCAATTTATTAAGCCGAATTATTTAAGGAAGCCTACATTCATTTCATCGAATCGAATAAATTAAATGCTAATTATTTACCACACCATGGGATTTGAAAGACAAAGAGTACTACGATAAAACTCATATCCTATGCTTATGGTAGGGGCAACAGTACAGTACATACAACTCCGGTTGATGACAGATAATTTCACAAATCGTGTTGAACTTAACGACCCAGTGTATACAAAACTGAAACTATACTGTCGGTATGCAACCAAATTTTCGATCCTCTAGAAGTGGGCGCCTCCGCCTGTAATCACAAAAAATAAAAATAACTTTTAAGCGTTGTGGTTATCTTCAGTGGATTGGGATGACGAATTGCCAATATCTTTAGAACAAAGATAACTATTCGTGGAGAATTGATGGAATTGGAAGAAGTGAAGGTTCCAAGATGGCTACGAACACCACAAAAATATTGAGCTGCAACGTTGGTTCATTTTAAAATAATTTCAGTTGTGCAATTGGAATTGTGCGTATAACAGCTGCTGTCAAAACTAATAATTTCCATCAAGGATATTGAGAAATATGAGACTGCATTTGTTGCTTGCTGAACATATTCTTCGAAGACGTTTGCTGGAAACCAAAGTTCCCAAATTCTATATTTTGTTTCAAGGGCAAGATGGGGACATATTCCAGCTAAAGATAATTCTGTGGAATGCGCATCAAGAGGTATCTTCTAGCAAGAGGTAATCAACAATAAATTATGATGGAGTAGACCAGAGTGATTACCTTCTCTCTCAACAGAGTATAATAACGTTAATAGAAATGGAGGAGGGTTTCAAGTATTGCTGTAAATCTGTCTAACGGGACCTTATGAATAAAGACATAATCGCTATTCAGTGCTTACACTTTTAAAACCATTTTTGGATGATAAGGGCATAATATGAGTGGAAGGTAGAACTAACAACGCGATGGTACCTTATTCCATGAGGCATCCTATCATACTACCTGCATCAATTTTAACAACAAGACTCATAGAAGATTATCATAACCGCTATCTTCATGCAGGTCCACATCTCTTATTGGGAATATTACAACAGCAGTACTGGATCATCAACGCGAAGCAAGATATCCGAAAGATTACCAGCAAGTACGTAACTTTTTTCAAAAATAAGTCAGTTTGCTGTCGAGGCGAGCGATTGCGGATCAAATTATATCGATAAATGAGACAATTTTTGGAGAATATGCATATGGAATACTCGTTCTCGTAAGTGGTTTGTGGGGCGATTGATAAAAGTTATCTGTGGTTCCGATGGTTTAGTACAAGTTGCAAAACCCAAACTGGTACATTACTGAGGGCTATCCATGCAAGTCACCTCGCCAGGATACTTATTTCAATAAGTTCTGTTACACGGCACTAGCTATAATTTTGAATCAACCTTCCAACTTGCATACAAAATGTGTGTTACAAGTAAAAAAAATAACAATTCCAAAAATAAAAAATGTAATGCTCGGATAAATGGAATATTTGTGTCTGTGTAAATGTTTACCCGGGGAAAATCTATAGCGGGAAATGAAACTTAAGTTAAATCGAATTGAAAAATATGTATTTTAGATAAAACAAAACAAACGAAAAACGAATTTGTATGATAAAATATGTTATCACAAAAAAAAAAAAAAAATATTTTATGCAATAAGCGAGTGTAGCGAGCACAATGAAAAATGTTGAACTCGAATTAGATACAGCAAAGCTTTTTGGAGCACATGCACGAGATAAAACAAATTCGATATAAATCTAAAATTAAATCTTGTACCATTGTACAATTTTTTTGTACCTGGCTGCTAGGAGATAATTTTTAAATCGATAGCTAAATTGTGAAGCCAGTAAATTCCATATGTATTTCATGCTAAGCCATTCTTACATATGTACACATATATACGATACATGATTACTTGTTTGTTTGAATAATTTGCGAAAGGTTTCTAAAGTTTGAATATGGTTTTCAGGGACGGATAACGTTATATAACGTTACCCGAATAACGTTAAAAAACGCTAAAATTGCGAAGTTTTTCAAGAGAACGTAACCAAACCTATTAGGTTATGTTATAACGTAACCGTAACAGATAACTTTATAAAATTTTGATACAACCAAATAAAATAACCTTATAAAAAATGTTTTTGTTCCTGGTAGCATTATTTAACACTACAACTATTGATCCGTCAAAATGACGGATTGTACATTTATTGAATTCACTTTTTTCCCTCATTCTTGAATCCTCATTTTGGCTAGTCGGTAGTTCTAGTGTTAAGACTTTACTAAAGCAAAAGTTAATAATTTATTTAACTTTAGATAACGTTATTTGTTCTATAACGTTAAAAACATTAACTAATGCTAGATAACGTTATGTAACGTAACGTTTCACATAATTTAAGGTTAAATAACGTTATAACGTAATCAAAAAAAATTTAAGAATTTTTTCCAATAACGTAACGAAATCTTAGGGTTGTCCGATCCCTGACATCGGTGGTAAGAAACAATTCTGATGTTATGATGAAACAAAATGGTTGAACAAATTCTCAAATGGATCGAAAAGCAGAAAGAGTTGAAAGGTCGATAGGCGAACGGTGAAAATGTATTCATATCGGCAAATTAATAATCAAAAATTTGTGAAATTGTTTTTGCGATATGCAATCGTTTTTATTATGTCGCTAAAGTCATAAAGCCTGGCGGTAATTTTTGCATTGTGTGTTATACTATACCAGACGACAAGGTACGGACAGACAAAGAGTAATAATCGACCGTTTGTAATTTCATCAACTCATAGAAATCGCTATGAAACCGCTGTTGAGATCTGTAATGAATTGTTACACGTACGTAATACAAATGTCAGCAAAATAACAATACGGCGAAGGTTGGGAGAAATAGATCTTTAGAAGTTCTATCACAACACAGGAACCTGATTCATGGGACCGAAATTTTGTTTGCGGTCTCCTGTTGTGCGAAAACGGGTAGACGAAGACCGGGGAGCGTTACGCTCTATCCACCTTCAGAAGCGTTCGAGGCGGATCTGTCATGGTATGGGCGGGAATTTCGATGAAAGTACGCACCAAGCTTCACCTGGGTCCAACCGGATCTATAACTGCCGTTCGCTATATTAAAGAAATTTTGGAAGAACATGTTATTCCCTACGCAACATTTATACTCGATAATTTCGTAAAAAGTAAGGGTGCGGAGGATAACAGCGGTTATTGAAGCTGGAGGGGGCAATACACCCTACTAAATATTTTATTTTGGTTTATTATGATTTAGTTGTTGTGTTTATGTTTGTGAAAATTCGAAAAATCTCAATGATTAGAAAGAGTAGGTCTTACCCACATATTCACAGAGGTCCACATTTGAAAATTTAGTTATAAGCCTTCTTGTGAGATAAGTAAAAATTACTCAGCCACATCAAGGGTGGCCCGTTTTCTGTTCCGGCAAGCGTTTAAATCAAGGAAAATTCTATTAAGTGAATAAATTTCAGTATAATCAGTTAAGAAGTACCAAGTCTTTAAATATGCGGTTTTGTACCATGTGCTGTATTGTACCATGTGCCTTACCGAAACATGTTGCAGGATCTACGCCAAAATCATATAGGTCAGTAAGGCTCCTGCTAATGTTCTCTTCAGGTGATATTTAATTGGTTTTTCTGCAGCCTCATACAATCCTCTAAAGTTTGATCCGGTTGGCGGGTTGAATTTGCAATTAATCTGTCTTTTAGAAAGTTAATTAACAATTTTAGTATCATTGACAATATTGAACAGTTCTTTGGGGTTATTTTTGGCCCCAACCAAATTAAATTCGTTGTTACTTATGATTTCGTGACACAGACAACGGCTTGATATAAATTGACGAAATGAATTGCTTTGGTGCTTAGGCATACGAAAATTGCAACATAGTCCTTATATGGTTTGAGACGTATGTATATCGGCCTAATGTGGCTGAATTGGTTTTGACGAGTAAGTGAAGTATATGATACATTTTCTTATTACTCATCGTATTGCTAGACGATCTTACAGCTATATATCCAATAATTTCTTTATAAAGTGGTGAGCAATAAGGTACAATTGCCGCAAAGTAATTCCTCATGAGTCGTGCGAACCAGAATTTTGGTGACGTCATCTTCAGCCGATAGTACTATCTAGGGTTGCCACCTGGCCGGTTTTAAACCAGCCCAACAGGTTTTCATAGCAATAAGCCGGTCACCGGTCGGACAGCTGACTTGGCAGAACAAATGACCGGGTTTCAATGAAATTTAAACTCGATATTTTACAAAGTGGTCAAATAAATAATATTTTTATTTATTTTCACCAACAACTTCTTGAGAAAGGTGAATAAATTTTAAATTAGCTAAATGTTTTGAAAGTGTTCAAGGATACATAATACATTACTGTTACTCAGTAAGATGATCTACTAATCCCAAAATAACTCAACATACATTATCGATATCAGGAACCTCATCTAATGTAACATCATGCAGATATCTTCAAAGTTATTCTCGAACATATCGAATTATCTCGATATACCAAGCAACCTAATTCGCCTGTTCAAATTCACAATATCCGGAATAATCCAAAAAAAAATTCAGCGAACCCGGATAGTCTCAACTATTCTCAAAACATGTCATCTTTGTAAATCAATATCCCCCAAACTTAACTTAACTTTAAATAATTCGATCATCAAGCACATCATTAATTCTGTAACAAGAAGTAACCACATCACTTGCAAATTTCGAGGAATATCAGAAACACAAATAACCTCGAAAAATTGGAATAGGCTCAATATCCTGGAATAATCTTACAACATCAAGAAATCACTAAGAATCTCGAATAATCTGACTAAATATTGAATAAAAATATTGAATAATGTCGATACATTCGAATATCTTCGGTGCCAAGCAGCTTCGCGCTATTTGAAGTCGAAAAATTTATCAAATCCTTAGGTCTGTTACATAAAACTCAGTGAGAGAAACTCGATTCGACTCGAATAAACTCGAAAAGCTCGATAATCTTGATATTCCCGAGAAATTCCAAATATCTATGAAGATCTCAAATAAACTTAGATTTCTAGAATAATCCGTTAGATGTCCTCTAGCAATTGAAGATGTCGCATAATCTCGAAAATATCGAATAACATCGATACTCTTAACGCTAGTCAACTCTGGAAATCTAGATGAGAGATGTTGCAGCAATTAATTATTTCTAATAAATTCTATAAATTCACAGCAAGGGATCTTGAAGATCTCAAGAATTTGTGTTCAAGTAAGTGTCTCAACATTCTCCGATTGTAAAAGGAAGTCGCTCACCTCAATTGTTTTATACAGAGTTTAAAATAGGATTTCATTTTTCTCTTTGCTCTTAAGAGCGATATTGTAAAAAAAAATATCGCTCTGAAGAACTGGAGCATTATTTTTATTATAAGGCTCTTGCTATTGCGTTTGTGCTATCATCTTTTCGCTCTTTCTTATTGAGCTATATTGAGAAAATAAATACGCTCTGCTCTGATGAATAAAATCGTCTTTATTATATTGCTCTTGCTCTTGTTATTACAGCAAACGGTTACATTCAAAACCTTCTAAGTTTCTCTAGAAAGCCAGATTGTTTTATTAGGGAACAGATGCACGGGCATTGGAAATGGGATTCTAAAATGATTTTTGGGTAAAGTTCTGGAATATGGCCAATTTGAATGGAACTTGGCTTTTCCTTAACTGATTTTATTGAAATTTGGCACGCGCGATGGAAATGGGATAATAAAATGATTTTTAGGTGAAGTTCTGGAATAGGGCTAAGTAGGATGGAACTTGGCTATTCGTTAACCGATTTTAGTGAAATTTGACTCGCGCGATGGAAATCCGATTCTAAATTGATTTTTAGGTGTAGTTCTGGAATATGGGCAATTAGGATGGAAATGGGCCATTCCTTAACCGATTTTAGTGAAATTTAAAATGCGCAATGGACATGGGATTCTAAAATGATTTTTGGATGAAGTTCTGGAATCTGGCCAATTACGGTGGAACTTAGCTATTTCTTAACCGATTTTAGTGAAATTTAATATGTGCGTTGGAAATGGGATTCTAAAATGATTTTTAGGTAAAGTTCTGGAATATGACCAATTGGGATGGAACTTGGCTATTCCTTAACCGAATTTAGTGAAATTAGAAACGCGCGTTGGAAAGAGGATTCTACAATGATTTTTAGATGAAGTTCTGAAAAATGAAAAATTTAGATGGAACTTAGTTGTTCCTAAAGTGATTGTGATGCAATTCAATATATGCTTTGGAAGTGGGATTCTAAAATAGTTTTAGACAAAGTTATGGAAACTGCCAAGCACAATAGCTTTTTAGGTTACTCATATTGATATATTTACTATACATCTGCCGGGAAATTTAGTCGCAATCAAAGGAAAATAAGAAAAAATGGATAATAGCACGCAAATGTTAGTGTAGGATCCCTGAATTAGGAAAATTCATCTTAATTGGCCATATAGGCCACATTACAGAACTTCATCTAAAAATCATTGTAGAATCCCGTTTTCATCACGCATGTCAAATTTTTCTAAAACCTGTTAAGAAAGAGCCAGGTTCCATTAAAATTGGCCATATTCCAGAACTTTATCTAAAAACCAATTTAAAATCCCACTTCTATCGCGCATGTTGAATTTCTCTAAAATCGGTTTAAGAATAGCCAAGTTATATCTTAGTTGGCCATATTCCAGAAATTTATCTATATATCGTTTATCGAACTTTCTTTATTTAATGATATTCAAAGAGCAATTCGTGGGTTACAAAATATTTTGCTCCCTAATGTATTTTCTTCAATGGCTCTGTAGAATGGGTTGGGAGCGATATTTTTAGCTTTTACGCTCTCTGTTTTAAGAGCAAAATTAAAATTTAAATCACTTTGAAAGAGCGAAATAATTTGTTTTTTGTGTTTATCATTAGGGGGTAAGAGCGTAAAAGCAAACTGAAAAAAAATTTTATTGGGAGCAAGAGCGAAAATTTTTATAAAGAGCTCTAAAGAGCGATAAATTTAAACTCTGGTTTTATCTGACGATTATTATTTAACCTCTGGGCGTTCGGATTATTTTGGAAAGTTGGCAATGTCACCTGAGAGGTTATGGTGCACCAATTCTGACATCAGTATGCCTCGAGAGGTTGCAAACGCCGGGATTTTCCTTTGTGGTTAAGTGGTGCCAAAATTTCCTGGAATGGTTTGTAATAATTTCTGAAACACGGTTTTCCAAGAAGACGTCAAGGGAGCGTATTGTACTGCTTCTGCCCATGTTAAACACGATTGCAGAATCGCTCCACATATAAATATGTATTGTGTTTACTATCCATTAACTGTTATCTGCTTCTGGACTGGCGCGAGCTCATACAATTTGTATCTCCATTTCACCCTTCTCGTTGAAATATACAGAATGCACAACAGCAGCATTAGCATTTTATGAAGCATCTGGGAAAAACGTGTAAGCTTATTTGGGCGAAGCCAAATTTGAGCCCACTAAATATGGTAATTGATTCGATTAGTTTTAGCTCACTACGTAATTTGAACCTGTCTTGCAAAATGTCTTGTGGTAGGTAGGTGGCCTTCCCTATCTTAAGCTTTTGTCTATGTTCTCTGAAATATTATTTTTACGTAGATGGCTATTGGAGCTAACCAGCCATGAATGTTGAACAGCCTTGATGATTCTGATCTGGAGCTTCGTTTAGTGAAACTCTGTAAGTAAAAATATCAGAAAATGGGTTCCAGTAAATGCCAAGTGCCTTTGAAAATAGCGATTCTTTATCGATTTCGATTAATTTCTTCGTGTCACGTAAACCTTCTTCGTCAGGCAGACAATTGGACGTCATCAACCATTCTGAGAAGGGTATGTTTCTTTTTGGTTTATCTTTTTACAAACTTTTGATAACCTTCAATAACAAATTTTTCCGTGACCGCAAGAGGTCACTAGTCTCTATTCTTAGTGCTTCCTTGATGTATTGAAACTTCTGTACAGCTAAAAAATTTATATTGTCGTGTACGGTCGCCATCAAGATATCATTGAACGACTGTCATTCTTGTTAGTTTCCATCAAATGTATAGTCAGTAATCTTACCAGAGGAATTTTCGTTATTAATCGCCTTTGAAATGTTTTGAATCAGGCCTTCCTGGTGGTTTTCATATATCCATCATCCAGAGGTGTGAGTAAAAATTTGAAAACTCGAGGACAGGATGCGCTAGAAACATGATATATGATAAAATAAAGAATGATGACACTGTGTTCAAATTTTACAAATTATTGTTAATTTTAAATTTTTCATGGTTTATTCATTATTCTCACAAACTATAAATTCTGGGTGTTTTATAATACGAGCTTGCAGTGTTCACGAAAATAAACTAACATCTGATTTTAATATCAAAATCAATTTTAAGCATTAAAAAGAGTAAGGTTCAAAAACTTTGTAAAAGTGTGAAAACTATTACCCAACAGTTTGGTCACTACACAGTGCACAGTGCACACAAACGGAGCAAAATTATTTTTATTTAAATTGGATTCAAAAAAAGTTTTTCTTTTAAATTAAAACAAAAGTTTTTCCGGTACTCCTTCTCCACACCCAGAGCTTCTGTATAAAAAATAAGTTTCGTCTCTTGATTTAACCTATAAAGTTTAAACTTTGAATTAAACAAGTTTTAACAGATTGTCGTTGGTGAAAATCTGTGTACCATTGTTAATAGCTAGTATTGTACGAAGATGACTGTAAAGTGTAAAGTACTAACAATTTAAAATTATTTTAAAGTGGCATCGATTTTATTTCATTTCGGTCTTCCGGGGGGAGCAACTTTAAAATCACAATTCCAAATCACACACACACATATATACATACAGTCACTCACAATATTGTTCACGAGTTTATCAATTTTGAAAAACTTAAAAAAAAATATTGGAATTTTAATAAATAGGATTTTACTGTTTAGTCTAAATTATTGTTGTACTATCGATAAACATTTTGCTCCCTCTTTTATGCGATCTTTACACACATGTGCGTTATAAACATTTCATTGTATGAGTAGCAGCAAGTGAACGATTTTGTGTATTGTAATTTATTACGCCACAGCAAGTGAACAATATTTCGCATCGTATAAATTTGCACAAATCATTCATTTGTTTATTAATTTTTACTAGTAAATGTATAAATAAGTGTAAATAATAATAAATAACTGTAAAAATAATTTAAAATATTGTTGTTAGTATGGGGGCAACTAAAAAAACATTAACACAGTCGAAAATTCGAGAAGTTGAGAATTTCATAAGGAATGGTATTACATATCAAGAAATTTCCAAAACCTTAATGTTATCAATTGGTGTGATTTCAAAAATTCGAAACAATATGAACTTAAATATCACAAAAAATAAACCCGGAAGAAAAAAATTGCTAAGTGACACAACGAAACGGGCTATTCTTCGGGATATACGAAGTGGAAAAGTTGACACTGCAGTAGAGATGTCACGTTGTCTAGCTAGAGATAAAAATATAAAAGTTTCTCCTGAAACCATCCGTCGGTCTCTACGTGAAACAGGTTTGAAAGGTAGAGCAAAAATTAAAAAACCTTTATTAACCCAAAGGCATCGTTTACTTCGACTAAATTTCGCCAAAAAATACAGATATTTGTCTCTTGCGGATTGGTGTAAAGTTATTTGGTCGGATGAGACCAAAATCAACCGCTTTGGCTCAGATGGAAGGAAGTGGGTATGGAGACGCCCAGGAGAGCCAATTAATGAGCGTTACGTTCAACCAACTCTAAAATATGGTGGCGGATCAATAATGATATGGGGGTGCATGATGGCCCACGGTGTTGGTGCGGTCCACAAAATAGATGGTAAAATGACCGCTTTATCCTACATAAAGATTTTAGATGAAAATCTTGAAGCCAGTTTAAAAAAATGGCGGTATCATAAGCGGGACATTATCTTTCAACAAGATAATGATCCCAAACATACTGCCAGTGCTACTAAAACTTGGTTACATAAAAAAAAATACAGATATTGGATTGGCCACCCCAATTGCCGGATCTCAATCCAATTGAGATGCTTTGGGGGGTTCTAAAACGTGATTTAGCAGATTTTTCAACTTCGACGGGAAATTTAAATGAATTATGGCAAAGAACAGAAGCAAGATGGAATTCGATTAACCCAGAAACGTGCCAAAATTTAGTTGCCAGCATGCCCAAACGAATTGAGGCGGTTATTAAAGCCAAAGGAGGCTATACAAAATATTAAACATTTATTTGTTGCTATTTTATTCAACACACAGAATTGTTCATCTGTATTTGAAGCATTTTTAATTTTTTAGTAATATTTGACAAATATATTAAAATTTTATTTACTGTTTAAAAACGTGAATTATATATTAATAAATGAAACAACAACACTATTTTCAATAAAATGTTTTTCATTCAGGAATAGAGGGTTAATAATTAGAGATTTATCAAACTCGTGAACAAAATTGTGAGTCACTGTATATGTATTTAAGAAGAAATACTATTCAATTCAACTTTCTTCTTAAACCCATTTCTGCTCATTTTATTTCATGACTATCTGCTAGATAGGAAAAAAATTGATATTATGGTTGGATTATTGCCAAAAAATATTTTTGGTGTTGTTGTTCTTGAAACAACTTTAGAAATTGTGATATAAAATTGGATATAAATAAATACTGAATATAAATTTATTTATCCGTTATCGAAATTTTGCGATAGATATAAAATAAACCATCCTGTTATGGAAATTCTTGTTCGATTTTAACGTAAATGCGGAGACTATATTATGTCGATTGGCTGGAAATATTCACGCAATATTATCGCATAGACGAATATTATTTTTTAAATATAAAAAAGGTTAACATCATCTCAAAGTAGCTATGATTTGGTCTATCCTCCCAACTGATTACCCCCTGCTTAAACCTTAATGACCCCGCAGATGTATCTGGCCCAATAAATGGGGCTTCCGCGCTTCATGTGTGCTCTGGTACCCAAATAATTGATACCAAATTTGTGACTGCCAAAATGTTGAACCGTAGTTAGACAGTCCATCACCAGTCTTGACTTAATAGTATATGATTTAAGAGCCTTTAAGGCTGCTTCACTGTCTGAAAAAATGTCGATATTAGATATGTCTACCTTGGCGCAAAGCTCTATAGTTTGCATTGCTGCTTGGAAAACAGTAGCACAGGAACCCAAGGACTTCGAAAGAACAGCTTCCTTCCTATATATTCCTACCTCTGCTCCGTCTTTTGTTTTATACCCGTTCGTAAACCATACCTTCGGGCCCCACATGTCACTATCTGATATAACGACGAAGAAGGGTCTATGGAAGTCCAGTTTAGTTTAATATTGCCTTCTACCTGCGTCTTTAAGGACCTATTTGCAGCGTCCTTTTTAATATGCAGATGGAACAGTTCTGAACGTGCCTAAATCGCAGTAGTTCAACATTTTCTCATTAAGGCTGCAATACCGTGGTAGGCTATGCGTTGAATTATTCAGTAAAGTTTGCACTCTTTTCTCCTCAGTTCAGGCCACTACGCCCTATCGCGAATTGCCTTTTTACTTCCCGCTCTTCCATTGAATCACAGGAGATATTATCAAAAGGCGTCTCAAAGTCCAAAAGGGCCCATAAGGTGATTTCCTTTCCAGCAGTAGCTCTTTCAGTCTTAGTGATTGGGCCTATAAGGCTCTTCCTTCTGATTTGATAATCCAAAACTTTTTCCATCGTCTTGAAAGCAGAAACGATGTGAGGATAATTGGGCGTTACGCATTGGGTATCGTCTGGACGGCCCACCCCACCTTTGGTATAAAGACCACATTAACTCTCCTCCAAAGATTTGGAATCCTCAATACCTTTCTGCAGAAAGGTTGCGAAAATAATATCTCATCCAGCAGAATTGAACGGTTTAACAGAACCAATGGCCCACCTCACTTTAATGGGGGTTAAAACCCTTCCAGAAACAGTCCAGACCCTGTTGAAATTCCGTCATTATAGAGTCTGGAAAATGGGTCTCTCAAATTACCGTTGTTTCCGGTTCTCAGTCATAATTACGTCTTCTCCAACTTGTCCTTTTGGATCTCCTTAGTTCGAGAATATATTCAGTCAGGGCCAACTTGTACTCGCCGCATTCATTGGTGCTTTTTGCTTTATTAAATAACTTCGTCGATTATTTTTCTGAATTTTTCCAGCACCCCGTTTCAAAAATAGACCACTTTTGTAGACACACTTTACTACACAGGACAGCTGTTCTCAAACACTGAGTGTATGGAGTTGTGAAGCTGTTTTGAGATATACCTCTGGGGACTCTATGTTTCCCATAATAGAGGGCAATCTTAATCCGAAAAGTGCCTTCTGTAAGCTTCAGTCAGACAGTTTAAACAACTCAAATGCGACTTAGCAAGCGTCAAATCTAAGACCTCTTGCCTAATCGCATTTCTAATGCATCCTTTTGGCACCTTCAATATTACCGCCACCAGATACCTGGAGATAAACTCTGGCCGCTCTAGGACTCTGTGTTATACATTATCAAAAATCATCTTACCCACTTGTTTAGGTAATACCTTAACTTGATCACCTACAGCGCGTGTTTCTTGAATAAGGGTAAATTTATGAGATGGCAGACGGCTAAGAAGATCTTGATGCTGGTTAATCTGTTTAACTTTCACTATTACATGTCGTCATGTGCTAGTGATAAATGTGAGGGGCAGGTTTGCCCTCTTCAATGCCTATTCCCCATCCTGACTTGACTTTTGTACTCTACCTCTTGACCTCTACGATTTGGAGCTTGGCTTTACAAGGCTTCTTTCGGGAAGGATTTCTTCCCTGGTACTGAACCCCCCTCGTCTTTTCACACTGTTCACAAGCTTAACCACTATGGCCCTTTCTCTGGTATTCAGGTTTAAACTTCGCTGGCTAACCTTCGGGTGTAACTGGACAAGACCAAACTTAAGATTCACCCTATATCCTATATATAACATGCCAGATTACGGCCTTAAGTCACCCTGCACAGGTCACCAATAGGCAGCTGAGCCTAAATTGATTACCGAGGAAGTTTGGTCTGGGCACCTCGTTCCCAGCACCAACAACATTCAGTTGGTCCAAGGTCAGGGTCTTTTCTGGAAATCCAACGGATAACATCCCAATGATTTCTGATTTTGCTCCCTGTCTGAATGTAACTCCAGATTTAACAGCGGAAACTAAGTGTGTCATTGAGACGTTCCCCTCTCGCTATCTTATCTCAGGAGATGCCCATTGTGGAGAGAAGGGGATCTAATTCAACACACTACATCATGACCTCATCATGGAAGAAAGCCGTGGCGCTTTGGGAGCGTCACCATCCTGATTGATCTATTTTGATTCCCACAAGTTGCTTGGATTAAACAGTAACCTGTGGGACACCCAGCTCTGCCACAAGAAGGCCAAAATGAAACTGGAGAGCGCCTTGTATCCACAGTCCGCATACTAGAGACTGTTTATCCTAACAGCCATTCATCTATCCTAAGCGAATTTCGAGAATTTCATCTCTGTAAGGTCATGTCTGCTATGCCTAATTCAACTCCAAGCTAAACTCGACTAATATCGAAAATCTCCATTAATCTTAAAAATAATAAAATATCGAAAATTTCGTTGTATCACTATAATTCTGCACTTTATCAATTTTAATTTCGAGAAACTCGAATAGTCTCGAATGAACTCAAAAAGCTCGAATCATCTTAGAATTCTACAATAATCCTGACATTCTGAAAAAATATTCAAATATTCCAGAAAATCTCGATAAACAAATAACCTTCAAAAATCGCCATGTTAAGCAATACAGAAACTACAAATAGAGATTCAACAACGAATCTTTTCTTTTATTAGTATCCTATTTCAATATTTGTATCCTGTTTCGTTTTTTTTATCTTGCGTTGTTAAAGATATTGAAATCCTGCCAAAAATGATCAAAAATTGTCCAAAACCACTTTTCACGGCGTTTGTAGGTAATAAAAAAAACTGTCAGTCGGACTGTCTGGATGTCTGGATGTTTCGATGTCTGTGCCCCCGGTATCTCGAGAATGACCTGTGCCATTTGGAATTTTTTTCGCCAGCTTGTTTCTATGGTCAATCTGGAGAATTAAAAGAGGGTTAATTCCCCTTCCATACACATCCACCTAAAACGATGATTAATTGTTTATCTCTGCTGTTTTGATAATTAAATAGGCCAGTTAGGGACTGATTTGAGGGTTGAGTTTGAGCTCTTTTTGCGGGTTGAGTTGGAGATGCACAGTTCAGTTGGGGAATTATTTAGCGGTTGAATTGAGCCTGCTCTAACTCAACGTCAGTTCTATCAGCAAATTAATCCCCAACTGAACTATTGAGCTTGAGTTGATTTGAGTTGACCATGTTTATTTTGAACTAATTCATGTTACGTTGAGTTTATAGTTAAGTTGAAAGCTGAGTTGGGGGCCAAAATGGTATTGAGTTATGGTTTATGTAGGGTTGAGTTAGAAGTTAGTTTGAGTTGTTTTGAGATGAGTTGATGTAGGCATGTAGTTTTTAGGGTGCTGTTGATTTCAGAAATGAACTAGCCGTTTAGTTTGAAGTTAAGTTGAGGATTGAGTTGGATTTAAAGTTGGAGTTTAAGTAAGGATTGAATTAAGCTACGCACGCAGTTTTCGAATGAGTTGAGCTTGATTTTGATTATATGGTTCAGTTGGGGGTTGATTTGATGATAGATATGTTTGGGATTGCGCTAGGATTGATTTAGAGGTTGAGTTGAAACACTAGAATAGAGGTTATCATGAACTCTTAGGATATCGGAATAACAAATTGCGGCATTTGATCTCACCCATTGAGCTTGACCATAAATGCAAGGCATAAATACAAGGTACACTCCCTGGGGTTATAATATTGTACATGACGCTTGTTACGGCCGCCGTAATGATGATCAACTGAAATACACAATTGAACGTTATAATTTACAATTTTTGTAGTTATTTAAGAATGCCATCTAGTTTATAATACTTGAAAATTACTTTAATGTTGTCTTGGCTTAGTGACACCTAGTTTGTATTAGATGAATTAAATAAACTTAAATTGTCTTGACTAAACGCCATCTCTATTATAATAATTGAACTTGAGAATTTGTATTGTGACGGTGACATCTAGTGTGTAATAGAATAAGTTAAATCAATAGCTCAATGTTTTACTGTACTAAATGGAATTTACCATTATAAAACAGTTCTAAATGTTTCTACACTATTCTAACTAGAAACGTCATGAGCTTTCTAGAAGTTTGGTTTGTATATATAAAAAGGCGAACGAAATCAAATTAGATTATTAGAATTTGGAACGCGATAGTGTAAATTTTTAAGATTATTGTTAGTATGTATTTGGTAAGCGATAGTGTGAAGATTAAAAAGGAATTAAAAAGTGATTTAAAAAGTTTTTTAGTGCGAAATTAAAAATAAAAGTGATCAGTAAAATTGTGTAAAAATTAAATAAAGTGATTTTGTGAATTATTGTTAAAAAAATTGTGTTGTAATAATTTTTGTGTTAAATAAATAAATTCGTTGGTGATAAATTGAATTGTTTTGTTTGTATTCACAATCCAGTGATTCGAACCTTGATTGACAAGGCAAAAACGTAACAGTATTGTGACGGTGACACCTAGTGTGTAATAGAATAAGTAAAACTTATAGCTCAATGTTTTACTGTACTAAATGGAAGTTTCCATGATAAAAATTGTTACGTAATGTTTCTACGCTATTCCAACTGGAAAAGTCGTGAACTTTAGAGAAGCTTGGTTTGTGTATATAAAAAGGCGAACAAGATCGAATTGGATTATTAGTATTTGGAACGCGATAGAGTAAACTTGAAAGAATATTAGTAATATTTGATAAGCGATAGAGTAAAGATTAAAAAGGAATTAAAAAGTGAATTAAAAATTGTTTTTGTGGAAATAAAAATTATAAGTGAACAGTAAAATTTAAGAATAATTTATATAAAGTGATTTTGTGAATTTTTATTGATAAACTGTGTTGTAATAAATTTTGTGAAATAAATAAATTCGTTGGAGATAAATTAAATTGATTTTGTATTATTCACAATCCAGTGATACGAACTTTATTTTACAAGGCAAAAACGTAACAGTATCTTAGCTTACTTTACTGCCATGTATATTGTAATAGAATAAACATAATAATTTTGTATACAACTTTCTCATGCCTCGCTCAGTTTGGAGCGCACTCGAATGGTATATAAAGAGACGTCAAACAATAAATCGGGCTACAAATAATCAGATTTTGAAGAAAATTGGTAAAAATAAAAGAAGAAAATTTAGTCGAAAATTATAGAGTGAGTTTTTTAATTTAAAATCGGCGGGAAAAAAGGTCAACACCGAGCGTATTCAACGCTATTATAACATCTTCCTAGTTTGTATTTAATCCAAGATCACATCAGATAAATCATAAATATATACTAAAAATATTTTTCCTCACAAATTAATGAGTTGCAAACATCGACCATGGACAAAAATACTCTACACAATCTCACAAACGACCACAAAAAACACCATAAAAAGCAATATCAATTTCAGAACCCATTTGCAGTTACCAGAATATCTTTTAAATTTAATGGCAAAAAAATTGCATAAATTTGAGGATGACAATTTTTTTTTTATTGTTGTACCATTAATGTATGAATAGTTTTGGTGTTATTTTATTTTTTAAATCAACATAAATTTAAAACATAAAAAAAAACGGAAACCTGACAAAACCATTAATTGCAATCTACTTGGTGCTTGGGTGTATCAGATGCATTAAAATGAAACATAAATAAAAGACAAAATTTGTTGCTGTCCAACAAACCGTAAGTATATTCGTAAGAAGATCTCTCTATATAATATGGTACATAAAGGGAGGTATCACCATGGTTGAAATAAGTACTTAAAGTAAACTTTCTTCTTGTGTGCTTTTATAACTATGTTTGAATGTATGATACAAGATGTTTTTTTTTTTTTTTTTTGGAATAAATTTCATCTCGGTGTTATGCTTTTTTATTTATGTTGACTACGTATGTCCAAAAATATAAATTATGTATGTACGGGAGTATGTTTATGAACAAATTTGTTTTTCTCATAAATAAATGATAAAGTAACAAATTAAAGCAATTTGTAAAAATATGAAAAACAAAATGAGAAGTAAATTTTCATTTCCATTTCCCATTTTTTTTTTTTTTTTTTTTTTTTTTTTTTGAAAGCACGAAAATGAACTTTTAAAGAGCTTTTGCCCATAAAGATATGCCTAATGAATTAATTTTTATTTTTTGGGTTCTTTTTGTTTTGTAATAAAAATGTCCCGAGAGAGAAAGAGAGAGAGAGAGAGAGACAGAGACAAATATTAGAAATATTTTTGTACTTGATTTTGTATTTATTACGTCTACTTACAAAAAATACATCGAGGAAGTAGTCGACCTTTCTTTAGTGATTTAGTAAAATTTGACAGACTCTTTTTTGATCTACACACATCAAAAGAATCATATCGGTGAACTTTATTCAAATCTATCACCGCCTAACAAATCGATAGTAATTATTTATTCGACATACTGACTAATTTTCCCTACCATTTAGTGTGCCATTTCGAAATTTAGGCTCGCCCCTTCTACACACTGCAAATACATTTATATAAATCATCACCCAACAAACAAAAAAAAATAAAAAAATGCTCGCACAACACAAAAAGATTTCTTTAGTTGATTAGACATGATTTAATGGAATACAAAAAAAAATCTCGTTTCGTATTGACTTCCAGCACTCCACCAACCGCCACCAATCACAATTTTACCCAGTTTCCTTGTTTTTTTTTTTTGTTCCATTAAAATAAAATTTGCTAACACAAAATCATAAAAATTATATCGAAATAAAAAATATGTTGAGCTTCGAGTATATTATGTACACTATATACAAGCATAACATAGCATATAAAGGAATTATTTTTGTAATATGGTATAAAGGACGTCGTCGTTCAAAAAATATTTGCGGATGAATTCCCCAGAAGTGTATTAACGAAATATTAATACCGTATGTGGGGGAGGGGGGAGGTGTGTAAGACTATAAGAGCTACATTTATGGTATAGAAGAATGAGTTAAAAGGAAAATTCTTAACATTTTTGCCACCATCATACGTTGATTGATTAACACACATTTTAATACAGTGAGAGGAGAGTTGGTGTATGACCAAAGCCAATACAACAAGATTGACTTTACCTATCTACACAAGGATAGAAGCAAGGAAATGAAAAGTTTATGATGTAAATTCTAATACCTCGTTCCGCCTTTCTCAAGTGGATTTTATTTTATGGGAAAGGTTGCGGCTCATTAATTTACTTAATTTTTTTATTTATTAATATTTTTATGACTTGTTTTATATTTTGCGGTAATATTTTAGATTTATTTTTTATGATTTTTGACGTTACAATGGTTTTTATTAGAATTCGTAAATGGTACCGCTAATCGACAGAATACAATGCGTGATTGCTTTGGTTCGAGAATTTGATTTAATTATTAAATTTTCATTTTCATAACCTCCTTAATCAATATGCAAATATAAAGCTAGCAGTCGTGGTAGAAATTATGGTGGTGCCACGAATTGAATAAAACCAGTCTCCTAGAAACGCACTTTTTATGAAATGTGTGTTTTATTTGTGAAATAATTAATTTTAACAGCTACAGGTCTCTAAACCTATCTTTAGAGGTATTAAGAACCGCGGTTGGAGCACAATTGCAGATTTTGGATTTGTTGGCTCCGAATTTGCTGATCTAAGGTGATTTTCAAAATTCGAATTTCCTGTGTAATGCGCGTAGGCACAACAATTACAGATCTCCAAACCTACCTTTAGAGGTATCAAGAACCGCCATTGGAGCATAAATGCAGATTTTGGATTTTTTGGCTCAAAATTTGCTGAAGTTAGGTGATTTTCAAAATTCGAATCTTCTATGAAATGGATGGAAATAATCAAGCAATCGAAATGCACGTAGGCACAACAACTACAGGGCTCGAAACCTATCTTTACAGGTATCAAGAACCGCCATTGGGGCACAATAGCAGATTTTGAATTTTTTGGCTCAGAATTTGCTGACTTATAGTAAGGTGATTTTCAAAATTCGAGTTTTCTTTGAAATGGATAGATATAATCAAGCGATCTAAATGCGTGCTGGTACAACAATTACAGGTCTCTAAACCTATCTTTACAGTAATCAAGAACCGCAGTCGGAGCACAATGGCAGATTTGGGATTTTTTGGCTCAGAATTTGCTGATATAAGGTAATTTTCAAAATTTGAATTTTCTATGAAATGTATTGAAATAATCGAGCAATCTAATTGCGCGTAGGGCCAACAACTATAGAGGGCTCGAAACCTATCTTTAGAGGTATCAAGGACCGCCATTGGAGCACAGTAGCAGATTTTGGATTTTTTGGCTCAGAATTTGCTGATGTAGGTGATTTTCAAAATTCGAACGTATGTATGGAAATAATCAGGCAAATGTATGGAAATAATCAAGCAATCTAAATGCGCGTAGACACAACAGCTACAGGTCTCTAAACCTATCTTTAGAGGTATCAAGAACCGCGGTCAGAGCACAATTGCAGATTTTGAATTGGTTGGCTTAGAATTTGCTGATCTACGGTGATTTTCAAAATTCGAATTTTCTATGAAATGTTTAGAAATAATCAAGAAATCTAAATGTGCGTTAGCACAACAATTACACATCTCGAGACCTACCTTTAGAGGTATCAAGAACCGCAGTCGGAGCAAAATTGCAAATTTTGCATAATTGTGGTTCAGAATTTTCTGATTTTTAAAGGTGATTTGCAAAATTCGAATTTTCTATGAAAAGTACGGAAATAAGGTAGCAACCTACCATAAATGCAAGTTGGCATAACGATTATAGGTAATAGTCGGATTACAATTATAGATTTTGACTTTTTCTCTCCCAAGTGCCATCCATTTTTCCGTCTTTTTACATTTGTATTGTGATTATCTGGGGTTGGCTGCCCTTTTCATATTATGTATTATTTACAATAAATAGAAAATTGCGACACAATACAATAAACAAAATAAAATGTCCAACAAATCGTCTCCTCTTCTCGGTTTGTACTTGTCATATGAATAAGTATTTGCCATCCCCGCTGTCATTTCAGAATATATTGAAGTAGCTTTAGTGGCATAACAGAAGGCGAATTAAAAAATAAACACTTACTTGGCAACAATTCAAAATATTCTTGAAGCATTTGTACATTCTTAACACAAAAAAAATTTGTGCATTTAAGTTCTCACGATTCAACATCGAATTGCAATGTTCGCATCAAAGGATTTGGGTGTTAAATCGTTAAATCGAAAATATTTCGCCTTCATAAAACAAGCGATCGATCGGTCGAATCGGTTAAGCCATTAAATTAATTTTTATGCGGAAAATATCGGTAGACATAAAAATTCGTCAATTAAATTGTGTATTGTAAAATGGTATAAAACTACGGGTTGTTTATACGAGTATGGATCTTTCTATAAAACTTTGTACTTTAATATTTGTTTATAAAATAGTTGGTCCATCCAGATCATAGCGTCAGATAATTATTTTTTACGATATTCAGCCGAAGGATTAGCGAATTGAACGCCATAATTTTAATTCGCAATAATTTTTTTCTGGAGGGGTGATGATAAGTATGTTTTGGCGACTTAAGATTGTTGGATTTTGCAGATATCTGTGTAATATGTATAATATACATCAAACTATCACAGTCAATACAACACAACAGGCTTTGGTTCAACATTATAATTTTGAGTTGTGATACGACCGTATATTGATATACGAGTATGCGGTATGTTGTTTGCGTACAAACCATGTACGTGCAAATACACGTTTTCAATGTGTTTTTAGTTTTAATTACCCTTATTTTATGTAGTTTTTCATGTAGAAAAAAAACTGTATTTGAATAATTACAACCGATATAGACATACAATGAATGCTAATTAAAAATTTATAACAATTTTATGCTTTCATTACCATCTCATTTAATATATACATAAGGGTGGTGATGACGATGATGATGATGGCGGTGATACATAGATTTTCGTGTGTTACAGCAGATATTAAATTGGAGGTAAACTAAAAATGTTGGGTATTGATCGTTGTTTGATAGAGATTCAATTCAAATGTAGGCTAGTCCAATGCTGACTTTCGAATACTGAGTGTACTCGTATCACAACTGATTCTTTCCCATTTTTTTCTCATTTTGAGTTACTGATTACACCAAAATAGAACATTTCCCAGAAGTTATTAATAAGTAAGACGTTTTCTTGTTTTGATTGAAAGAATGTCTAAGAGCGGTTTTCACTGGTCTTGTCATTTTGAGAAATAGTGACTTGTGTATGTTTTAATTCACAATCGAAATATTTTATATTATTCGAAAACTTTTAGAAGAAGGGGTGAATAACGAGCATCACAGAGAATTATGATTGTATTTTGGGTAGATATGGAACAAAATGATAGGACCGAACTCTTAATCGTTAATCTCTTAAATCGCGACGGAATTTTTTTACTCGGTTCTCCCGAAGAATCGTTGTGGCATTTAAATTACATTCTAAAAGGTTTGCCACTTATATGGGCTATATTCTTAGCAAGAGAAAAAAATGTTTAATGAAAAAAATGTTTAAGCTTTCCAAGATTTGCATAGCGCCTAGTTTCATACAGCTTAGATACAGTTTGGAGGATGTTCAATTTCAAAGCTGATATTTTCTAGAATGTTAGACTAAAGATACTCAACAACGTGTGGATGGGTTCAAAAATACCGGACAAATGGAAAAAATTAGCGTGGTTCCCATCCCTAAACGGGATAGAGATCCAAATATGGCAACAAATTATCGAAGCATATGTATATGTTGAATGTTTTTATTAAAATTTTAAATGGAATGATAAAAGAACGAATGGAAGATTTTGTGAATGAAAATAATTTATTGCCATCAATAACATTTGGATTTCGAAAGAACCACTCTGCAATCGAGTGTATATGGAAAAGTTTGTACGAAAAGTAAGAAGGATAATATGAAAGCAGTTGCGGTATTCTTGGACATTGCAAGAGCTTATAATTATGTGGTTCCGTGGAAATTATAACAAATTCTCTCAAATTTTGAATTTTCACGGAATGTTTGTATGTGGATAAAAGATTTTATGACTGCGAGAAAAATGGTTTTGAATGGAAGTGGTTTTTTTCCTGCAAGGAAGTAAAATATCTCCAACTTTGTTCAACCTGTATACCAGCGAGATTCACCGAATCAGTGCAGACAATCAAATCGTTCTACAATTTGCAGACAATTTTGTAGTGATTGGAAAAAGGAGAAGTATAGATCAGTTGATTGATGAGCAGATGAGTTAATGCAAAAACTTAAAAAGTTGAATCTGAGAGTGAATCGACGAATGTCGCAAATGTTAACATCAGTGTTGATAGTTACAGAATTGAATAAGTAAATGCGTACAGATACATGGGTATTTGGATTGACAGACGTATGAATTTTGGGAAACATATGAAAATGTTGGCAGATAACTGCAAGGAACGTTTAAATGTTGTTAAACGGGTGAGCAAACCTGAGTGATGGAAGGGCCTTATACCCTCCAAAATTGGATATGGTATTAGTATGTATGGGGTTGGTTCGAAAGGGGCTTTTAGCCAATTAATGAAAATCCATGCGCAAGAGTGGTATTGGGAGCGATTAACTCAACCCCGGTACACACTCTATGGTCTGAAATGGGTGATTCGCCTCTTGATTACAAGAGAGAGTGGATTACAGTGAGAGAGTCAGTGAGAATGATAACTAAGAAAAATGAGTTTTGGAATGAAATGATAGTAGATTACAAAGGAGGGCGGTGTACAAACCATCATATAAAACTAGCATTGCACTTGAAAATATGAATATGTTTCTGAGTACAGGCAATGCTGGCCCGCAACCCGTTCCTAATAATCTTACTGTATATTAGAATATGGAGGAATATAATAAGGGAATGAATGAAGCTGTCGCCAAATTCGCAAGTCGATATTGTTTATACAGATGCTAGTGTGAATGAGAATGGAGTAGGTATTGGTATGTTTATGCCTAGTAAGAATGTTACAAAGTATTTTAAAGTGGACAAAGGCTTGAAGTTTGCCGATAAAGCCGATTCCTAGAGTGGTTTATGTTTGCTAAAATGTGGAGGTGGAAGGGAAGGCACTGTTTGATATGATTTTTGAATGTGTTCGAGGCTATCAACGTGATGTGACCATACAATGGATCCCCATCACATAGACAGATCAAAGGGAATGAAAGAGTTTGAAAGGAAGGATGCAAGAGACGTACTTCGAATGCTTCAGATGAATCTGTGGAGAAAATATGAGAGTAAATTTAACGAGAAAAGTCTGACGAGAGGAATGAAGTACAGAGTACTCCGTGTTACTCCTTTGAGAACTCCTTTCTATAAGGAGCTTAAAGGAGATTCGCGAATGTTGCGAACGGTTGTAAGAATCAGGCTCAACCATGGAAATTGGAAGGAATGCTTGGTGGAAATGTGATTTAAGTGAGGACAAAGATTGTAAGTTGTGTAGAAGTGAGGAGGATGTTGAACATTTTATATTGGATTGTCCCAGATACAGCCAATGCAGATCTAACTTCAACATCCTATGCGGAATGCAAGAAATATAAGTGATTTAATGAATGAGGGAGGTTGTTTGGCATATAAGGAAATGTATGACTTTATTAGGATGATTGGGATAATAATTTGATATGAAATAAAAAATAGCCAGCAGAATATATGCAGGGAGTAATCCACATCCATTTTAAATGTTAGAAGTTATATTAGTAAAATTGAATAATGAATTAGAAAGATATAAATAGAAAGTTACAACACACACGTTCACATAAAAAATTAGAGTAAGGCAAAAATTTATTTCTGTTATAAAATTGAATGACCTTTAATACTGTTTTTATTTCATTACCCTACACTAGTTCAAATGATATTTAAATATAAAACATTTAACTGTGTTAAGGCCTCGAATTTCTAACAAACACTAACTAAAATTTTATTGAAAACTCCTTTTATATCAAATTTTTGTGCCTATGTGACCAATTAATCGTCTTTCCCCTCTAATTAACTTTTCTCATCATCTATATAAGAACAGAGGGTTGTACCGCCCTTATTTTTTATATAAAAATTGAGAACTACAAAAATAAATGAGAAACATTTTTTTTTCTTAACTATCCTATAAATCTTACTTCAAAACTTCTACCAGTTTGTCCGATTTAGAATTTGGGGCAATCATTACATGTATTCTTGTCGATTTCGGTGTCTAAGATTGCATTAGTGTTTTACACAATTTGATAGTCATGAAAGTGGCATATGTCACTGAAGTGCTTTCAGGCTCGAAAGGGAGGAGGG
Source organism: Tipula vernalis (assembly GCA_958295665.1). Classification (NCBI taxonomy): domain Eukaryota; kingdom Metazoa; phylum Arthropoda; class Insecta; order Diptera; family Tipulidae; genus Tipula; species Tipula vernalis. Next base: position 19,023,595 of record OY282560.1, read on the forward strand.
TATTGATCTTTTTTACGTATAGAAGAATTACGATAGTCTTACCTATTAAATTGGTGTCTTTAAATATTCGGTACACTGAACTTTATTTCTACATTAGAGAAGATTTCATACTGGGGTGGCAAATCAACATCATCGCTGGCAATGAATGAAATTGTGATCGGCCTTACCAAATGTAAAATTACAATTGGATGTTAATGTTATCGCAAAAGTGTTGGAATAATAATCTAAAATGTAATTTATTTTATATAATTTCACGATAATTTTATGTATACAAATTATACGATATAATTTGCTAATTGTCACTAAGTTCATTCAAGTTAAATTATTCTGTTTGTAGTGTAACTAAGCCTTTATATTTTTTTTATATATACTTTATAACCTGTCAATGTATCTTTATCGCATTTTCAAGTCTCATTGAATAAAAACGTGTGTTTAAATTGTGCCTGAATTGTAATAATGCGTGATTGCTTACAATTTTCTACAAAATTTCTAATAGGTTATGGGCCCAGATGTAATAGTGAAAATAGTATCATACGTATTTTAATCGATTATAAGTGGATTATAATGGCTGTTTCATTTGGCAATGCGAAATTTTCTTTCACTCCATTAACAGATACAAATTATTTTAATTGGGCTTTCCGCGCCGAAACAATATTAAAGGTGCAAGGTTTATGGGAATATGTAAAAGATGTGAAACCTGTTAATGCAGATGAAAAGTGGGATGAAAAGAATGGCGAAGCTTTAAACACAATAAATCTAATGGTGGACGAATCGCAGTATGTGGATTTACGGGGAAAGACCGTAGCAAAAACCGCATGGGATACATTGAAAGAAATGCATGAACGGAATACTCCAGGTAGTCGAGTTCGTTTACTTCGTCAAACTACGGTGCAAAAAGTTGATGAAAATGGCGATATTGAGGCTCATATTAAAAATATGAATGAATTATTTCAACAATTTCTAGCGTTGGGTGATGGCAAACTAACCTCAAATATTTTTATGAATGCAACATTACTTGGTTCGTTATCTAGCAGCTACGATACATTAATCGTCGCAATGGAAAGTAAAAAAGAGGAAGAATTGACAACCAGTTGTGTACAATCAACGATTATTGAAGAATATCGAAGACGAAATGAGCGTGATAGTGGAACGAGGAAAGAAGGTTCGGCGTTAAAAGTTTCAACGCATAATTATATTCAACGTTCACAATTTTCAAACACAAATAGAGGGAGTGAAAAATTGAAATGTTATTATTGTGGTGGTGTTGGACATTTTAAACGAAATTGTAGAAAATTTCTGTTGAAAATGGACAAAACGCAAATGTGGTTGAAAACAAAGACGAATGCAATGACTATTTGTTTTTGGTTGGTAAAAGTGATGGGTGGATTCTAGATTCCGGTACTACTTGCCATATTTGCTGTAATCGCAAAAGTTTTATTGATTTTGATAATTCACGCACAAAGAAAAAGTTTCTGTTGCAAATGGAGATGTTGTGCAAGCAATTGGTAAAGGAAAGATTCCTGTCAATTTTATAAATAATAATGGCAAAGCAACGAAGGTCATGATTGAAAATGTTTTGTATGTACCATCAATTGAAAGTACTTTGATCCCTGTAAAACAGCTAACACAAGGAGGTTTTAACGTTGATTTCTCTGGAAGTAGCTGTGAAATATGGTCACCAAATGGAAAACATCAGATTGCGGTTGGTGATATTAAGAACAATTTGTATATTATGAGAACGTAGAACCATATGGTAAAGTTTATTGAGAATAAGGAAAAGTTATGTGTATATCAATGGCACCGTGTATTGGGACATCGAGATATTGAGATGGTAAAGTGGATTCCAACAAGTGGGCTTGTTGAAGGTATGTCAATTTTACAGTATGATCCAGAATGTAGTCATGATTGTCAAGTGTGTGTTGAGGGTAAATTGGCACGTTTACCATTTCCGAAGGAGTCATATTCGAGATCAACGAACATTCTTGATCTTATCCACACTGATATACATATGTGGACCTATGCAAACGTCTACGCCTGCGGGTAAGCGATCTGTACTTACATTCGTCGATGATTGTACTAGATACACAACCATTTATCTGTTGTCAGAAAAATCAGAAGTATTTGACAAATTCAAAGAGTTTCATCAATTGGTCCAAAATCGGTTTGGTAAAAAAAAATAAAAGCAATTAGGAGTGACAGAGGCGGCGAATACATGAGTAAAGATATCATTGATTATTTAAATAAGGAAGGTATTATAATTCAACGTACTGCTCCATATTCACCTCAACAAAATGGGATAGCGGAAAGGAAAAATCGCACATTGAGCGAAATGACTACGTGTATTTTGTTTGATGCAAATATGGAAAAACGATTCTGAAGTGAAGCAGTCATGACAGCGAATTTTTTACAAAACCGGCTTCCGTGGAAAAATGTAGACAAAACTCCATATGAATATTGGTTTAAAAGAAAACCTATTTATATGAACTTAAGACGTTTTGGATCCAAATGTTTCGTTAAAGTTCCTGACGAACAACGAAGGAACCTCGACATAAAAGCAAAAGAAGCCATTTTGTTAGGTTTTGATGTTGAATCAAAAGCATATCGTTTATGTGTGCCATCGACAAAGAAAGTTGTGATTTCAAGAGATGTTAAGTTTATGAATGATGTTAATGTTTCCTCTTGTAAATTGAATAATAGTAATGACATAAAGAAGTCCGGTGTTGACCAGAATGATGTTGAAGAACGTATCGATGCAGATTTAGAAATTTCCGAAAAATTTATTGACGCAATCACAATTTGGGTGCTGTAGATGAATTAAAGAAGCCGGGTGAAATAAATCGAAAAGACATAGCGAGTGAAATAGATGTTATTGATGATCCAGTTGTTGACAACTCAAATACAGTAGTAAGACGTTCACGTTCACATATCATAAAGATCTATGTGATAAAATATTTATTAACATTGACAAATATCGAGCTGCTATTGGATGTTTGCTCTATATTTGCACCAATACCAAACCTGATATCGCAGCCGCCATGACAATTTTATCACAAAAATTGGCCAAACCAACGACAAAAGATTGGAATCAATTGAAGAAAGTGATTACTTACTTGAAGGGCACTTTAAGTTTGAAGCTAAAGCTGGGTAGTTTATGTGAGAAATTTAATTTGGTCGGATATGCTGATGCAGATTGGGCTGAATGCCGTGAGAGTCGTAAATCGAATTCTGGTTACATTTTTCTGCTTGGTGGACCAATCAGTTGGTCATGTAAATGACAAAATTGTGTGACTTTATCAAGTACAGAAGCCGAATTTGTTTCTTTAGCAGAAGCTTGTAAAGGGTCTGTGTGGCTCCAACGATTGTTAAGTGATTTGAACTGGAATGGTGATGATTGCTCAATAATATATGAAGATAATCAAAGTGTACTAAAGTGGGATACATTGACAGAAAGGAAGTTATTTGTCGTTTTTGCCCAACGGGACTGGCAAAAGACCAATTTCAGAAATTAAGAAGTAAAATAATTTTAGATTAAGGAGGAGTGTTGGAATAATAATCTAAAATGTAATTTATTTTATATAATTTCACGATAAATTTTATATATACAAATTATTCGATTTAATTTGCTAATTGTCACTAAGTTCATTCAAGTTAAATTATTCTGTTTGTAGTGTAACTTAGCCTTTATATTTTTTATATATACTTTATAACCTGTCAATGTATCTTTATCGCATTTTCAAGTCTCATTGAATAAAAACGTGTGTTTAAATTGAGCCTGAATTGTAATACTGCGTGATTGTTTAGAATTTTCTACAAAATTTGTAATAAACAGTTGTCCCAGTGATAGTTCCTCTAGGTCAGGCAACGTAAGTGTTTTATCTAATATGCATGTTGATGCTGCATAGTTTATTAGAGCATATCAATTTATGTACCATTTCTAGATGCTGTCTTTGATCAAGTTCATTAAATCTGAATGTACTAAATCAGAATCTCGATAATTTCTTCGTTTTCAACTGCAGTATTTCCTGTATTAAAAAAGTAACACAAAAAATAATGCTACGAATATATCCACATTTATGCATAAAGGATAGAAGATGAGTGAAGCTTTCTCTTAAGCAAAAGAAAATTTTACTGTTCTATTTCCAATCGAAAAAATTGAATTTTTGTAAGATAACGCCTTTTGAATTAACGAACTGTTTAGTTCATAAATTTGCCCTACGACCTTTTTTACCCATTTTGCAACACTTTCGGACCACCCTGTGCACAATATCCGCCCTATATCAAAAAAAATAAAATAACTCTTATTTTTCTTTTAATGATTACTATAGGTACTCTAAACCACTGGGGGAAACGTCTTCAAAATCGATCAAAAACCGTCGGAATTATTTAGAAGTTAAAATTGAAAAGAAGGTTAGGAGGCCCCTAAAGTAAAACCTCACTTATTAAATCAATAAATTTAGAGCTTTTATATAAAAGGACTGGTTTCTACCTTTTTAATCGGTATTTGTTCACGTTCAACAAAAAGATTGCAAAGAAAAAAATGTTATTCAAGTTTTGTTTTATGCGTTGCTTCCATTTCCGTTAAATCATTAAAGATTTTTTTTTAGTTTCCATTATAAATAGAAAAACAAACAAGACCCATCTGCACTTTCCGATTGTGTTTTATAAAGTAGCAAAATACGAAAACCATACAGTATGAGAAAAATCCTTAGGAACAAAAGAAAAATCTACTGACAGTAAGAAGAAAATCGGTAATGCTTTTGTTTTTTGAGTAGTATAGCAAACCGTTAAGAATCAACCATAGCTGTTTAGGTAAGTGTGTGGCATGTTATGGCTTCCTTAAATTTCGTTTCCTAAAATGGTTGTTCATTCGATTTTTTTTTTTGATTTATCAATACTTTCAACAAAAAAAAACAGATAATTTCCCGAAACGAACTACCTTCGAGTATTAGGCGGGTTTATTAACCTATCCCTAAAAAAAAATCGTGAAACACGTGTAAATGACAGGTAAATATCATTTTTAATGAAACTTTTTTTTGCAATTTTCGATTTTCTCTCTTCTCGACTGGATAGTAGCGGTAGGTGTACCAAAAAATGTCCATTAATTAAAAATAAAATTGTATATTACCTTGCTACTACAGTAAAGCTTTCAGCTAATCTTGACCCATTAAAACAAAAAAACGAAAAAAACGTTAAAATTCTCTGTAATAACACCGCTTGGGAAAATAAATGAAAAATTACAAATTACGAGTTGTTTTTCTGTTTATTTATATTGCAACACAAAAGTTTAAAGTGTTTTTCCATTTTCTCTTGTTTTCTTGGTATTTAATTTCATTTCGGCTTTTATTGTTTTCACTTTTCCATTGCAAATACATAAATACATTAAAATAAACTGAAATGGATATTTTAAAATACAAAAGAGGAACAGAAACAGTTAAGAGTTACATACAATGCGGTAAAGCTTCTACACAACAAAACTGCCACAAATGTGTACATTAATTAATATAATTTTATTATCGTTCGAATAAAGAATCCGCCATCATCAATTATATTTTCCGTTGAGCATGAAACAAAACAAAAAACAAAAAAAATATTTTATCCACCATGACATCTGTCACTTCGTTCGGTGTTCGTCCCCAACAAAATACGTCTAAAGACTTTTCCAAAAATAAACAAAACTTTTATATTTTCTTTATTTATTTAGTGGTTTGCATTGTCATTTTAAATTATATATCGTAGCTGTATATAAAAATTAGGAGTCATGAAATTTAGATTAAGAAGATTGTTTTCATTGTATATGGACAGGCAAGACCAGCACAATATTTCAAGCACATAAAACGCCATAAATATTTGATTTTATTATTATTGCCTTTGCGGTTTTTGGCGTTGCCGGTCAATTTACAGTGCGATGTTTAGTAAACTGGAAATTTTTAATTTATTTCTGCATTACCAGTTGGGTGGTGTGAATTGAGTGGCTGAAAATGCTTTTGGTGCGGTCTTTTAATTTATTCATTTCAAAAATTGTGAGTAATGTAGTAGGAATTTAAAGAAATTTTTAATTGAATTTTATATTTGCAAGATTTATGTATTGCGTGCGATGAAGTTTAAATTTGTTGTGGATTTAAAAAAGAAACAAGAAGGGAAATGGGATTCATGATTTTTATTCTTTTTATTCGTCTCATTTTCCTTTATTGCTTTTTCCTCATTTTACACTTCTGACTGGCTTACTCTGCTTGTATAAGGTTACCGCTAAACTGCACGTATGTAAAGTTATCCCAGGATTTCATCCCAGTAAATTGCAAAAACTTGAATCAGGTAACTCTAGAAAATTCACAGCCATATTTAATATGTGAAAGTTAGCCCAGCCCAGGATTTTATTAAAATTAGATTAAATATCGAAATTACATAATATCCAATAAAATAAAATTCACATACAAAATTAATAAAATTTAAATCATCACTGATATTTTTTATTTATTTGCAAGATTTTACCTAGCACCTAAAAATGTATGCATGTTATAACTATTAGTTTATTTTGCCGCAAATTAAAAGTCTCGTATTAGTGATAAAAATTTTCGAGATAGAGATACCATTAGCTTAATTTGCCCTAGTGCCCGAAATATTGCCATGGGCTGAGAAGTTTCATTCATTTTTATATTTCGATACAATATTCGTCTGGTTTGTCAAAACTAAAAATGTCTCGTATTAGTGATTAGTAGTTTTGAGATGGGGATACCATTAGCTTAATTTAGAAAACATTTCATAAAAATCGTTGAAATACATTTTACTGACCTCACCTATTAGTTCTAGGACGCCTGAAAATGCTAAATCATTCTCTACACCGTGGAGCTGTCATTGCCAGCATTGATTTTTGCGCCTACTTGCTTCGCTAACCTCTCAGAGATCGCTGCACTATTAATTTGAGATCAGCATGCAGAACGTTACCGAGCCACCTACCCACTTTCCTTTAATTTCATGCACAAGATCAGGAATTGGCATTAATTCTCTTATCTCGCAATTGTACGAAATACGGAATTGTTTCTACAAATATAAATATTTGTGGGTCACGGCTTATTTTTAGTTTTGGCATACCAGACGAATATTGTATCGAAATATAAAAATGAACGAAACTTCTCAGCCCATGGCAATATTTCGGGCACTTGGAACAATACGATTTTAATGAAATGTTTTCTAAATTAAGCCAATGGTATCCCCATCTCAAAACTACTAATCACTAATACGAGACATTTTTAGTTTTGACAAACCAGACGAATATTGTATCGAAATATAAAAAATGGAGGTGTGGCCAACACACGACTTTCTTTTACGAACAGAGAATTTTGAGAAATTTTATTGTTTTTTTTAATTTTTAAATTTTTAAATTTTTTTTATTATTTTTATTTGTTTTTAATTTTTGGAAACATTTTATTTCAAGCAGTTTTTTGTAAACCTTATACTTTTTAAGATATTTGCAAAATAAATTTCCTGGACCAAGGAAGTGGTCACTTCCGGTTAGCCGATTTGGAGTAAAATTCACTGGGACCTCCCAATTTATCAAAAAAGCTTAAATCTGAAGTTTCAGTTCGATTGGTTGAACCATCTGGGCTGTAGAGAGGACACAGACAGACTGACAGACTGACAGACTGACAGACTGACAGACTGACAGACTGACAGACTGACAGACTGACAGACTGACAGACTGACAGACTGACAGACTGACAGACTGACAGACTGACAGACTGACAGACTGACAGACTGACAGACTGACAGACTGACAGACTGACAGACAGACACCATTTCGAAACCCACTTTTTCGGACTCAGGGGACCTCAAAACAGATAAATCTCTAAAAATCTCAATGCCCAAAATTTTCATGATTACTATACTTTATTTTACTAGAGTAAAAGAAAGTAAAATGAACGAAACTTCTCAGCCATGGCTATATTTCGGGCACTTGGAACATTACGATTTTAATGAAATGTTTTCTAAGTTAAGCTAATGGTATCCCCATCTCAAAACTACTAATCACTAATACGAGATATTTTTAGTTTTGGCAAACCAGACGAATATTGTATCGAAATATAAAAATGAATGAAACTTCTCAGCCATGGCTATATTTCGGGCACTTGGAACAATACGATTTTAATGAAATGTTTTCTAAGTTAAGCTAATGGTATTCCCATCTCAAAACTACTAATCACCAATACGAGACATTTTTAGTTTTGGCAAACCAGACGAATATTGTATCGAAATATAAAAATGAATGAAACTTCTCAGCCCATGGCAATATTTCGGGCACTTGGAACAATATGATTTTAATGAAATGTTTTCTAAATTAAGCTAATGGTATCCCCATCTCAAAACTACTAATCACTAATACGAGATATTTTTAGTTTTGGCAAACCAGACGAATATTGTATCGAAATATAAAAATGAATGAAACTTCTCAGCCATGGCTATATTTCGGGCACTTGGAACAATACGATTTTTATGAAACATTTTCTAAGTTAAGCTAATGGTATTCCCATCTCAAAACTACTAATCACCAATACGAGACATTTTTAGTTTTGGCAAACCAGACGAATATTGTATCGAAATATAAAAATGAATGAAACTTCTCAGCCCATGGCAATATTTCGGGCACTTGGAACAATATGATTTTAATGAAATGTTTTCTAAATTAAGCTAATGGTATCCCCATCTCAAAACTACTAATCACTAATACGAGATATTTTTAGTTTTGGCAAACCAGACGAATATTGTATCGAAATATAAAAATGAATGAAACTTCTCAGCCATGGCTATATTTCGGGCACTTGGAACAATACGATTTTAATGAAATGTTTTCTAAGTTAAGCTAATGGTATCCCCATCTCAAAACTACTAATCACTAATACGAGACATTTTTAGTTTTGACAAACCAGACGAATATTGTATCGAAATATAAAAATGAATGAAACTTCTCAGCCCATGGCAATATTTCGGGCACTTGGAACAATATGATTTTAATGAAATGTTTTCTAAATTAAGCTAATGGTATCCCTATCTCAAAAATACTAATCACTAACACGAGACATTTTTAGTTTTGGCAAACCAGACGAATATTGTATCGAAATATAAAAATGAATGAAACTTCTCAGCCCATGGCAATATTTCGGGCACTTGGGCAAATTAAGCTAATGGTATCTCTATCTCGAAAATTTTTATCACTAATACGAGACTTTTAATTTGCGGCAAAATAAACTAATAGTTATAACATGCATAAATTTTTAGGTGCTAGATAAAATCTTGCAAATAAATAAAAAATATCAGTGATGATTTAAATTTTATTAATTTTGTATGTGAATTTTATTTTATTGGATACATATTATGTAATTTCGATATTTAATCTAATTTTAATAAAATCCTGGGCTGGGCTAACTTTCACATATTAAATATGGCTTTGCATTATCTAGAGTTGCCTGATTCAAGTTTTTGCAATTTGCTGGGATAATATCCTGGGATAACTTCACATACGTCTAAACTGCTCATTCTTGGAGCCTCTCAATTAAATAACTAAAGTTTTGTATCTTTGACTTGTATATCAATTAAAACCAAACTGGACAATATGATTAGAAATACGCATCAGGACAACGAGCCTTATAATTACAAAAACCATTCATAAAGTGTTAAATCAACTGCCTATCTCACATCTCAATTTCTTCTACTACTACGAGTACATATTACATCCAATTTTTCTTATCAAATTAATTAATTAATTAATTTTTATTTTTTTTTTAACATTATGCTTTTGCAAAATTCTTCCGCCCCCACAACAATTATTGTTTAATAAATACTTATATATAAATTTTCTTCTCTTGAGTTTTTCCAATAAGTTTTTCTTTTGTTTTTCTTCTTATACATTGTACCATTCAATTCAGCGCCATTGCTTAATTGATTCGGCGTTTTATTGTTGTTGATTTTATTGGATTTTTTTGTTTGTATGTGTGTAGTCGTCTTCATGATCCATTTCTTGTTTTTCAATTATTAATTCTTGTTTTATTTAATTATTTTTATTATTAGTATTTAATTAAAATGAAATAAATTAATAAAACGACAAAATAATGTTAATGAGCTTTCATACTTTAGTATGATTTAAGAATGGTTTTTCTAATAGCGAATATACTACCAATCTATGAGTTTAAACGACCACTTATTACAAGACAGATTTTAATATGTGCCGATATTGCGATAATTTATCGTTAGATATTAAGCTGTTAATCATCATTAAAAAATCAGTAGGAAAAACTTTTACGTCGACGATGTATTAACCGGCGCAGACGATGAAGGAGAAGCACCGATTCTAAAAAATCAGTTGATGGCAGTGTTTGACGATTGTGGATTCTTGCTTACGAAGTGGCGGTCTAATATCTCAAAGTAAAGTTATGATAATGGATTGACTCAAATATCTGAGGAATGTCGAGTGGCACAAGTATTAAGTTTGTAAATAGTTTGACCTTAGAAGATGACATATATACGAAAAGAAGAGTTTTATCAATTGCTCCCCGAATGTTTGATCTTTTCGGGTAGTTGAGTCCTTTCACTGGGTTCATTAAAATTTGTATGCATGGTTTACGGCTAAGAAAGCAAAAATACTTAGCAGTGGCCTATTCTGCAGCCATATATGAACGTGTATCGAAAAGCAAGGTTGCACCTATCCAGTAGGCTGGGCTGAAAAAGGATGAACACAAATTTTTTTTCGAAATCTAAACATGGGTGTGATAGGTGTGATAAGTATTCATAATTTCACTAATTTTTGTTTTCCATTTTTGACAATATTGGGCCGCCCCCCTGGAGTTGACCCCCTAGAATTTTTTTTTTTTTGTTAGTTTGCGGTAGCGTTTAATATTTGCGCAATTTGTTCCTTAACATATATAAGAAATCCTAATGGTGTAGCAAATTATTTATCCGAGCCCCGCTTGCTTAACGTACGTTAGATTAAACGTACGTTAGATTACCAAAGTTTTTTATTTAATTCACATATCTTAATAACAAACACAATTGATCGGAATCATTGTTCAGCACTAGAGTAGTACTGTCCCTTGTTCTCAAACGAAGGTAAATTTTTTCTGGCTTCTAACCTTGCCCGAATGTGTCCGTCTCTCGACTCCTCGCCAAATAATTTGGAAGATGCTTCCTTTACCAATTTAACGCATCTTTCAACCGCTTGTGTATGACAAGGAAAATTGTCTATAAATAAAACGGGAACATTCTTCTCGCTTAACATTAGCTGTAAATCTTCATCCATTATATTCATGGTAAGTGGTGGCTCAGTTACAGGAAATTCTTGCCAATTAATCATTTTCAACTTGGTGCTTGGAAATTTATTTTAGGCACTTTAAAGAAACGGACTCCATGCGGCCTTTGACTATTCTTCTAATGCCCAGCTCCCTAATGTTACAATTTTCAGGATCTGTAATCATCGCAAGTAACAAATTTTCCGAGTGTGCGAAGTAAGCGTTGGTCGAAATGACTTTGTGAATTATTTCTCTGACATCAACTGGAAACTGGTGAGAAAGTTCAATCATCTTGATGCACCATGTTGGTTTTCTTCAAAGTATGTACCTGTTTGAAATCTTTGTCCGCATCACTTTCAGATGAATCGAATCCCGAAACTTCCAGGATTCTGCTTGTACCTGCAATATCAAACTGTTCTCGTTCTCTTACAAACACAGATATTTCGAGTTCTTTTGATTTCCGAGCCATTCGTTTTCGCAATATTTCTGTCGCAACCTTATCCACATTTCGGATAGCCATCTTTTTTTCGCTTCTTTGATCTATCAAAATCGGTACTTCGTCGGATTGATTGCATTTGCAGGCACATATATCAAAAAGGTGTTCTGCGCCAGTCTCAAATTTTGTTCAATTTTTCTTGTAGAAAAACGGTATTTCTACTTTTCAGAGGTTTAATGATATTTTGATACTTATTCTGGTAAGCTGTAATCATATCCACTACACGCTTATACGTCACTGCAGGAAGTGAGGCAATCTACCAAATTTGAAGAATTTTCTGTGCTAGTATTTTCGAAATTTCCGCAGTATGCAGTTCCTTGCTACCAACGCATTTCAATTCTAAACGAATACACTGATAGCATCTCATCATGTCTTTATACTTCGGGTACAGAATCAAGATCTTTTGCCATTCCAAAAACATAACATCTTCTGCTGGCCCGAATATAATTAGGAGCTTTAGCCCATAGCCATTATTAAATTACTTTCCACACAACAATTCACAAAACAACGATAAAATTTAAAATAATTGCAATATAACACAAACGATAACTTACGAGTAAAATAATTTGACACAACTGAGCTCGAATACAACCATAGGTTAGGTTAGGTTGGAGTGGCTGCATACGCACACTTAGACCGGTGACGGTCCATTGTGATACCACAGGATGTATCCCCTTTTACCCATATTGGAACCATTTCGAGCTACTTATGTAGCGTAAGACGTCCCGCACTTTAATGTTTTGGCGAGAGGCAGTCCATCCTGAACTTACCTAAGTGTTTGTGCCTTCTGAGAGCCAATGCTGGACACGAACAAAGGAAGTGGACCAACGTCTCTTCCTCCTCTTCGTCCAAGCAGCTTCTGCAAAAGTCATTAGCCTCCAGACCCAGCCTTCTTGCATGTTCTCCAAAAAGGCAGTGTCCCGTAAGAATTCCTACGACCGTTCTTAATTCACGTCTGCGTAAGGATATTATTGATCTAGTGCGCCCCAAGTCCAGCTTTGGCCAAACTTGTCTTGCAACTCTATAGGTGAGGGTGTTAGACCACCTTTCCCTCGCTGAGGAAATCGCCTGCTTCCCTAGTGCTTGTCTCAGCGCTGTGATAGACATCCCCAGACTTGCCCTTTCCGGTTGCAGCTGGAGAGTCGTACCATGCCTAGCAAGTTCATCTGCCCTGCAGTTCCCCATGACACCCGAGTGACCTGGGACCCAGACTACCTGGAGATTGAAATGCTCACCCATCTCATTTAGAGATTAGTGACAACTTAACGCCACCCGTGACGCCAAAGGCACTGATTCTAACGACCGGATCGCCGCTTGACTGTCCACATAGATTGTGATTTTGTCTGAGGATAACACATTATGCTTCAACCACGTCATGACCTCCTCAATCGCTACGACCTCAGCTTGGTACACGCTGCAGTAATCAGGGAGACGAATAGAAATATTTACATTTAATTTGTCACAGAATACTCCAGCTCCTACTTTGTCGTCTAGCTTGGAGCCATCTGTGAAGAATTGCAACGCTTCGGTTTCCGATAACGGTCTATCCCTCCAGGATTCCCTTGAAGGGAACGAGGTCCGAAATCGCTTCTCGAAGCGTAGAGTAGGTTTAATGTAGTTTGCAAGATTCGCCAGCTCATCCTTCAACGATCTGACAATAGTAGAGTGTCCTATACTAAGACATCTCCACTGAGAGACGGCTGCAAGTCGTACAGCCGTATTTGCCGCCATCTGTTTGCCAAAAATGTCGACTGGAACAAGGTGCAACATAACCTCTAAGGCACTTGTCGGTGTCGACCTCAAGGCCCCGCTAACAAGCATACAGGCCGTTCTTTGCACTCTCTCAATCTTACTTTTGTAAGTTACCTTGTCCAGAGCTAGCCACCAAACACCCACCCCGTACATGAGTACAGGTCTCACTACGGGGGTGTAGAGCTAGTGTACCAGCTCCGGCTTCAGACCCCATCTATGACCAATGGCGTTCCTACAGGAGTACAAAGCAATAGTAGCTTTGTTTATTCTCTCCAACATGTTGGGCTTCCAACTAAGCTTACTGTCCAAGATAATGCCCAGATATCTAGCTCTATCAGTAAAAGCAAGTCTCGTGCCATTTAAGGTAGGAGGGGTAACTACCGGGATTTTGTATTTCTTAGTAAAGAGTACCAGCTCTGTCTTGGACGGGTTAATATCAAGTCCACATTTGCCAGCCCATTTCGTAACGATGGTAAGCGCATTCTGCATTACGTCTACAATCGTGCCCAGGAATTTCCCGGTAACAGCTAAAGCTACGTCATCTGCGTACGCGATAACTTCAATACCCTCTCTCTCCAATTCAAGTAGTAACCCGTTTACCACTATGTTCCAGAGAAGAGGGAACAGAACCTCCCCCTGCGGAGTTCCCCTAGTTACTCGCCTCTTGATGGTGGAGTCCCCCAACTTCGAGCTAACAATCCTGCTTCCCAGCATATAATTGATTAACCCTATCAGAGGAACGTCCACCTCCAAAAATGACAATCCCTCCTTGATTGCCTCCGCTTTCACATTATTAAAGGCGCCCTCTATATCCAGGAAGGCCACCAAAGAGAATTCCTTCGAATTAATCGATTTCTCAATCATAGACACCAAGGCGTGCAGAGCAGTGTCCACATATCTACCCTTTGTGTACGCATGCTGAGACGGTGCCCACTTCCTGGCACCTATTTTATCTCTGATGTATACATCCAGCAGCCTTTCCAAGGTTTTCAAAAGAAAGGATGATAGAGTTAGTGGTGTTAGGTCCTTAGGATAGACATGTGAGCTTTCCCCGCTTTCGGTATGAACACCACATTGACCACCGTACAGTACCTAGGAATATAGCCCAGCTTCAAACACCCTTTGAATATAGCTTCCAGGTAGGGAAGAATAATTACTGAGTTGTTTTGAAGTTCCGCTGGTATAATTTGATCCGGACCAGCCGATTTAAATGGTTTAAAACCCCTCAGTGCCCATAGGATCCGTTTCCTGGTTACGATATCCTCTGTGGTTACTGACAGTGATTCCTGATGATTGCTACGCACCAACAGGTCTTCAAAGCTCCCTGGGAGGTGTGTCTCGAAGAGAAGCTCCAGAGATTCTCCACTGGAAGCTGTCCAACATCCGTCCGGTTTTATCAAAAAACTGGGACTAGATGTACTTTTGGAAAGAATCTTCCTAAGGCGGGAGGTTTCGAATACCTCTTCTATATTATCACAGAAGATTCTCCAAGACCTCCTTTGAGCCTTTCTTAATTCTTTCTTATAAATTCCGAGTTTCTCCTTATAGGAGTCCCAATCCTGAGCCTCCCTTGTATTTTTGGCTCTATTAAAGGCTGTTCTACAAGCCTTACGATAGGTTCCCAGTTCCCTGGACCACCATACCGGTTTTTGCCTACCCCTAAGCTTAGCCAGTGGGCAGGCAGCGCGAAAGGATCGGTTGCATGCGCTAATAACGCTAGCCACCATGTCCTCCAGCTCCCCAACGGTCGTCGGGGGCTCCATTGCCCTCGTCGGTAACATTTCCTCCAATAATTCCCCATATTTGCTCCAGTTGGTCCTTCTAGGAATACAACCATAACACTACTAAAATACTAAATTACTAATAGAGCATGCGCAATAATGCATCATCCGCGATATGGACATGCGCAGTAGATAATTAACCAAAAATCGGTGATTTATCACATTATGTAAAAAAAAAAAATTTTGTGGGCTGAGTGGGGCGGGGCGGCCCAAAACTAAAAAAAAATAAAAATATGTGTATAATGAGAAATACCTACCACAGCTTTTGCGCACTGCCGCCAATCAAATTTAAAAAAAAAAAAAAAAAAAAAATTCGGTCCAACCTACTATCCAGCCTGTTAGTCTACCAAGACTAGAACTGATCGATTAATGAAGTTGCTTGTGGTTTCAAATATTAAGGTGTATCTGTGGAGTGATTCGATGATATTCCTATCATGGCTATCAAACTACATCCACATAAATGGAAAACGTATGTTGCTGCTTCCAGAGTCTTTATATGAAGACATGTGAAAGGCAGCGATAATCCTGCTGATTTAGCAACTCGAGAAATTTTTGTCAAAAGATTAGTTTCGATTGATTTGTGCTGGAATGGACCAAGTTGGCTGTCAAAGCGGAAGATCAGTGGCCAATAAATACTACAATTGGAAAGACACTTCAAGAACTACATTTGGTTAGCGGAACGAAATTCCTTCACGCTAATGTAAAGATAGATGAACTTCATCCAATTTGTATGTTATTTGAAACAATTTCAAGTGCTGAGGTTTTTATAAATTCTGAAGAATCAAAATAAATCCTCAAGATTCATTAGCGTAACGGAGAAAATGCAGAAACCAAAATAATTCAGTCTGTTCAGTTGGCTGCAAAATTTAAAATGTGTATATAATATCATACATTCAACCATCGTGACAAATTGACATGTGATAGGATAACTTGTCTTGAATTATTGACAGAGAAAATACTTGCACCCATGTCCATCTTTATTAACAGCATTGTACCGTTAAAGACAGTGGATATTGGGTGTCCAAACGGCTAGTCGTAGCATTTGCCAAAAATGTTTAGATTATTTTCGTCACTCGACCTTACTTTCGGCACAAAAGATAGGTAGCTCGCCAGAATCAAGAATTACAAACGGTCATCCTTTTTCTATCGCAGGAGTTGATTAAACCAGACCAGTGCCACTGGCATCAAAAAAGGGTCGGTGGGGCGATATTCGTTTGTTTTATTATAAAAGCGTTAAAAATTGAAGTAGCTTCAGATTTTACTACTGATGTAGCGCGAAGGGGAGCACCTGCGGAAATATGTTCTGATAAGGGATCACATTTCATGAGAACAAAACGGAAACAATATGATCATTACGCGCTATTTTCATTTAACGAGTTCAAATCAAATACAGGTTTTACACTTCAAATTGATCCTTTTACATTTCAAATTGAACCTTTAACAAATTATACGTAAGGCCAAGTAGGAAGGAACTTAACTCTTACTTCGTTCTAAAAAGACCAAAGTATGGAAATCCTGTCAAAAATGACCAAAAATTTAATGGGCCCAAAACCACTTTTCTCGAAGTTTTGAAAGTGCCTGAGTCTGGATGTCTGGATATCTGTACCCGTGATATCTCGAGAACGGGTTGTCCGATTTAGAAGTTTTTTCTCCAATCTGTTTCCATGGTCAAGGCGGAGATTTCAAAAGCTTTTGGAACATGTACGTCAAGAGGGTTGGGTACCTGCTATACGAATTGACCCAATGCACCTGGTTATAGAAATATTTACAAATTTGTTATGTGTGCTGATTTGAATATTGAGTTGGGCATTAGTTTGAGGTTGAGATGAAGGTTAAGTTAGGGGTTAATTTGCGGGTTGAGTTGAAGTTGAGTTGGATTTGGGTTGGAGTTGGGTTGGGGGTGTAGATTAAGATATAGTGAGTAGTTAAACAAAGTTCTATGTATGCTAGTTTGCGTTTTGGTTGGGGGCTGGGTTGGGGGCCGTTTTTGGGTTGAATTGGGGTTTAATTGGGGTTGGATTAGTGTTTAGTGAGCCGTTGAGCAATCTATATAAGTGAGTGTTTGTATGTATGTACAGCATATGTACATATATGATATTTAAACAAAGCCACAGGCCGATTTGAACCAAACAGTACACAAATATTGTTTAAGACTTAAGAAAGGTCACTGTTATATCTCAAACCTCAAGTTGAACTTTTAGCAAATTATATGAATGGCCAGTTAAGATGTAACTTATCTATTTCTTAACGGATTTTAGTCAACATGAAGTTCTGGAATATGGCCATGTACGATGGAACTTGCCTATTTCTCAACCATTTATGTTGAAATTTGGCTTGTGCATTGGAAATGGAATTTTAAAATGATTTTTGGATAAAGTTTTGTAATATGATCAATAAGAATAAAACTTAGCTTTTAATCGATTATAAAGAATTTTGAAGTTTCCAACGAATAGAAGGAAATGTGACCCAAAAATTATTTTTACCCGAGGTTGTGAGAAATACCATATGTCAATTTGGCTTCTATAATGCTGTCTATTTTGATTTCTGTGAATCATGCAGCTGTTGAGATTTCTTTAAGACAGCCTAGAAACACACTATTTCAATTGCCCAACGATCAGGATTATCTCCGTAATAATATTCAAGTTCCGTTAGAAACATTTCTTGCAATCCTTTGCTTTAAACTTTGAATTATGTTTTCTGAGTATTTGCTGTCAGAGCGGTAAGTTTGGCCTTGTTTAGAAAAATATAGTGGGTAGCTGACATGCGCCTCAGAAAAACGGTTTTCCTCGTTTCAGAATTAGAAATATTATTTTAAAACCTCATTCCCAATCTCGAATTTCATTATAATCGGTTAAGGAATAGCAAAGTTCCGTCCTACTTAGCCATATTCCCGAACTTTATCTAAAAATCATTTTAAAATCCCATTACCATCGCATATGTAAAATTCGCAATACTAGTCTACCTATCCAACTTTATCATAACCGGTTCAAAAATATCTAAGTTCTATCACACTACGCCATATTCCTTAAAAATCGTTTTAGAGTCCCATTTCCAACGTTTATATGATTGTATGATGGTACGATTTTATGATGATATGATGGTATGGTAGTATGAAGGTGTGGTGGATTGATGGTAATGGTGTGATCACCATGATGGTCATTATGATGGTGGGATGGGTCGACGTCAATATGGTACAATGGTACGATTGTATGATGGTTTAATTGGTACGATGGTATAATTGATTAAGGTTATGATGGTACGACGGTACGTATGCCGGAATTATGGTGAGTAGGGTTTGAGTTGAAATTTAATTGGATTAGAAAGACAAGTTCGATTAGGGATTAATTTGAATTCGAGTTTAGGGTTTAGTGGGTGGTTGGAGTGAGTTAAATTCATACACACATGTAGCTTTCGAATTGAGTTAATTTTGGATTGGGTTGGAAAATAAGTGTAGAATTGACCGGAGGATTGAGATTTGGGTCGAGCTACTAATTTGAGTTGACGTAGAATTAGGATTTAGCTAGCTTGCAGGGGGGTGTGAGTTGTTCGGTTGGGGAATTATTTAAGGTTTGATTTGAAAGTTGATTAAGGATTGATTTGATGATTTAATTGATAGCTGGGTTGGGGGTTAATTTGGTGATTCCGTTTAGAATTTTGTTGCGATTGTGATAGAGATTGAAATGTAAATTGAGTTCGAGGTTAAGCTGAAGATTGGCTTAAGAGAAGTTTTGTTCACCTAATGAGGTTTCACCCCTTTATATTTTCTTAACGAATTTTAGTGAAATTTGACATGTGCATTGGAAATGAGATTCTAAATCGAGTTTTAGATGAAGTTCTGGAATATGACCAAATAGGACGGAATTTGTCTAGTTCTTAACGGATTTTAGTAGAATTTAACAGTCGCGATGGAAATGAGATTCTAAAATGTTATTTCTAATTCCAAGACTCTACACTGTTATTAGTTTCAATTTTACGGCACATGTTCGCCACACTGTTTGTTTTAAACAGGGCCAAACTTACCGCTCTGACAGCAATTACTCAGAAAACATAACCCAAAGTATAAAATAAAGTTTTGGAGAGAAAAGTTTCTAATCGAAAAATTTTAAACTCAACAGCTGTATGATTCACATAAACCTCACAGACAACATTATAGAAGCGATACTGATATAATTCTCACATCGTCATCCATAAATAATTTGTAGGTTGCATCTCCTTGTGTTTAAAGTAGATAAGTTTCGTCCTACTTGGCCATATTCCAGAACTTTATCTAAAAATCATTTTTAAAAATCTCAGTAACATGACATTATGTAAAATTCCATTAAAATCGTTAAAAAATGGACAAATTCTATCCAAATTGGCCATATTACAGAATTGTATCTAAAAATCATTTTCGAATCCCACACACGTCAAATTTGTCATAATCGGTTAAGAAATAGGCAAGTTCTGTAATGCTAGGCCATATTCCAAATTTCATTTAAAAATCGTTTTAGAATGCCATTTCCAATGATTATATGATTGTATGATGGTACGATTTTATGATGATATTATGGTATGTTGATATGAAGGTGTGGTGGATTGATGGTAAGATATACATCATGTTGTGATCACCATGATGGTCATCATGATGGTGGGATGGTTCGACGTCACTATGGTACATAACGATACGATTGTATGATGGTTTAATGGTATAGTGTCATGATGGTATGATGGTATAATGGAATAATGGTATGATGGAATGATTGCTTAAGGTTGTGATGGTATGACGGTACGTATGCCGGTAAAACGGCGAGTATAGGATTTGAAAGAGAAGTTCGATTAGGGATTAATTTGAGTTCGAGTTTAGGGTTTAGTGGGAGGTTCGAGTGAGTTAAGTTCATGCAAGCATGTTGCTTTCGAATCGAGTTAGTTTTGGATTGGGTATGGGAAATAAGTGTAGAATTGAGCGGAGGGTTGAGATTTGGGTCGAGCTAAGTTGAGTTGACGTAGAATTAGGATTTATCTAGCTTGCGGGGGGGGGGGGGTAGATTTGAATTGTTCGGTTGGGGAATTATTTAAGGTTTGATTTGGAGTTAGGTTAAGGTTGATTTGAAAGTTGATTAAGAATTGATTTGATCATTTAATTGATGGCTGGGTTCGGGGTTAATTTGGTGATTGCGTTTAGGATTGTGTTGTTGTGTTGCGATTGTGATAGAGGTTAAAATGTAAATTGAGGTAGACGTTAAGCTGAAGATTGGCTTAAGAGGTTCATTTCGGGATTGATTTTGGAATTGAATTAATCAAGACCGAAGTTCTGATCACCTCATGAAGTTTCACCCCTTTATATTTTCTTAACGAATTTTAGTAAAATTTGACATGTGCATTGGAAATGAGATTCTAAATGATATTTCTAATTCCGAGACTCTACACTGCCATTATTAGTTTCAATTCTACGGCACATGTCCGCCACGCTGTTTGTTTTAAACAGGGCCAAACTTACCGCTTTGACAGCAATTACTCAGAAAACATAACCCAAAGTATAAAATAAAGTTTTTGCGTGAAAAGTTTCTAACCGAAATTTTTAAATTTAACAACTGTATGCTTCACAAAAACCTGAACAGACAACATTGTCGATGCCATATTGACATATTTCTCACATCGTCATCCATAAATAATTTATGGGTTATATTTCCTTGTCTTCATTGGATATTATTATTATTATTATTGAAGGGCCATGTGGGCGATAAGCCACTTCAATATTCAGGTTCTTAATGAAATTGATAATACTGTCGGCCGGTACGTGATACATACTATCTGGGCTTATTGCTCTCCCTCCTAGATGTTTACTATAGCATGTAGTTCCGCTAGAAAGACGGTAGCATTGGAACAAAAGGACTTCGAGAGGGCTGTCCCACTCCTGTATATTCTACCCCTGCCCCGTCTTCCGTTTGATTTTACTCTTACGAGTTGCTGGGAATTGCAAATCGCCCGTAGGTCACCCAGCTTTACTACAGGAAGGCTAAATAAAACGGGAGGGTGCCTGGTATCCAGAGTCTGCATATTTTCGACTGATTAACCTATCAGCCATTCATCCATCGGCATATGCTGTGCTATCTTAGACTAGGGTTTTTGTCAAGGTTTTCTTCTTTAGCGCCGTACTTTAGCCTGTGCCAAATGACCAAAAATGTGCCAAATGGCCTTAGTTACCAGTGGTTGCCACGAGGAGGCAGCACATACACTTCCAAATTGTGAACATGTGACCACTTACACAATTGTACCCATCACGCAGCTACCTAATACATGACCAGAACAGCTCACGTGATATGCACCCTACCGGAAAGTTACGGAGCTGGTAGATTATTCTACTCAACTTTGGTCCCCCATCCCTCCCCCCTCTGCAATGGACGCCATACCACTGCTTCATTGGATATACATAGGTCAAAATTCATCAACATGCCATATTCCAGAGTTTCATCTAAAAATATTTTAGAATCCTACTTTTAGTGCGCCTATCGACTGTCGTCATATTCGGTTCAGAAATATGCAAGTTTCACCATACTTGGCTATATTCCAGAATTTCATCCAAAAAATCATTTCAGTATTAAATTTCCAACGCACATGTCAAAGTTCATTAAAATACGTTAAGAAATAGATAAGTTCCATCCTACTTGGTCATACGTATAATTTGCTAAAGGTTCAATTTGAAGTGTAAAACCTGTAGGACCGAATACGCACCACCTTACTATATTTAATGGCATTTTATCCCACTCATTTTACCTTATTTTCAAGGCCAGTTAAAACATATTTAATTAAGGTTACTCAAGCGGCCCAGCTATGTGCTATTAGGAATGAGCACACATGTAATATTGATGCTATAACTCCAGCACATTTTGTTTCTTTGGGCCCAATTGCTTCTCTACGCCTTGCCCAAATTACAAAAAGGTAAGCATGTAAAGCATTAATCGATGGAAGCGAGTACAGAAAACTAATGCACACGTTTTGGCGATATTACTCTATTAAATTAACATTACAACAAAGAACCAAGTGGTGATATACGTAGACCTTAGATTTGTAATTTGTAGAATACGTATGGGTTTGTGAGTTGTGAATAAGCTTAAGTGAACGACACTTTTGAAGCCTAAATTCCTATTTTTGATTTTTAAAATTTCACAGACTTTTATGCCACAAATTAGATTTTTAATCGGTAGGGTCGATTAATTGGGTCCAGATTAAAAATTCTAAAATTGTTATGCAAAATTTAAAAAACAAAATTGTAAAATTCTCTCTAGACATAGAAAAATGTGAAACTTTTCGAAAGTTTCTTTTGTCTTAAAATTTTTTAGATTTGATGTCTATAAATCAAAATTTAGTAAAATTTTCAAAAATGTTTGAGATAAACTTTAGTTTCAGAACTTCACATTAGTGATTTATTAGCATTAAAATATTTCTGAAACCGTCGAATGAATCGGGAATCAAAAGATTGCAGACATTCGAATTAATTTAGATAATAAATTCTTACTTTGAAACTCGAAATTTCAGTCAACTCTACTATATTACCACTCTGGTTATAAATCATATACTACAACTTTTTTTGTTGAAAAAGTAAAGTTTAAACCACCCACAAATAGATAAGATCAACAACCATAAACAATTAGCAACAAAGTAACAACAACTGTAATTTATGGCCGTACACATAATAAAACTCGCTCCTTTAATTTACGCTACCTAGACTAATAAATTGCATCTCATAAAATATTAAGATAATAACGCAGCACTTCACAAAAAAAATGTGATGAGCCACTTATGTAAATACTGCAATTACTTTTATAGGTATGGGGCGGGGAAGGTAAATAGGAAAATTTTATCAAACAGTTGAATAACTTTTTGTGATGAATATGAACATGACAGAAATGTTTGTATTTTGTAGTTGTTTTTTGTGCATCGTACATGATTATTCCATTATGCCAAGCAATATAAATACGACGAGCGTACATACACTTAGTACATACCAAAATAACTATGAATATTTAATTAATTAATTATAAATAAAGTTTTTCGAAATTTTTAACATTTTGCTGTAAATATTAATAAAAATATTTTCAATAACCCAACCAACCCCTCACTACATCTACTGAATTTATAATTTTCGGTGCAGATCTACGTTCTCAACTCTTGTATCTACATTTTTATGTTTATCTAAAGTCTTGTTTTGAATATGAAATTGTGTTGTACTCATCTTCTTGCAGATATCTAGAAAAGAAATGATAAAATAACGGTATATATGCCAAGAGAAAAATTCTGTCAGTATATTTAAATATGTTATCCTTTCGGTTTGAAATGCATATTAGCCTGAAGTGCATAATTTTGAAGTTTTTTTTTTTGTTTTGAAACTTTTAAAAAGTTTGACTTTTATCTAAAAAAAAAAAAATAAAGTTATTAAACATTTTGTGCATTAAGCTATAAAAGCGCTGGACAACTTATGGAACGCGACCTGGTTTTTACGATTCGTATTTTATAATTTTTTGAGATAATTTTTGGGTACCAATTTGCGATGCACATAAAGGAAACAAATTAACGATGTCAGATTCGGTAACGTCTAACGCCAAATGGTATTGCATATTAGAACAAATTTTACGATAGCCTCTGATTTTGGAAACTTGAGTAGATGTGAAACTCGATCGTGCCAACAAAATAACTCGCTATTTTTAGTGTAGTCTTTAATTTTGTAAGTCCTTTAAAAATGGTGATTCAGATACTCTTACATTCATATGTAAGTGTAATTCTACTTATATGTTGATCGGGTGGTGTTATTATATATTTTGATGAAAGCATTCAGAACACTAGTGCCTCTGTTCACTTCACCTGTCAAGTCATCATTTTAATTTTAAATAATAAAGAAATAAATTGTTTCCAGAAAAATTGCAAAGGTTGCATAAAGCGAAATATTAATAACAATAAGAAGATTGAAACAACAACAACCAAACCCGGTGCAGAAACAATACACAGCAATACATTAGACGCTAGCACAAATGACGCGTACATTCTCTTACCAACCGCACTAGTAAGGGCAACAACTAAGGCTGGGCAAGATTGTTATCCACGTGCCATTATAGATCCTCAAACGCAGTAAACAGACTACAAACAAAAACATGTACGAGTAGCGCAGAATTGCACGCCGCGGGCATTTGCGCAAACAACAAAGAAATAAACAAAAAGGCTGCTAAACTATCAACTTGGCAATCAAGCTTACGTAGTTGATTGATTGATTGATTGATTGCGATGTACGATCAAGCATTAAGCAAGTCTCCCGTATTATAAATGCGAATACCACACCACTATACCCATGTTACACACAACACGACACCCATTCTTCATGAAACCAAACATAGCAATATATTCACCCCTTTAAAGAAAGGCGCCACATCGATAACCACATAAGTCTAATAATTGTGATATGCGCCCCTGGCCAGGCCGCCGTCGTACACCTTTTTACATATAACAAGATCGAGGGGATGGGAAAGGAATGTTAGCAACAAAGACTCAACACGGATCCAGACACCTAAGTAGTTGATAGTTAGTAAATTTGTTAGTAATATATTTTTTAGTAATTTATTTAGCACAAGACAAAAATACAATTTAAAGTTCATGTATTGCTCCAACCTGTAAGAAGACACAATGACAACACAAATTTCCTGGTGCCGCAAACTCTTTTTTTCTGAAAAGCTGTAAACAACTATTATTATTCCCTCCACCATTTTTTCCATTGTGAGGGGAGCGAGATTTCGTTCCATCATCATGTTCCCATGCGGTCACCCAAATTTGTACTAACTGTAGGTAGTGTTTCTTGATGTTGTTGTTCAAATCGTTACGACTCTGCTGTCCCTGTTACTCGCCCCCTTCGAAAAAAGAAGACGCATCGGGAGAAAAGAAATACAGAATAGTGATCGACTACCGAAAATTAAATTCGGTTACTATCTCAGACAGGTATCCAATACCTGAGATCAACGATATTTTGGCAAACTTAGGGGAAAACAGATTTTTCACCATAATAGATCTAAAGAGCGGCTTTTATCAGATTCCTTTAAAAGAATCGGACAATGAAAAAAAAGCTTTTTCGGTTAATCATGGAAAATACGAGTTTACCCGCCTCCCATTTGGCCTTAAAATTGCCCCCTCGATATTTCAACGCACCCTCGATGATATCCTTCGCGACCACATTGGGAAGCATTGTTACGTTTATATCGACGATATAATAATATTTGGTAAAACAGAAGAAGAACACTTCAAGAACATGACGATAATTTTTAAAGTATTAGAAAACGCCAATATGAAGATTCAACTCGACAAATGTGAATTTCTAAAAATGGGATAAAAGCGAGTCAGGAAGGTAAAAGCCATAACAGAATTTCCCGTACCCAAGACCGTGAAGGAACTCATATCCTTCTTGGGACTAGCCGGATTTTATCGTCGTTTCATCCGGGACTACGCAAAACTTGAGAAGCCCCAGACTTCACTCTTAAAAGGAGAAGACAACCATGTGTCCAAAACCCTCTCAAGAAATAAAATGGTAAAGCTTAACACCGAAGAAGAAGCTGCCTTTAACAAAATAAAAACCTCACTCGTCTCCAACGAAGTTCTGTTATTATTCCCAAATTTCCAAAAGGAATTTGAATTGACTACAGATGCCTCCAACTTTGCACTAGGTGCAGTTTTATCTCAGGAGGGAAGGCCAATCACGTTTCTCTCAAGAAACTTAGATAAAACGGAAGAAAATTATGCGGCTAATGAAAAGGAAATGCTCGCCTTAATTTGGGCGTTAACATCTTTGAGAAATTTCCTATACGGATCAAAGAAAGTGAAGATCTTCACAGACCACCAACCATTGATATATGCCCTAAGCAATAAAAATAACAACTCCAAGATGAAACGTTGGAAAGCTATCCTGGAAGAGTACAATTATGAGTTAAAATAACAACCGGGAAAAACACCAATCACTTCCGGAATAAACGTAATGTCAGTCACACAACATAGCGACAAAAGTTCTCCGGATGATCTGGTCCCCACAGTCGAAACCCCAGTTAATGTATTCCGCAATCAACTAATTTTAAACGTAGGCGAGGGAAGTTCGTACCAAATAATAAACCCTTTTCCAAAATATTCCAGGCACATTATTACACAAGCAAGTTTTTCAAATTCAGACATAATAAATTTTTTTAAACATTAACTAAATCCACTCACGATTAACGGACTAGACGTCAGAACATATAATGGGAAAAGTTCAAGAAGTGTACCCAATACATTTCAGAGACTATAAAATTCGATTCACTCAGAAGATGATACAAGATATTACGGATGAAAACCAACAAGAGGAAAAAATATTATCTGTCCATCGCTGAGCACATTGTAATACTCAAGAAAATCGAGATCAAATAATCGAAAATTATTACTTCCCCAGGATGACCAGGAAAATTAAGTTGCTGGTCAAACGTTGTGTTATATGCCAGAAGAATAAATATGATCACCATCCCAATAAACCTATTATTACCCCAACACCTATCCCTAATTATTCTGGACATACGCTCCATCTAGATATTTACTCAACAGAAAATAAATTGGTTTTACCGGCAATTGACAAATTCAGTAAACTTGCCTTCTGCAGACCGTTAAAATCCAGAGCGACAGAAGACATCAAACAACCACTTAGAGATAAACTCTTTTTCTTTAGTGTACGAGAAATTGTGGTAATTGACAATGAAAAATCCTTCAACTCGAATTCCATGATATCAATGATGGAAGATGGTTTAAACATAAAAGTCTTCAAAACTCCCCCATACAAAAGTGAAGTGAATGGCCAAGTGGAAAGATTTTACTCGACACTCTCAGAAATGATGAGATGTCTAAAGGCTGATGGGGTAGAGCGAACTTTTAATGAACTACTAGAGAGAGCGATTAATGAATATAACCACTCAATCCACTCGACAACTTGCAAACGGCCAGTGGAAATATATTTTGGCAGAATCCCTAACACAGATCCTGAACAATTAGAATAAATCCGACAAGATACCATACTAAAGATAAAACAAAAGCAGGAAACAGATCTGAAATACCATAACAAAAATCGTACCCCGATCAAAACCTACCAGGCAGGTCAAGTAATCTATGTAAAACATAACAAAAGATTAGGATCGAAATTAACAGAACGATTCAAAGCCGAAATAGTAACGGAAGACAGAAATACAACAGTTATAACGGAGTCCGGAAGAGTAATTCACAAAAGCAATATTAAATCCTAAGAAACAAAAACTTATTTTTATTACAGTTACGCCTTAAGCAACACATTGGCAGAAATTCAAATTCTTGATTACACAAATTCTCAAATCATCTCAATTAGCACAGGTCAAGCAAAAATACAGGACGGAAACTTCAAATTATTCGATATAATTGAATTTAGACAAACACCAAAATTACATAGACAGAATGCAATCCATACTGGACAAAGAAATGACAATAGATCACCCATTGCACCCCTATTTGAGGCATGAACTCTCGGAATTACAAACATTACTGGACAGCCTTAGAATACATAAATCCAAACGATCCTTAAACTTTATAGGTAGTGCATGGAAATGGATAGCCGGAAATCCCGATCACGAGGATTTCAAAGTAATTAAAGATAAAATGAATAATGCATTAGAGAATAACAACAACCAAGTAGTTATAAACCGATTTTACAATGAAAGAATCAATAATATTACAAAAATGGCCAGTTTAATTATTAACGAAATTCACAAAGAAAATAAATTAAACGACCCATTAGCATTAAGTATTCAATATAAATTAAAACTAATGAAAGAAGAATTGGTAAATATTAAGTACGCAATTCACTGGGCTAAAGCAGGGATTATAAATTCACTCGTTTTATCAAATTCAGAAATTAAATTAGCCATTAATACACTGGAAACCGAAAATTTACCATATAGTACTCCCGAGAAGGCGTTAGATTTCGCTAATATCATAATCATTAGTAGCAAATTGTGTCTACTTTTTATTGTGTACATTCCGGTAACAACTCCAGAACTATATGATAAATTATTGGTCAAACCGGTCAGAAGAAACGATAAGGTGACCGAAATTGAGTATGAAAATGTCATTAAAAATCACGATAAGATTTATAGTATTATTAACGAATGTAAAACGATCAACTCGCTTTCAATATGTGACCAAAATAATATACTAGGCATAAGTAATTCTTCTTGTTTACCCAACTTGCTCAAAAGTCGACCTTCCAAAATGCAAACACAACAACAATCAACATATTCAAACAGTTAACGAAATATCGGAGGGTCTAGTTCTACTGAATCAATTCTATGGGAAAATCAAAATTAATAACGAAACTCAGAAACTCAATGGAACATATTTGATTAAATTCAGCAATACTACCTTGTCAGTCGGAAATAACATCTACATTTCTAAAGAAAAAATGACCATTCAAGTACTTCCAGTTATTCTACAGCCGACCCCGGAAGAAAGTGATTTCAAGGAAATACTTTCATTACAAATGATGAAAAATATTCATATAAATAATACTCGTCACATTGGGCTCCTTAAAAAGGAGGGAGCCATCGAGCGATTCACGAGCTGGGGATCATTCTCAATAGTCATCATTTTGGGAATAGCGGTCATCACTACAAAATATACCAAAACTAAGAAATTACGAATCATAAATACAACGAACATCGAGGATCTGTCCCCTCCACAAACTCAGAGTAAGGTCGAGAATACCTGTTCAATAGCAATTCAGCGAGAAGAACTAGAAATCCATAACGAGACGCCTCAAACGATAACACCCAAAGGGGCCTCAGAGCATAGACAGAAATTTTATGAAACACCGTTTTTCTGATGGTTCGAATGTGGGCATTCGAACTTTAAGGGGGAGGAGTTAACACGCGTAATAATTAGGTTTCCCACAAAAATACAACGTGATCATATTTGTCACGTTGCACTAGCAATGACAACAAGTCACACGCGCATCCGGCATAATGCTGAGTGAATATTCTTGACGACATGGTTTCATATTCTACATATTTTTAATTAAGCAAATTGTAATTAGAAAATAAGAAAATAATCAGTTGTAATTTCGATGTTAATCAAATAAGTTAAAAATAAAAAATATTTTTTTTTAACCAAAAATCAATAAAGAATTTAACTTATATAAAAGATGAATATTAAATAAAATAAAAATAGAATGAATTTAACTCTAATATTAACAACAAGTTGTTTATTCTCAATAACTAAATAGACCCCACCTGTGGTAATCTATTAGATAACAGTAAATCAAGACTATATTAAATTTACAATTTAAGTACAAGAGTCTAAGATTTTACACTAATATAATAATAATTAGACTTATTAAATGTTTTTTTACAATCACTTACCTGAGTAGAACGGTTCAAATCAACATTTTGAACATTATTACAACATGTCCGATCAACTATCAAATTTTTTACTTTGATTCACTATAAAAAATCTATTTATTCACATTTTTCACACATCTAGATATAGTTTCATTGAACTAACTAATATGTGTGTCAAATGTGTTTTAAGATTTAATTTAACACACATATTTTTGAATTTCGACCGCATCACTTCACATCGCAACGATGCACCTTCAACAGACTGGTTTATATCCCTGTAGCATTAAGAATACCGTATTAATATCACTAACAAAAAATACACAAAATTCACTAAAATCACAACATAAACGGTAAAAATAAACGTTTTGAGTGTATTAATGAAACACATCATAGTTTATATTTATGTTGAACTGTTTATTATTATTATAAAATAAATGAAACTATTTTAATTTAATTTTTAAATTGCACAATAAATAATGTGACATGAGTATATAGTTACAGGGATACACACTCTTGGTAATCAAGCTTACGTAGTGAATAAAATTACAGATAACCAACCACGGAGAACAATAACAACTCAGACTTGGAAAAATCTACCTCAGTTGGCCGATCCTAACTTCCAAACGACAACAACGATAGACTTACTTATTAGTGCAGATTACTAAGCAGATATAGTATTACCGGATATAATAAAAATAAACAGTCAACAACCAAGTGCTCAACGTACAAGGTTTGGGTGGATAATTTTAGGAAGATCTAGTAATTCACACTTAACAGACGAGCCGTTAACCAAAACCAACTGAAGTACAAAATTGAGAAACTCTCAAGAAATTTTGGGAAATAGAGGAACTACAACCACCGAGAAAACATACTACTGATGAAGAAGAATGTGCGGAACATTTTCGAAACTCCCACAAAAGACAATCAGACGGTAGATACACGCTAATTCCGTTCCAACAACAAGCAGATCTAGGCGATTCCAAAAAGATGGCAACAGCAAGATTTCTTCAACTAGAAAGGCAACTCATGAAAAACAATGAATTAGCCAAACAATACAAAGAACTCATGCAAGAATATGAATATCTCGAATATATGAAGAAAATTTCACGAACAAAATTTAACGAAGAAAAATTTTACATGCCCCATCATGCGGTCCTCAAGCCATCAAGCCATCAACGGCCGGAAAGCACAAATATGTTTTCACAGCTGACATAGAGAAAATGTTTCAGCAGATTTGGATAAACAAGGAAGATAGAAACTTTAAACGAATTTTTTGGCTATTATGTTTTACATGGCAGCCACTCTAACCTAACCTAACCTATGTTTTACATTTATTTTGCTTTATTAAATAAAAACACTTCCTTAATTTTATAACTAATTTATTTTATTCTCTTATAAACGTCCGATACGCATGGCGATTCTTCTTCAACCCCCTTTTTTACTTTCTTTCTTTATCTCATTTATATTCATTAAAACCAACACTCTTCCATAAGAATTACCCTATTCGCCATACATATTGAATCGTGCATTACAATACAACATCTCCCTCCTTAAGATTAATCAATCATAAATCAAATTATACTGTGTTGTTCAAACACAACTTAAAACTTATAACATCTACAATTCAAGTTCCATAAATTCATCCTTAAATTACTTTTTTTTTATATATATTCATTTAAACTTCTTATAATATAATTATCCTTAAACATAATCCTCAAACTTGGCAGGCTTTTTACGTATCCTATTCGACCTACGAGGAACATTTTCGATTTCTGCGTTTCTCCCATCCGAATTAACATTATCAAAATATGAGTTATTCTCATTATAGCCAAAATAATTCTCTCCAGCTACTTTGCTTCAAATTATTTTACGAAGAACAGCTGCCGAATATTTCAATAAGTTGTTCAAAACACGTCGCGAAAACTAAATGTACGAAATGGAAGATGAACTGAATTCTACATTAATTTCTAATGTGTGATAGTAAAACGCTTCCCAACGCTCTGTAGCATTCGAAGACAAAGTTACATCTGATCAAGTCACCCGAAAAGCGATGTGGAAAGATTAACGCAAAAAGAGACACCGATTGAGTTCAGTGTCAGTGATGGTAATTATTTAAAGTTTACGCTTCCCATCAGGAATATTTTCGAGTGGCTGCCGGAGAATCCCGAGAACTGAGAAGAAGCTGTGCATATTGTAAATTACCATATTTTTACTATTAACAGACATCACTTTTTGTTTTTTTGTTGTGGATTTGCAAATTAGGGGTCGTATGTCAATTATTTGATAAGAAAAGTAAAGTGACCTTACTTCTTATAAAAAATCTCTCGCTCCTCTTGCTATAACTCGCGTATTTCTTCTCGGCTCGGTATGCGTCTTAAATACCATCTTCATTTTAAAAGAGTGAAACTGAGAATTTTTAATCACACCTCTTACTGAATCGTGTTCTTTTCCAAAAATACGTTTGGGATTACTTCCTCCTCTAACATATAGGCTATTCTCTAATCCCCTGTGCTGCGCATCTTCACCGTTAACAAATAGTGCTGGAGTCAGTCGGTGTGTTTGTAATGTAAATCTAGTGCGTCGATAGATAGCTTGGTAAACGCCGGGTTTGTAAACCTATTAATGCTCCCTATTTGCCCAATTCTCTGAGGTTTTCGGGTCATACAAGTATCGAAAGCTAAACATTGGTTTTGGAACGACGGTCCTTTGTCGGCTATAAGCGATAGTTCTTTTAATTGGAAAAAGAACTTGTAAGCTGTTATGAAGTTCGCTTTATTCAATTATTTATCCATGTCCCTCGTATTGGACTCTGATGCTTTAACCTTAACATCTTCTAACTTGTATCGTAGATCAAAAAATTGAGGTGTGGCCAACACACAACTTTCTTTTACGAACAGAGAATTTTGAGAAATTTTATTTTTTTCTTAATTTTTTTTTCAATTTTTTATTTTTTTATTTTTATTTGTTTTTAATTTTTGGAAACATTTTGCATTAAATAGTTTTTTGTAAACCTTATACTTTTTAAGATATTTGCAAAACAAATTTTCTGGACCAAGGGAGTGCCACTTCCGGTTAGCCGATTTGGAGTCAAATTCACTGGGACCTCCCAATTTATCAAAAAAGCTTAAATCTGAAGTTTCAGTTCGATTGATTAAGCCATATGGGCTGTAGAGAGGACACAGACAGACTGACAGACTGACAGACTGACAGACAGACAGACAGACAGACACCATTCCGAAACCCACTTTTTCGGACTCAGGGGACCTCAAAACAAATAAATCTCTAAAAATCTCAAGGTCCAAAATTTTCATGATTACTATACTTTATTTTACTAGAGTAAAAGAAAGTAAAAAGAAGTTTTGGAATATTACATCTGTTTGTGCGTTAAATTTACAGAGGGACTGCAGAGCCTATTACAACTAACAGTAATATGCCCGCCGCACCGCAAGGGGATATGGATACTTTATTTTACTAGAGTAAAATCAAATAAAAAACCCTAATCCATACGAATCGTTCGTTTAGTAAAATTTCTGCAAAATTATTTTTTGGAAATCGCACTCAAATCCCAAGGGCCAATATCGGTCATTGCCAACAATGATGATAAAGGTTTCGCTAGCACATGGAATAGGTCCCTTAATTACCTAGTTAGAAAACCCTAATCCATACGGATCGTTCGTTTAGTAAAAGTTCTGCAAAATTATATTTTGGAAATCGCACTCAACTCCCAAGGGCCAATATCGGCCATTGCCAACAATGATGACAAAGGTTTGGCTAGCACACGGAATAGGTCCCTCAATTACCTAGTTAGAAAACCCTAATCCATACGAATCGTTCGTTTAGTAAAAGTTCTGCAAAATTATTTTTTGGAAATCGCACTAAACTCTCAAGGGCCAATATCGGCCATTGCCAACAATGATGGTAAAGGTTTCGCTAGCACATGGAATAGGTCCCTCAAATACCTAGTTAGAAAACCCTAATCAATACGAATCGTTCGTTTAGTAAAAGTTTAGCACATGGAATAGTTCTGCAAAATTATATTTTGGAAATCGCACTCAACTCCCAAGGGCCAATATCGGCCATTGCCAACAATGATGACAAAGGTTTGGCTAGCACATGGAATAGGTCCCTTAATTACCTAGTTAAAAACCCTAATCCATACGGATCGTTCGTTTAGTAAAAGTTCTGCAAAATAATTTTTTGGAAATCGCATTCAACTCCCAAGGGCCAATATCGGCCATTGCCAACAATGATGATAAAGGTTTCGCTACCACATGGAATAGGTCCCTTAATTATCTAGTTAGAAAACCCTAATCCATACGAATCGTTCGTTTAGTAAAAGTTCTGCAAAATTATTTTTTGGAAATCGCACTTAACTCCCAAGGGCCAATATCGGCCATTGCCAACAATGATGACAAAGGTTTCGCTAGCACATGGAATAGGTCCCTTAATTACCTAGTTAAAATTGAGGTGTGGCCAACACACGACTTTCTTTTACAAACAGAGAATTTTGAGAAATTTTATTTTTTTCTTAATTTTTTTTTTTAATTTTTTAATTTTTTATTTTTGATTTTGATTTGTTTTTAATTTTTGGAAACATTTTGTATTAAGTAGTTTTTAGTAAACCTTATACTTTTTAAATATTTGCAAAACAAATTTTCTGGACCAAGGGAGTGGCCACTTTCGGTTAGCCGATTTGGAGTAAAATTCACTGGGACCTCCCAATTTATCAAAAAAGCTTAAATCTGAAGTTTCAGTTCGATTGATTAAGCCATATGGGCTGTAGAGAGGACACAGACAGACTGACAGACTGACAGACAGACAGACAGACACCATTTCGAAACCCACTTTTTCGGACTCAGGGGACCTCAAAACAAATAAATCTCTAAAAATCTCAAGGTCCAAAATTTTCATGATTACTATACTTTATTTTACTAGAGTAAAAGAAAGTAAAAGGAGTTCGATTAAAGAATGAACATATTTTTAATTGAGCTTTAGAGTGAGCTTTTGCCATTAATTCTTTAAATAAACAGTAAACTTCCTGCTTTGGTCAATGTAATGGTCTATTAACGGCCAGCAACATGTTGAGCAGATAATATCGGTTTTTAGTTATTCGCCATTTTGTGTATCAATATTATTTTGCTCCAGTCGTCATAAAATAACCACCAAACTACGGAATTTAACCTAAGTTATAGGAATAAGATAGAAGTATAATATGGACAAAGGATGAAACTATATGACACTATACGCCACGTTACCGACTTTACTATTAATGATAGCAGGAATAAATTTGGCAGCAAGCTTGGCAATGAATTTACGTGATGCGTCACTATATCTTACGAAAACCGATCTTACGATTACTGCTGCGATTACCGCGTCGAGAAACCCTCTCGACTTTTTCGATTATATTTAGACGATCGGGTTAAGTCAGAACCTGGCTTTCGTTGTCATCATTGGTGGATAACAGTTGATGTTCAAGGGCATATGTTGCCCGAAAATAAGATAGTGAGGGAAGTAATGTGAATCCCAATCATTACGTTTGTATAGTCCTCACGATATGAGCTAATTGCCGAGAGCATGGTTCTTGCGATGTTCGCATCTCTCCGGGCGATTGAATGTTTCCACGAACACGATGTTGTTGAGAAGATCCCCTTATACATCAAAACTGCCTGATTTTCATCGATTGATGTTATAACTGGAACCGGAACGGGCAGAACATCGATCCTGCTCTAAACAGATTTTTTCTCAAATTAATAGTTGTTGTGTGGATGACGCATTTGGCTTTTTTTATGAAGCTCAATGCCGGATCTCGATATACGAAAATTTGATTTGCTCCTAAATAACATCTACTTTTGTGTATATTTTGGAAGACTTAAAGAAATGTCTGTTCTTCTGTACGTTTGTTTACAGTCAATTGTACTAATCAGTCACTATTCGTGTCAATGATTTTCTTGATATCTAGAAATTCTTAGCATGCGTCGGTTTATAAGCCGAATTTTGCTATCATTTATTTACGATCTCGATGTCTAACCATTTTAATATTCCTTTGTCTCAAACAAAGTGGTTGCTTTCCACCCCGTTGTTGAAGTTGGTTTGCTGTTTTAGGTTAATTTACTTTTGGCTTCAAGTAATTGTTTGTTTTGTTTGTTTGTTTTTTTAAATTTGCTCAGGTCAGATCTTTCAATCCATAAGACCAGTGAGTTGAGAAACAGCCCAAAATTTCTAGAGACCACTCAGGGGAGGTTCTGGAGGGTTGAATAAAGTGTACATAATCAAATTAGATTAATAAATTAAATAATAAAATAAAGCATAATTATATAAAACAAAGTTTGATAATTAAATTAGATTAAATGAAAGTTAATAAATAAAGAATATTAGAAAGAAGATGAAGGATACATATAAAAATAAAAGTTTGAAATTAAAATATAAATTTATAATTCATTAATTCATAATTTTTTTTTTTTTTTTTTAATTTTTTTTTTAATTTTTTTTTTAGAATTAAATTATATAATATTCATAAATCTTAATATTATAATAAAGTAAAATAAAATGAAATGATTCCAAAAGAAAAATCATTGTGTGAAAAAGTCAATAAAAATTAAAAGTAGTCTTAATTCATAGTTTATAATTTATTCTATCCACAAAATCACACAATATTTTATATTCTTCCATTTTTTGGTCCTTTATGATATCTAATAAGGATTTTCTGTATAAAAGTGGGAAATTATTTCTTATATTATTATATATGACACAATCGTTAATAATATGTTCGTTATCTTCAACGGTGTTGCAAATCTCACAATTAGAAGTGGATTCAAGTCCCAAAAGGAATTTAAATTTCTTGTTAACTGTATGACCAGAGATTAATCTGTAAATTAACCTGGTCTGGCAGGATGTAAAATTAGAGTCTTTAAATAGAAAAGATGATCTTGGAGAAGGGCAAATTTGTTTATAAAAGTGGCCGGATGAATTACACATTAATGTGTAGTTTTCCTTCCACTTATTATTTATAGATCTGGAGATATCGTTAAATAGGTCTGTGAGAGTTGGTTCATTATCAAGAAAGTGAGTAGGAGAAAAAACTGCTTTTTTTGCTAAACTATCTGCTATAGTATTTCCTTTTAAGCCACAATGACCCGGGAACCAATGAATGACAAAATTTTTAATTTGGTTAAGGCCGATAGTATCAATAGTTTGATTTTCATAGTGTCTATTTGTAAAGTGTAATAGAGCCGTTTTTATTGAAATACAAGAACTTTGAGAGTCAGTAATAATGATAATATTATTGTTTTTGATGATTAGAGATATAGTAATTCCAATTTTAATAGCAATGGTTTCAATATTTTTAATATACATAAGTAGGGTTTTTTAGTTGGATGGCAAATTTCCAATTTTTATCCTCAACAAAAATTCTAATTCCTGGTTTATTATTAATTATAGAGCCATCTGTGTAAATTTTTGCGAAATTATTATATTTATTAATTTCAGCCATAGATAACGCGTATTGTTCAGAATGGTTTATAAGATTTTTGTTTGTGATTCCTTCAATATGTGTTATGATGCTAAAATTAGTGGGAGAAGTTTTTTTTATATGAAAAGGTTTCATTTTGGAAAGAAAAGTATAATTAGAATATAAGTCATTAAGTTTATGAAGAGATCTATTGTTTTTAATGTCGTTACCGATTTTGGAATTATTATATAGATTTTTTGAAATATAAATTAGTGATTTTTTAATAAAATCTAGATCTGAAGATGTTTCTAGGGATTCAGATACAATAGCCGGAATTGGAGTAGTTCTTAAGAAGCCTAGACAAGCTCTCAGACAAGCATTTTTAATAGATTGACAGATATTAATATCTTTTTTATATTTAGTGTCTGTGAAAACATATGTGTATTCAAGTTTTGATTTAACTATTGCTTTAAAAATATTGATCATTGTTTCAGGATTTACACCTCCATTAAAATGGGTGAGAGTTTTAAGTAAATTAATGGAGTTGGAAATATTTGCTTTTAAGTTTGTGTAATGATTTGATAATGAAAGTCTATTTGTTAAAGTTGTATCCAGTATCTTAGTAGTTAATCTCTCTTTTATGTAGATATTATTAATTTTTAAATTTAGAGATTTGGAATTATTTTTATTAGTGAAAAGTCTTAAAAAATGAGATTTATCAGTGTTAATTAGTAGTTTTAAAGATTGTAATTTATTAGTTAATGAGAGTAAAGTAGAATCTGTTATTAATTGTAAGTTATCATGATTATCGGCAGAAATTACAATGCAAATATCATCGGCATATTGGAAAATTTTTGTATCGGGGTTATTGATGTCGTGTAAAGAAGTGGTATAGATATTAAAAAGGGTAGGACTCAAACAGCTACCCTGAGGAATGCCTTTATTAGTGTAATGAATGGAAGTTTGATTGATATTTTGAATAGATATAATTCTGTTTGTAAGAAATTGGGAAATCCAATGTGTAATGTTATTAGAGAAATTGAAGTTTTTAAAGATGTTTAATAAAATATTTTTATCTACATTATCAAAAGCTTTGGAAATGTCAATGTTAACTAAAACAATTTTTTTGTTGTTGTTGTTTGAGGGAGATGATGAAATTAAACATTTCTACAAAATAGTTAGTAATACTTTTATTTTTTCTAAAACCAAAATTGTAATAATTAAGAATATTATGGGAGATTAGATGATCATTAATTCGTTTTAAAATTAGTTTATTGAAGATTTTTGAAAAAATAGGTAACAGACAAATAGGACGGTAGTTAATAATATTTCTATCATCTCTTCTCTTTTTCAGAATGGCGATTGTGTATGACGTTTTCCATTTTGTAGGGTAAATTTGATTTTGCCAGATGTTGTTGAAATAATTTGTAATAGTATTGATTAGGTTAGGATTAGAGGATACTAATTGTTTGATGATTTTATATGAGACTTTATCATATCCTGGAGCAGTATTATTTGAATTTTTAATGATATCAAGAATTTCAATGTTATTAAATTCCGCAGGATTAATAGTAGAATTGAAGTTATTAGAGAGATTATGAGGGGATTCAAAGGAGAAAGGAAAATTGTAATTTAGAAAATTAGTAGCTAGTGTGGGATCTTCTAGGATTCTGTAGTTGGACTGTTTTTTATTTTTAATTTTATTGATGTTGTTCCAGAGATCAGAATTATTAGTTTTGTGATTGATGCTTATTAAAAAAAATATTCCAAGATTTTTTCTTTTCCCTTCTGATTGTTAATTTAAGTTTTTGTATAGATTTTTTTAGTTCAATAGCGGTAAAAATGTTTTTGTTTAAATTATAAATTAGTTGTTTGTGTTTTTTTATGTTTCATAGTCTTTGTATAAGATCGTTCCACCAAGGTTTAGGTTTAAAAGTATTTTTACTTGTAATAATAGAAGTATTTTCAGAAATGTTTCTAAGTGTTCTTCAATATTGCATTTATCATTAATAGAATTTAGATCAAAGTCTTTCAATACTTTTGACCAGTTTGTGATTTGTTTTTTTTGATAATAATTTAGTTTAAAGTCAATAAGTATTGGGAGATGGTATGTATGTGAAGATAGCCCGAAAACCAGCCCGAAAAATATTTTTTCTATAAATTGGTTTGTGTCATAACTAAATACAATAAAAAGCCTCTTATCCCGAAAAATATTACAAATTAACCTCCAAATCATACTATGTCCCGAAAAATAAAATAAAAATATTTAAAATTAAAAAATACCATTTGGCAAAAATGCAGAACGTTAATTGTATCTTTGTACTAGTATGTACGAGTATACTGTTTAAATATACTATATTAGAAAGTATCGTAAATAAATTTTAGTACCTAGCTAAAATTTATCTTTTCTTTAGAGATTGAAAATGAATTATAATAAACTCAAAAACGCAATTTCTCAAAGAAAATGATGATTAAGCTTATTAAAGTGTCTAAGTGAAACATCTATAATGACAAAAAACAACCAAAACTAAGAAATAGCATTAGTACGAACATATGTACAATGAAAAGTTCACCACAAAAAAACTCATTACATCAAATCATGAATCTCTGTACACAGAGATTGCACCCTATAATGACATATACAGTTCGATTGGTGGGACAATTCTTGACATACAACCAAACACTTGTTGCCATATGATGGGGATTAGGCATATTTCTGGGGCCAAATTCAATCAACTAACCATATTCACAAAAAAACTCATTACATCAAATCATGAATCTCTGTTCACAGAGACTGCACCCTATAATAACATATACAGTTCGATTGGTGGGACAATTCTTGACATACAATTAAACACTTGTTGCCATATGATGGGCATTAGGCATATTTCTGGGGCCAAATTCAATCAACTAACCATATTCACAAAAAAACTCATTACATCAAATCATGAATCTCTGTTCACAGAGATTGCACCCTATAATGACATATACCGTTCGATTGGTGGGCCAATTCTTGATATACAACCAAACACTTGTTGCCACACGATGGGGATTAGGCATATTTCTGGGGCCAAATTCAATCAACTAACCATATTCACAAAAAAACTCATTACTTCAAATCATGAATCTTTGTTCACAGAGATTGCACCCTATAATGACATATACAGTTCGATTGGTGGGACCATTCTTGACATACAACCAAACACTTGTTGCCATACGATGGGGATTAGGCATATTTCTGGGGCCAAATTCAATCAACTAACCATATTCACAAAAAAACTCATTACATCAAATCATGAATCTCTGTTCACAGAGATTGCACCCTATAATGACATATACCGTTCGATTGGTGGGCCAATTCTTGATATACAACCAAACACTTGTTGCCACACGATGGGGATTAGGCATATTTCTGGGGCCAAATTCAATCAACTAACCATATTCACAAAAAAACTCATTACTTCAAATCATGAATCTTTGTTCACAGAGATTGCACCCTATAATGACATATACAGTTCGATTGGTGGGACCATTCTTGACATACAACCAAACACTTGTTGCCATACGATGGGGATTAGGCATATTTCTGGAGCCAAATTCAATCAACTAACCATATTCACAAAAAACTCATTACATCAAATCATGAATCTCTGTTCACAGAGATTGCACCCTATAATGACATATACAGTTCGATTGGTGGGACCATTCTTGATATACAACCAAACAGTTGTTGCCATACGATGGGGATTAGGCATATTTCTGGGGTCAAATTCAATCAACTAACCATATTCACAAAAAACTCATTACATCAAATCATGAATCTTTGTTCACAGAGATTGTACCCTATAATGACATATACAGTTCGATTGGTGGGACCATTCTTGATATACAACCAAACAGTTGTTGCCATACGATGGGGATTAGGCATATTTCTGGGGTCAAATTCAATCAACTAACCATATTCACAAAAAACTCATTACATCAAATCATGAATCTCTGTTCACAGAGATTGCACCCTATAATGACATATACAGTTCGATTGGTGGGACCATTCTTGATATACAACCAAACAGTTGTTGCCATACGATGGGGATTAGGCATATTTCTGGGGTCAAATTCAATCAACTAACCATATTCACAAAAAACTCATTACATCAAATCATGAATCTTTGTTCACAGAGATTGTACCCTATAATGACATATACAGTTCGATTGGTGGGACCATTCTTGATATACAACCAAACAGTTGTTGCCATACGATGGGGATTAGGCATATTTCTGGGGTCAAATTCAATCAACTAACCATATTCACAAAAAACTCATTACATCAAATCATGAATCTCTGTTCACAGAGATTGCACCCTATAATGACATATACAGTTCGATTGGTGGGACCATTCTTGATATACAACCAAACACTTGTTGCCATACGATGGGGATTAGGCATATTTCTGGGGTCAAATTCAATCAACTAACCATATTCACAAAAAAACTCATTACATCAAATCATGAATCTCTGTTCACAGAGATTGCACCCTATAATGACATATACAGTTCGATTGGTGGGACAATTCTTGATATACAACCAAACACTTGTTGCCACACGATGGGGATTAGGCATATTTCTGGGGCCAAATTCAATCAACTAACCATATTCACAAAAAAACTCATTACATCAAATCATGAATCTCTGTTCACAGAGACTGCACCCTATAATAACATATACAGTTCGATTGGTGGGACAATTCTTGACATACAATTAAACACTTGTTGCCATATGATGGGCATTAGGCATATTTCTGGGGCCAAATTCAATCAACTAACCATATTCACAAAAAAACTCATTACATCAAATCATGAATCTCTGTTCACAGAGATTGCACCCTATAATGACATATACAGTTCGATTGGTGGGACCATTCTTGATATACAACCAAACACTTGTTGCCATACGATGGGGATTAGGCATATTTCTGGGGTCAAATTCAATCAACTAACCATATTCACAAAAAAACTCATTACATCAAATCATGAATCTCTGTTCACAGAGATTGCACCCTATAATGACATATACAGTTCGAATGGTGGGACAATTCTTGATATACAACCAAACACTTGTTGCCACACGATGGGGATTAGGCATATTTCTGGGGCCAAATTCAATCAACTAACCATATTCACAAAAAAACTCATTACTTCAAATCATGAATCTCTGTTCACAGAGATTGCACCCTATAATGACATATACAGTTCGATTGGTGGGACCATTCTTGACATACAACCAAACACTTGTTGCCATACGATGGGGATTAGGCATATTTCTGGGGCCAAATTCAATCAACTAACCATATTCACAAAAAACTCATTACATCAAATCATGAATCTCTGTTCACAGAGATTGCACCCTATAATGACATATACAGTTCGATTGGTGGGACAATTCTTGACATACAACCAAACACTTGTTGCCATATGATGGGGATTAGGCATATTTCTGGGGCCAAATTCAATCAACTAACTATATTCACAAAAAAACTCATTACTTCAAATCATGAATCTCTGTTCACAGAGATTGCACCCTATAATGACATATACAGTTCGATTGGTGGGACCATTCTTGACATACAACCAAACACTTGTTGCCATACGATGGGGATTAGGCATATTTCTGGGGCCAAATTCAATCAACTAACCATATTCACAAAAAACTCATTACATCAAATCATGAATCTCTGTTCACAGAGATTGCACCCTATAATGACATATACAGTTCGATTGGTGGGACAATTCTTGACATACAACCAAACACTTGTTGCCATATGATGGGGATTAGGCATATTTCTGGGGCCAAATTCAATCAACAAACCATATTCACAAAAAAACTCATTACATCAAATCATGAATCTCTGTTCACAGAGATTGCACCCTATAATGACATATACAGTTCGATTGGTGGGACCATTCTTGATATACAACCAAACAGTTGTTGCCATACGATGGGGATTAGGCATATTTCTGGGGTCAAATTCAATCAACTAACCATATTCACAAAAAACTCATTACATCAAATCATGAATCTCTGTTCACAGAGATTGCACCCTATAATGACATATACAGTTCGATTGGTAGGCCAATTCTTGATATACAACCAAACACTTGTTGCCATACGATGGGGATTAGGCATATTTCTGGGGCCAAATTCAATCAACTAACCATATTCACAAAAAAACTCATTACTTCAAATCATGAATCTCTGTTCACAGAGATTGCACCCTATAATGACATATACAGTTCGATTGGTGGGACCATTCTTGACATACAACCAAACACTTGTTGCCATACGATGGGGATTAGGCATATTTCTGGGGCCAAATTCAATCAACTAACCATATTCACAAAAAAACTCATTACATCAAATCATGAATCTCTGTTCACAGAGATTGCACCCTATAATGACATATACAGTTCGATTGGTGTGACAATTCTTGACATACAACCAAACACT
This sequence comes from Tipula vernalis, assembly GCA_958295665.1. Lineage (NCBI taxonomy): Eukaryota > Metazoa > Arthropoda > Insecta > Diptera > Tipulidae > Tipula > Tipula vernalis. The sequence goes on from OY282560.1 coordinate 19,067,239, forward strand.
TGTTGCCATATGATGGGGATTAGGCATATTTCTGGGGCCAAATTCAATCAACTAACCATATTCACAAAAAAACTCATTACATCAAATCATGAATCTCTGTTCACAGAGATTGCACCCTATAATGACATATACAGTTCGATTGGTGGGCCAATTCTTGATATACAACCAAACACTTGTTGCCACACGATGGGGATTAGGCATATTTCTGGGGCCAAATTCAATCAACTAACTATATTCACAAAAAAACTCATTACTTCAAATCATGAATCTCTGTTCACAGAGATTGCACCCTATAATGACATATACAGTTCGATTGGTGGGACCATTCTTGACATACAACCAAACACTTGTTGCCATACGATGGGGATTAGGCATATTTCTGGGGCCAAATTCAATCAACTAACCATATTCACAAAAAACTCATTACATCAAATCATGAATCTCTGTTCACAGAGATTGCATGCACCCTATAATGACATATACAGTTCGATTGGCGGGACTATTCTTGACATAAAACCAAACACTTGTTGCCATACGATGGGGATTAGGCATATTTCTGGGGCCAGATTCAATCAACTAACCATATTCACAAAAAACTCATTACATCAAATCATGAATCTCTGTTCACAGAGATTGCACCCTATAATGACATATACAGTTCGATTGGCGGGACCATTCTTGATATACAACCAAACACTTGTTGCCATACGATGGGGATTAGGCATATTTCTGGGGCCAAATTCAATCAACTAACCATATTCACAAAAAACTCATTACACCAAATCATGAATCTCTGTTCACAGAGATTGTACCCTATAATGACATGTCATTATAGGGTACAATCCATGCGAATAGGGATTGAATGCGATAGGGATTAGGCATACATCTAGTATTTTGGAAAACCTAATTTTCTTAATTTGATGAAATTAATTGCTGGTATACAATTTATATTTATTTAATTCAGAATTTTGAAAAGAGAAAAATTAAACTTTTAATTATTGACAATACGGTATTGTAAGAATTTAACAAAATTCTAGGTTATGGAAGCTTATATCTTATTAAGTCGCTTAATTTGCGCAGATAAAATGTTCATGAATTGTTTGATTGAAGAACTTAGTCATTTGCTTTGTGCTGTTATGACGATTATTATACACTCAAAATGGAAATGTAACATTACCACAAGAATAATTAGATTTAAGACCTGGTATAGAGAACCATATGCGGATTAACAGCGACAGTTTTTGTGTTTCTTGCGATAGCTACATAGCGTTTTAAATCATCATAACGACCCAATTTTCCGTTATATTTGCAGTAACTTACAAAATGTCCCTGTGGACCATTGGGTTCGTAACTGATGACGCTTGTCACGTAATAAGCAGTGTTATTATAATTAAGTGTTGGTTCAATATGATCCAATGTTAATTTCGGTCTATTTTCCGTTGGATACTCGGTATATATTGATAGAATTTGATTGTACTTTTTATTTGTAATAATCATTTTATTTGAACAAGTTGGGCAACCCTGAGGTGGAACTTCCTCTACGCATTCACCTAAATTTGTATATCCTACATCCATTAGTTTTAATAAATTTACGAGGAGGATATTTCTTTCTTCCTGGACTACCGTTTCGCAATTTTGGCAAGTTAGCTCAACGGTTAAGCTAGGAAGCGACTTAAGCACATAAGCTGCAACATCCTGAATATTACAGTCACAGTTCGTTTGAACGCCAAATATCTCTAAAAGAATTTCTTTGCGGATTTTAACAGCCGATTTTAATTCATTGTTAATAATGCACTCAATAATTTGCTTAATTCTTCCTTCCATAATAGTACTGTTATTTTCTCCCAACACCCAAACTGCTGCAGCCAAAGCTTGTACCAAGGAATCAAACGCGCAAGTGTTTGAGTAATAGTCGCATGTTTGAGTTGCATTTTGCAGAACTGGTAGTGATTTGTTTATTGTTTTGGTTTTTACTAAGGGAAAGATTCTTTTTTTCACTACCTTATGCGGGCGTTTTGGAGTGCATAAATCGTCATTTGTTTTTGAATTTTGACTCAGTACTGTGAACAAAGTAACAGAGCGCTCTTTAAATGGCTGGCTACTAATTTGTTTCAAAGTTGTCAAATTAAAAGAAGTTTTGGAATTTTTAGGGGTTAGCAACTCTATATTTTTTCGCTTCCACACCGATTGACACAACTGCGTGTCGTTAACCGATAATTCAACTTTACTTGGAGCGGTGGTGTTTAAAGATTTCTCTTTTATTGGTTTTTTAGGTATACCCGCTAAAATTTGTTTATGGACAACTAAATTTCGACCGTGAATATTTCTTACGAAACGCCCTATTTTAGTAGGTAATTTGCCGACATTACCTAAAGTTTTGAATCTCCGTTTAATTATGGCAAAATAATTTTCGACGTGGCTGTTACTGTGTCTGACACCATCCTTTAAAATGCCACTCCATAAAGGCAAATACGTGATATATTTTTTTAATATTAAATTTAGAAAAGTAGGATTATATAAGCTATTTAATTCCCCAACTTCATAGCCATATTCCTTAGTTGCACCTAAATCAACTTCATCCATAATTGCTTTCATATCTCGATAATATGGGCTTTGCAAATATAGAGGTTTCATATTATCTCTAAGTTGATCCGATTTTCTTTGGCTCGCTGTGGTCGCTTCATAGATATTCATATCGCTTTCAATGATTATATGTGTTAATGAATCAAGCGAATCTTGAACTATATCGCTTAAATATTTTGATTTTAAAATTATAACAAGATTCTTCCAAATATCTTTAATATTTTCATAATTAGGTATCATGAATATCGATGCAAAAATCTCTTTCAATATTTTATGGTTTGATGGACACTTAGTAAAATATTTCTGTATATCTTCAGCTAATGTGTGTGCTAAATGACAACAACATAAATAAACCTTTACTGTCGAATCTTTTGACTTGTAACTCCAAGATTTATTAACCCAGTTATGGGTTGCCGTTAGATATTCTATGATATCCATATTATTAAATGCACTTAATACTGAATTTAATTCAGCGAAAGAAAAATCTATGACTACTGAATTAAACACAGGCCAATTTTTGAAACTTGCTTCGACAAATAATTTAAATGATCTGAGCCACCCGCTAATAGAGTCAAATGTGTGACTCGAACTAACCATATCGGTTAATGGAAACGGTGAAGCGATGTCGGAGGTACTGGTTGTTGCAGCTATTACTAATGCATAATATAAAATTGTTCCGCATGGTTTAAATGGACGTCGAACTAAGCTTCCCGTAGCGTCCAAATATACCGGTAGATCTTTGTTCTTAAATAAATCTTTCATTATTTTTAGAACATGATTCTGCGTTGCACTATATGTCATTACTATAAATGGACGTCGCATAATTTTTTGTATGTACTTTCCATCACTTTTTACACCAATTTTCCATTCTTCGTCTAAATCGAGAAAATCATCAGAATTATTATCATTTGTTTTTAGCGCCTCGGATCTTATTTTTCTCAATACATCGTGAGACTTCGATTTTTGAATTGTATTATGTTTTTGAACAAAATCAGCATCTTCTTCTTCAATTAAATTTTCAGACACTTTCTCTACAGATTTTTCTGACAATTTCTTTTTATAAATGTCTCGATTATAACCCTTAGTCCAGTTAAATTTTTTTAATGGATGTATGATAGGACCAAGTGTAGCATGAACCTCAAATGTCCCGGAGCTTAAATTACGATTTATTAACTTATATTTCCGGCAAGTTTGTTCTAAATTTCTATGGCCACAGTAAGTTCTTATTGATATATGATTCTTAGAAATATCATAACCCTTTGTTTTTATCAGACATCCAGTTTGTTTCATTAGGGTTTCAGAAATTATGAAATTGTACAAATACGAGTCTAATTTGTTTTCTTGCGGTATGTAAATTTTACTCCAAGTGTTGTCAGAGACACTTACAGTAAAATCACATTTTCTATAAGTGACCTTATTTGTATTTTTACTTATTGGATTATCAATTAATCTTCGGTTGCACGATATTTCGCTACAATCCGGCATTGTGTTATCAACAGCAAGACATTCGACAGCTTTTTCTGCACACATAGGTGAATATAATTCACCTAACTTGGAGTTTGATAAAGTGTGATGTTCATATAATTCAGTATCTTGGATTGAATTAAATTCATTTTCAAGAATCATATTGATTGCTGGAGTTTGAAAACAGGTATTTTCTTCTTCATTGTTTGGGCAACCACCACTTTCATAAAAATTATCATCGGATTGGCTTGCCATGTTTGATGGTATAGCTAAAACGTTATCAGCTCTACTATATCTAATATGTCTGTGCCAAATAAGATACAATTGGCAGCGATTTGAAATATTATTTTTAATTTTAACTGATTGACAAATTAAATTCATTTCTCTAGTATCACGTTTGGTCAAGTCTACATTACAAAATTGTAAATTATTTATTGCATTCTTTAAAGCCTGCACGCTTATTGTGCTTCTTTTCCTTTTGTAATTATATCGAATGACACTTTTAACTTGATTTTTCATTTTAATTCTTAAACAGTACACGTATGTATGTATGTAAGAAATATATGTAGAGTTGTCCTGGTAAAAGCCGAGTCGATCTTTATAAAGCCAAAGTTTTCAAAATAATTGAATCGTTGTTAAGGGATGTCCGAAATCAATAAAGCCGAGGTCAATAAATATATTGAAGACAATATAAAATAAAATTGCTAAGAAGCCAAAGGCTTAGCAAACAATATAATCTGTTTTAAAGAATTTCCTAAATGAAAGCAGTGGTCGTAATTTATAAAAGCAAGCAAACTATAACCAGTAAAATGAGAATGTCCAAAATCAAGCGAAAAGTAGTAAAGTTTTTAAAAAAACTGTTTTTATGTTGAGCACAATAAAATAAATAACAAAAATAACACGATGTAGCCAATACGAAGTCGAAAAACGCATTAAAATAAAATACGAAGAAAGTTCCTTTTATACTAAACTCAAAAAAAAAAAAATAAAAAAAAATAAAACGTTTTTCCCATAGTAAAACGAATTTTAATCTGTAACGATTTTATTCCACTTGGAATTTGTTTCTATCATGTAATGTAAAATAAATTTTAAATTTTATTAAATATTAGAAGTATGTTTGTAGTACAGAATAGCATCACCAAGCCAATTATATAAGTTGTTATTGTCATAGGTGCCATTTCTGAAAACATAGATTTATTGTTTGGATATTGAAACTTAGCGGAAATTTATACCTTCGTCAAGAAATACGCCTAATTCCTAAAAGTGTATGGTTTTATGTCAAGAATTGTCCCACCAATCGAACTGTATATGTCATTATAGGGTACAATCTCTGTGAACAGAGATTCATGATTTGATGTAATGAGTTTTTTTGTGAATATGGTTAGTTGATTGAATTTGGCCCCAGAAATATGCCTAATCCCCATCGTATGGCAACAAGTGTTTGGTTGTATATCAAGAATTGGCCTACCAATCGAACTGTATATGTCATTATAGGGTGCAATCTCTGTGAACAAAGATTCATGATTTGATGTAATGAGTTTTTTTGTGAATATGGTTAGTTGATTGAATCTGGCCCCAGAAATATGCCTAATCCCCATCGTATGGCAACAAGTGTTTGGTTTTATGTCAAGAATTGTCCCACCAATCGAACTGTATATGTCATTATAGGGTGCAATCTCTGTGAACAGAGATTCATGATTTGATGTAATGAGTTTTTTGTGAATATGGTTAGTTGATTGAATTTGGCCCCAGAAATATGCCTAATCCCCATCGTATGGCAACAAGTGTTTGGTTTTATGTCAAGAATTGTCCCACCAATCGAACTGTATATGTCATTATAGGGTGCAATCTCTGTGAACAGAGATTCATGATTTGATGTAATGAGTTTTTTGTGAATATGGTTAGTTGATTGAATTTGGCCCCAGAAATATGCCTAATCCCCATCATATGGCAACAAGTGTTTGGTTGTATGTCAAGAATTGTCCCACCAATCGAACTGTATATGTCATTATAGGGTGCAATCTCTGTGAACAGAGATTCATGATTTGATGTAATGAGTTTTTTGTGAATATGGTTAGTTGATTGAATTTGGCCCCAGAAATATGCCTAATCCCCATCGTATGGCAACAAGTGTTTGGTTTTATGTCAAGAATTGTCCCACCAATCGAACTGTATATGTCATTATAGGGTGCAATCTCTGTGAACAAAGATTCATGATTTGATGTAATGAGTTTTTTGTGAATATGGTTAGTTGATTGAATTTGGCCCCAGAAATATGCCTAATCCCCATCGTATGGCAACAAGTGTTTGGTTGTATATCAAGAATTGGCCTACCAATCGAACTGTATATGTCATTATAGGGTGCAATCTCTGTGAACAGAGATTCATGATTTGATGTAATGAGTTTTTTTGTGAATATGGTTAGTTGATTGAATTTGGCCCCAGAAATATGCCTAATCCCCATCGTATGGCAACAAGTGTTTGGTTGTATATCAAGAATTGTCCCACCAATCGAACTGTATATGTCATTATAGGGTGCAATCTCTGTGAACAGAGATTCATGATTTGATGTAATGAGTTTTTTTGTGAATATGGTTAGTTGATTGAATTTGGCCCCAGAAATATGCCTAATCCCCATCGTATGGCAACAAGTGTTTGGTTGTATATCAAGAATTGGCCTACCAATCGAACTGTATATGTCATTATAGGGTGCAATCTCTGTGAACAAAGATTCATGATTTGATGTAATGAGTTTTTTTGTGAATATGGTTAGTTGATTGAATCTGGCCCCAGAAATATGCCTAATCCCCATCGTATGGCAACAAGTGTTTGGTTTTATGTCAAGAATTGTCCCACCAATCGAACTGTATATGTCATTATAGGGTGCAATCTCTGTGAACAGAGATTCATGATTTGATGTAATGAGTTTTTTGTGAATATGGTTAGTTGATTGAATTTGGCCCCAGAAATATGCCTAATCCCCATCGTATGGCAACAAGTGTTTGGTTTTATGTCAAGAATTGTCCCACCAATCGAACTGTATATGTCATTATAGGGTGCAATCTCTGTGAACAGAGATTCATGATTTGATGTAATGAGTTTTTTGTGAATATGGTTAGTTGATTGAATTTGGCCCCAGAAATATGCCTAATCCCCATCATATGGCAACAAGTGTTTGGTTGTATGTCAAGAATTGTCCCACCAATCGAACTGTATATGTCATTATAGGGTGCAATCTCTGTGAACAGAGATTCATGATTTGATGTAATGAGTTTTTTGTGAATATGGTTAGTTGATTGAATTTGGCCCCAGAAATATGCCTAATCCCCATCGTATGGCAACAAGTGTTTGGTTTTATGTCAAGAATTGTCCCACCAATCGAACTGTATATGTCATTATAGGGTGCAATCTCTGTGAACAAAGATTCATGATTTGATGTAATGAGTTTTTTGTGAATATGGTTAGTTGATTGAATTTGGCCCCAGAAATATGCCTAATCCCCATCGTATGGCAACAAGTGTTTGGTTGTATATCAAGAATTGGCCTACCAATCGAACTGTATATGTCATTATAGGGTGCAATCTCTGTGAACAAAGATTCATGATTTGATGTAATGAGTTTTTTTGTGAATATGGTTAGTTGATTGAATCTGGCCCCAGAAATATGCATAATCCCCATCGTATGGCAACAAGTGTTTGGTTTTATGTCAAGAATTGTCCCACCAATCGAACTGTATATGTCATTATAGGGTGCAATCTCTGTGAACAGAGATTCATGATTTGATGTAATGAGTTTTTTGTGAATATGGTTAGTTGATTGAATTTGGTCCCTGAAATATGCCTAATCCCCATCGTATGGCAACAAGTGTTTGGTTTTATGTCAAGAATTGTCCCACCAATCGAACTGTATATGTCATTATAGGGTGCAATCTCTGTGAACAAAGATTCATGATTTGATGTAATGAGTTTTTTTGTGAATATGGTTAGTTGATTGAATTTGGCCCCAGAAATATGCCTAATCCCCATCGTATGGCAACAAGTGTTTGGTTGTATATCAAGAATTGTCCCACCAATCGAACTGTATATGTCATTATAGGGTGCAATCTCTGTGAACAGAGATTCATGATTTGATGTAATGAGTTTTTTTGTGAATATGGTTAGTTGATTGAATTTGGCCCCAGAAATATGCCTAATCCCCATCGTATGGCAACAAGTGTTTGGTTGTATGTCAAGAATTATCCCACCAATCGAACTGTATATGTCATTATAGGGTGCAATCTCTGTGAACAGAGATTCATGATTTGATGTAATGAGTTTTTTGTGAATATGGTTAGTTGATTGAATTTGGCCCCAGAAATATGCCTAATCCCCATCGTATGGCAACAAGTGTTTGGTTTTATGTCAAGAATTGTCCCACCAATCGAACTGTATATGTCATTATAGGGTGCAATCTCTGTGAACAGAGATTCATGATTTGATGTAATGAGTTTTTTGTGAATATGGTTAGTTGATTGAATTTGGTCCCTGAAATATGCCTAATCCCCATCGTATGGCAACAAGTGTTTGGTTTTATGTCAAGAATTGTCCCACCAATCGAACTGTATATGTCATTATAGGGTGCAATCTCTGTGAACAAAGATTCATGATTTGATGTAATGAGTTTTTTTGTGAATATGGTTAGTTGATTGAATTTGGCCCCAGAAATATGCCTAATCCCCATCGTATGGCAACAAGTGTTTGGTTGTATATCAAGAATTGTCCCACCAATCGAACTGTATATGTCATTATAGGGTGCAATCTCTGTGAACAGAGATTCATGATTTGATGTAATGAGTTTTTTTGTGAATATGGTTAGTTGATTGAATTTGGCCCCAGAAATATGCCTAATCCCCATCGTATGGCAACAAGTGTTTGGTTGTATGTCAAGAATTGTCCCACCAATCGAACTGTATATGTCATTATAGGGTGCAATCTCTGTGAACAGAGATTCATGATTTGATGTAATGAGTTTTTTGTGAATATGGTTAGTTGATTGAATTTGGCCCCAGAAATATGCCTAATCCCCATCGTATGGCAACAAGTGTTTAATTGTATGTCAAGAATGGTCCCACCAATCGAACTGTATATGTCATTATAGGGTGCAATTTCTGTGAACAGAGATTCATGATTTGATGTAATGAGTTTTTTTGTGGTGAACTTTTCATTGTACATATGTTCGTACTAATGCTATTTCTTAGTTTTGGTTGTTTCTTGTCATTAGATGTTCCACTTAGACACTTTAATAAGCTTAAGCATCATTTTCTTTGAGAAATTGCGTTTTTTAGTTTATTATAATTCATTTTCAATCTCTAAAGAAAAGATAAATTTTAGCTAGGTACTAAAATTTATTTACGATACTTTCTAATATAGTATATTTAAACAGTATACTCGTACATACTAGTACAAAGATACAATTAACGTTCTGCATTTTTGCCAAATGGTATTTTTTAATTTTAAATATTTTTATTTTATTTTTCGGGATAGAGTATGATTTGGAGGGTGGTTTGGCGTCTATTGGAGGGGGGATCAAAGTTGAGTAGATTAATCTACCAGCTCCGTAACCTTCCAGTAGGGTGCGCATCACGTGAGCTGTTCTGGTCTTGTCATTAGGCAGCTGCGTGATGGGTACAATTGTGTAAGGGGTAACCTGTTCACAATTCGCAAGTGTACGTACTGCCTCCTCGTGGCAACCACTGGTAACTAAGGCCACTTGGCACATTTTTGGCCATTTGGCACAGGCTAAAGTATGGCGCTAAAGGAGAAAACCTTGACAAAAAACCCTAATCTAAGGTGGAACAGCATATGCCGAAAGATGAATGGCTGATAGGTTAATCAGCCCAAAATATGCGGACTCTGGATACCAGGCACCCTCCAGTTTTATTAAGCCTTCCTGTAGTAAAGCTGGGTAACCTACAGGTGATTTGCAATTCCCAGCAACTCGTAAGAGTAAAATCAAACGGAATACGGGGCAGGAGTAGGAATATACGGGAGTGGGACAACCCTCTCGAGGTCCTTGAGCTCCAATGCCACCGTCTTTCTAGCGGAACTACATGCTGTAGTAAACATCTAGGAGGGAGAGCAATGGGCCCGGATAGTTTGTATCACGTACCGGGAGGCAGTATTTTCAGGTTCATTAAGAACCTGAATATTGACTGGACGGATAATTAAGCTGGGGCCAGCACAATAGATCTTTTAGGTCGCAGTGCGAAGTGGCTGATCGCCCTCATGGCCCCCCAATAATAATAATAATAATAATGATTTGGAGGTTAATTTGTAATATTTTTCGGGATAAGAGGCTTTTTTATTGTATTTAGTTATGACACAAACCAATTTATAGAAAAAATATTTTTCGGGCTGGTTTTCGGGCTATCTTCACATACATGGAGATGGTCACTTCCTAAATTAATGGGATCTACTTTCCATGATAGTTTTTCAATTAGATTGATTGAACACAAAGTAATGTCTAATGCTGCAGAATTATTTCTGAAAAAATCTTGCCTTGTATGAGATCCGTCATTTAATAAAAAGACATTATTAGCAGTGATAATATCTGTAATCTTATCACCCACCCTGTCGTAAGTAGGGGGCAATGAACTATCCCAAAGACTATTATGAATATTTATGTCTCCAGCTATTAAGCAGTTATCTAGATTCTGAGTTATAAGATGTTCAAATTCATTAATGATTTCCTGAGGTCTGATAACAGAATTATTATAAAAAGATAAGATATGAAAATTATTGTTTTTAAATTTGAGGTTAATTTTGAAAGCTTGAAAACGGATGTAATGAAAATTTAAATCAATAATTTTCCAAGAAATTTTTTTATGTATTAAAAAGCCTACGCCGCCAAAACCATCTGGTCTATCATCAGTAACAAGATTATAATTGTTAAAAGTCAAATTACTATTTGGATTTGTCCAGGTTTCAGATAGAATAACGATATCAATATGATTGGATTGTATATAATGATATAATAGATCTTTATTACTATTTAAACTACGAATGTTAATTTGTAAAATTTTTAAAGGTAACATAATGGAAGAATAAAATGAAAAAATAAAAAACTGGACAAAGAAAAGTTTATGTTTTAATAAATTTATTTAATTTAATTTTAAGTGAGTCTAAATTAGCTGGATTTTTATTAAAGTCGTCGGAATTATTTAAAAGTGATTTGACATCATTAAAAATAGAATCTCTTTCATTTAATTGATTTTTTAATTCGTTTACTAATTTATTTAGGATTTGAATTTTTCTAGCATCAGAATTCATTAAGTTGTTATTTTTCCATGCTTGATTTTCAACACAGATATAATTAGCGAAATCTATTTGTTTAGGGATTTTTTGTTGGCTACCATAAAGGTGGCTTTTGGATTCTCTGAAACTAGTTTTATTTAAAATCATATGTTCCCTAATTTGTTTCTGCCTATATCGTTCATTACATCTGAAAAAATTAGTAATATGACCCCTTCCACAAAATTTACAAGAAACTTTCATGTCGCAATCGTGTTCTTGTTCGTCCTCGATAGTATTAGCACACGTTAGGCATCTATTAGTTTTAGATTTACATTTAGAAATTGTATGTCCGTAATTTAGACATTTTTTACAAAATAATGGATTAGGTATAAAATACTCTACCTTTAATAAGAGATTATCATATAAAATGACATTGAATGGAATAGTTCCAGACTCAAAAGTAAGTTTAACCAATTCAAGTTCTTGAGCTGTTTTAGTGGTATTGTTCCATTTAGTCATTCTTTCTACTTTTGAGATAGGGTATTTAGATCTAATATTTTCTTGTATTTCTTCATTAGAAAGTCCGATAGGAATGTTCCTGATTATGCCTATAGAAGATGTGAAATTTTTAGGAATGTATGTCGTATAATTATCAAATTTTTTAAAGATATCTGATTTAACACAATTATTTGCGTCTTCAAAATTACTAAAGATAACCATAGCAACATTTTTGCTAACGCTAGAGATTTCTTTGACATTTTTGAAATTATTTATTTTAAGGGCTTTAGCTAAAAGAACAATATTTAAATTCTCTTTACTGATAAATACTGTAAATGGGCCATTGTCTGATCGGTTATATAGATTAATTTTTTCTGCAGTAACTGACGGCATATTTGAGTTATTCGATGAATCAACAGATGAAGTTGAAGATGATGTTGAAGCTTTTACTGTATTTTTCGAATCTGCGACGTGAATTTTATTATTATTATTATTAATTTTCCTTTTATTTAACATATTGGGACTTTTATCAAATTCACCGTTTTCTATTATTTCATTATTAAAAACAATTCTTGATTTTTTAGTACTTACTTCATCTTCGAAATCAGAGAAATCAGTAGAAGTAAATGGTGGAGGTACAAAGTACTGCGTACTTTGTCCCTCCTTGCTTGTGTTATGTGGATTTATTATTTTGTGGATAGAAAAGACTATGATAAGACTTACCCGACTGATAAAGAACAAACAAATCAAAATAAACTATTAAGATATAATTAAATGAAATATAAATTAATTAAAATTAAAAGAAAATTGTAAAATTTATAACACTTCACTAAAAAGAGACGCTCACACAATAAAGTTTCGAGAAAGAAATGGCTTCAAGTAATTTCAACACCTGTTGTTCCATGATCTGTGTGTTTTAACTGACAACTGACAATAAGTATGAAAAATTCACATCACATCCAAATTATACTCAAAATGAAAGTAACCAGACATGTTTTTCCCATATTAATTCAAATTCAATGTCAGCTGCGTGCAGCGAACCAGAATTAGTTAAGTGCTAAAAAAAATTAAATGTTCTTACATCTTATAGAAAACAATAATAAGCATTTCTTATTTCCGTAGGATTTTGTTACATTTTCTCGAATAATAAAAGCCGTCTGATTTCGTGGGTGTTAAATTTATGTACAAAATACAAATACGAAGGAAGCTGTTGTAGTTTTTAGTTAGTTAAATCAGCTTCCAATGCAATTTCATTACTTACGTCGAGCGCACACAAAACACAAATGTAGTCTTATTCTTGATACATACACACACAGAGAGAGAAAGAGTTGAGATGTTGTGCGCCACTATGCATTATCTCACAGGAAACTTAAATTAATATCAATTTCTTATTCTGAATGTATGTATGTGGAGTAGAATCTTGTTTTTCGTCTTAAATGTAATATTTTTAAATTCATGCTGTTTTTAAATCTATAAATAAATTTGTATATTCGTCTTGCGATAGTAATAAACTATTTTAATATATTTAGAATTGAATTTAATAATGAGACGAAATTAAAAAAACTCATCCAAGTTGCAGATGTATGGTGTGATAACAGATTATTTACGATTTTATGATTTTTTGATTATATATTATGTATTTATCCAATCCGAAGAAATTATTCTTGAAATCTGTCTCATATAATTTATATTACATCCATATTATAGTATATATGTATATGTATATAGTTGCAATATGGTATTAAGACGAAATGAACAAAATACAAAATCTTTTTTTAAATCCATCGTAATATAAAAGAGAGATTTTGGGATTGTGTGTTTGCGGGAAGATTAACAGATGGTATCAACAAATTTTAATGATAAAATATTTGACAAAATTATTTTTGTGCTCGATGTGGTGCACAGTTTATTGACACATCATTAAAAATCAATATGTGTCAATTTCTCACTTATGTACATCTATTAACGTAATGTGTGCATAAATATACACTTGGGATACAATATGTATAATATCTTGCAACCATAAGCCAAATGTTGATATTTACGATAGCCAAAAAAAAATTGCATTTTAGAAAAATAACAAACATTAGCTTATACACAATGTAACAATTATTTACTCGTGTCTTAACCGTCGTCTCCACTATACAAAAACACAATATACTCGAGGAATAATACAAAGAGGTAGGATCAAAGTGATTTACTGACATTTTATAGAGACAAACTTTTCACTTTTTGTTTGTGTGTACACTGTGTACAAGTAGAAATGCAACTTTGTGCGCAGAACAGTTCAAATCCATAAATTTTTGTCATTGTTGCATTTGCAATAACTTTGTGTATTTGTGTTATCTAGGTGGTAATAAATTTGGTTTTCGTTTTTTGTTTGTATGATTTGAATTACATTTTAATACTTAGATCGTTCAACTTGTATGACTGTTATCAAATTCAATGCCATTGAAAATTATTTGGAAGTGATATGCAATTTATTTGGAAAAGCAAACTGAAACGGAGATAAAACAAAAATTACTGTAAATTTTCTAAATCAAAACAAACGCAGAACTAACAAATTGCTGATTAAAATAAACTATTAAAATTTGATTTCTAATTCGTAGATTTTATTTTAACAAATTTAAAAACATTAAAACTAATTTTCTTTGAATCCAAATTAAAAAAAATTTAAAGGGCCGAAACCTCATGAGGTCATCAGAACTTCGGTCCTGAAAATTAACTCAACTCCCAAACCAATTCCTAACTGAAACTCTTAACTCAATTTACAACAACCTTTATCTTAATCGCAACGCAATCCTAAACGCAATCACAAAATCAACTTCAAATCGACTTTCAAATCAAATCTTAGTTAAACGCCAAATCAACCTATAACCCTCAACGTAACCCTTAAATTAACGCCCAAGTCAATTTTCAATTTAACATGGTCCGAAAAATTAAATGCGTACTTGAGCTTAATTAAGAAGAAGTCAAGCTAGCTTAAAACTAAAATCTCAATTCAACCCCTAAATAAAGAAACTCAATCCCAGTTCAACACTCAACACAACCACAAACCCGGTCACACGGCCTAAAAACCGCTTATATTTATGAACTCAACTCCATCCTAACTGAACGTCTGGCTCGACTCCTCCAACTCAACATAAATTTAACCCCAAATTCAACGTCCAACCCATTCCTCAATTCAACGCGGCTCGAAAACCCGTTCCACCATCATACCATTATTCCATCATACAATCATTCCTTCATTTCATCACAACATCGTAACATTATTCGATCATTCCATACCATTTAACCATTAAACCATTATACCGTTACACCATTATATGATTATGCCATTATACCATTATACCATTATCATTACCACCCAGGCCGCGTGTGGATTTGTTTAAATATCGTTCGTAAATACATCCATGCATTCAAACACTCATATACTATATAGATTTCTTAACTGCTCACTAAACCCTAATCCAACCCAAACTCAACTTTAGCTCAAGTTCAATTCAACCCACAAATGGAATCCAGCTCAACCCTCAACTTAACCGTAAACTCAACGCCCAACTCAATCTTCAAGCCAGCATGTATAAAAAACTGGTCAACTGCTCATTATATCCTAATTCGCCTATTTCATCCTAATTGACCCCTAACTTAATCTTCAAGTCAACCCGAAATTCATTATCCAACTCAATATTCAAACCAACACAAACAAAAAATTACTAAATATTTATAAAATAAGGCATAATTTGGGTCGATTCGTATGATAGGTAGCCCACGCATAGAAACAGATTGGCGACAGACATCCAGACATCTAGACGTCCGGACAGACATTTTTTTTTGTTTTTTCGGACTCAGGGTTTCAAAACGTCGAGAAAATTGAGTTCAGTTTTGATTAGATTTGAATACTTTGGTCTTTTTAGACCGAAGTAAAAAATGGAGGTGTGGCGTCTGGATATAATACGACTGACGCTTATGAATTTTATAATAAAAACAAGCACCGTTATCGTTTCTATTTTAACACCTCATAGTGTACAGTCAGTCGGCATTACGGCCAATACTTGCTGACACACAATTTTGCATCACGTTTTGCGTAGATAAAGAAGTTTTTTGGTTTGCCGACTCGAGAGCAAGCCATGTATAAATGCCCATTAGAAAAGCATGCGGATTCCAAATTTATTCCGGCTGTCTTCAGCGATTGTCCTTGCGCCTCATTAATGGTATCCGTGAAATGAACACGTTCCATATAGTAGTGTAATAGTATAGGTAGCCTTTAATAAATGTGGTTGGATACTTTTAACCCACAATCGGTGTATCTAAATTCTGCAATGTGGATACCAATTTTGAGAAAAAGGAATGTGAGGAGACGTTCCACTTATCATCATATTGAGTAAATAAACTCTCTCTCTCTCTCTCTCTCTATACCGCTTGATGGGTACTGCCGACGGTGTCGATTATCGATTGATTTGAATTTTGTAGAGCAACCAGATATTAAGCATACTACGCGAATTTCGAAATTTAATTGGTTGACTTTAATTGAACAGAAATTTATTGGAAAGCTAACACAATTATTTCGGCAATCAGTTGACTATTATCCACAATCAATGGATTTCCATGTCGTGACAAATACGATTGCTTTAAATGTCAAGGGCACTTACATTCAGGGAAATTTACATGTAGGTATTGAAAAACTTGCAGAATTTGGACCAAATGATGATTACGTAACATTTAAAGAGAGATTGTCACAACATTTTATTGCAATCGAATTAGATGACGAGGACCGTAAAGCAGTATTTAGAGAACAGAATGGTTGGCTCGCGTTCAAATATTGGCAACCAGCTGTAGTTTTAATGACAACTTAAAGGCTGTGCTACGTGACAAAATTGTAAAAGGACTGGTCGCGAGGCCCATCGCAGATCGGGTAATGGAAGAAGAGGCGGATGCTGACTTAACGGACATTTATAATGTGTCGAGTAAAAAGGATACATTAACAACAAACAATAGTGAGAAGAGTAAACCTAAAAATGACACGCCAAATTACTCCCAAAACTATTGACGTTTGCAGTTTGTTACACAACCCCATAATGTAACTCCAAGACGCTCAATGGGACGAAATAACCAAATTCTCGTGGCAATATAAATCTCAAACGAGAGTTCCAACCAAAGGTATTCGAAATCAGTGGTAAATCGAGAAAAATGCCTAAGGTATTGGAAATCAGCGGTAAATCCATATGAAAGCTTTAAGTGTGTGCTATCGAAAATTGTGTATCGTACAAATAAGTTTGTGGCCAATTCGAGCAACACTTCCGAAAATAAGTTCTCGATTTCACAAGCAACATAAGGGACAGTTCATCAATTTACAAATATGTCTTTTACGCAAAAAAATTGGTAATTGTGGAGATAATGCAATTCTAAGTACTGTAATGTAGCCACTTGAAATAAGTTAAACATATTACGTGACTGTGCCCTGTATCAGAAAAACAAATTTAAGAGTTTTTAAGGGCCGTTGAATGATAATATTGATAAGACGTAATCGTTTTTGTGTGAAACAAATTTTAGGGTTCTAAACCATTTCCAATTCAATCGTACGCTGATAACAGTACACTTTTCTCGTCTTGTTTCTTTTACTCCACTGCGAGACGACGTTCTCGAAGAGAGACTTGCTATAAAATCCCGATTAGTGGCTGCAGGGCGGGCACGTCTGAATCAGCTGGCATGCTTAGTTTAACAATAAATATTGCTGTATTGGTGCAATTGTCTTGATCATTCTTGGTTATTTTGGCATAAAAGAGGCTTATTGGTATAGACGAGTGACTTGACACAACCCCGCAGAAAAAAGTGTAAAGGCGAAAATAGTGTAACGTCACTGTTTTGTGAAATTATCCATTCAAGCAGTTTTCATGCATTAGGGTGACTGTGATGCCACTTGGGTGGCTCATAATTGAAAAAAAATAAATCTTTCGGATATGTTCCAAGAATTGCGCGAACCTCAATTAAATCATAAAATAAAATGACCTTTCTGCCTTCCTTCCATTTTTCTACCCTTTTGTGCCTTTGTTGATGCTTTCTTCTTCCATTACAATTACTTCTTTTCCATTAATCCTCAAAACTCTGTCCGATTTGCCCTTTTATAACGACTAGTAAAAGGTACTACAGTCGTGTTTGACGACACAGATGTGGTTTTGGAGGTACAACAGACTAGGACTCCGTCGGATCGACAGACTGCCAAACGTAACTAGGAATTCCCACCTTCTGACTCACAAAACAAACGGAAATATGTTAAAAAAAAAAAATTTGGTCTTGAGTAAATCGGAAACCGATATTAAATAAAATTTTTGTCGCACACTGTACAGCAAAACTTCAAATCTCCGATTATATAGAAACAACAACATTGCCGATAAAACAAACAACAATAAAATACACATGAAAACTAATTTAAATTGCGAAAAATAAAACAAAACAGAAAAAACGAAAATGGAAAACCAAAATTTTCCTGTTTCTCGTACTCTCTTGCCGACGAGTTTTCACTCAGTTTCGGAAAAAATTCATGCGCACAAATTTATGAAGAAGCAAAAAAAAAAAAACTGTTTGGCAATGATTAGGGCAATATTTGCATTGCTTGTTAAAACCAAATATGAAATATAAAGAAAAAAAATGTTTGTGAATCTCTATTTACAACGTATACATAAGACCAAGATAAGAGACTAAGAGACTATGAAATGCTGCAAAAGTGTGTATAGCGTGAAAATTTTATCATTCGAAATTTAGTAATGTACACACAAATAAATTATTTAATTAAAAATTTGTGTGTTTGTTTGCAGTTGCATTGTTTATTTAATTAAATTGGAGATTAAATTATAAATTATTTGTTGTATGCACTTTTGCATACTCACAATCAACTGATTTGGTCTCTGATGTGCGTGCGCTGAAATACAAAAGATGCTGAATTGTTTGCTAATGGATTTTTGGGAATATTTAAATTTTGTGTGGCGTGATCTCATAACTTTGTATAATGTTTACTTTTTATTTTTTAGAAGCTTAATTAAGATTTTTAGCAGGATATAAGTTCATTGTCTCATTTATTAGTTTTTTTTTTAATTGATAAAAATGTGGAGTGGATGACAAACTTATGTATCCCATATCCCAAATGAAATCAGAATATTTGATGGAATAATGATCCCAATGCGAGTTTTGAGTCCCAACAATGGGGAAAGTTAGGCTCTCAGGAAATTACAAATTGTCGTCGTTCTAGGGAAATTACCAATATTTTTCGTCGACCTTCCGTATTGAAGGCCTGTATCGATTGAAAATGTCAGAGTAAACACCGTTATTTAACCAATATCAATGAAACCGGCCCACAATGACTTACATGACGCCTAGAACAAAGAGGAAAATTAACTTTATGAAACGACCCACAACGTAAGCAACAGCACTTAGTGTGTAGGAGCTCCATTTAGCCTTGAAATTGATGAAATTTTTGGATGCTGATTGCTGTTCGATGTTGAAAGGCCAAATGTCGGAAGGCCGAATGTCGGAAGGCCGAATGTCCAAAGACCGAACGCCAAGAGGGCGAATGGGTTGAAAGGTCGAATCTCATATGGCCGAATGTGTCGGAAGGCCGAATAGGTCGAAAGGCCGAATGTCGAAAAGCCGATTGTGCCGAAAGGCCGAATGTCTAAAGGCCGAATGTCAAAAGGCCAAATGGGGCCAATAGCCGAACGTGTGGGAAGGCCGATTGGGTCGAAAGGACGAATTTTCATTAAATTTTCCTTCACTTAATTGATACAATATTTAAAACCATTGAATTTATTTCCTAATATAAAATGATTTAAATAAATTGAAAATACGTGCTCATTAATCCTGCGTATGAAGCATATTAAAGTAATCAAATTTTGTCGGAAAAAAAAATTTATTTATTGTTCTTTTTTTTATTTATAATTAATTAATTGTTAATTATATGAGAAAATCAACGTAAGAGATTTTAATATTTAAGGCGATTTACCATTAAACATTTTTATACAAAAATGTTAATAAAAATATAAATTTTGAAAATTTTCATTCATAAAAAGATGAGAAATTAAAATCAATTTCGACACAAACGGCCTTTCGACCTATACGGCCTTTCGACACATTCGGCCTTTCGACACATTGGACCTTTCGAAATTCGCCTTTTCGATATTCGGCCTTTCGACCTTTCCACATTCGACCTTTCGACACATTCGGCCTTTCGACATTCGGCGTTCGGCCTTTCGACATTCGGCCCTTTTCGGTTATATTAGGCAATAGGATAAGCGTAAAATACAAAATAAGAATTAGATTTCAACGATGCAGCATATGAATACGCTGGGTCTATCACTCGGTTCCCTATTGACGATTATGGCTCGTTACCTTAGAGAACGCCACATTCTGATTATCTAGAATAATAAAAATAGCGGTTTCTTAAAAACGTATTATTATTTTTATTACGACGAATTCCTCTACTTCCTTTAGTGCCCATGCAAATCTGGTAAGAGTCAGGGATCTCAGATCACAAAATCTGTTCTGCGAGGAAATGAGTTGGAATCAATTAGGTCAAAAATGTAAAAGTATATCATCGTCACGAGGCTAGATTTATGCGGTGCGGGCGGATGGTTGGTCTTTTAGGAACTAACAAAATTTTTAAAAGTTCCTTATAACTTCCCCCAAGCTTTCATAATTTTCAACTATTTATGTTTTAGCAATTTAGGAATTTTGTAAGTTCAGAAAGTTACTTTAATTCAATTAAAAATTGCAAATCCCAGGTTGTCAAATTTGGCTTCAAAATTTTCAATTTAGCGTTTTTCAAATATTTCGTTAGCTTTGAATGTTTCAAACCGATTCAAAATTCTCAACAAAAAATAATAAAAGTGAGAAAACTTTGAAATTGGTTGGATTACATTTGGTAGTTGGAAAAAATTTAAAAAATTTTCGATAACTCTGAATTTGGTATAGAATAACTTAAATTTTTAAATTTTTTGAATATGTCCAAAGTTTCCATATTTCGATAATTCGAAACAACAAAGTAAAATTCGAACTTGAGGCTATATTTCAAATGAAGCATTCATAAATTATAAATTTTAATTTTTTTCAATTTTGGAAATGTCAAAAAATTTAAGTTTTTGATAAATTTAAATTAATCATTAGCAAAAGCTCAGAAATAGCTATAACATTGGTTGGTGCCATCGGTTGCGCGCGTTGCGGAACGTCTGAGATCCCCGTTTATCTTATTTGGTGTTTGATATATCGGTAGCATTTCGCCTTAATCCAGCACTTACAGCCCCATTCCAGATTTCCATGTTCTGATAAAGTTTAGGAGACTTCTTAACCGCTATTGAAGTAGCTACATATTAATTAATACTGATGGAGAATTCTTCTGAATTAATTAATATTGTAGGTACTAACACAACTATCAATCATAATGCTGATGAAGAAACTGCAAAATTAATCCAAGCAGAGCAAGTCTTTAAAAGGCTTTAAATTGAAATGTAACCTAAAGAAGATAAGTCGAAAATTTAGACAATAAAATCGACCTAAGACACGCAGCAGAAACATTCATTAAATAGTTGCCCTTACTACTTTAATAGATGTGCAAGTAGGAACGTTAGTAGAAACTTAAAGACGATCCACGTCCAGGTGCAGTAAAAAAATTTGAAGACGAAGAACTTAAAGTTTTACTGGATGAAAATCCGTGTCAAACTCAAAAAGAGCTTACAGAATAGTTAATAGTTACTCACCAAGCAATAACACTTCCTCTGGAACACTTCCTGGGTTCCTAGCCTCCAACCGAAGAATTGTCATCTGCATGAATTTGCTTCCTCGCGTACAAAAGAAACAATTTTTTGCACAAAATCATTACCGATGATAAAAAGTGAATTTTCTACGGCAATCCCAAACGCATAAAAGCATGGGTTGATCCAGTCCAGCCATCAACATCAGTTGCAAAAATGAATATTTACGCCAAGAAAGTGTTTCTGTGTGTTAGGTGGGATTGGGAAGGAGTCATTTACTAAGGGCTTCTAGAACCTGGTTAAACTGTTACAGCTAAAGTGATGGTCCGGAGGAAAAAAGACCATTTACGAAGGAAGGCGGAAGGTGATATTGCTGCATGGCAACGCTCGTCCACGTACAGCAAAGTTAAACCGGAACTCTACTTTTGCTTAGGCTGGGAAGTTGTACAGCATATGCGGTGTATTCTCCTGACTTATAGGGTGCTAACCCTCTGATTATCACTTATGCAGACCAATGTCATTTTATTTGAAAAGCGGTTCACAAAAGTTGAAGATAATTATTTTGCTTCGAAACCACCAAGTTTCTATCGCGAAGGCATTCATCATCTACCCGATAAATGGTAAAAGACGATAGATAGTAATGTCGAATATTTCGATTATTAATCTTTGTACCACAAGCATCTTTTCAATAAAGTTGAATTTTACCAAAAAATGTCGAGCTTCCACTTCCACATCTACTACTAACATTTATAACTATTTTTATCGCACTATATCACTTTCTAAAACTTGTCCAAATAACTTGGTATACTTAAGCCAAAGTTCAAAAACTCTCATGATTTTTCCAGTAAGATTAGTCGGGAGCGTATCGAAATCATGATTCTCAAAATCTTGATGTTATCAAGTTGGTTTTTAGAAAACCTTGGTTTTTTGATAACTATAAAATTAAATTTTCCATTTTCCAGAATTTATAAAAATCAAGATTTTGAAAACCAAGATTTTGTCAACCAAGATTTATTACCCAACCCAGATTAGTCTAGTACAATGTAAAAAAATTTTAGCATGTAAACTGTTCATTTAGTACAATTAACTATAATAGCCTAACGTATGTAGGGGTCACCAATAGGGTACTGTATTGGTGACCCCTAGGTTAGCGTATTAAAGTTAATTGTACTAAAAAATCCATGCTAAAATGGACTCTCTACATTATTCTCGAATCTTACTGAAAAAATCATGATTGTCCAGGAAATTTGTTTGTGGACGATATTTGGAACGCGATTGTATAAATTTGTATTTGGTATACGATTAGTATATTAAAAGTGATACAGTGGATTAAATAGTGATAACTAAAACATGATAATAGTGAGATATTCAAGTTATAATTACTATTGTAAAATTGAATAAAGTTAATTTTTGTGATTTTGTCAATCAGTAATTCGAACCTTGATTGATAAGGCATGAACGTAACATTATTATGGTTTAGAAATCAAATTCCCTTTAGAATCCTACAGGAGAATGAGATACTGGATAAGTTTTGTTGGACTCAACAGACAACAAAATGGTTTGATTGTTTTTCACCGTTAGTGATCAAGATCAATTAGCTAAGAAGGTAGGTGCTGTAGTGACACCTATAACTGTTGCAAGTTTTAAAAACTTTAATATACCATGAGAGTTAATCCTCCATTAAACCCCTTTGCTGATTGAATTACTGTTCCAATAAGTATTCTATTGTTTAGTCTACCACCGTTTCTGTTTTTTGCTGAAGGACACAAATGGTAATAGCCTTAATTATTATAGGTTGGTGCATCATTTTGCTTCGATTTGCTTTCCGTCTTCTTTGTGAGCTTACTTTTGGTCAATATGCAATGAAGTGTGAGGCTTTTTGTTGCACAATTATTCATTTAATTTAATTGAATCGCTCTGTTGGGCCTAATCTTATAGAAAGTAGCGATTATTTGTTGAGAAATTCCTGATATATTTGCTACGTTGGCATATTAGAAGAATTTTGACTCTCGCAGTCTTAAATGATCTCCTATCTATTTTTTGTGTAACAAGATGCATGATTACAAATTTCTGCTTTTATTTTAGTGGGGTTAAAAGGGGTAAGGACGTTTTAAAATATGTCTGGACTCCCCGCCTAACGGAAGGTAAAGTTTTTTTTTACCTACAATGAATAAAGATATGTAACTATTGGTAATAAACGCTAAATAAGGAGAGGCGGCAAATTCTCGATTGGCCAAGGAGCGGCAAAACAATAAAGCCGGCCCTGCGCTTATTGTTGAATCGTTTCATCTCATTCGCACTTGAACTAGGGTTTAGTTGGAAATTAATCATTTATCAATTTGCTGGACTAATCCTAGCCAAGTACGTTGACATAATGTTTCAGATAAAGTTCGATGTCGCCAATCGATTGTATGTCCTTTTTATTGGGGCGATTTTGCACGTATGTAAATTTAACTATTTCAGTAAACGTTGCATTCTTTTTAACTATCGCGATGAAAACATTTTTAATGGAGGCGATTTGCTGTGCTTCGTCGAGAGGGGAATTCGTGTTCTGTAGCTCATTAGACAGTGGAATCGGATCGAGAAGATGGCTGATACTTACACTAATGACACCCCAAAACGGTTTCTTCCGGATTCATTTGTTGCCTCTTGTTGAGAATGATCAGCTAAAATCGAGAAGCAAATTTACCCAAACGTTGAAATACAGTCCAGGGCTTAAAAGCCACTTTCCACCCAAATATTTTAAAAGTGGTCATGGCGCCCCCAAACATCAAACTGAATACGAATAACAATATATTTAAAAATTTCGATAAATTTCCAAAATTTCAAATAATATCGAATATTCTTGATAATCTCGATAATCAGTAAAATCTGTAACTAAACATAATTATCATTATGCACAAACACCAAAGCCTTTGGAGAAATCGGAAGTAAAATTGATGAAATAAAATTTGTTCACTAAAGTAGTTGTGAACTCTATAATACTACCACAGAAAACGATGTCGCTCGGAACGCGATATTTCAAAACGTGATATTTCAAAACGCGATATGATGAAACGAGATAAATTACAAAACGCGATAATTTAAAACGTTATATTTAAAAGCGCGATATGGTACACAACGCGATGTGGTGCAAAACGCGATATAGTACAAAACGCGATATTTTAAGACGCGATATTTCAAAATGCGACGTTTTAAAATTATTAATCTTCTTTCATTTAATAAAATTTTCCTTCAGCTTTATTATGAAATTAAACATATACGATGGAACTAGGGTATACGTTTTGAAATATCGCATTTTGTGCCATATCTCCTTGTGTACCACATTGCGTTTTGAAATATCGCGTTTTGTACCATATCGCGTTTTGTACCGTATCGCGTTTTGTACCGTATCGCGTTTTGAAATATTGCGTTTCAAATGGGACCCACAAAAAAACATGGCTCTTAAAGCAAAACTAACTGATTTTTCATTTTAATAATAAGCTTCAAGTGTTTGTGTTAAGCCTAAAGAAGTCCTTCTAGATGATCCAGTGCTTGATTAATAGGCTTCCTCATCATGATTTTTTTTACTGTTGAAAGGATAGAGAATTTCGATTAGGAGATTTGTATCAAAATTCGATGGCTCTAATGCGCCAATTCGTAGACTACTACTTTTTAACCAATTCTGATTTCGTACGATACATCACATGTAACTCTATTTTTGAAAATCCTGCAGTTAGTCAAATTTAGAAAACTGAAAATTATAGTTTTGAAAAATCTGTTCGAATACTCTCGCTTCCTATGCAGGATACGTTAATTTTACTAGTTGTACGCGCAGCGACCTAGGTAAAAGGGCTAAGGATGCCGTTAGCGTGAAGCATATTTTTCTAAATATAGTCAGCGATAAATGAGGATCAAAATTACCAGCTTAAGACATGAAAGCAACCTTCCAACGGTATGGATCGCTGCCTTAAAGGAGGCACCCTTATAAAAAGAGACGATAGATTGCCCGAATTGGGAAGAAAGTCAAGATGGAACACTTGTCATGTGATAAAAAGTCCCTATTTTTATTTGTTTAAACTTAAAATGTTATGAACTCGAGGAAAAAAACAAAATAAGATTTGATAATGTGTGAAATTGAAAATGAATGTAAATTCGTTCGAAAATTGTGTTGCCATATTTCTATACATAATTGGGGACATAATTCGGAAATGGTGGACTTAACTACAAAACTGACCTATGAAGAATTTGAAAAATTTTCAAGCCACTATTTTTGAATTAGAAGAAAAATAGGATCGATGTTTGGTCGGACATGTACATAGAGCAGTCACTTATGATATTATATACCTATTGAATTCACCTATGAATTATTTCAACGCCCGCCCGCATCCTTGTGGTTTCCGCTAAGGAAAGTTTTACTAACACATTATCACTAACATGGTGAGCTTCGAGGCAACAGTAAAGTAAGAGATGTCCTGGAAAAAAAACAAATTTATTCCATAGCTTCAACGAAATTATCCATTTGGTAATCAGGCTGATCACCTCGTTATTTGCCCAAAGAACTTGTTGCTGTCTCTTATATCACCTATGGTAGCACCACAGAAAAACGAGAAATCCTGCAGTAGAATAGACTGGGAAAAATTTTTGCAGACGTTGTACACCCAAAAATACAAAGTTATTGCTAGTAGCACAGTTTCACGGAAATATGACAAATAATGAAACTTTTGTTATAAATTCGCTGGAGTTATTCCATCGAGGGAAAAAAGCCAAGCATCAAATCCATATTTAAAATAGAAATATCACCAAGGACAAGGTGTATTTTGCTATACACTCCGTAGTATGGCCAAAGCCGACATATGGCCAAATACTTCAAATGTATGTATATATAAGAGTTATGTTTTGAGGCATTACGATAGAACGAAGGTGAGCAAAAATGGAGAATATTTGCCAAACATTTCATCAAACATCGAACTAGAAAATAATATGACGCGCTATTACGGTACATAACTGAACTAAATAAAAACACGAATTCTACAATTGCAGGCACAGTTAAATTCTGTGCCGTTTCAGCTATTTCTCAGTTTGTGCTGTGCACCATTCAGGAAATTTTCGCATTTCTCCGAACATTTTGTAACGGTGACACCTAGGGTGTAATAGAATAAGTTAAATTAATAGCTCAATGTTTTACTGTACTAAAATGGAATTTTCCATGATAAAACTGTTCGAAATGTTTCTGGACTATTCTTACTGGAAAGTTTGGTTTGTGTATATAAAAAGGCGGACGAAGTCGAATTGGATTATTAGTATTTGGTAAGACATAGTAAATATTAAAAAGTGAATTAAAAAGTGATTTAAAATGTGTTTTAGTGCGATAAATAAATTAAAAGCGATCAATAAAATGGTGCGCATATTAAACTTATTTTGTGAATTATCGTTAATTAATTGTCTTTTAATTATTTTTGTGCGACATAAATAAATTCGTTCCTGATAAATTTAATTGATTTTGTTTTATTCACAATCCAGTGATACGAACCTTGATTAACAAGGCAAAATCGTAAAAATATCAAAATGTTTTTCCAACCCTGGTTGCAGGATTTGCTTAACACTTACAAGGAATCTAAGCTTACCCTGAGAAGTGACACGTGACGTCATATGTTTTATTTATTTGTTTTCTTAACTAAAAACCTAAGATATTTTTGATTTTGGGCCTCAGTTCTTAATATTAATATATATCTGTATTTAAGGTTTTTTGGGGAACTTCAAATACGAGGGTAATAATTTTTTTACAGAAGTTAAGAACTCGATACAAAGGAAAAAGAATTTTCACCGTACAGATGGCACCACTTCTGCCGCCCAGACTTTCAGCTATTATAACATAATTCTAATAGGCTGATTGATTTGGACCGATCATCGTGACCAGCTGAATTTAGTTGCTCATGCAGCCAGTTCTATTATAATGCCCATATATTTGATTTTGTACGGCAAAATGCATGTTCAGAAAACAAAATCCTTTTCTCGCGTACTATACACAAGCTCATGTTGTTTTTGTGATACACCCGATACATCGAATAAATGAACAGAACAAAAAAAAACTGAAAACAAACATCCTCTCTCCCATTGTGTGTTTGTTGCTGTGCTGTTGTTTTCGTTTCATGACACATACACATACACACACACACACACACACACACACACAATCCAATGTTATTTTTCATTTTAATTCTTTTGGTTCATTTTACTCCTCTTCGACGATTTTCATTTCTTCGGCGCTGCCTGCGCTCTTAAAGAAACTCTATAATACACATACACACATGTGTATGTACGAACAACAACAACAAAATATTCTGGTGAATTTTTTTTTTTGTTTTTGTATTTAGTAAAATATAAAAACCATCTTTCGATTCTTTTCAGTTTCAGTTGAAAGACTGAAAAATTCACATCGTTCTTGAGTTGAGAGTTTTCATTCCGAGATTTTCACAATTCACAAATAAACAAAATATTAAATTAATTAAAATTTTTAATAAATTTAATTAATTTTCCGTTTTTTATTTCTCGTAAGATATTTTTCGTTGTTTTTTTTTTTGTTTTTTTTTTTGGTTTGTAATTTTGGTTCGTGTTGTGTGAATAATATTATTGATCATTAAATCGTGAGTGGTGAGTGAAAATTTATAAAAAAAAAAAAAAAAAAAATTAAATTTTCCACATTTTCATCGAAAAAATATTTTTGGAGATAAATATTATCCGCAAGTTATCTAAATAAAAGTGTGATTAATAGTGTGAAGTGTTTTTTTTTATAGTGTTTTATAGTTTTTATAATTTGTTGTTATTTCTTAATTTTCCAGGATACATAAAAAAATTAAATTTGTAATTTTCTTTTGTTATTTTTATAGTAAAGAATAGTGTGAAATAAAAAAAAATTGTTTTACCCTCATAAAAAATTTAAATAAGAGGCTAAAAAAAGTGTGAAAAATAACCGTATACAGAATCCAACAACAACAATAAAAATGAAGGTAAATTTAGCTAAGATTGGTCCATCACACACCATCCTTTAAACATTATACAATATTTTTATAGTTTTTTTGTAAGATTATTTTATATTTACTAAGCAAGATACAACCAAAAAAAAAAAATGAAAATACGTTGAAGCAGCAAAACAAGAAAACACAATGTTGGTTTGTTGTTTGAAAGTGTTGGCGTATTTTAATAAATCGTTTTCTTATGTTTTGTTGTAATCTTGGTATCGTGTTATCTTAGAAATAAAAAATAAAACTAAAAAAAAAAATTCTTGTTCCTCGAGCCCCCAGAGTTTTTAGAAATTTTTGTATGATTAAGTGATAAATGATGGTCTTGGGAAAACAATACAGTAGAATTGTACAATGTATGGCATAAGAACTATAAGAGACAGTAAACTAATCAACTGTATAAAATAGTTTAAATAAAATTTAATTGAATTAATATGTTTTCAAATCAAAAACTACATGAAATCGTTTTGGATAGTTGTTGATTTTTAATTTTTTTTTTTTGTTTGTTTATTCGTTCGTCGATCTTTTTTTTTTTTTGTTATTGTATCAAGATTTAAGATTTAAGACGGACAAAATATTTATGTCTATGTATTTGTAAACTCTCAAGTAAATGATATTATTGTGAACTTGAATAAACAATCACAGAAATTGTTTATGTTCAGTTGAAGGTTAAACCATTCGATAATATGTTTATGTTGGGTAGTTCTATTTATTTATTTTACGTTCTAAACATTACAGAGATTGGAATTTCAAATTAATTAGTACGAGTCCAATATATCTTACAAATTACACAATCGAAACATTTTTGATATGAACCAGCATATTGGGCAAGCCAAAGTTTTGGTACTGCAATTTCAAGGTAAAATATCCATCCTATCAGATCAAGTTTTAAGGAAACTCGAACTAGAACACAGTCTACTAATCAATCAAAAATCAATTCAAAAATCAAATCTCGAGGTTTTATTCTCTTCCATAGAACTTTACCAAATTTGCCGAATTTTCGAAATCTGAGAGGGAAAATTACAATTAACCTTAAATGCAGCTAGATGTGATCCAAATAAATTGTGGACCCAGAAAACTTGTTATACATGCAGAAAGATAATACAAAAGTTACAATTTGTCTTTAATTCTCACTTACAACCCGCTAGATATGAATCCAAATAAATTGCGGTCAGTTTAGAAATTTCCCGTCAAGCTATGTTATGTTTTGCATGCAGGAAGAGAAAACAAAAATTACAAGTTGTCTTTATTGGACATTTCGATTGCTTTTCAAATTTTTATGGTATTATGAAAAGTAATTTTGGATTATTGGTACCGAAGGTTTTTGTGGATTTCGCTTAGAGCATTTAAGAATTAAAAGCGATCTGGGGATGTAAACGACAAATCTCGTGATTTATGCAAACGATCGAAAGTGAAATTTTGATTAATCCTAAACGGTTTTTTGCATTTATACGGATTATATTATTTGCTTAATGAGAGTTTTTCAAGGGGAGTGTTTCCTGATATTTGGAAAAAACCAATTAAAGTTCCTATATTTAAATCTGGTAGAAGGAGTGATATTACATGCTACAGAGGTACATACGTCAATCATTTCGGTTTTACCTAAACTTTTTGAATCATTAGTAAAATCTGAAATTGAGATTCATATTAATAAACGTATAAGCGCGCGTCAACACGGCTTCATTCGGGGTAAATCAACAGTTACTAATTTGATGGTATTTTCAAGCGATGTTTTCGAGACTGTTAAAAACCGTGGCCAGGTTCGATAAATTAAATCACTAAATTTTTCTTCAGAAATTGATTGAGTTCGGATTCGATTTCATTCCAATAAAATGGATCACATCTTATCTGACAGCAATACCTTCCTTTACTTCGAATTTGTCATACCTTCTGGTGATCCTCAAGCCAGCCCCTGGGACCTTTGCTGTTCACTGTATTTATTGACAATGTTGTTCATTGTTTCAGGTTTTGTAAGTATCTGTTATATGCTAACGACTTAAAAATATATGCTACAATCAATTCTTTAATTAACACTGCGTATTTGCAAGACAAACTTGATGTTCTCTCAGAATAAGTAGCCCTTGAATACGAGCACATGCAAAGTAATATATTTTTTGTCGATCACGCTTATCTAGCATAGAGGCCCCTTATTTTGGGACGAATGCACAAATTAGCAGAGTTTTTGATATTCGTGATCTTGGCGTTATTTTTTAGTGCAGCCTTACATTTAATAAGCCTGTAGACTACATTAGAAGCAGAGGTTATTTCTTATTGGGTTTTATTAGGCGTAATGGAAGGGGAATTTTGTGACGCTCTAACATTGGAATTTTGTAATTCGAAAGTATTGAAAAACAATTTTTGATGTACAAATTACGTCGTTTACCTAACTTGAACCATGGTTTAGTTCGTGAACCCTATATAAATCGTCTCGCGTTGATAAATTTACAAACTTTAGTTAGGAAACCGATTAGGAAACGGATGAAGCCAACATAATATTAATACTGTTTTGAATTAGTAATTAGTTTGTATTATTTTATTGTTTTTAATTTTTTTAAAGGATTGTAAATTGTATTTTTTTTTACTTGTTGTGGCATATGATTAATTAATTATCATATCAATAAATTAATAAATAAATAATTTACCAGTTAGAACCGATAGATGTGATTCAAATAAATTGTAGACCATTTAGAAATCTAACGGATATGATGGCACTAGTCTCGATGATGATAAATCCAAAAAACGTGTTTTGTTATATTTTACATGCAGGAAGTAAATACAAAAATTTACAATTTCACTTAGATTACTACTTACAACCACTAGATATGAATCCAACTAAATTGTGACCATTTTAGAAATCTATTGGGTCTAATGGCACTAATATAATATTTTGTTTAGTTGTGTTATTTTTACATGCAGGAAGAGAATATAAAAATTACAGTTTATCTTAATTTACCAGTTAAAATCGCTAGATGTGATCCAACTAAATTGTGAACAATTTTAGAAAACTAATATATCTAACGGCATTAGCCTCGGTGTTTATAAATCGGTGTAACGTGTTTTGTTATGTTTTACATGCAGGAAGACAACACAAAATTTACATGTTTTTACCCGTTAAAATCGCTAGATGTAATCCAAATAAATTGTGGCCCATTATAGAAATCTAACGGATATGATAACACCATTCTCGATGACGATAAATCCAAAAAAACCTGTTTTGCTAATTTTACATGCCGGAAGTGAATACAAAATTTTCGATTTGTATTAAATTAATACCTACAACCGCAAAATATGAATCCAAATAAATTGTGGCTATTTAAGAAATCTAATGGGTCTAATGGCACTAATATATGGCACAAGCCTCAGTGATAATAAATCGGAAAAACGTGTTTTGTTATCTTTTACATACCGTCAGGTGAGTACTACAGTCTCCCATAAACAATTTTTCGTAAAAATTACTTATTAATGGATTCTTTTGCAATCGGCCATGTTCTTTCAGATTTTTAAATCCAAATTGTTCTATCTCTTACAGCTTCTGAAATAATTAATATTTCTTTTGCTCTTTTGACCATATTAGGTTTTGTTTATCAATATTTTAATTCGTATTTGTCTAGTTATCCTATTGAATGAGAAAATGTTGAATAAGTATATCTTTAGCAATTTATTTAGCATTTTTATTTTAAATCTGTCGTATATTCAATGCAATTTAACATTATCGTAACCAAAAACCTTTAAAAATTTACATGAAAAGTGTCCTTCATATATCGATTTTTAAATTTTTGGGGAAAAATTTATTTTCTGGTTTTAACAGAAGGAAAATTTAATTGTCTTTCTTGTAAAATATTCAGAAATGCTAGAACTTTAAAATAAAATTAACAAAACATAAAATTGAATTGGTGAACAAATTTTACGCCTAAGTTAAAATTCGATGTCTCGAAAGTTTTCCAAAAGGGCGTATAGGATACTATAGTACTCACATGATGATTCACGAAAAGATTACAAAAATTACAATTTGTGTTAATTTACCACTTATAGAACTGCTAGATGTGATTCAGATAAATTGTGGAGCATTTTAGAAATCCAAGAAATATAATGGCACTAGTCTCGACGATGATAAATCCAGAAAATGTATTTTGTTATATTTTACATGCAGGAAGTAAATACAAAAATTTCAATTTGTCAGAAATTATTACTCACAACCACTAGACATGAATCCAAATAAATTGTGGCCATTTTAGAAATCTAATGGGTCTAATAGCACTAAAATGTATATTGTTGAGTTGTGTTATTTTTACATGCAGGAAGAGAATACAAAAATTACAACTTGTCTTAATTAACCCAACTAAACTGTGGACTCTTTTAGGAAACTAATATATCTAACGGAATTAGCCTCGGTGATGATAAATCGGTGAAACGTGTTTTGTTATATTTTACATTCAGGACGAGAATACAAACATTACAATTTTTGAAATACCTCTATTATGGTTCTCACCTCACCGAAAAACGCTATGCAACGGTAAATTAACCATTTAGAACACCTGAAAGCAATCCAAATAAATTGTGGACCATTTTATAAGTGCTATTATGATAAACCCATAAGACGTATTTTGTTTACCTGAAGCAATTTATACAGGACGAAAATTCAATTAACAATTTTTCATTTTACCAAAGGTTTATTAATTTGACGAATTTCATGAAATATTCAAATTTTGTAAAATTTTTCCAATTTCGTAATTGATTGAAATTTATCAAAATTTTCTAAAGCATGGAAGATTCGCACAGTCAGTGTTATTCTTAAAAATGTTAAAAATTGCTGGTTGCTTATATTACAGTTTTATTGAGTTTGGAATTTTTTACAATAGTTCTGGAAATTTTTATATTTTTACAAATTAACAGTCGATCGGTCGAAATTTTAATAGATCGAAATCAATAGACCAAAATTCGACAGATTGAATACATTTATGTAGATGGAAATTAAATAGACCGGTATTCGAAATACTGACATTCGTTATTTCGAAATTTAACACATTGAAGTTAAAACAAACTGAAATTAGTTGGATTGACTTGAATTCGATAGTTAGGAATTTATTGGACTGGCGGTCGATAATTTGAAATTCAACAGACTGAAATTTGACATTTAGATTGGAATTCGATATCGAAATTTTATTGGAATTCAAAAAAAAACTGAAATTGAATGAAATTCGTTAGTTAGGAATTTATTAGATTGGAGTTCGATAAAACATTTAGATTTAAATGTGTTTGAAAACGTTGAATAAGTTCGATAAATTTAAATTCAATAGATTGTAATTCGACAGATTAAAAACATTTTGATTGGAATTCGATATACATCGAAATTCAAAGTCGTTACATCCGAATATTTTACATTCAAATTCAAAATGTTGGATAGATTGAAATTCGATGACTTGCTTTTATTGCAAAGTTGTTTGCTTGCAATTGGCTGCATGGGATATTGAAAACATCCAAGCTGCCATTTAATCCAATAATTCCTTATTATTTCTGATTTAAAATGTTTTTGAAGATTTGACTAAAAATTTTGCTGTTTTCGATTTGACCACCTTCATAGACTTGAGAATTGCTGCATACTTAAATAACAATTTGAAAAAGATGAATAGCGCTCCAGGCGGAAAATTTAATTTTGAGTAGCAAATCGAGCGAGTAACAATTTCCCTTAGTATTAAATTTATTGGGTGTCCGGTTTCCAAAATCCCGGTTTTCAAAATCTCGGTTTTCAAAATCCTGGTTTTCAAAATCTTGGTTTATTCTGGTGAAGGAGAATTTTAATTTTGCAACGAGATTTCATAGAATGTACTAATAGGGTGTAAAATAAAAATAAAAGTCGGGATTTTCTGAAAACCAGTATTTTAATTTTTGCAGAACCGGTATTTTAAAAACCGGGATTTTGAAAATCAGGATTAACAAAAAACAAGATTTTGACAAACCTGGATTATGAAAACCGGGCTTTCGTTACACACCCAAATTTATTCATAGATTACCATCCGGAAATCTGATAAAAAAAATTACCGAAGACTGGCTATTCATAAAAGTCAGTAATTTTGTTTTGCATTTACCAGAATAAACTAATTATGGATTTGATACAGTTTTAAATAAAGAGTGTTGGTATAGGTGTATTAGAGTTTAAGCTTTTTAGACTTTTCAACGTGGATAAACTGCCAAGCATTCTAGAGGCACATCATATGTGCGAGTTACATTCCAATCAAAGTGGAATATACGCTTTACAACATTTTAGTAATTCGAGGGTTAAAATAAAATTTATAACACTTTAAAATTCCCAAATATTTTGCCACTGAGAAAGTATTGCCAAAAAGGTAAAGGTGGAATAAAGAAAGCGATGGCCGAAATTGAATGTTGCCCTATTGTCATTTAATCAGAAGCATTTTATAACAAACACTTTGACAGTTGAAGCTGAATGAGATTTCGATTGAAAGAGTATAGACAGTAACGCTTGATTTTTTTGACAAAATTTTCGACATTACATTTCAAATTAAAATTACGATATTCACCGCAAGGCGGTCAACGAAATATGAGCTTACTTTTCACATTATTTAGAGATAGTGCTTTGATTAATAAGCACTGCGCAAAATTAATAATGGCACAAGTGTTTTCCGGAATGTTAACGATAATTAAGTTTCTCCATCATTGCAATTGAACTCCAAAATAAATCTTTTTTGAAAATATTGTGCAGTTTACTGAATATGTCTCCCGTTTCAAAGGCTTTCTAGAATATTCTTCTCACCATTAAAAATGAAAAAAAACATTGTTAATCAGGTTATAACTAAAAGTTAGGAAAAATAGGTTTTGCTGTTTTCTACCTTTCCTATTTAAATCGCCAGCAAGTGCCAGGTTCAATTATCTAATCTCTAGTGAACTAAAACAGCAGGATTATCTACAATACATTTTGGTGAGGTGTTTCGCATCCTGCACGTGAGATGTGTGAGACACATTTTACGTGTAAAAACCTGTACAAATTGAATAGTGTAATTTACTCGTCCAACTGTGATCATACATCGAAAAATTATTAAGAAGATAACCTTGATCTCAAACATTTTTTCTTAACGATTTAGGGCATAATTCAGACATGCAGGTTCTTCCGTTTTGATAGTGATAAGTAATTTTCGACGTAATTTTGTGTGTTGGATCCGAATAATGACACAATTTCTCCATTACGTCAGGATTTCGAAATATCCTAACCTAAATGTGCAACAATTTCAGTTTTGACCGCATGTTCACAAATCAGAGGACGAAAATGAATTTTGATGGGTCTCGATTTGTCATGTAATATTTTCTAACGCTAAACATGTAATGTGATTTGAAGACAACAAGCAGATATTTGCAGGTTGGAGACAACAAGCAGGTTATCAGAAAAGTGGCAGTGACTTGTTGTAGCCTATCCCTTCCAGAGTGATTTAAAAAAAAAAAAAAATCAGATCCCTTCAAAATTGAAGTGGAGGAAGATTTTTGTCCA
Source organism: Tipula vernalis (assembly GCA_958295665.1). Taxonomy (NCBI): domain Eukaryota; kingdom Metazoa; phylum Arthropoda; class Insecta; order Diptera; family Tipulidae; genus Tipula; species Tipula vernalis. Next base: position 19,103,297 of record OY282560.1, read on the forward strand.
CAAAAAAACATTTTTTTCCCATTGTACGTCGTAAGGTTGTACGTAGAATACGGTTTACGGCTAAAGTTTTAATTTTTAATGTGATGGGAAAAGAAGCGTCAGTTTTTTACATGATGTAGGTGTGGTTTTGTTGTCGTCTGGTCTTCTTTCTTCTTGTAAGCGTAATAAAACCGATCTAAGACACATTTCGAAAATTTTTTACATTTTATTGAGGTTTCTAAATTTCAGTTAAAAATTGTCAACTCCAGTCGAGATCTGAAAATGTGCTGTTTCCAGACTCTGAATTTAAAGTGAGAATATTTGCTACACCTTTAAAACGTTGCCAACTAATTCCGTGTGTAATTATTTCCTATAGCAAAGTATTCATCAAAAATCTACACAAATCATCAATTATTATCTATTTATATATTTTTAAAAGGTTCGATAAACCTTTTAACTATCCCATAAAACATAATCGTTCATAGCTATATGTATAATGGATAAAACAAACATCAAATTGTTATTTTTAAAGTAGGTATGTACAACAACACAGCATTAAAATTGTCTATATAATTGCTCCATTTACATGAATTTTAGTTTTTTTACTCACTAAAAGCTAGCTAACTTTACCTACACGTTATATAGTTTAATTTTGGACGTATGCACATAATACTCACGTGATCAAATAAAAAATTAGTATTTCTCACGAATATCTCATTGTTTATGAATGTCTGCTTCTATGTACATATGTATAGGTATGTTCAAAAATTTACAAAATTGCAATGGATTTTGAAAATAAGTTCACTGATACTCTAATATATATTTATACGGTGTGGTGCCGTCCTACTACAAATACCGCACCATTCAACACAAATGATGATGATGATGCGATGCTATCAGGCAAAAATTTATTCATCACGCTATTAGATAATTTAACCAACATAACTTTGTGTTTGTCTGTTCATTTCAAATTTTTTGTTTAATTATTTTCATTTCTATGAATTAAATTAAATTGGGTGTAAAATCTTTTATTTTCTAATTTTCCTTTTATGTTTGTAGTAAGTATGTATATTACAAATACATAATAATGCTACATTTTGTGAGTGAAATGTTTGGAAAATTAATGATGTTTTTCGTATTAATTAGAGAGAGTTTTTTACTTTGAAACAAAATCATAATTGGCAGTATTCTTTATATGTGTTTATGTGATACATATATGTACGTGTGTAGAGGGAAATAGTTTTATGAATTTTGAAATTGGGTCAAACTGGCCAAAATATGAATATGCATTTGCGATTGGGAACCTGTGGTATGCCAATTATGATTAGAACTTGTACTTTCAGAATTTGAGTCTAGGATGATTTATACTCCCATCCTATCCATAAGAAAGTTTAAAATTTTTACAAGAAACTCGTTTACAATTTTTCTCAGAAGTCCGTCGAAGGATCCGTTTTCTCGAAAAATGTGCTTGTATTAGTAAATTTTTTGTGAAATTAAGTTCCTGCGAATATTTCACAAATTTTCGAGAAGTTTCTCCCCGATGAAACTACTTCAAAATACATATCCCTACGGTTTGTACTAGTTAAACCATATTTAGAAAATATTGAAAATTATCACAGAATTCCAGTTAAGAATATTACAATTTCCTGAAAATTACATGATGTTAATAGCGCATCCTAGGTTTTTGGTGAGAAAGTTCTTGAATCTCAAAAACTATATTGAAATAACTTTTCGGCCAATTTTCAAATAAGTCTTAACTTGTTTGCAGAAACAAGAGCCACGAGGACACCAATTTTATAAAAATAGTTTAAATATGAATTTTCAGGAAATTGGAACTCAGGAAACTACATCAATATGTTCAATACATCAATGTTACAGTACACCTGAATCTAGATCTTAAATGGAAAAAAAAAATCGGCAAGAACCTCTTCAATAATATTTTATGATTTGAGAATATCAATGGAAAGTTCATGTTTTGGGAAGTTATTATTTTGATGATAATTCTCTTGGATGGAAAGAGAAAAAAATTGTATTTGTTCTAATTTGGTTTACTGTATTACAATCCGATCGCTAAAAAACAGTAAATAAAAGTTGTTTTCTCTTTAAAAATTAGATCCAAATTAGGTAAAGTGTTTATCCTTAATTTATGTAACTTTTTGAATTGATGATATATGTATATATACCATGTATATATAGATAGATTCTGTAAAAATGTATGAAGCTTTTCAACTTGTATGTACTCTGCTCAAGTTTAGCAGACTAATTCATCACCTTAATAAAATTAATTGAATTTTCACTATTTATTTGGTCGTTGACTGTTGTTTGACCAGAACCTTGCCCTCCATTTTAGTGACATTCAGTTGAATTAGTTTTTATCGAAATCTAAATACTTTTGAAGATCAGAGTGGTAAAACATGATTCCAGGAGTGAAAAATTAGAGCGATTGTAGTGTGATGGTGGCAGTTTTTTAACGGATACCAAAAACGGCAAACCAAAACTATTATTAAACCTATGTTAATTCACCGGTAGTGAAAGCTATTGAGAAAGAAAGCCATGATCAACGAAACACTAATCTAACCCGAACCCGTTGTATGACTACATTTTATGGATTTTCAAAATTGGTGACTAAATTATCGGAAAGTCAAAAGAACTTTCACCAAATTTTAATTTTTTAAACCTCAAATTCTCTTCGGTAAATGCCGATATAACTTCAGGATTTAAAAAAGGGAAGCTTTCAAAGTTTCACACCAAAAAAAAATGTTCAAAATTTTTCACTTCAAAACTGTAGTGTTATCAGAAACCTAATTTGGAATGGTAGGAAGGGTTTGAACTGAAATGGAAATCTTAAAATGTGGAAGAAAAAAGATTTGGTAGAATGTAGGGCTAGGGATTTAGATTAGAACTAAACCCGCAATAATTAGTTATCAAATTTCAAAATTTCTTAATTTTAATTTTTTTATTCCAAATTTAAAGGTAAAGTTCGATCTGACCCAACGGCCAATAGTATATGGCCAAATGCATTTACAAACGAATTTATTAACTAAAACTACCACGTACCACTAATTGGTTTATTTGAGTCTAGTCAAAAACTGTTTGGTCAACGGTGTAGTTATTTACTAGTAAGATATTTTCGAAGCATTTTTAGTACCAATATGCAATTCATATATAAAATATAAAGAAAAATACGTGAAATCACAAATTCTTCATTAAGGACCGAAAGTCATGTTTTAATTTTATGATCTTTATATTTTGAATGTGTGGCATTTGTAAAAAAAATAATTTTATTAAATATGATTTTTTTATTTTATTATTGTTGTGTTTTAAGATACAGGGCGTATTAATATTTAAAAATGGCACGCACGTGTCGTATTTATTGCTAAAGAAAGAAACACATCTTCCAAAAATTATAGAATTGGGCTCATTTTATAGATAAATGAATAGCTGCCAAAATGTCCTTTTTGACTTTTCTCCGATGTGCATATTTGTTTATCTTTTCTCTCATTTAGTTCTGTTAGACCTCCTAAAAATCAGCATAAAATCTTGCTTCGTTTTCTTGTAAAATAATCTTAAAAACAACAAATCTGTGCTACACATACAAAACATAAAAATCATAAAATTAAAACATGACTTTCAAAATTTGTGGTTTGATCGATCATTCCATTTGAAACTTGCAACAGCCGCGCCTCAAACTTTTCAAACCCCATTTTATTTTGTGCTTTAAATGCAATTTCCAAAACGTTAGATCCAATATTTTTCTGAGCCTTCTCGTACCCACACCGCTGCCTCAAACTTTGGGTTGTAGATCTATTTTGAAGTCGAATTGCGCTTGAAAGGTAACAAACCAATCTTTAGACCGACACCACGAATCTTTAGACCAACATCCGTGTATTTCTAATTTCTCCTATTACACCTCTGAAAATTTCCAAATAATACTAAACATTGAGAAAATTCTTCATTTGGGACGCCCTCATTTCTCACAAAGAAAACGGAACTGAAGAACAATAGTACCATTGGATAGTATACTATGTTTGCGCTATTCAATAAAGGATTTATCGTCCGCAATGAAATGGAGGAGATTTTAAAAAAATAAAAATTTTAAATTGATGTTGCATAAACTAGAGATGTAGAGCTTCAGAACATTTGAACATTGTATAAGTTGATTGTACATAATCATCACTTCTTTTTTAGTTTAAAGTGCTTAATTGGGTCTTTGAAAAATGGCATTTTTAGTGATAAATATGAAAATGATTAATTTTACTCTAAAAAGACCTCCGTTTATCTGCAAACGTTGATACTACTTGTGATTTTCGTAAATCAACGTGTTTGAAAATTATACCAATTGGTTTAGAAATTATTGTTGTGATCCATTATCATGTCACAGAAAGACGATACAACAAAGTTTAAGTTTAATCACGAGCAATTTTTTGTTAATTCACAAAAACTTAAATTTAGTAGTTGGAAAATATTTGTGTACAAATTATCATTCTGTGATTGCTCTAGATAAATTTTTCCCCGCTCTAAATATTCAAAACCCTAATTTAGCTAAACAGTCTAATGATGAAAAACCAAAACGATTATTTACTACTAATGTGTACAGTGAACGAAAAATTATCCGATAAATATAATATAATAAATATGAAAGCAGAGAATACTGAAGAGTAATTGAGGGAGGATGCTTACTCTATTACCCGATTCTTAGTCGATGAATGGAAACAATTATTAAAAGACCATGAGATATTTCGTATCTTCCAGTTAAATAAAAAAGCTTCCAATGTTGTAGATGAAGAGTTAGTAAATTCCGTAATTATTTTCCCAAATTTGCCGAACTCAGGCCTAAAAACTGTATCATAGATTTGGAACACATAATTCATTTGTAATACATCAAAATGTTATGTTACTTTTAGATGCGATTGATATAAACGATTAGAAAAACTTTTAGAATTCTTTGGTTTGGTCCATAAACGATCAAAATTGTATGTATAGCTTATGCTTAAGTTATCCAGGAAAAAACAAATTAAAACTTTGTATAACAGAACCTTATTTACAATTGGTAAACATTTAATACAAAAGGTGGAAAAGTACGGATCGATCAACTCTGGAAACTAAAGAGCAAACAAAATATAAATTTCAGAAGAGAAGATTTTGAATTGCTAAAAAAAACATCAATATTATTAATAACCTTTAAAGTTAGACAATTAGATAACAATTTAGAAGGTGGACAAAAAATCAAGTAGTGTAAGATTTCATTCCCATATCATTCTACTACTGCAGTTAAAGTTTTTTGCCAAACATTTATAACCTATTTTGCCTCTTGTTCCCCCAAAAATTGTTTATTTTTCTGATGAAGCTGTAACACATTTTAAAAATCGAAAATATTTCATTAATTTGAAGCCCATTTCTTTGCTATGACACATGGAAAAGGTCCTTGTGATGGTATTGGTGTTACCACCAAAAGAATAATTTACATAGTATGATTATTTTTGGTATAACGTTATACTTCGAAATCTAAATGAGTACCTTAAGCGAAAAAAACAAATAAAGGTGTACATTCGAGCATGAATCTTGAGAACTGAGTCCTGCACGCGATTCGTTAGTAATTATATTTAAAAGCGCAAAATTAGATCTATCCAACAGCATTATGGTTCTTCAAATACTATCTCTCTAGGAAGTGAGAGCGTTTTAAATACTGAATTTTCTCAGTTTATGGTATTACTTGGAAATTTCCAGAGTGTAATAATATAATTTAGAAACAAACGAATGATATCTGTGGTCACAAGGCGTAACCGCTTAAGTCAAATTTGATAATTTGTCTAGAGACGTAGAAAAAGTTGAATATTAAATTCATTTTCGTTTTTTCCGACTAAAGCTACTACGGCTTGCGACCACAGCATTTGGCCACAAGGTTTACCACTTAAGTCAATCATTTAGTGAAGTTAGAAAAGAGCTAGAAAACGTTACACACTGAAAATTATTTTTATCTTAAGTCGACTTAAGCGGTTATGCCTTGTGACCACAGATATCAAATTAAAGGTTGGCTGGTTACCTTTCAAATACTTCTAATTTGAAAACGAGATCTACAGAACCGTCGAAGTTATAAAAAAAAAATAGTGAGAGATATTTTAGCAAATTTGAAAGTTTGAGGCAGTGATGTGGGCCAGAGAGAGCTGAAAAATATAAAGGGTATTAATAATCTTCTTATAAATCTATTTACGAATCATTTTATAATTCTATTAAATCACAGTTTACATAATTATTTAACAATCTTTATCCAAAAATATATAAAATGTCGCACTTCACCATATAGAAGAACATAAAATGATCTCTCATTATTGTCCATTTTGCTTTACTCTTTTTCTATTTCATATTAAATTCCAATAGGAATTGTGAAAATGAGACAGATAATATTCAGAATCAAACGAATAATTTTGCTTTCAGCTTTTTTTTTTTTTTTTTTTTTTTTTTTTTTTTAAACTATGCAATCTTTTCTGGGGCTCAAGGCACTCCCAACTCTTTCGCAGTTAATTTTACCGTCCTACTTTACGCAGTATTAGCCAAATCGAGGACGTACGGCTATAGACCCGCTTTGTATAAACCACCTGCACATTGCATTGCTTCATGCCAACCTATAGTGCTGACATGAAAGGTGGGTCGGCCCATGGATTCTGCACTCTCAACAGGGGGTCATAGTTGTGTTCATCGTCATCACCGATCGTAATCAGATGATGAAAAATCCCTTTTGCATCCCGCCCCTATCGGGATTCGAACCCGGTACCTCCCGATCCAAACGCCGCAGCTTTAACCACTGCGCCGTTTGCTCGGTTGCTTTCAGCTTTGATAGACATCTTTTGTTTTTTTTTTTTTTTTTTTTTTAAATTTTAGTAAAGAATGTCCCTTTAAGCAAAACAGAGGAAAAGAGTTTCGCAAACAACAATATTGAACTGTCACCTGACATGGCTTGTTACTAACATCTGGCGTGCAGTGTAACAATTTCAGTTGTAATTTTTGTTTTTTATGAAATAAATGATTTAATTTACAATATTGACATAATTTAATGAAAATAAATTGTTATACACTTTCATGTGCATCTTTTAAAGAAAATGTAATGCTTGATGCTAATTTGCAATTTATAAGGTGATGTGCCTCCATTGCTATCGTCCAATAATGTAAACAAAAGCTTGACGGCTTCCAGATTTTGACCTTTTCCTCCGACTAAGCCAACAAAATAATTTCGCGGTATCTTTTTGCAAAATATTTATTCTTTCTCCTCTCCATTCCAAGTGATTTTATTTTGTTTGAAGGGTTGGGAGACTTGCTTCGCGTCGCGAATCAAACTCCTCTTCTCACAAAATACAAGTTCATTTTTAAGACTTGCTCCCAATTAGCTATTATTTGGTTAATATTTTTGTCTGTTATGAGAATGAAAACTCAAATACCAATGGCGAACGAGAAAAATGTAATTGCATATAATAAAAAGCTTACGTATAGCAAAGATACGAAAAGAATTTTGTTTGGTTCAAACGAATTATTTTATGTTTATGCTCTGTTTATGCATGTTTTTAAGACCGAAAACTTTACAATTTTCTACTTTAATGATTCTAATTGTTGCAATAGTTGTAATATGACACTTTAGATCATCAAAATTCCAGGCTTAAGTGTATCATAAAATAATAACAAAAGAGATCAATCGCTTATCTTCTGTACTGAAGTTAATAAGTCGAGCCGAAAACATCTTAGATTTTAATAATCAACGATTTCATAAAATGATACATTTCAAAATTAAAATTAATTTGAAATTTGAAATTTTGTAAAATCAATATATCAAAATTTCTTTTCCTTCGCCATCAAAATTTGTTCAATGGTTGATAAACGTAACTTTACTTAGGACAAAATTACGAATTTGCGGAAACTCAGTGGTTCTAATAATATTCGTAAGAAACAGTTTCTTTCCGAAGAGTTTAAGGATTTTGAAGTATACCCAAATCACAAAGTGTTTGAGGAATTTTTTAATTTTTTAGAAATTTTTGGAATTTTAAAGTATTTGCAGAAATAATTTAAAGGTTTTGTAGGATTAGAAGAAGATTCAAAAATTTAATAATTTTAACGGTTTCAAGATTTTGAATATTTAAAGAATTTGAAGAATCTCAACAAATTAAAGAGGCGAAATAGTTACTCAAGTATTTGGTTTGACCAACGTAGGAATTCGCTGAATTAACTAAAATGACGAAATAAATGCCAGATTTACAAAGTTTGATAGTTTTTGACTAAAATTTGAATAATTTCGTATATAAAATAAATTTCCAGAATTTCGAAATATATGGGTAGGAAGATTTCAAATATTTGAAAAACTGAATCTGTCCACTTAAAGAATTGGCGCAGATTTGTTAAGGTGGATAAAAATTTAATGATTATATTAAAAATAAAACTTTTGCAAATTTCTAGTTTGAAATATTAAACTTTAACTTTACATGTACCACTTGTTAGGAAACAAATTAAAAAAATATTATTATAACTTGCTAATAAATTTATGAATTTTTCAATTTGTTTCCATACAAAAAAAAATAAAAAATCGACGGTATTGTATACATACGAGGAAACGAAATAACTTAAAGTAACTTCTATAAAGTTAGTTTCATGCACAAATTCTTAACTCTTTATGGCAAAACTAACCAAATAAATTTATAAAAAGGTTAAAATAAAAATTAGGAATGAGAGAATAACAAGTGGCTGTGTAAAAAACTTCTGTACGATATTGGATTATAGTGCTCAAGACGCAATATGAGAAGAAAATATTGCGCCTAAGTCAATCATAAAATTTTTTTTTTCGTTTTATGACATTTTTTATTTTATTTTTTATCTATTTTTACGATAACACAATAAAATTATAAATATTCCAATTACAATATTTCTCTTATCTATGTGATAGGATGCTAACCCCGAGGGGGAAGAGAGGGGAAGCATATAACAAGGAGATAAACTTATAGATTTTTTTTTTTTTTTTTGTGAAATAAAACAACAGCAAAAAAAAACTTGTAAATGATTTTATTTTACGTTACAGCAATGTCATCGTTATTTTCTGCCTTCTGGTTCAGAATCTAAATGAGCGGAGGGGGGATTGGAAAGGGGATATAACAAATATTTTGTTAAGATAATTAGTAATTTTTACAGATAGAATGTAGTTTATGGTATGCAGAGAGTATATAGATTTTAAGTGGTTTACCTTAATTTGGGTTGTACTAGGTAGTCATTACACTAAAGAAAAATGTTGATGAGGGGAATTTACTTATCTATACCTTGTAAGCAGGTAAAGAGACGTTTAGGCAAGGGAAACAAAATTTATTCAATCCTTAATAATTCGATAAAGTAGAAGATAACCTTTAAAAACGTAAAAATAAATTCCTAGTACAGAGCTTTTACAATTTATTGTTCTTAGTTTCACTCAGTTTTTATCTCTTTTGGTAAAGAGTAAAAAATCATTGAAAAGTTCGTTGAAATAATATTGACTATTACTTATTTTTCATTTTAAAGATAATCATAAAAGCTCACAAACGATTAAATGGCTTTAATTTTTAAATAATAAAATTAAAATAAGGAAAGCTATCCATAAAATATTTATTGCGTTCCAAAATTTATAGTTAAAAACAGCTTTACGGAATACAATTATTATTAAAAGTTATAATCATAAAAGCTCAGCATAAAATGTTTAAGATGGTTCAAAATTAATAGTAAGGTTTTATAATATTAAGCTTTATGAAAAAGCTCATTTCATTCTAGCTTTACGTATTATGTTTTCGTTAAGAATTTCCCAACTTAAGAAAGGAATTGTAAGTTTAAAAATAATTTAAAAAATAAAACTTACAAAAGCTCAACATTTCAAAAATTTTATTGGCAGAAAGCTTTAGTCAATTAAAAGTTGTTTTATATATTTTTCCAAAAAATGAAATCCGAAAAGCTCTCCAATTAATATTTAAAGTTTTATTTTTTTCAAAACCGAGATTCAAAAATTGCTTATTATATTTGAGCTTTCATTATGCTTTTAAAACAATGTAATAACTTTCCACAATTAAATGCTTTTTTTCAACAAAACAAAGGTGAAAGACTAAATTTTAAGCTTTTATTAAATTATTGTAAAGCAAAATTATTAAAATGGTGTAGTGATTAGTGGTGTAGTTCATTAAAGTGGTGTAGTTTTTAGAGCCAATTTACTGAGTCTGTCATCGGTCTAGCGTGAATTACGCTTTAGAGCATAAGACATCATCGACCTTTAAGTCCCGATGGAGGTTTTCATTTCTACGGTATACCATAGGTACATACTGGTTTAACGGCACAGAAACAATTTATTATGTATGGATAGTTCAGAGTGTCTACCTATGAGCGGACACATTTTCTTGCACTTCTTGGTCAGCTCCTTCTTTTTCTTTTTGGCATGTTCTTTACATTTTATCTTGGTATCTAACGTCAAGCAACTTGTTTGGTTTTATTAGTATAATTGATATGCACAGATTTGGTTTCATTGAGTTTGATTCTCCGTTTTTTCATCCAGTTGCTGACTGTATTAATCGATGTTCCCTATTGCCAAAAGCAGTATCATCAGTATAAGCTGCCATGGTTGAATGTTTTTTTGGTGGTACGTCCCGAGTAACAGGAGGTACAAGATGGTGTCTAATGCGCTACCCTGCGGTACTCCTGCTGAAATTTTCTTCAGGTCTAAGTATTCTTCTTCGTGTGTTGTCTCGTGCCTCGTGCCTGTTTTATTCTGAACTGTTCTGATGAGATTTCAGTTTTTTACACCGGTTAATAAGCACGGTTTTATTTTCTGTATTTCGAATTGCCATAAGCTCTCTTACTTCAGGTGGATAATTTTTACTACTGATGCTTTTTACATATTATTGCATATTTTCTATTAGCCTTTCTTTTTCCTCTTCGATGTGTATGGTGTTCCTTATTGGCACTTGAAGATCTATATTTTGCTACAACAGTTCATGAAAAAGGTTCCAATTAGTATTCTTATTAGAGAGACTTGCACCGATTTCTTTTTTAATTATTGTTTCACTGACTGTCATAATAAAAGGAGAGTGATCCGAAGTAAGCTTTTCATTATTTTCTAGGTGAATAAAGTTATAAGATATTCCCTTTATTACTAGTGTTTTGGTGCCCAGTAAATTGGTGAGCCAGCAGCATTTAAATATTTTTCCTGCCTCGAACAGCTCTCTTCCATTTGGTGTTTTAACTCTGGAACCCCAGAGTGAAGTGAGTTAAGGGGAGGCGTTGGATGCATTTGAAAATTATTATTTTTATTTTCTAGTCGCTTTAGGTAACGATGATGCCAGGTTTCTCAATTGATCAATCAGTTTATTTGTCTCAGACTGCTCATCAAGTTTTTTATTTAGAGCCTCTATGAATTTCGAGACATATCTTAAAATTTAGCCGTCGTTGTTATCTTTGGATTTGCCTCCTAACCTTCAGTGACTTGTGACATAAGTTTCTTTCCATCACATCCAGCCACACGCCCATAGTATCTTTGAGTATGATTGAAGCCCTGACATTTTTTGCGCTCAATTATCAGCAGTGACTTTTTTATGACTCAATTCTGAATTTCGTATTTTGAATTGACCGAGTGTCATGTTTTTTTGGATATTTTCCCCATTGCCAAACGTTAGCATGAAAAGAGGCAGTCCTTGTTTTGTGAGGACACTGTCGGCTTTATTATTTAAAGTTCTCTCTTTCTTGATGATCTATACAGCATCCTTAGGTCAAAACCTTTATTCTGCAACTCTCCGATTTTGTTGTTACTCTCGTATGTTGGATGTAACCCTATAGCCATAACATTAATTGGTCTTTCGTGCTTCTCTTCACAAGTATTCCACTGAACTGTCTCAACGTTAAGCTTCATAGTTAGTTTTCTATATCTGAGTCTGGGACATTTACCTTCCGTATATCGTTATTTAGTGCTACCAGTGCCACCCTTTGATACTCGGATAGTCGGTATTAACTAGGTTAATAGGTTGAGGCTTTAATTGTTTCTCTTAGTTTGATCTTCCCTGTTGTGCCGAGTTGATAAGTTACTTCATGTTTGCTTTGTTCTCTCAACATATTCTAGTGAATATTTTGATTTTCTTTTCTTTCCTGGATTGCTATTCTTCATGATCCAATCAGATTCTCTTGCCACTTCCTCTGCTTCAGTACCTTCAATGTTTAATGTGATGGTGTTTTCTTACCGCTGGTGTCGTGGGTTCGGTCAGATCCTGTTTCTCTTTCGAGTTATTCTTCGTCTGTGTGATATCCACCACAGACTTGTTATTTCCATGGATGCTGATTCGATCTCCCATTTCAGATCTTCATTGTCTCTCTTTGGTAAGATAATTCGTTACTCAGCTTTAAAACTATTTCTTCTAGGCTTTTTAACTGCGCATGAAGTGGTTTTTCGCTTTCGCCAGTTGAATTAGTTGTAGGAGAAGAAAAAATCGAATTAGTATCTCAGTTACCCTTAGAAATGTTCATTTTCTCTTGTTATGTTTACTGCTACAGTGCTACTGCAGCTACTGCTATTCATATATGTTCATTTTACAAATATTCTCAAATTAAACGTTTTTAAAGAAAGTTGAGCAAAACAGGTAATTTTCGAGAAATCCTTCCAACATTTTGTAGAGATTTTAAGCTTTGTGAATTGTGAAAGCCAAACATGGCTTGGATGTTTATCATCGATAGTAGAAGCTTTGATTTATTTAATTACCTATCAACATTTTAAAACTTTTAAGTTCTTATTAGAAGATGTTTGCTCATTAAGTAGTGTGCTAAGAGTGAAATTGTATTTTAGATAAATAAAAATATAAAACCTTAAAAGCTTAGAAGCTCCGGAAAATTGTACCTGAATCGGCCTTTAAAAAAGCTCTAGCTAATTCTAACATTTATTTATTGTAATTTCTGAAAATTACTAACAAAAAAGCGGTCGCAGATATTATAAACAAGCCTGGAAGACAAATAGTAATTGTTATTGGATTCATAATAGGCAGATACTATTGTACATAGGCACAGTGTGATATTCCTATTTGGATTTTCAACGCACACACCTTATGTACACACACACACACACACACACACACGTCCTATATGTAGGAATCATGTTCTTAACTGAAATGTTATAAATCACCCCCTTCCCAAAAAATTATGTAACTATTGAACCTATATATCATCCTACACCCTGTCCAACTCCGATCCCTTTTTTTTTTTTTTTTTTAGTTTTACACAACAACCATAAATAATAGTTTTTCTCACCAAAAATTAATTCATTACCTTAAAATGTGTGTACATCTTGCCTACCATAAAAATTTAAAAAGTTTGTTGGTCCCCAAATTTTATAAATTTACGCAAAATTTATATAAACAAGACGTGTGACAATCTGACATACCAAACAAAACATAACAAAATACAGAGAAGAAAAAAAACTCCAGAAACGAAATGATTGACAGCCCCATATAAATTTATAATAATACTCTGCAGCTCCAGTATTTTGGCTTTGAATTTTTTATTTTTTTATTTTTTACGAAGCATAACATAAAATTTAATTTGATAACATTAAAATATGTATACACATCGTATTATGTATATATTTATGTACATAAATGAATAGGGAGTGCCTCGATCTATGTTGTGTATTATGACAAATGATTGATAGATTTTATGTTGTTAGTTGTGATATTAACGAAAGTTTATATTTAGATTTAGCTAGGGAGATCTTTGGAAGATTTCGAAATAATTTAATATTCTTATAATATCGGGTCCATCCATCTCAAATATGGGTGTATTCCCTTATGGATAAATACTTTTATTTTTTATTTTTATGCAACATGTGTAGGAGGTAGATATTAATAGCCTTTCACGTCATATCCTATATACGTAAGTGCGTGTACGAAGAAAGCCAGTTCACAATGCTCATAACCTTTCTTTTGTTTTAAATATGTTAAACGATTTTCAGTACTTAGGAATTTTATCACCATGGGCCTCGTTCAACACAAATTCATTTTTAACCTAATTACATTAAATTTTGTTTTTCTTTGTAAATATTTAAGTTTTTAAGATAAACAAAATTATATTAATTATTTAAAATAATTGAAAATGTTTGTTTGAAAAAAAAAAAAAAAATTGCGAAAACATAAAACAATTATGTTTAAAATTAAAAAAAAAAGATTTAATTATTTTTTCTATTTTTACGAAAATACATAAATGAATTAAAAAACTTAATTTTGTTTTCTAATTTATGTACAGAGCAAATTTATGGGGTCGCCGATTTGTCTTTTCAAAAAAAATGTATAAAACATTTTTGAAAAGACGAGAGGACGCCGGGATGATTGAATTTGGCTTAACTTTGTACTATATGCTTAAATATATGAAACACCCCTCAAAAATCAATCTCTGTTAATATCGATAATTTGACTCAATTAACAACAAAAAAGTCAGTATTTCTAATCAAAATCTATTTGAAAATGCCAAAATTGGAATTTACAATTAGAACAGCCTAATTTTGCGCCAATCTGCCCCACCGCAAATTGCCACCAAAATCCTTCTACTGAAAGCCTTTGTTTAAAACCGACCAAAGAGGTTTTGATCGAGCTTTGGATCTGGATTCGAATTTCGATAGAGATAAAAATTTACCATTTGAAATTTAAACAAAATATTTGAAAAGATATTATTTGCTTCATGAATAAAAGAGACCCCAATAAACATTTCGCACGGAAATCTGTGTGAAAGTCTGTAAGATAATAGCACATGGAATGCAGATTCCAGCCTGATTTTCCTAAAGAAAACTGCACGTTTCCCTCAAGAGATTGGACAATTTTTTCCAAGTGTTTCATTGTATTATCTATATAATATATTTGAATACCCTACTCCCATTGGAATTCTGTTTACTTTTGCCTTACAACTTTTAATCTTTTTCGTTGACAGTTCTTGGCTAGCTGAAACCCTGAAACCATTTTTTAATGAAATTTATAACGGGTCTAGATGTTAAGGTTATGGTTTTCATTACTACCTATTATTAGAAGTTTTAAAACTAATATCTTTAACCTTTTAACAATAAGTAAATTTTAGAATCTTACCTTCAAAAACATCGTCTTGCCCCTACTTTTTCACGATCGCACATACCTGTCTGTAATTAATAAGATATAATTAAACTTTTACCTTACATAGTTTGCAATGATTTTTACCAAATATTTTCCATGGCTTCATTTCCTCTGCATTTGGCTTCCATATCTTCAAATTTGGGCGTTTGAGGCGTTTGTGCATGGAATATCAAAATAAAGATTTTTGATTTCTTTTTTATTATCATTCCTAGCTAGTAGCTTTAATAATTTTTCTATCCTTCTCCTTCCAAATTAAGTTCTAAACTTTTCGAACCTAAGATTCCATATTTTGTGTTGGTTCTGACATTTTGCTGCCGAAAATAAAAGAAACGTATAAAAGTTAATACATTAAAGGTATATAAATTACATCAAAATTATTATGTAGTGAAAAAATTATATGTTGAATTAAATTAATGTTAAACTCCTTCATGACCTCTTCAAAAATCCCATCTGAGGTGCAGTAAATATTCAAATTGGAAGATTCTATTGGCGAAATAAAAAAGATTTGTCCGTTTGTTAAAAGTTTCCAACTACCAGTATATCACAATTGTTTTGTTTTTTAATGTGAAATGGGAAAATTTTGTTATCAATTCAACAAAATTTGTTTGGGGGCAATATTGAAAATAAACACTTTTTAAACCTCGCGACATAAACCATTTCCATCCAATTTTTTTTTTTTGTTATAAAGGATGGGATTTTTTTTAATTAATCGTTTCAAACATTGCATATGGTATGATGAGAGATATGGATTAGGTTATGGATATTGTACGATACCGAATGTTCACCATACAGTTGGAAAGCGCAAGACAGCAACAGAAAATGTCTTTAGTAAGGCTATTTTAGTTTCCCTTTTAAACATGACAAACCTCTGTAGCACAAAAAATAGTCTGAGTTCGGTTGCTTTCCATCTGTCTAAATCTTTCAATGATCTGGGCTTTCTGGCAAATTCCTTCAGTACATATTTTTTAATTTGATTCACCATAGAATCTTCTTCGATTTGGAACTGAAGCAGTGAAAATGTTTTTTTACAACTGTCCAATATCTCAAAGTCTAATGCATGTAATCCACTGGAAATTGAGATACACCACTCTTCGATCTATATAAATTCAGTTCACGCTACATTTAGTACAACCACGATATCCACTATGTCCCTTTTATAAAAGAGTCAGCACAAATTGCTTTTGTATGTCTATAGTATGCTTCCATCAAAAACACTTCATATGGATTTGACGAATATTCACTAATATTGGCCATAGCTGGCTACTGGAACCTTTCGCTAAAGGTAGGCCATCTATTCCAATGTTCACTTCCAATTCAGTTGTCGAGATTTTATCTGCATCTAGAAATTGTTTAATATTTCGTTCAATGCCAACCAACTAATGAAACGAAAACTGATTTTTTGGAGTTGATTTTAAGGTCCTGCAGTCCTTCGGCAATGATGGATGGTAATTTCTTAATAATTTCCTTTCAGGAACGGGGTCTGAAGGAAGGCATGCCTGGCTGATGCGTCCGCACACACTCACCTTCACACTTATTCAATGATGATTCGTCTGCTAATCTATTTTACTTCAGTTTACTATTATTTTCCAAACTATCAGCCAATAATAACAAACTATTCACTTCTTAACTTATTTTTTTACCCATTAAAATATTAGATTTTACCAATTTTGAATTGCAAACTACAAACAGATTTATATTTATATAAACGAGTGATTCCCCTAGAAAATAGTACCACTTAACAGTCAACAAAAATACAAAAAAAAAATGGAGGTGTGGCCAACACACGACTTTCTTTTACGAACAGAGAATTTTGAGAAATTTTATTTTTTTCTTAATTTTTTTTTTTTAATTTTTTTTTTTAATTTTTATTTTTATTTTTATTTGTTTTTAATTTTTGGAAACATTTTATTTTAGTAGTTTTTTGTAAACCTTATACTTTTTAAGATATTTGCAAAATAAATTATCTGGACCAAGAAAGTGGCCACTTCCGGTTGGCCGATTTGGAGTAAAATTCACTGGGACCTCCCAATTTATAAAAAAAGCTTAAATCTGAAGTTTCAGTTCGATTGGTTAAACCATCTGGGCTGTAGAGAGGACACAGACAGACTGACAGACTGACAGACTGATAGACTGACAGACAGACAGACAGACACCATTTCGAAACCCACTTTTTCGGACTCAGGGGACCTCAAAACAAATAAATCTCTAAAAATCACAAGGTCCAAAATTTTCATGATTACTATACTTTATTTTACTAGAGTAAAAGAAAGTAAAAATGGCGCGATTCAAATATTTTAATATGCGACGCAAGGACCAAACTACTTGCAGTGTTTTTTAAATAAATACAGGAAATACACCAAATAACAATTTTAAAGTAATTGACTATTTTACTAGTCCAGTAAATGAAGGGGGAAAAAAAGGCCAACCTATAGATTATTAGTTGCCATTTTTATTTGCTAGTTGATGAGTGGCATTTGGAACCCCCTTGAAAATGAGCCCGAGTTTCCGTGAAAATATTGTGTGACAGGGGGAGAAAATGGCCCTAAAAGACCCGGAAAATCGGTTTTCCGCCCAAAATAAGGCAGTTAGAGATTTTTTGTTCATGCAACATTAATATTTTTTGCAAAAAGTCATAGAAATATGCAAGTTTTTTACAAAATTTGAGATGGGGGGTGTTGGAAATACCTTATTTTCAATGTTTTGGACTGTGTAAACCAATTGTAGATGACACCACCACATTCTATCCACTGGCAAAATCCTAGGGGCCATAAATGAGAAACGCCGTAAACCATATAATTTTGAAGGATATTTATATTTCCGAGCGTTTTGTTTTTCTCGCAAATGAGGCCTCAAGCTATACCTATTAGGAAAGCAGACCATAAGATTAATCAAAGCAGGATGGACCCCACCAATTTACCAGAAACTAGCGACAATCAGTTTTGCACATGTGGCAAAGTATTGAAGTTCATTAGGTTTTTCCTAACGAAAATTAAAAATCTCTAAAGTGTGAAGAATATTTACCCATAATACTCAACAACAATTTCTTGCAGATTCTCGACAAATTTTTGCAAATTTTTTTACAACCATCTGGATCGAGGTTTTTGGAATAAAGAGTTATAAAGTTTCTTTAAATTTCATTTATTATAGAAAAATATATAAAAATACATTGAAATTATGACATAAACCTGTAAATCACCAGTCCCCGTCATAGGAGTCCAATAATAATTCTTGGTCATCAATGTCGCCCTCGCCAACAACTTAATCTGGTTCTAGAGTTTCCTCTAGTTGTACCTCTTCGGGTAACGTATCTTGGCTGTCTTTATAATTCGAACACTAGCGGGACTCACATGAACCACAAATAGATGAGCATGGTAGCCCTGCTTTCTTGCATGAACGTGTTCCCTTATATTTTTTCTTACATTGACAAAATATCATCTTTAAGGGTTCCGGAACCGCTGGGTCTTTAGTGGTTTGGACCGGCATGAGTGTACCCTCTACACGTTTCCATCCCCATTTTTCTGGTGACAGTTCGTTTCCGAGCCACTGCTGGACTTGCAGATATACCCGATAAAGGTGTTGCCTTGCAGCTTCAGGTGTGGATGGCAAGGTTGCTAGTTTGAGCGCGGTTTGGTTTCTGTTTCTGTCTCTGGTGAATCGCTTGAAAATCTCGTATCTAATTTTTGTCAAGGTTTGTGTATCATCATCACTGTACATCGACGCAATGACAGTTTGCCCGTCCTGAAATACGGTCTCGTGGGGAAGATTATGGTTTTTAAAACTTTCAATGCCCGCTTCCAGTTCCGTGTCTCTGTTCTTCGTTACCTCTCCCTCTAATTTGTCGACTATTGACGTTTTTCCTTTCGCGAAAAAGCATAAGTTGTATCGCTTCCCGAAATCGCATGGAGATATAAAATATTGTCTCTAACGAAGGGCCGTGCATCCAAGCTCTTGGAAGAAAACATTTGCTGGGGGTTTTTTCCCTTTCCAGGCTTCAAGAAATAAATTGTTTGATCTTTTGGGATTAGGGGTGTTATCAGTACAAGGATGTCAATATCCTCTGCCACTACTACAACTGGCGTGCCGTTGACAGCATATTTCTGCAACGCCATATGTACGATCAACGAGTCTGCATCGTCTACTGCTTGTCTAACGGAAATGCCATTCTCTTCCAGAACACCCTTAAAATACTGAATGAAGCGAATTTTGTTGTTATTAAAAACAACGAAACAACGAACCTTATGTCAGGGCATGACATGTTGTTTGCACGTCGCAAACGTTCTGACCCTTTTAGACTATCGCGATTGCATTCAAAGCCATCGAAAAACCACTGTGACTTCCCGGGAATAATTATATCTTAAATGTTTTACATATCTGCCGAAAATTTCAACAAATAATTCCTTTCCCGTCCAGGGTACCCGATGTATCAACATTCCCCCGTCGACAACGTGAATACATTTAGTCTTGTCATTATTCGCGGTTTCTGGTGAGAATATCTTTATTAGAGCCGATTTAGCGGTTTTCCGTAACATACCATTGTCAAATATGCTCAATGGAAATGGAGCTAGTTTATAATCAAAATATTTTTCTAGCTTATTGGGGGACTTTTCTTGGGTCAGGCAAATTCTCTGGAAAATTAACAAGGGATCTACTGTTATAACTTCATCCTAAACTTTTATCGAAGACGTTTTATTTATAAGAGGTACTACGCGATACTTGCGTGTAAATGAAATAGCATGAAACCTCTTGTCTTGCACTTGATTAAAGAAACTATTTGTTCCAACCACAAAAGCTTCGTGACAATTAACTTCTTTCCCAGCAACGAGCCCGGTGGACAAGGAAATAAGTTCTTATGTATGTGGGAACGGGTTGCGTATTTCAATCCACCCCTTTAACTTAGCCAAGTCTTCATAATCGCGATCTATCCGGCTGTCTGGGGCATCTACATGCTGGTCACTGGAGTTGAAACGGACCCCGCAAAACTCCTCCATTTGATTACAAATATCCACCATGTTTTCGAGGTAGTTCTCATGTCCCGTACATACAAATGCGCCGACCGTGCGTAGTTGAAATGACCGGCCGCAGGGAAATAGGGAAGCATTTGCTCGATACATTTCAACTGAGAAATCAAATCACCCATTTTTTCGGATTTAAGAAAACACTTTGCTATTTGAAACATCCACAACTTGACTGTTTTTCCTCGCCCCTCAATTTCATTCATTTTAATTATAAATGTTTCGACATCCCTGTAATCGATAGTATCAATATTTGTGAGGTAATCTTTCATGTCTATCTTCTCAGTAGGTGAAAATTCTATTTCGTTAAATATCCATTCGCATAAAGCAGCAAAAACAAGTGAATGAGCTCGCATCGCACGGTGATACGTGTGTCCGTAGAGCATTTTCTTGGACGTTCCAGCAGCGTAACAAATACTCATTTTCACAGTTACGGTAATGGCATCATCCCCAGAAACATCTTCCTTACAAAGGAAACACACCGGTGTAGCGGAGTTAACCTCCATTTTTCTATAACAAGAAAAGTAGACCAAGATTTGAGTCAGAATTGTTACTTGTAAACAAATGTTCTTGAATAAACACAACATAAACAAATGCTCACCTTTTGCTCCAATTTGACAAGATTTGAATCTTCACTTTCTATATTTTAGGTTGGTGATGTAAGTTAATTTAAACGAAAAACCTCAAAATTTGTTCAATATTCTTGACTTTTATCACTCTTTTTTTTCTATAATTGACTATAATATTTATCAAAATAATGAAAGAAAATCAACGCATTTAATATGTCCAAACATTAACCAACCAAATGCTACTGTGGTCGCATGGACTGTAGCAGACGACACGAGCGCCGCTTAGAGCACACATGCGACGAACGACGGAAAAAATGATAGTAATGAAATTATAGCATTACATTTAGAGACCCGGGTTTTCCCCACGTATAAATGAGATGGCTTTATATACATTCATGGAAAGGTGAGAATTCACCCTTTACACTAGAGCACTAGAGCACGCGTTTTTCAAATTTCTAGGAAAATCGCCGATTTTGTGAAAAAAAAAAAAATTGCACAGCCGAAAAGTAGACGTTCTTAACAGCAAAAAATTGGGATTCAACAAACAAAGTTTTAATCAAAATGCAAGAAAATTAGGTTATACAAATTTCACAGATGACAAAGGACCTTCTCTGAGTACTCCACCCCCCCTTCCTTTTTTCGATACAGCTAAAGATTAAAAACGTAATTCGAGTCACCGGATATGGTAGCGGTAGATTTCCCCTTCCAGAAGAACTTTGAATAATGACAAAATTGGCGAATATATAAAAATTTGTATTGTAGGGATTAGAATATTGTTACGTTTATGCTTTGTCAAATAAAGTTCGTATCACTGGATTGTGAATAATACAAAATCAATTTAATTTATCACTAACGAATTTATTTATTTCACAAAATTTATTACAACACAGTTTATTAATAAAAATTCACAAAATCACTTTATATAAATTTTTCTTAAATTTTACTGTACACTTATAATTTTTATTTCGCACAAAAACACTTTTCAATTCCTTTTTAATCTTTACTCTATCGCTTACCAAATATTACTAATCCAATTCGATCTCCTTTGCCTTTTTATATACACAAACCAAACTTCTCGAAAATTCATGACTTTTCCAGTTAGAATAGCGTAGAAACATTACGTAACAAATTTATCATGGAAAATACTATTTTAGTACAGTTAAACATTCAGCTATTAATTTAACTTATTCTATAACACACTAGGTGTCACCGTTACAATATGTATGTGTAATATCCTAAATGCTACAACCTTCAACACAAATTTTTTGCGAAAAAAGCAAAAACAATATTGTAACGGTGACACCTAGTGTGTAATAGAATAAGTTAAAATTATTAGCTCAATGTTAAACTGTACTAAAATGAATTTTCCATGATAAAAATTGTTCTAAATGTTTCTAGACTATTCTAACTGGAAAAGTAATGAGCTTTCGAGAAGTTTGGTTTGTGTATATAAAAAGGAGAACAAGATCGAATTGGATTATTCGAATTTGGAACGCGATACTTGTAAACTTGTAAGGATTAGTAGTATTTGGAAAGCGACAATGTGAAGATTAAAAAGTAATTAAAAAGTGATTTAAAAAATGTTTGAGTGGAAATAAAAATTATAAGTGTACAGTAAAATTTGAGAATAATTCATATTTATGTATAAAGTGATTTTGTGAATTTTTATTAATAAACTGTGTTGTAATAAATAATTCTTGTGGGAAATAAATAAATTCGTTGGTGATAAATTAAATTGATTTTGTATTATTCACAATCCAGTGATACGAACCTTAATTGACATAGCAAAAACGTAACAATATAAATGAGAAATGAGCGGAAAATACAAAAACAACAAATGACAACTAGATGTAGGAGATTAAACAAAAAAGACAAAGTGAAAACGGTAGATAATTTCGCAGTCGATAGAGGGTACCCAATACATTCAAACTGCAACACTTCATTTTAAGAAAAATATTGTATCTGAAAATTTATTTTGTATTAAAAATTTGAAAATGAAACGATTTTTGCAGCCTTTCAGCCTCGCTGGACAATGTTTAAGGACTTATAGATTTTATAAAGCATAGGACGGCCAGATTTCCTTATTGCAATATTCAAGGCATATCGATTATACATTCATAAATATTACCAGCCTGAAACTTTCTGTTTATTCCGGTTTGGTCAGATTAATTACATTTCAGCAATTTTGAAAAACAAAAATGAGTTAGACAAAACGTTATTGCCATTTTCACATTGGTTAAAATTTTCTGGTGTCGAGAATTACTTAAGAAACTACATGAAATGAGCGGTTTAATTTTTGTGTATTGGTAAAAAATATGAAGGCTTTCGAGGAGAAACTGCGAAATTTCTTTAATGGAACCCCACAATGTTCAAACAAATTGAAAAGTTGGTTTCACTCCCTAAATGTGTTAAGTTTCATTTGTTTTCTCTATTGCTGGACCACCTCACTCTTTTGGGGGATATTTTATCAGCTTCATTCCATTCTTCTTATGTCATTTAGTGTTTTCCTTGAGTTCTCTGAATTCGATCTCAATGCCTGAATGGAGCGACCGATGCATTCCAGATCTTATGAAGCTTTGTTGATCCGCTGATTGATTTCATTTGTACAAACTAAGTTTAGGTTAGATCTCCAACGCTAAAATCATTATCTTTTGATGTGGAAAGTTGTTTTTTTTCCAAATGAGCTTAGCGAAAATCGGGTAGCGGTAAAAATCAAGCAAATCACAAGTATTTACTCGGACATTCACTATCTTCAACCGAGAAGAAGCTATTGGTTCCTTCTTCCTACAATGCTTCCTGTTAGTGATAAAGCGGTTGGAGGCCGTTCCTCGTTTCGGTGTTAGCTTCTGACCTTAATTACCATTAACTATTTAGAATTTCGATTTGGAACGCTCTAATAAAACAAATCTACATAAACAAATTAAACGTCACCGTGTAACTGTTGGAAATATTACTGGTAGGAGGGTAAGGTTAACCGATTAATTTAAACTTTTTTGATACAACTTATACAATTTGTGCAGAATTATTTCTTTAATTTTGTGAAAAAATTGTCACAAAAATTATGTTCTGCAAGTAAATTCCTAACCTACTGTGCCTCAATTGCACAGCAAGTTGTAATTCATTACAATTTTAATTGCATCTGCTAGGGTTACCTCTGCTGGTCGATTATCTCTTATATTTCGAGTTTTAGGTGTCTCAATTTCCGGATTTAGTTGGTATTACAGCTTTTATTTTGTATAATAGAATTGTCTTAATAGACATCATATTACCGACTTACAGGTACAGCGAGATTTTCAAGATTTTATGTGATTTTATAAGTTTTTCAACTTACTTATGGTTTGTTTGGCCTTTAGATATTCTTCAAGATTTCGATATTTTCCGAGTTAATTTTTAGAATAATCTAGATATTTGGGTTTGGATAGTAGTAAGTTGCACGTTTCCAGATCATTCGAGGTTTTCTAGTAACTTTTGCGAGGAAGAGTTTTCTTTTCTTTTGAATTGCCTTGAGATTTTCAAATAATTCTAAGAATCTAAATTTCTTCGAAATTATCGGGAATATTCCATTTTTTTTAGAATATCTCGATTATTCTAGAACTCTAAGATTATTCCAACTTTTCGAAATTATTCATGTCTATTCGAGTTTCTCGCTTAATTTTGAAATGCGTTATGGAGTTGCGATATTTTGTGGGACTTTCCGAGGTTTTCTTAGTTTATTTTTGAATGTTATTCGAGATTTTCGATATTATTCGAGTTTAACTTGGAATTGAATTACGAGTAGGCAACGAATTAGCTTTCAGGGAAGAGATTCTTGAAATTTAATGGTTTTGAATTTATGTAGATTTCCAGATTTAAATACCCGTTGTTAGTGTAGCTTAAAATTGAAGTTATTCGAATTATCGTCGTTGTTGTATTTTCGAAATTATTTATGCCATGATATTTTTTGGAATATTG
Source organism: Tipula vernalis (assembly GCA_958295665.1). NCBI lineage: Eukaryota > Metazoa > Arthropoda > Insecta > Diptera > Tipulidae > Tipula > Tipula vernalis. The sequence goes on from OY282560.1 coordinate 19,127,924, forward strand.
TTAAGTTTTCCTGGAATATTCGAAATTTTCTGTAAATATCGAGATTATTCTAAATATAATTTGACTGCTTGGTTTCGAGATTATTCGATACTTTCGAGATTATAGCTGAAGATTGTTCATCGACGTTAATCGGGTAAAATTCAATAATATAATTATTTTCCTCGGCCAGGGTAGGGTTTCGATTTGCAGAGGATTTGTAGCAGGGTGCCAAGAAAACCGAGGATAAGATTCTAGGTGTTGTTAAAAACAAATTTTTGAACCACTTGAGTTCAAAAGTAACCACGGATCTGACAAAGGCTTTTACAACCCGAAAATTTTTTATGGATATTCTCTTTTACCCAGGATCATAAGTCAAAACTAAAAACGGTATCTTCTTAAAAATTCGCAAATTGTTGTTAATTTCGAGGTTGTTTATGTTTACTTTCCCAAGAGTTACGCAAATATTCCCAAGATATTATGTTTACTTTCACCGAGTAACCCAAATAAAATCGGAGAGATGAGAGCCTTCCGTAAAATGTTACACTGTTTTTGAGCTTCCTTCGTGCAATAATACTTCCGTTAGAGCAGCTGATAGACCAGAGTGGAAATGTATTTTCCTTACAGGAATTGGGGTTTCATGTTAAATTTACTATCTTAGTCTTATGCTGTTATTGTTTATAGCTTGAAAAATATGATCAGTGTATAATTAGTTAAGAATGCCGTGGATTATTGTTGCTAATCGTTGCCCCTTTCTATCTTCTTATGTAGCAGTGCGGTAGGGCTTTAATTCAGTTTGAGACGTATCAACGACTACTTGGGAATTCCCGGCTTCCACTTTATGAAACTGGGGTGTCTATTTTCATCAACCACTTTTAAAAGTTATGTTATTATTCTGTGCTAATTAAAATTACCCCTAAATCACTGCTATGTTAATTTCTCTTATTAAGATTCAAACCAATTAATTTAGTATTGTTTTTGTATTTGTTTATTAAGATTCGAACCGACTCACTTAATATTGTATGACAGTTTTTATTGTTAAAAATTTTATTGTGAATTTGTCGTTATGGTAAATTTAATTTCTTACCTAAATTATACCATAATTAACAAACGCATAACCATAATATAATACCAATTAGATGTCGCGTCGATTTATATGACTCGTCATAAATAAAATTAATATAAATTGGGAAATAAAAAGTTTATTGGTCAGTTCTTTTCCAACCAAGCAACTAAATATTGTATTGTGAAATTTATGTATTGTGATAAAATTTTCAAAACAAGAATAATAAAAACCTAAAAAATAAAAGAAAAATTAATTAAACTTCAATTGTTTATTGTTTATTTTTTTTGAGTGCAAACATTTTATTAAAGTTTTTTACGAGAAAGTTTTGCTGCATTCGGATTATTCATCGGAATCACAACATTTATTGGTCCTTCGAGCCGGATTTCGATTTGGATTAAATCGACCGGTCACCATTTTGGAGAATAATCTACACCATACCTCGTGGAAAATTTGATGTTGGACGCCACATTGCCACAAACCATAAGTACCATTTTTATTTTTCTTCTTTTGAATATACCATTTTCCATTACCATATAAATTACCATTACATAGTTTTTACCTACCTTTACCTTAATTTCACATATTGTCTTGGAAAGTTGCTGTCTTTTCGCGACCCAGTAATTATTTAATTATCGACCCATTTATTATTGAAGTACATACCTAAAATTATATTAAGTTTTTTCAAACTAAAGTGAATTTAAACTATTGTGATAAAGTGAATTTAAAATTAAGGTGATCAAGGGATTTCAATTGTGCTTAAACCAAAAAGTGTACCGCGTTTACCACTGAAATAAAGGCAATATTTAAATATGCCATCGAAGGTCGAACCGTTTCTTAAGCGTCGTGAAATCACGTTGGCACAGATAAAAAAAATATTGGACTATGCCGAAAAGATTTCGGAAACATCGGACGTTATAAGCGTAAAGGCGCGGTTGGACAATCTCCAATCATTAATGAAATCATTTTCATCTGTTGAGGACGAAATATTCGCAAGGGATGCAGAAGTGGAGTCATTGGCGCTAGAATGCGACGAATTGTATTACTCAGCTAGTACAAAACTTAACACGCGTATTCGTGAAATTCAGCAGACCATACAAACTGAAAATATTTCGATGACCATAAACAACGGCAATACGTCGGAAACCTTCAATCATCCTCGTAGTGACACTAAATTACCTCGGCTAACGCTACCAACCTTTGATGGTAATTACCAAGAATGGCAGTCATTCCATGATATGTTCATGTCAGCTGTTCATGATAATCCCGTTCTCACCGGTGTACAAAAATTACAATACCTCAAGGGCGCATTAAGAGGAGAGGCTAGTGCATCTCTACGACATTTGGCTATAACCGAAGTCAACTACATCGAAGCATACCAAAGGCTAGTCAAAAGGTACAGTAAAAAGAAGCTGATTCTAAGCTCCTTCATCAAGACCTTTGTTAACCAACCAACCATCACTAATACATCAGCCAAGCAACTGCGTCAATTATGTGACACCTCGGACGAAATAATTCGTGGAATAAAAGCGCTAGGGAATGGGGCAGAAGGCCGCGATTCCTGGCTGATTTATTTGGTGTTAAATAAACTAGATGAGGACACACAGCAGCGATGGTCGGATGAATCTACAGATGTTGAATACCCCAGTTGGCAATCATTCCTCGATTTTATAACCAAACGTGCTGATTCACTAGAAAGTTGCCAACCAACACCCAAAAAACCACAACCACGCTCCTCAAATATTCGCAGTCTTAACGTAGCCATTAAAAATTGCCCATTATGTGATACAGTCCACAATCTTTACGAATGTTCGAAATTTAAGGCAATGAATGTGAATGAAAGGCGCGAATTTATGCAGGGGGCCAGTCGTTGTTATAATTGTTTATGTGATTCACATTTAGTATCGAGATGCAGATCGAAAAATTCATGCATGAAATGTCAGAAACGTCACAACACACTACTCCATTTACCATTTAACCAAACTGTTATTTCAGAACAAATAAAAGATAATAAAATCAATGCAACAAAAGGGGATTCAACCACGTCAACACTGTTAACCTCATCTACCACACAAGCATACCAATCGAAACCATCTACGTTTAGCATGGGACTACTACAAACGGCGTTAGTAAAAGTTCGAGGAGCAAATAATGTTCTATATTCTTGCAGGGCTCTATTAGACTCTGGAAGTCTCGTATCGTTTATAACCGAATCGTGCGCTCAGAAGTTGGGATTACCTCGAAAGAATTGCAGAACCATAGTGGAAGGTTTATCATCAACCAGGGTGGGAATCTCCAGAGGAAGGGTTAACATGGAAGTGTTTTCTCGCTCCCGACCAGAGACTTCATTTAATATCGAAGCTCTCGTTCTGTCATCAATCACGTCAAATCAACCATCGATAAATCTCACTAATCACCATTGGGAAGAATTCAAAACCCTACCACTTGCAGACCCGATGTTCCATGAGTCTGGGAATATAGACATATTAATTGAATGTGACCATTATTTATCATTAATTTTACCAGGTCAAATTAGAAGTGTCAAAAACAACCTTACTGCACAAGAAACCATTCTTGGATGGGTAATTTCAGGAACATTGAGTGACAGAGAACAGTCAAAGGTTACAACTCTGTGCACATCAATCAATATCGACAAGGCACTCACTAAATTCTGGGAAATTGAAGACATCCAAACACCCACACCACATACTCAGCATGAAATTTACGTTGAGAATGATTTTGTCAAAAGTTACCAAAGGAACTCTGATGGTCGATATGTCGTTGGCCTACCGTTTGACCCTAAAGCTGCGCCGCTTGGAGAATCCAAGTCACAAGCCATGAGAAGACTCCAAGCCGTAGAACGCAGACTAGCAAGAAATTCAGAACTAAAAAAGGAATATGTAGACTTTATGAGAGAATACCAACATTTGGGGCACATGGAACTTATACCAAATTCCGAAATAGACATTCCATGGAACCAGTCCTATTACCTACCACATCATTCAGTCTATAAGGAAACAAGCACCACAACCAAGTTGCGTGTCGTTTTTGATGCCTCGGCCAAAACCAATTCAGGCAGATCGCTCAACGACAATCTGCTCGTCGGGCCAACAATACAACAAACCTTACAACAAATTTTATTACGATTTCGTTTCCACCGATACGTGATGACAGCCGATCTGGATAAAATGTTCAGGCAAATTTTAATTACCAAATCACATGCCGAATTCCAAAGAATTTTATGGAGAGAGGAACCAACGGAGTCCATACGAGAATTTCGTTTACTTACCGTCACATATGGAACTGCATCGGCACCCTTTTTGTCTACCCGTGTACTAAAACAAATTGCCAATGACAACCAAAAAACATTTCCAATATCATCAACCATTATTGGCAGAGATTTTTACGTCGACGACCTTATGACTGGTGCAGATACAAAGGAACAACTAAACACACTCAAAACGGAGATATCACAAATAATGAAGGCATCAGGATTCAATCTTCGTAAGTGGCTATCCAATTGTCCACTTAACGATGAAATCTCAATCGACAACAAAAAATTAATCGAAAGTGACAGAGAATCACAATACTCAAAGGTGCTAGGTATGTATTGGAACACAACCTCTGATTATTTTACTTACCGAGTTTCGCTAAACGAGACACCAACTCTAACCAAAAGAGGCATGTTATCAGAGGCATCTAAACTTTTTGACCCTCAAGGTTGGTTAGCTCCAATAACAATATACGTCAAAATAATCTTCCAAAGAACATGGGCAAAATGTTTAGATTGGGATGACCCATTACCAAAGGACATCTCAGATGATTGGAGCAATTTCCGGAGTGAATTAAAATTTATTGAATCCATTAACATACCAAGATGGCTCAAATTTACCAATAACCCAATAACATTACATGGATTTTCAGATGCGTCCCAGAATGCTTATGCTGCTGTCGTGTATTTTGCTTGCACCAATGAATTAGGCGAAATAGAAGTGACGATTGTTTCCGCAAAAACTAAGGTCGCACCCATACAAAAACAGATCACCATACCAAAACTTGAACTATGTGCTGCAGTACTGCTCTCGAACTTAATGAAAACCATTCAAGAAATAGTTGATCGTGAAACAAATGTTTACATGTGGACCGATTCATCAATTGTGTTATCATGGATAGAAACAATGCCCCGCTCACTAGACGTTTTTGTGGGGAATCGCATATCGCAAATCATTACCAACTATCCGAGGAATTATTGGCATCATATAACCACTAACTACAATCCAGCCGATTGTGCCTCAAGGGGTATACTACCATCAGACTTATTAAATCACAAACTCTGGTGGACAGGACCAGAATGGCTCAAACAACCAGTAAGTGAATGGCCAGTCAAATTTCAACCAACAGAAACAGTCACCTGTAACCTAACATCATATCCATCACCGATCCAGTTAATTGTGTCAAAATTTTCAAACTACAATAGAATTATTCGTGTGTTAGCATATTGTAACCGATATGTTAAAAATTGCAAGTTAAAAGCTAAAGAAAGACAAACAACATTTCTTAATTGTACCGAATTAATTGCATCTAAAGAACTTTTAATAAAATATGTCCAAGAAAACCATTTCCATACAGAAATAAAAGCACTAAGAAGCAATGTTCAATTACCTAAAACACATAATTTAATAAACCTTAATCCCTTCCTTGATAAGAATGGTATACTTAGAGTAGGCGGGCGCATAGCACGAGCAACCATACCATTTGATGTGAAGCATCCAATACTACTACCAACCATGGGGAATGTTAGTCTACTAAATTATCATCATTGACTAGTTTTATTCCAGTTGTCTTTATTTCCAATTGTTCAGTCTGTTTACCATATTTTGCGATGCTCTTACTTTATTCTCTGTGTGAGCTCTTAGCATTTTATTTGCGATGTTTTAGGATCATATGACATTGAAGAAAGTGTTTGGAGATCATTTCTACAAATGTTAGGTCTTATTCTTCAGTTATCCTAAGCAAGTGTTCAACTTTGGTAGAAAAGGACCCTGTCTATTAAACAAAAAAAATTTGTTGATCAAAAACCGCTTTTCTCGACGTTTTAAAATTCTCAGAATCCAGAAAAAACACAAAGAAAATATCCGTCCGTCTGTCTTGATGTTTAGATATCTGTCGTTACCCATGGTATCTGTAGAAAGGCTTGAAAGCGAAGAATTGGCAAGTATATAGAAGTTATACGTACCTGTCTTATGAATTGATCTAAAACCTTGTGGCGATATTACCACCTTGGCCAGTTTTCTATACTATAGACTGGTTTGAGGACTAAGCTGAGCGTTAAGTTTGCGGTTGATTTGAGGGTTGAGTTGGGTTTCATTTGTGAGTTCAGCTGCCGATTTATTGGTGTGTCAAATTGACGATAAAATTAGAATTAGCTTGAGTTGGGTTCACGAACGAATATAGTTTTTAAGCACATGTTGATTTGGGAGTTGAGTTGGGCGTGGTTTGGGTTTGGGGTTAATTAAAAGGATGGGTTGCCGCTCAAGTTAAGTTTGAATTGAAGTTGGGAAGTTATTTGGGTTTGTGTTGAGGGTTAAGTTTGAAGTTAGGTTCGATTGTTTGAGTTGTGTTCAGGTACGAATGTAGTTTTTCGAGTCACGTTGATTTAAGGATTGAGTTGGATATTGAGTTTGAGGTTAAGTTCTGGTCGCGTTTTAGCCCTCTTTATTTTAATGTAATATTTTTGAGAACCAACAAAATCAGTCAAAAAATTGATTAAACTCAAACAATGGCAATTTGGTTTAATTTTAAAATTTTGTATATTCCTAAGTTGTGCACACACAAAATTACGTATTATCATTTAAACATAAAATTTTGTTTGTTTATTTTTAGGTAAGATGACCCAAATTTTGCACGATTACATAACGAAAAATAAAACAAGATCGTGTTTGTAAGCCAAAACAGTAATTAGTAAGGTAAATAGTACATAAGTTATGAAACTATAAATAAAACCAACATTTGATGTTTGATACAAATTTCATCCTGTAATCGACAATTCTATGGGAACATGTTCTACCATTCACCCTTATTTATAAATTTCCAAAAGCAATTAAAATTAAAACACAAACAATTTAATGGCTGAATGGTGTCACGTTCCCACAATAAAACACTAATTTGTATGTAAAGCGCGGCGGCATATGAAGATTTATATCGCTATTAAATTTGCCAAAAGTAATGCTTTAATTAACTTTTTTTGTTTGGTTTTTTATGAAAGCAATAAAATGTGATCGACACCTTTTATAATGTACGTCTAAATATTTTATAACGCATCAAACAACTCTTCCCAATTTACATACGTATGTATTTAGGATATAGCAAATTTTAATCGAGATCTACATAGTTAGAAACCATTTTTACGATGACACGTTTTTCATGGCCCATCCAAGATATTTTCTCCCCTCTACACGTTCTAAATAAATATCCTCATAAATCCAATGTTTGCCAAAACCATTTGTACGTAGCTAGCCATAATATTCAGAATCAAAATGAAATCGAGGAAAAATCATACAAAACAAACAAAAAACGGAAATTTAGGTTACACAAAGGTCCTTTTTCGGTTGTCTTTGTTTTCCATGTTATATTGTAGCTGCTGCTGTGCTTCCGTAAATTTATTTTTATTATTTTTCGATAAAAGATTAGAAAGTGTCGAACAAAAGTGATAAATAATTCATACATATTGGAAGGATCCTTTTTTTTGGTCCTTCGTTCTTGTGTATATCAGTTTATTCTGATTTTCGACTTTTTTTTTTGTTTTTTCGTTATTTGTGTTCACAATGCGCACAGATAAGAACAGTAATTAAAATTTTACTGTTTATTGACAAGGAAATTTATCAACATTAATCCCTTTTTTTCTCAGTGCGGTGATACCAACACTGCTATATATAAATATCGATCTGTTCATTTCGATTAAACGAATAAATTAGGACAATGATGATAATTTGGAGAGGCATCTTGGAAAATGATTATTTTTATATTTTTTTTTTGTGTTTGTATTAGAAACATAAATTATAAATTTACTCGCATGTATAAATACAAAACATAAAAATATCTTCATCTCAGCATGAGAGGGATCATTTTTATTTATTCAACCAACTGTACTCATATTAAATATTTATATCGATTTTAATAAATTGTGTATCCTTCTACACTATATTATATAGGTTTGGATAAAATAATAACCTATTCATATAATGTACATCGCAGGACAAACAAACTAAAATAAAATTGCCTTAAGCCAAAAATGTCCTTTTCAATTCATCTCAATAATTGAACTGAGGCCATGAAACAGTACACAGCAAATAAACTCTTGGTTGTGGGTACAAACCATACATACGAGTATGAACAATGTACATACCCAAAAAACAAATTCAGGACAAGAAATAATGAAACCATAAATTGCATTTTTTTTATCTCGAATTTTCCAGAATTTTTTTTTTTTGTTTTCGGGTTTTGTTATTTTAAATAGTCCGGAAAACAATTTCCAATTTACTTAAAATTCCAAAAATATATACATACACAAATATATACACTAACATGTACAGAATATACAACAACAGAAATTAATTTTAAATAATTTTCCATATTCATATAAGTATGTATGTACATGGAGTTTTGTTATCATGATGAAAAATGATCCCGCGCGGACTCGTTTAGTTCGCTGTACGTTTTATATAGTGCGAGATATGGCACCGCACAACATTTTGTTTCAATTAATTTAAAATGTATATGTATATATGTATGTGCATGAATGGATGCAAAACTATGTAATTATAAATTTACATTTTATGACTTAAATAAATTTTATAGTTTTGTGTGCGATGTTCTAGAAATTTTTTTTTTTTTTTTTTGTAACTAAATTTGAGGTTAAATTAAAATTTTGGCATAAGCTAATAAAAGGCTTGTTGAACTATAACTACACTCCACTATATAAATATTACACCAGATGGCGGTCATAATACTTCAACTTTTAATGCAATAAAGCTAGAGGCATTTTGGCTAGAAACATTTTGATTCACCAAAACCAATTTTCTCGGCATTTTAAAGTTCCCTGAAGGTGCATTCACAGAGCGAGATTATAATCTGAGATTTCTTATCCCACTTTTCTACTAATTAAATTGCTTAATTTTCAAATGTAAACGCCCTTTTTTGGCCAACTCAAGTTAAATTTGTTTTATCTTATGAGCAAATAATCCAATTCATACCAACATAACAAGAAAAAACAACAATAAAAAAATAATCTCAGATTATAATCTCGCTCTGTGAAGGCACCTTGAGCCCGTAAAAACCAAAAACAAAACAAAAATGTCCGCTTGTCTGTTTATATGATTTTAATCACGGTATTTCGAGAAGCTTTCGGAAAATGAACGTCAAGAGGATCGGTTACCTACCATACACGAGTTGACATAAAACCACGTGGTTTTTAAAATGTGACATTACCACGTGGCTTTCGATCCATGTTCTTTAATTTTACGTATGCTGGTTTGAGGATTAAGTTGGGTGATGAGTTGGATGTTTAGTTGAGGGTTGAGTTGGAGATCGATTGGCGGGTTGAGTTTGAATTGAGTAAGCAATTCAGTGTTGTAAGGAGGTTGCATTAGAGTTGTCTTAAGTAGGTTTCAGTTGAGTTCATGTACGCTTATAGTTTTTCAGACCATGTTGATCGGGAGTTAAGTTGGACGTTAAGTTTGGTGTTGAGTTAAAGGTTGAGAGTTGGAACTTAATTTTAGGATCGAGCTGCGGTTGAGTTAAAATTAAATCTACGCATATAGTTTTCGAACCGTGTTGATTTTGCGAATGAATTGAGTGCAGTGGCGTAACTGCATATTTTAAACCCAATTGTTCTTCCTCGTGCTCCCTTACACCAATTTATAGGTTTTTAAGAAAAATGTATTCAATATTTCTAACCCCGTGGAATCCTTGTCAAATATAAAGGGCTGAATTTTTGAACATTAACTCACCTCCAAAATCAATTCCTAACTAAACCTCTTAACTCAATCTTCAGCTCAACCTCCAACTCTTCAATAATTTCCCAACCAAACAACACACTTAACCCAAACGCAAGCTACCTAACCCTAACTCTGCTTCAACTCAATTTAGCTTGAAGCAAGCTCAACTCTCAACTCAACTCAACACTGAATCGCCAACCTAACCCTAAAATCAACTAGATTGGAAAGCTATATGAGTGAGTAAACTCATAACAATCTAATCTGACACTAAACCCTATTATTATTATTATTATTATTATTGGGGGGCCATGCGGGCGATCAGCCACTTCGCACTGCGACCTAAAAGATCTATTGTGCTGGCCCCTGCTTAATTATCCGTCCAGTCAATATTCAGGTTCTTAATAAACCTGACAAAACTGCCTCCCGGTACGTGACACATACTATCTGGGCTTATTGCTCTCCCTCCTAGATGTTTACTACAGCATGTAGTTCCGCTAGAAAGACGGTAGCATTGGAGCTCAAGGACCTCGAGAGGGTTGTCCCACTCCCGTATATTCCTACTCCTGCCCCGTATTCCGTTTGATTTTACTCTTACGAGTTGCTGGGAATTGCAAATCACCTGTAGGTCACCCAGCTTTACTACAGGAAGGCTAAATAAAACTGGAGGGTGCCTGGTATCCAGAGTCCGCATATTTTGGGCTGATTAACCTATCAGCCATTCATCTTTCGGTATATGCTGTTCCACCTTAGATTAGGGTTTTTTGTCAAGGTTTTCTCCTTTAGCGCCGTACTTTAGCCTGTGCCAAATGGCCAAAAATGTGCCAAGTGGCCTTAGTTACCAGTGGTTGCCACGAGGAGGCAGTACGTACACTTGCGAATTGTGAACAGGTTACCCCTTACACAATTGTACCCATCACGCAGCTGCCTAATGACAAGACCAGAACAGCTCACGTGATGCGCACCCTACTGGTAGGTTACGGAGCTGGTAGATTAATCTACTCAACTTTGATCCCCCCTCCAATAGACGCCAAACCACCACACTAAACCCTAAACTCGACCCTAAATTCTGTGGCAAATATTTAAACTAAATGAAATATAGGTGATAACTCAAAAATTCGCATTGTTCAGAAAAACGTTTTTAAAATTAAGAGTTACTCAAAATCGTATGAGTTTTTAAAATTCTGCTTTTTTTAAACGCTTATTACGGTTGCTTGTAGTTGCCAGAATATTACGAAAAATTGATATGATTTGAAATCGAATACGGAGATTTCGAATTTGAAATAATACGTAAAAGGGTATAACTCGAGTTATCACCTTTTAAATATTTGCCACAGAATTAATACCGAACCGAACACTCCACTCCAATCCAAATCAACTTCAACTCATACTCCATTCAACCCTAACACGACCTCAACTCAACCCAACCCAAAACTCAACGATAACTCAGCCTCTACTCAACCATTAAATCAACCCCCTCAACTCAAGGCAAACTCAACGTTGAACAACTCAAACCCAAAAGCAACGCCGTTCGAAAACTTCTTGCCTATATAAACTCAACTTATTCTAATCACTGCCGCAACCATCGACTCAACTCCCAAATAAATCCCTAACTGTTGAAGTTCAACACTCTACTCGACAATTAAATCCTCAACGCAACACTCAACTTAACGTCCAGCTCAATCCTCAAATCAAAACGATCCAAATAATTACAAGCGTACTTGAACTATACTGTCAACTATATATCAACGATCCTCAAATCATGGCGACTCGAAAAGTCACATTCGTACATGAACTCAACTCAAAACAACCCGAGCTACATTCCCAACTTAATCGCTAACTCCTACATAAAATAAACTATCTGGTATACTCGGTGTTACCCAGCAGATGATGTCGCGTGTTGTCATTGAAATTTGATCAAGATGCCAACGAAGGTGGCTTTTACAAATGCTACGTACCACATACCACCGTACCACCCTACATACCATCTTAAAATCATAACATCATAGAATCATATGATCATAGCATCGTGCTACCATAACAACATAGCATCACGCCATCATATTGTCATAATTCATATTATCGTGCAATCATACCATGATAACAGCATATACTGTTATACCATCGTACCATTAAAAAATCGTTCCTTCACACTATTATTCCATTATACCACTATACCATCGTACCATCTTACCATCATACAATCGTACCATCATTTCGTTATACCACCATACTGTCATACCTTCATACCATCATACGATAATACCATCACCACTATCATATCACCGTAAACATCACCATCAATATCACCATCACCTTCACCAACAACATCACCGTTAAAATAATTATGATACAATGTTAATATCCAAGAATCAACTCAATGGAGTCGTTTTAGAAATTCTTCCGTAGTAACCTGATTATCATCCGTCTAGAAGGAGATGGAGGTATAAGTTAATAAGAATGACTTTTCATAGGTCAGTCACGGTGTGTGGATTTGTTTAAATCAAACATTCAATTTTATATCTATAGATTGCTAAACTGCGCAGTAATCCCCAATCGAAACCAAACTGAACTTAAACCCAGCAAATGGAACCCAACTCTACTTCAAACGCAATGCCCAACTCAATCTTCAAACCAACGTATATAAAAAATTGGCAAATATTTATATAACCAGGTGGTTCTGCCTTAATTCGTATGGCATGTACCGCGACCCTCTTCAATTCTCCGCCTTGGCCATAAAAACAGATTGACGGAAATACTAAATCGGATAAGCCGTTCTCGAAATATCATGGGTAAAGACATCCAGCAGGATAGAAATCAATGGAAAATTTAGCCAAAGATTCTCTAAAATGAATAATTGTTCTTTCGAACCAATTGAGTTTTTTTTCGAACACTAATCTAACCTATAGCAGAGGTTCGTAATTTCTTCAAATGGAACCTTTTCATAAGCGATACAATTTCGCGAAACTCTCTCTCTCTTCAGACGGCTCAGAAAGAAATGTTGCCTTTAATTTGCAATCAAAGTGTACTAGCTACCGAAATATTTTCGGCAAGATTTTCACTTTTATAAAGCGAAATTAAATCCTAGAGTCTTCTTTCACATGCCATACTAAGTTATCGGAATTTTAAAATATTCTGAAAAAGGGAGATTCAATTTTAAAATTAGAATAGAAGTCCTCATTTTCCACAACATTTTAAAATTCATATAGAAATTGTTAGAATCATTTTAATTAGGGAATCATTTCTCAAAAATATCTCAAAAAACTTTAGCAAAGTGAAAAACGCTCCCAAAAATATTGAGCATAAGTGCACTTTAAAGTGACAAATATAAGTTACAAGTTTTTAATAAAATACGACGTCAAGAAAATTATTCTGTTAAAATAAAAGCTTTTTTTTGATACAAGAAGAATTTTTAAGGGCCCTAGAAAAATTTTGTGGGGGGGGGGGAGGGAGAGCCGAAGTTTATAGTTACGCCACTGGTTTTGGGTTGACTTTAAAGTTGAGTTGAGTTAGCGGTTCAGTTGAAAATTGTGTTAGGATTGAGTTTGTGTTTGGACTGAGGGTTCGAGTTGGCGTTAAGTTGATGCTGAGTTCAGGTTTGATTTTGTGATTTGAGTGTTGGGTAGGAGTTGATTTATTGGTTGTTGAGCTGAAGACTGAATTAGGGTTGAGTAAGAGATTATGGTTAGGAGTTAGGAGTTTAGATTAGATTGAGTTGACTAGGGACGGGTTCACCTAAGCATGTGAAGTTTCAGCCTTTTACATTTTTTCAATTTATAAAAGCGAAGTCCTCTACATAAATCTTAACTACTCTAATTCTTTGGGCACTTTGAAGTATTTATTGAAAAATAAAAATCTTGATATAAATTGTAATCGACGTCTGCATAGTAGTGTGGAACTTAGCTCCAGGTTGCACTTGTCGAGTTGCAAATGGCTCAATCCTCGGAAATATATAGAAATTCCCAATTACCTCTGAAATTTCTCCTTTTCCTTCGTTAATCTTCTAATACAAAACGAAACTCGTCGAAAACAATGCGATTGTCTTACAACCCTTTCTATATGCAAAGAAAAAAAGAAATCCGAATTAAACAAAACACCCAAATTTGAAATTTCCACTACCAATTTTAAACTCATTCAATTCCCAGAAATCGCACAATTTTGATACTGAGTCAAAACCCTCCTGTAAAAATCTACAATCCTCGGGATCATTAACTTTTTTGAATATTCAAGTCGTCCGCATACAATAATTTGAATATTTAATGACACGAATTATGTCATCTAAGAACAGATCAACTAACTGTGTACCCAGATGAGAGCCTTGCAGAACACCGCACCATGCTGATATCACTGGATACTCCGGGCACCGTTTGCAACAAATACTGATTTTACGGAATGTTGTGTGATTTTTGTTACTACTCAGAAACTAAATAAAAGTCCCTCCAAAAATGATCGGTTTTCGAAGATTTTAGGCGTACTACATATATATATATATATATATATATATATATATATATATATATATATATATATATATATATATATATATATATATATATATATATCAGGGGCGTAGCATCTTTGGAAGCAAGGGAAGTACTGATTCCTTATAATTCTTACTCAAAATGCTAATATGCTTCATTACATGATCTTTAAAATTTTCGTATTGGCTGGAGAGCGAACAAAATCGTTTTCTAAAAAAAAAACTATTTACCCGCTCTAAAGTAAAAAACTAATTGAAACAAAATTCCAAAAGGGGACTAAAATAATCTTTGATTATTTCTCTATGAAATATTACACTGCATAAAATTATCTTCATTTACATTAGCTTCTATTTCTTGGTTTTCTCGATTGCTTTACATTCTACAACCATACGATCGTTCCTTAACATAAAGATATTAGAAAAATCTAAATGTCTGAAAACATATATGAGTTAGTTTTTCACAACCCAGGCTGCGGACCAATAGCCGGGTAAATCATTTAGCACAGCAAATTTTAATTTTAATACATATTAACCTCAATTGGCGCACCAATTCTCTAGAAGTAAAAATGGTTTGATGGGCACAAATTATGATTTGAAGCTATTGGCTATTTGGTGTAAAGAAAAAACGTCAAATATTTTTATTGCTTTTCATTCGTTTATTACCTGTACATACATTTAATATATAATACGCGAAAATTTTTACAAAAATCAGTGAAACATGAAAAAAGTTAAAAACAACGGTTTTTTATATTTTACCCAACTTTTTAATACAATATTTGAATTTACCCTGTACACTGTTAAAAAGTAGGTAAAAGAACATTTAACCCGACTATTTTGGTCCGTAGCCCTAGAAAGAGATGTCGTATATGTGTTGTATTTATGTGTGAAAGTTTTCATTAAAACTCACATCTTGAAGCCAGGTAACTTTCGAGGCTCGATATTGGTATGATCCAGAAGTTTAACCCGCGCGTTTGTTTCCAAGAAAAAAAAACTTTTGATAGTTCACTGTTTAGAATAATTCCCTGTTTTGAAATTCATACAATTTTTTCTGCTTTTCAACATCGCTCACTTGAGCGACTCAGTCACTTTAGTATATTCCTGCAGCATTCAGGGTTTTAGCTATATCATCTTTTAAAGTTATTGCTTTCCTCAAGTTAGCGTTAAGCGTTAAGCAAAGTGCGGCAGCGGAGGATGTATTTTGGTTTAGTCTGACTAGTTCCCTCATAACGTTTGTTGCTAAGAACGGGGAAGAAGCGGTACCATAAGTGACCAGGTTCTGTACGTACATTGGTCTTCCTGGCATGTTCCCGAAACCGCAAAATTATTTCAAGTATCTACTTGATTGTATTTTTGGTCCCACTAGGAGTTCATCATTGAGCGAAGCGGTCGATCCGGTTATGGTTGGTGCATCGATTACTAATATTAAAATTGTGCGGATGCTATCTTCTTTTAAAACACCGTGATGTGGTAAAAATACACAAGTATCTTGGGTAACCCTTTCTATGGTAATTTTTACCAAATGTCCGGGTTTAATATATTCCTGCATGAACGATTTATATATCTTTTGATATTCTTCGCTTTTGACAAATTTTCCATCCCTAGCGTGCAACCTGCTAATTGGTAAATTGAGTGATGTTCCTAGGGTCAGCTTGGGTTCCTCAAACAGCAACCTCGTACTAGCAACAAAATAGATTTCACTTGCTTTTTCGTCATTTGTCTATTTGGATGGCTCTGGAATCTCCTCCAATTCCCTAAAAGGCTCTCAACTGTTTGTCAATAATGACATCAACTGAATATTTTGATATTGTAGACAATGAATAGCGATGGTTCGAATATCACCTTGGCGTCCAACCAAACCCATCCAAATAAGGTCTATTGATTTGATAATTTGAACTTTATTATTTGGAATTTTGCCATAGCTTAAGATTTGCAAAATTACATCTGACCCCAACAAAATGTCTATTGTGTTTGATTTATTTGTTTCGGTATCTACTAATTCAATGCCAATCAATAGACTTAAGTCGTTTTAGAAGTGCATCAGTTACTTCGACGTGAAATTCTGAGCTGTAGTTGTTTAGGCTGGTCAGCTGGATTGATGTAATTTGGTGTCTGTTCGACTTTCTCGATTCATACAGGCTTCCGAGATAAACAAGAGTTGGGATCCAGTTTCCAACAGCACCTTGTATGTAACCCTATTTGCACTCCAAACCTTTACCTTAACCAAGACCGTTGGTGGCATTGATTGTACTAATAAGTTTGTTTTCACATTTCCGTTATAACACGTTGTTCGATGCGGGGTCCGATTCTGGTTCGATGATATGATAATGAAAAAACAAAAATATCATCGGATTTTTCATTTGCTTTTATCATTTTATTTTACCATCAGCATAGTATAAAGCGATTCTGGTTCGATGATAATCAAAAATGATGTAATTATCATCGATAAAATACAAATGGCGATTCCGGTTTGACGATGTATGATATACTTATGTCAAAATTGGTGAAAAAAATTAATATTTTTTCATTTTGTTTTTGTCGCTGAAAAGTCTTTATGACCGATGATAAAAATTATTTTGCTCGCCCATTCGTGTTTTTAGTAGAACGTTGTTAGATTAATCGATTAATCGACCGTTTAAAATTGATTGATTAATCGGAGAATTTAATTAAGAAAATGTATTTTCTTAAAAACAAGTGTGAACCGATTTTAGTGTTTTGCATAATGTGATTTCAATCTACATTTATCTACTACATTTGGATAATGTGCACATTTACTAGTTAACGTTGGTAAATGTGGATATATAATTTAATGCAGACATTTTATGCTAGTGTACTTTTCGAATTTACAACATTTTGGTAGTAAAAATAATTTTCTAAGAAAATAATATTTAATAGTGTTAATGTTTTAGTGATTTACTAAAAATTAAAAACAATAATTAATAGAGAACGAAGATTTAACTTTGAAATATTCTGGAAAATGGAAATTTCCATTGTAATTTTAACACGAAATGTCCATTTTCCAGAATATTTTTAAAATAAATCTCTAAGAAAATTGAAATTTTAAAGAATTTTTGGGTTGTTATTTCATATCCGATATAGCTAATGACAACCTGAATATTTACGATTGTCAAGATAAAATTTCAATGCACATGCTCAAAATTATTTTTTTGGAAACTAATACGAATATTTACTATTGCAAAGAGAGAACTCTCTTGGCAAAATTTTAATACGCAGTGGCCATGCTTAAAACCATTTTTTTGGAAAACGAAACCAGTTAACCAATATTTAATATTATCAAGAGAGAAAACTCTCTTTCATGAATGATAATTTTATCATTTTTGATTATCATCTAACCAGAATCGCTTTCGATATGTTGATGATAAAATAGACTAAAAAGATAAAAAACAAAGACGAAATCAAAATGACAAAAACAATTGAAAAATTCGATGATATTTTGGTTTTTTCATTATCATATCATCGAACAGGAATCGCACCCCTGGTGCGGTCAACTTAGACTCTGTTGGATTTAAGTGTAACAATGTATAATGCTTCTTTGTACATATTTAACACCTTCTTTATGATTTATATTGGTATACTGAGCGAGTGTCCAAGAGGCAATTAAAGCAATACTTTGATTCCTTACTATCGTTTCTCCGCTAGTCAGTCGATTTATTCGCGACCTTTTTATACTGATACAAAAAATGATCGTAAGAATCGCAAACATCACATTTTACCGAAATGATTGCAAATGATCGTAAACCTTTTCCATTAGAATTTGGACCAGTCCTTCTACTTTCTGACTTACGGGATTCCAGTGCATCTGATCTTTTGCCTATTTCAAAAAATCGTCAATAGTTGGAAAATCTACATCGCACATCTTTTGTATATCGCATGACTTTAATAAGTAGCATAATAATGAGTCAAGAATCCCGTTGCTCAGTTTACTCCCAATGCTCGCAGCTATCTAATAATTTCGTCTGAACTATTTAGTAGTTTTCGAAGGTTAGTTCAGAAACCGTAGTAAACCGTTCAGATATTGAAACTTTTGGCGAAGGTCATAGAATAACTGCCATTCCGTGTATTCTCCGCTAAATGAAAGAAAATTAATTTTTGTCAGTTTCACTTGTATAAACCTTTCAGTATTCATTGTGGTATCAAATAATGATGAATCTGTATCAATCATGCTGGCCTTTCGACTCCGTTTATTTAAACTCATATATTAAGAAAGAAGAGATTTCGAATATATGAATTCCCGAGGCCTCATCATGGCTTATAAAAAATATTTCCCGTTCCACTTCACCAACATTTTTTTAACAATTTATTAGTACGTTTTTGACGAACAGATGTATAACAGATAATAGATATTTGCTCAGTAATGACGCTGTGTTCCGTCTGAAACGCCTCTAATTTTTGTTGACTGGTAGTCATTACTTTTCTGTATTATAAGATTTATTTTTTGGATAGTCACAAATATAAACAAAATGGGGGCACTAGCAGAACTTGTAAACACCCAAACTTAATGGATTTAACTTTATATTTGAGTTAAAATCAGCCTCGAAGGAGACTCCTTCTTTCCTTACTCATTTGGTTAGTACACAGTTCCTTATAATAAAACTTCCAGTTTAGCGAATGAAAATTCGTTGCGAAACTAAATTCGTTACACTAAAAATTTCGAGTTCGATAAAAGCAAAGTTGATTGTATTCGTTTTTTCGAGTTGCAAATATATTGTCTATATTTGTGTTAATTTATCGAAAGTACAAAGTTGCAAAACGATTTTCGCAAAATATTTTTCACATATAGACATTGTTTGTTTTTTGAGCATGCAGGAGCTGGTTTGCGGAAGACATAATTTTTACGATGATATTTTAGATGAATTTAAAGCTTCCTTTAAATTTTTATTTTTATTTTATCTTTTAATGGTTATTAGTTGTATAATTTTATAGAAATAAATAAACAAGCTCGGAACTACCTAACGTCCAGTGCTTCTCAACCTCCAAAAATCAGACTACGCCACTGATATATATATATATATATATATATATATATATATATATATATATATATATATATATATATACATATATATATATATATACATATATATATATATATATATATATATATATATATATATATATATATATATATATATATATATATATATATATATATATATATATATATATATATATATATATATATATATATATATATATATATGTATATATGTATATATATATATATATATATATATATATATATATATATATATATATATATATCATCGTATATTTAATAGAAGGTGGCCTTCGGTAATGACACGAAGCATCTTTGCTCGTATGTACCGAAAGTTTTCACCAAAAACTACCACAAAGCAGAGGCACATTCATTAATAGTGAAACATAATGAAATTAATTCCGATCCGATATTTCGTAGCTTTACTGCACATTTTTAAGCATTCTTAAGCCTTCAAGACGGATGAAAGTTAATTAATCGTCACCTTAATTTTTCTAATGCGTTATATTTTAACGATGTGTACTTAGTTCGATTTAGATAATCAAACAAATAATTAAAAACCTGAACATATTACGGATTTACGGATAAAAATATTTTGCAAGCTCTTTAGGAAATTCTTCGGCGATTGTTAAGACTGTGTATTGTTTTGTACCGTAGCGTTTTATTTTTTTATTGGTTATTTCCCGAACCCAAATAAAAAATTCACTGATCGATTCAAAACGGTTCCCTACGGAATATGGAATAATTCCATTTTCATACCCCTTTTGAAACCCCCCTAAAAATAACGATTCGTTACTTTTTACAAACGAACCTTTTCGCCGTGATTAATGTCCCCGATAAATATGAAAATCAAATCGTACAATAAAATTCATTTTAATGTTTTATGTCTCAATTTATATAAATAAACAAATAAAAGCGTCAGCAGTGAGTTAATGTCAGTATTCGGAGATTAAATTTATTGATAATGTTAAGACATTTTTAATTCATGTTTTAAGTCGCATAAACATACGTAAGTAAAGTCAATTGTATATTTACTTTAATTCCCATATGTGTACACCATCAACCAAACAACGACTTTATACTTTATACAGTTAATATCTAAAAATAAATAGAGATTTATCTTATTTATTACTGTACCAACGATTTTATACGGGTATTGGTAGTTTACAAGTATCATAGCACAACATTTATTTTTTCTAAAAAAAAATTGCTAATCCCTTAAAAATCTCCTGGGGGATTAATAATACACTTCATCTTGTTGCCCAATCTTTTTCGTGCCCTAACTCTTTGCGTATGTTATTTGGAACGATGCCTACCTACATCTCTTCATTTCGATCTATATTCAACAAGACGAAAGTTATTTTTGTATATCAGTATTTCTGCGAAGGTCGTAAGCTAATTAGGTTTTTCCATATACACGTGCGAATCACAGTATCCAGGTACTGGTGCACCTTTTTACCATTTCAAGGGTAATGAAAATGAATTCAAAGAAATAAATTCAATTATAAGCGTATACAGAATGATTCTGTGTACCATACCTAAATGGAATGTTTTTGTAAAATGTTTATATACCATATGTACGTACATATTTGCCTTTAGGTACATTCCTATGTGCATCTCCCTTTGAATTGCAATAATACCAATTCTAAAAAAATTAAAAATTAATTGAATTAGAGCGCCCATAGTCACAGACGCCACAGGGAAGCCTTTGCTCTTAAGGAAGCTTCCATTAGGACGTTCTAAGTACAAAACGTTAGAATTTGTGTGCTACACAACATTCTGGAAAGAAGGCTTAGTTTTTATTTCATCCCATAGTCGTTTTCTCTGTCGTTTGCTTTATTTGATATTTTGTGCTTGAATTTGTTCACCTCAGCGGGGGAAAGGTGGTCTAATACCCTCACCTGTAGAGTTGCAAGACAAGTTTGGCCAAAGCTGGACTTGGGGCGCACTAGGGCATTAATATCCCTACGCAGACGTGAATTAAGAACGGTCGTAGGAATTCTCACGGGACACTCCTTTTTTGGAGAACATGCAAGAAGGCTGGGTCTGGAAGCAAATGACTTCTGCAGATGCTGCTTGGACGAAGAGGAGGAAGAGGAGGAAGAGACGTTGGTCCACTTCCTCTGCTCGTTTCCAGCATTGGCACCCAGAAGGCACAAACACTTGGGTAAGTTCTGGATGGACTGGCTCTCGGATCTCGAAAACATTAAAGTCCGGGACGTCTTTCACTACATAAATAGCTCGAAATGGTTCCAATAGGGGTAAAGGCGATATATTCTGTGGTATCACAATGGACCGTCACCGGTCTAAGTGTGCCTAAGGAGCCACTCCAACCTAACCTAACCTAACCTTGTTCACCACGTTTTCATAAAACAACAAAATCTGGATTGGAAAAAATCTCGAAATGTTTTCAAAAATCTTGAAAGAAAAAATCCCGAATGGGACAAAACATCGAAAGTAAGAATTCTCGCAAGGCATAATCTCGCAAAAAAAAATCTTCGACACAATAAATGGTTTCGATATTTTATAAAAGGGGTACCATCATAATCCCAAAAATAAAAATCCCAAAAACTGGAAAATAACGTGACCAACTATAATTGGATAACAAAAAGATGCTGCTTGTCATCCTTGCGCGGAGAGGACCAATGGTAAGCGACTTTGAGGAGTTTTTTATTTTAGAATGTGAATAATTATTAAAAAACACAAGTTGAAAACCGTTCTAATTTCTATTAATATTTGAGTTTTAATAAATTATCGGATTTTTTGCTTGGGCAATTATTTTATAAAGAGCTGTTATCGTTATCCAAAATAAAATAATCCAAAAAAACCAAAAATCCTAAAAAGCCAGGTTTTTTAAATATAACAAATTATTGAAATATTATTTTAATTCGTTTTATACCTTAGAGAATGGGGCCTGCCGCCCCCAAAAATCTTGCTTCGACGATTTTTTGAAATTCTAACATTCATAAAGGATGGAGCATTTTTGATAAATGTATGTTTTTTAATAATTATTCACTTACTAAAATAGAAAACTCCCAAAGCCACTTAGCATTGGACACTTTGCGCAAGGACAGCAGGAAAACGTCAGAAAAATTTCAAAAATAGGTAAATACAATTTTGTATTTCAAAAATATGTTTGGAGCCTACAATTACATGTTGTCACCGGCTTTCTCTCTTTCGTATATTTTCATCACGGACAACCGCACCAACGTTTCATTTTTCGTTTGTTTACAGAAGGTAAGGTCATGCGCATCTCTCGACACGTGGCCTGATGTCCCCAGCGGCAACATAAAATTTTTTAAATGAAAATTGTGTCAGATTATATATCGATTAATTTCGTAATATAACACAATATAACGGGTGTCCCAAAACGAACTGACGTGTTAAGTTAAATCACGCCGTGAGATAACACGACCATTAAATTTTGTTTGCAACCAAATGCATGATTTCATTGTGACATGGTGCTTTGTATTGCTTAAAATCATATCAATTCCATGCCATAAAATGTTGGTAAGCATTTTACGATATCGAATGCTATTAACGGTAGCAGCAATTTTCATTTTCGAAGAAGTAAGGTTCAATCAATCCACTAAAGTGAATATTTACAATTTCTAAGCATTTTTCATTGTGTGTCTTTCAATAATTTAACCTCGTACGTTTCATAATAATCGCAAATAGTAAATGCTATGCTTGCTTTGTCGCGAAAAAGTGGCGACAAATTTAAAATGGTAGTTCATTTTGGAACACCCTTTATAATTAAGTATTAATTCCATATATACGGATGCAATATATAGTTGAGCATTAATTTATGGTAATGTAAACTTTCTTATCATTTTTTTAAGTTATCGATCGTACTGCATTCTCAGACAGCAATTTAAGCAACCTGACTAGTTGCTTAATTTCTGAAAGCACCCTAAGTCTAGATCTAAGCCTAAATAAGTCAACAAAAATGTCATAAATCACAGTTTTCCTTATTGACGTGTCCGTCTAAGGTTTTCAGTTTGATTTAACCAGTAAAAGAGTGTAGCAAATGAACAAACTGAGCAATAAAATTGGAAAGTGTTGAAAAATAAAATTGGATGCCGTTAGCAGGAATTTCGCTTTTACTAGTCAAATGAAGTTATCGAGTCCAAAGAATAGCCCAGAAATCATAGCACTTTGGTGTCAGAAGTGAGATAGTAATAAAAAATAGAAGCAATATAAAACTGGTGGTACTTTTCTCAGATCGAGTAAAGTTCTATTATAAAATAGGTGCTTGTCTATTCTATTCGACATTAATGAAAAGTATCCTACAAAACATTACTTTAATTCAACCATAACTCATTCAGGCTTAACCGCAGTCCCGCAACCAAAAAAAATTAATTTAACTTTAGGCGTTAAAACATAAATCTTCATAAACCTACAATTTTTCTATAACCACGCACACTAAACTCAAACCAACCGTAATGGTAAAACAGATAAAACGAAAAACAAAAAATAACGCGCATATAATTTGCATAAAATTGTACGCAAATTATGTTTTAAGATTTTGTAAACGAGATTTCCGCGTTTTTCTTTTTTTTTTTGTTTTGTTTTTGTTGGGATTCATTTGCTTAGTTTTAATGTAATGTTCATGTAGCCTATGCGAAGAGATCCATCTCATTGCATAATATTACATGCTACCATTGTTGTTGTTGCTATCTAAATATGTACATAAAAACACAAATAGCATACATAAAAATAAATATTTAAATTTGTTGCCATTTTTATGTTGAGCAGCAGCACAACTATAAATACGTGTGTATAGTGAACATCTTCAGGTGCTCATTCATCTTGAGCTTTTAAGAACGCAAATGTAATGTGTATGCGACTCGATTCTTGTTAAAATCTTGAAAATATAGTGAACAAAACAACAAAAAATAATCATTTCGAAAATTATATTAAGCATAACAACATCTTGTGTTTTTCACATTTAATTATGCCATTTTTCCTTTTATACATATTTTCTATATCTTTTGTTTTGTTAATGTTTATGCTTAAGAAGAAAATTTGTTGTTGTGTAAGAAATTTTTATTTTCATTTTTTATGGCATCTTCCGTCTTAAATCGAACCGAGAAATGCATTGTCACGTATTATTACGTTTTTTATGTGTTAATTAACGGTTTTTGTTTGCTGCTCTCGTTCATATTTACATATGTACATATAGAGATATTCGACGTCTGGTTTAATTTATGTATTACAACATAACTACGAAATAAGATTATGTGCTACAGGCGTGGGTGAACTTTGTTGGCTAATCGACTCAATATATTAATGTTTCGTAACATTTTGAAAAACGTTAGTTGATTCGAAATTTTGAATCCTCTAACTTTTTTGAATGAAACATAGCACACCTTCGTTCCCCTGTATGTCATTAGAAGTGACACTAAATTAGGGTTTTCATTATTGGACGTGAACAGTGGAGAGCTTCAATTTGTGAAAAAATCCGCAACTAAATAAATTCCACTCAAATATGTTGTTTAAAATGCTTTAAAGGAATAAATAAAAATTCGAGTCGGAATTGACACAAATATTAAATCTCAATTCATTTTACATTATTTACTCAATTCATTTCATAGAATTGGCTAATTTTGAATTAGACTTTGGAGTGAAATTTTGAGTACAATTTTCGATAAAAATCAAATATCATAAATTTGAAGAAACATTATTAAAATTATACGTTTTGTAGCTTAATACTGGTTTGAGTGGAATTTGGAAAAAAAATTGAGCAAAATAAATTTTGAGTAGAATCCAATTTGTTAAAACTTTATTATTCCTTCACAAATTACTTTGCAAACTCATTTCAAATTTTATTTCTGATTTATTTCATAAGAAAAGTAATGCACTTAGCATTTGGTTTGTATTGGGCTTACTAAAAGATTTGATAAATTCTTAAGTTTTAGTCGATTGATTACCACATACAATTTTCCCGGCTCTACCTACTCAACCAACCAGAGCTTATAATGAAGCGTTGAATACACCTCACGTCCATCGCATTGAGATCCGCCAGGTTACTGAGGAGAGGAACTCCTAAAAATTTCCATCTGCTTAACGCTAAACGGGAACAAGTGCAGAGTAGATGGAGTACAGTTTCTTGCCCTTCTACATCTTCACAGCTTCTACAGTAAACACTAGAGGATACTCCTGGTTTCCGCGCATGCTCACGTATGAGACAGTGTCCTGTAATAACTCCTAAGACCATACTAATATGGCGACGATGAAGTGGAAACAGCTGTCTAGTTCTTGCTTGATCGAGTCTTGGCCAAATCTGCCTACATAGTTATAACACAAGAGATACTATTGAACCATCTGTAGTTCGCTGCCCTCCTAGCTTCTTCATGAAGCATGAGTTTGCATGTAGCGAGCGGAATTTCAACATTTACCTTACTTGGTAAAGTAAGGCAATTTTTACCCGGCCGAGCGAGTTTATCTGCCTTTTCATTCCCTGCAAGACTAAGGTGCCCAGGCACCCACGTTAAGTGAATGTTCAACTGATCTGCTATCTCGTTAAGAGACTTAAGGAAAATAAGCTCATAGCGTTCCACGGGCTCAATTATCGCAATTAATTCACCCTGAAAAATGCCATGAAAGTCGGGGAGACGGAATGAGAGGTTCACATTTAGTTTCTCGCAGAAAACACCACAACCAACCCTACCATCCATTTTTTAACCAGTCATCTCTGGAAGGAATATCAGTACGAAACCTTTTCTCAAAAGATCGTTAAAGGAATCATGTAATCGGTGGTACCAGGGATATCTCTGTTACACAAAATAGATGAGTGTCCTGTATTACTACTACAGGTCCACATAGAAATTGATTTGAGCCTTATAGCTGTGCTCGTGACCATTTGAGTGCCCAGAATATCTAGTGGTATGAGATGAAAAAGAACCTCCAATGCCTGAGTGGGTGTACTCCTGAGTGCACGGCTAATACACAAGGTTTGCTTTATCATTAAAGATCAAGCTAATACCATTTAGAGTAAGAGGAGCAACCTTAGGAAGTTTGTATTTTCTAGAGAAGAGGACGACCTAAGTTTTACGTGGATTAACATTTAGTACACAACTGTTGGTCCAATTGGAAAGAAGACCAAGCGCGCTTTGCATTCGCTCTCTCAAGGTACAAGGATACTTACCAAAGACATCAATAATAACGTCATCCGCATAAGCAACCACAGTAAAACCTTGCCTCTCCAGGTCCAGTAACAGGTCATTTATGACCAAGATCCAAAGAAGGGGGGACAAGACTCCACCTTGCGGTGTACCCAGCTTAGCCTTCACGATCCTGCTCTCACACCGAGACTCGACAAAGCCCGAGTTATTGCCACCGGTTTAACGTTGCTAAGAGTATTCCTTAAATTCTACGGATTTCTCAATACGACAAATCAGGGAGTATAGAGTGGTTTCTACCGATCTCTCTTTACAGTATGCATGTTGACATTTGGACCACCTAACCGGCTCAATAGAGCCTCTAATGTGAGCTTCTATTTGTCTTTCTAGTATTTTTAATAGAAAAGAGCATATAAGCCTAAGGTCTTTGAGATGCCAATGAAAGCTTTTTCCCGCCTTAGGTATAAATATGATGTTTACCTCAGTCCATTTCCTAGGAATGTGGCAAAGTTCCAGGTTGCCTCTGAAGATAACTTCCAGCCAGGGTAGAGCCAAGTCAATGGCTTGATGAACATCCGCAGGAATAATGCCATCAGGTCCAGCTGACTTATATGGTTTAAAGCTGTTAATTGCCCACACCAACTTTCGCCTAACTTCAGCACTAGTTGCAGTCCAAGAACCATCCGGTCGCTGGAGATGACTCGGGATGATAGGACTTGAAGCAATTACTTTGGCACTTCGTATTTCATATTTGTACCGTATGTTCTGAGGACTTGTTTATAGCAGTCCCAATCCGCAGTAGGTCTCGTTTTCTTGGCTTTCCTAAAAAGCCTTTTGCATTTTTGACGAAAGCTTTGTAGCTGTTTTGACCACGAAGGTGGCCTTTGTTTACCCAAAGTTCTACTTAGAGGAGATGCTCCCAACATAGCTGCATGAAAAGCATCTGATACCTTAATTATTAATTCATCAAGCTCTTGTATAAATTCAGGCGGTTTAGTAATCGGTACTGGCAATGAATTACCCAGAATGGTTTCGAAGGTATCCCAGTCGGTTTTCCTCCTGTTTCTAAACATAGCCCTATTTGTGGGTTCTGTAACCTGAAGATAGCAGTGATAGAAAATAAATGGTCATCAGACACTTTCCAATTCACCAAACTATCCTTAATAAAATCTGAGACATCGTGATATCTAGTTGTAGTTTCAGTCTCTGACTCTACAAGTTTCTCCTGTTCAATCTGAGTTGAACAAAGTACAGTGTTATGCCTTCTTCCATACACAAGAGCGACAGGCTTCTTATTCGCTGATTTGTTATATATAGCAGATTCAAATGAATCAGGTTCTAATGAATTTATACTCGTATGACCAGAAAGTCTACAAATTTAAGCCAAACAAAATATTATAATTAACAAATGCAAACAAACATGTTACATGCCTATATAACACCGACCAACACTTCTGAAATTGAGTAGTCTTTACTGGGTTATGAAGGATTACTTTGTCGCCATATGAAATGAGACCCGACAAAATTCTATGTTGGTAAGAAAAAAACCCAAATAAAAGCAGAGCGAACCTCAAGAACCATTACAACACCATCAACCAAAGCAAATGTCATATTACTCAATTTTTGAGCGAAAATTCTGGGCGAAAAAATATTTGTTTTCTTTTAACCCTTTGTGGACTGAATTATTTTTTTTTTAAAAAACAGGAGTTTTGGGGTGAGATAATAAACTACGAATAGGTAAATAAAAAATCTTAATTCAAATTTATTTTATTTGTAACGGTTAATTCAAAAATAAGTGGTTCCATATGGGACCACTAGGCGTTAAAAATATAATTATAAAAAATTTAAAACTTTTAAAAACATTATTTCTGATGAAATTTAAAAAAACAATTTCTTTCTGCAGTAAGGCATAATCCTACATTGCAAGTCTTGCAATGCCATCTTGACCGATGAGGTTTGACTTTCGTGCTACAACTGGCACATCTCACTTTAGTGCCATGTTCAGGTAGGTGTGCCGCCTTGTCTGTTCTTTTTCTAACGGAACATACAATTTAAATCTATTCATTGGCTTGTCATTGCTAATCCTTCTTCTCTTTTTTGGCACTGTAGGTTTAGCTCTTAACAACCCATCTATGACAGCTAATCTGAATTGCTTCAATGACAATCCTGCACCGTCGGTTCTGGTTTTATATAAAATGAACGCATTTATCGCTGTTAAATCTAAAAAATGAAAAAAATATTCTATGCCACCATTTTTTTGATTTCCTATCTAGTTCGTAACATGATTTTAGCATATCAGAAAGGTCTACGTAGCCCATGTGTTTATTGTAATCCTTTACGATCTTAGGCATGTCACATCTGTCTTGCTTCCATCCTTTTGTTTTCGCTGAACAGTTTCCTCGTCTGCCGGGCTATGAAAATTGCTCAAAAATAATATAGGTTTTTTGTCCATCCACTTTACTGTTAGTATACCGTCTTTGCTTAACCTCCAGTCATATTCGCCTCTCGGACTTGTTTTATCGACCTTAAAATCTGTTGGAATATCTTTTCGGCCTTGCCGTGCAGTTCGCATGCATATATTCCTTCACCTAACACATCGCGTAATAATTGAAGCGAGTTGATAGTTATCGAAGTATATTTCGTGGTACTTCCCAACTAAATCACGAGTTAAATCTTTTATAATTCTTGCTCCTAAATTTTTTTCTTTCATGTCTTTTGTTTTTCCTGTGTAAATCTGGAACTGTGACACAAATCCGTTCTCATCCGCTCGCACCCAAACTTTGTAACCTCGTTTGATAGGTTTCATGGGCATATATTGTCGCATGCTACTTCTTCCTTTGAATTTAATCATTGACTCGTCGATTGATTGGCATTTAGTTGGTTGGTAATATGTTTTGTAGGTTCCAGATAATTTGTCCAAGAACGGTCTTAGTTTATACAGTTTGTCATAAGCAGATTCTCCCTTTTTAGGCTGACGTAGATTGTCGTTTATATGGAGATGGCTGAGAAACCATCCGAAACGATCACGTGTCATAATAGAAGATATGAAATGATCTCTAATTGACATTCTTGAAGACCAACAGTCCCGATAGCTTGGTAATTTTTTTGTGCCCATTAGTAAATTTATGGCTAAAAAAGACTTTAATTCATCTACTGTAGTTGGCAATGTGATGGTGCCATGCTTCTGCATTGCATATAAATTAGTTTCAAATACTATTTTTTCAAATAAACTTTGAGGGAATAACAGGAGAAACATATCCACTGGATACTCTAAGTTATTGCAAAATTCTAAATTATCTGGAATATTTAATCCAACTTGTTGTTCAAAAGGGTGTTTAACAGTACTGTATTTAGTATCTTTTGTCCATTCGATCTTTTTACGTAAAAATATTGATAACGGAAGATCATCATCACTATCCCATTCCAAATCACTAGTGCTATCTGCGTCCAAATTGGTATTCATCTCCAATTCGTCATCACTGCACGAGGAGGAGATTTCTGATTCATCGGACGGGATTTCCTCTAAAAGACAATAAGCGTCTTCACTAGTAAAACATTCCCGATTAACTGTTTTATTCATTTTTGATCTAATATACAAAGAAACGAATATTCGTATAAAATAACGATAAATAATCGACAAAATACAAAACACGAAATACATATTGGACACAATGTAAAACATGAAACACACAAGACACAGCTTGGTGGTAACATTATGGAACCACCAAGCAAAAATGTAAAAAACAACAAAACTAAAAATTTAATTGAATAATCTACATCAAAAATATAATAATTAACAATATACTAAATAATATAATATATTACTTACCCAAGAATAGAACAATTATAACACTCTTTAATAATTATTAAAATCGCTAGTTCTAACTCGTCAAATGCAAAAAACTAACTGCATCAAAACAAAAAAATGGTAAGAGGATACACACAAAAATTTACCGGTTTAAAATTGTTTCATTCTTTTTTCATTTCGTTTAGTGTTTACAGTTTAGAACAATTGCGCCGCTGAGGAAAAAAATAATTTATTGGTGGTTCCATATTGGGACCACTGAGCCTGAAAGGGTTAATAATGATAAAAACACCCACCATAATCTGCCGTCGAGCCCTTCCGGTTACTATGCTTAACTGAAAAATAACCCTTTATGTCCGCCGGGAACATCCTAATGGCTAGAATCGCGGCAAAGCACCCAAGTTCTGTAACTGAATAATTCCGTTGAAGTTTTTTCAGCTTTAGAGATATAAAGGATATCGATCTCTCATTTTTCTCTATATCCCTTTGAAAAAGAACTGCTCCTACGCCTCCGTTGCATGCATTACATCTGATGAAAAATGGAACTGTGCAATCGAGGTTAATTAGAACTGGAGCTAAAGTGAGCAGTATTTTTAATTGCTGAGTGGCCGTCGTCCATTGAAGTTTGCATTTCTTTAAACCGTCGGTAATCGGTATTATTCCACTTGCGAAGTTGCTATAGGTTAATTATAGCCTCAATTTTTCGTTCAATGTTGAAAGGCCGAATGTCGGAAGCCCGAATGTCAAAAGGACGAACGCCGAAAGGCCGAATAGGTCGGGAGACCGAATGTCAAAAGGCTGAATGTCTTATGGCCGAATGTGTCGAAAGGCCGAACGTCGAATGGCCGATTGGGTGGAAAGAACGAAAGTGTTGAAAGGGCGAATGTCGAAAGGCCGAATGTCGAAAGGCCGAATGTCAAAAGGCCGAATGGGTCTAATGGCAGAACGTGTGGAAAGACCGATCGCGTCAATATTTAAAACCATTGAATTTATTTCTTAATGTAAAATGATTTAAATAAATTGAAAATACGTGCTAATAAATCCTGTGTATGTAGCATATTAATGTGATCAAATTTTGTGGGAAAAAAACATTTATTTATTTTTCTTTTTTTATTATAATTATTTAATTTTTAATTATATTTTAATATTTAAGGCGATTTACTATTAAACATTTTTATACAAAAATTTTTTATAAAAATATAAATTTTGGTTTTCATAAAAATACACATTTTGAAAATTTTCATTCATAAAAAGATGAAAAATTAAAATCAATTTCGACATAAACGGCCTTTCGACATTTTGCTTTTCGACACAATTGGCCTTTCAACATTCGGCCTTTCGACACATTCGCCCTTTCGAAATTCGGCTTTCCGATATTCGGCCTTTCAAACCTTAGGCCTTTCGACACATTCGGCCTTTCGACATTCGGCCCTATTCCCAATTTTTTGGGCTTCGGTCTGAATCCTTTCTCTCCTACCAAATATCCCAAATAACGATTTCCTTCATAACAAATTTGCTCTTTTCTAGGTTAATAAATAACCCAGCTGTCCGTAATATAATCACTTAAGCGGAACATTAACCGGGCTGCTTTACACATCCCAAACGTTATCACCCTGAACTGATAAAGCGACCAGATTCCACGAACGGTATCTGCCAGAATGCGCCCTTCAAGTCTAGTGCAGTTATGTAATTAGTCTCAGTAGTTATGTAATTAGTAGTCCTAAAAGACCGTCAATGATCGGAAGTGGGCAAGCGTTTTGAACTGCTTCAGTTTTCAAATTAGGAACAATACAATTTGAAATTAAAGTTTAATTTCTAAATTTTAAATTCTTATGAAGCAGCCTTCATAAAATGTTTATTCTACTTTTCACCAAATATTCAAAAAATTGTGAGAATAGAATCGGCCACCTGAACAATTATAATTCGTCTCATGAAATGCCATCGAGTGCCAACGGTAGTACTTGATTGGATAATAATGAACGAAACCCATTTCACTATCTCAAACACACTGTCACCAATATTCTCACTGAATATATTTAACAGACTAATAACAAATTTTATTTTAAAGTACTCTTGTTTTTGAATTTAGTGGTTAATCAACCGAATGAGCTCCCTTAATCATCGTCATAACGATCATAATAGTCTCATTTACATTTTATGTTGTTGTTCTCATTACCATTTCATCTAAATTAAAAATGTTTCCAACTTTTTGTTTCATTTATTATAAAAATATAATTTCTTAAAAAATTACAATGATAATGAATATTATGAAAAAATTTTGTTGTTTTTGTTTTATGCTCCTCTTCTGGAAAACTCGCGCCGCGCTAACTAATATTATCATTTTAATGAGAATATTAATTATAAATAATTTTTTTTCGCTTTTTTTTTTTGTTTAAATTTGATAGCAATGAAAATTCATAACCAACCCAGTACTACAGTACATACATATATTATGTATACCTTTTATGATTATGTACACACTATACCCATAATTATAATAATAATCATAATAAACATTTGAATATTAAAACAAAAAAAGAAAATGGTTAAAATAAATAATTAACACTTTAAAAATTTAAATTCTACTGTATAAATTTAGGCGGGATAAATATAAACTTAAGTAACATAAAAACAAAAATTTAATAAAGGGGTTTTGTAATTTAAAATGATAAAAATGAACCATTTAGCACCTTGATTAAATTTTTACGAGTTCTTTTTTTTTTGTGTGTGTGTAGAGAGAAGACCTAGGCTACTATCTTTACATAAACTAATTAAAAAGCAGAACAAAAAATATTTCTAAAGCAAAAGGACTTTTTTCAATAAATTATTTATTAAATTACTACAGTAAAACTTTTTTTTTTTTTGTTTTATTTCAATTTTTCAAAAGGTGCTTAAATTTAGGGTGACCTTATATATTCGTGGGGGAGGGTGGTCATAATAATTCTGGTTATGAAATAATTTAAAGTTGATAGTTCTAAATCGTTTTGATTTAGCCGAAAATTCTGTAACTGATCACTAAAAAGAAGCAAACATGGCATGGAAAACAGGCTTAACGACTTCTGAGGACTGAATGAATTTTAATTCCCTCAAATTTTAAATCAAGAATATTACCATTTTAGTAAGGTCACCTATACGAGTTTTAAAGAGAGAGATTTTCAGTTTTTGCAATCTTTAAATACCGATTTTATACATATTTTGTGCGACATGTTGTTGTTAAAATTTGTAATGAGGCGATCGATGCTGTTGCATGTTAAGGTTATATGTTAAGGTCGCTTTTTATTTATTTATCGTACTAAAACACTTTTTAAATCACTTTTTAATTCCTTTTTAATCTTCACACTATCGCTTACCAAATACTAATGAATCCAAATCGACTTTGTTCGTCTTTTCATATACACAAACCAAACTTTTAGAAAGTTCATGACTTTTCCAGTAAAAATAGTACAGAAACATTTAGAACAGTTTTATCATGGAAAATTCCATTTTAGTACAGTAAAACATTGAGCTATTAATTTAACTTATTCTATTACACTCTAGATGTCACCGTCACAATATGTAACCAAAATTGCAAAATATGTGGTAAAATTTTGAAAAGGAGCCAAACTAGACCGTATCTTAAGAGTATTTCAGCTCACTTATTAACAAAAAAGTAGCAAGTTTTTGGCTATAAAGTTGGATATTTTGCTCAAATCTATTTTATAAAAATTCTTAAATTTCAAATACTTCGATACTTACTCAGATTTCTGATCTCAAAATTCTGATACAAATTTAACAAACTTTTTGACACAAACTAGAGTTTTAAATTCTACTCTAACTCAGCATTTCTGATAACACTCGATTTTTTTTTTAAATGCACTTGCAACTAAAGCTGAAGTTGTACTCGAAATTTGTAATCAAGCATATTTTGGCAAATCTAGGTTTGAATTTTTACTTAATTTGTTAACAAAATATTATAAACACAATTTTTTAATATTTTTTTTATTAAATTGCATCCCAAATTTTTGCTCAAACTCTCGATTGGATTGAAATTGAATTGTTAGTCAAAATTTTGTTCAAATCTTGTTTTAACCCGTTCGAAATAAAAATTTTGCTCGAATAATTTTAACTAAGTTTTAAAATTCACTCAAATTATTATTAAAGGCAGTCCGGATTCCAAACTCAAGTTTTAAGCTAATTTAAGCTCATATATTTGCTTAAATCAAATTCCTACCTTAAGTTTTATTTAATTATGGTTTAAAATTGAAATGATTTTTGCTCGATTCCTGATTATCTAGTTGAACTAAAAAATTTGTTGAAATCGTGTTTAGAATTTAAACTCAGTCACATAAAGTGCATTAAATATTTTGCTTTCAAAATGTGTTCTCAAATGCAATAAGACAATCTTTATCAATTTGCTCTTTGTCGAATGCAGTTGACCAAATTAGACCAGATTTATTTTCGAACTTGGAACTAAATTTCTGACTAAAAATCTTAATTTTTCTCGCATCCAACTAAGTTGCTGGTTTGAATACCACTCACATATTAAAAGGAAAATCACAACAATCAATTAGTAGAATACCTAAGTATTTCTTAAAACTTTCGTTTTGTAATTTAGTGGTTGATCCTCTATATTGTCTCCAATTGCCAAGATTGCAGTATCATCCGCAAATGTTGCAATATTTGTTCCGTTTATGCTAAGTGCGCCTCGCGTATAAAGTATGTAGAGTATTGGCCCCAGAACACTTCCGTGTGGAACTCTAGCCGATATTTTATTTATCGATCAGCTAGATATGACTTTAAAATCAGGTAAAAGTGCTTCGGCAGATCTCTTTCTAGTTTATATTCTAGGCCTTGGTGCCACACTTTGTCGAAGGCTTGAGATACGTCCTAAAAGATACGGACATATGTTCTTATTTTCTAGAGCATCTTCAATTAAATCTGTGATTCTGTGCACTTGAACAATGGTAGAATGTCTCTGGTATATGATTTTAACACCTTGAGCAGTAGTTTTTCAAATAATTTTGAAATTGTAGGAAGTAGGGAAATTTTAGTCTGAACGCTTCTTTTTCTGGTAGTGTTTTAACTATAAGCCCAGTGATAAGGTCTTAAGCAGGGGATATTTTTTAGGTTAAGTTGTTGTTAATTTCATCTCTTAGCTGTTGTAGTGTTGCAGGTTTTATGTTTTGGTTATCCACTTTATTTACTGGAGTTATATTTTCTTCAGCTGTTTGCCTTGGAAGAGTTTGAAATGTATCTTCAAGGTAGGCTGTAAACAATGCAGCCTTTTCTTCGCACTTCTAGCCCGAGTTCCATCGTAATTCTTGATAGGAGCATTTGTACGTTAGGCCTTTTAAGACCTTAAGTTGCTTTCCAAAGGGAATAAACAGTATCCTTGTTGCCAGAAAGGCCCGCTAATAAGCATTTTCAAATTGTTGCTTAAATAATTAAATCTTGATTTGCTTTGTGGTGTTCGGTTCCTCTGCCAGATTTTTCGCGCTTTCCGTTTTCTCTAACGAGATCTCTCACTTCTACTGAATAGTTGATGTTGTTGTTGTTGTACGTAGCTTGTAGTGTACTTTTGTTCAGCAGCTCTAATTGAACATAAAGTCGTGCCAAAATTTTAATTGGTACTTGTAATTCATATTGCCTTCGACTAGGTTCGGGAAGAAATCCCAGTTTCTTCAATATGTATTTTTAGCATTAAAACCGTGGATGGCGTGGTAGCACTGGTATCCTCGAATACTAACGAATGAATTTTTTGTCAAATGACATTCTGAAATTAGGCATATATCAATTTTTTCTAAATTTAGAAAAAATTTGTAACTCTAGAATTGTTGCAACAGCCCATTTGCATTCCAATTAGCGATTCTAAATGTATTTATCTTCATAGATTTAGTATAACATGGAAGTGTTTTCATTCACTATTTCTTGCTTAATTAACCGCTTATTTATAGCGCCCAGGCTTATTTCTTGTTTTAGTAGCCTTAAGTTTAAGGCTTCTATATTCTTTCGAGTATTTTCAAGAAATAGGATTTGGCCGTCTTCCTTGTTACTTAGTGTTTCTTGCTATTGTAAAATCTGTGAGTATGTTTTTCGGCTTACTATTGCACTTGTTTGTGGTAGTTCTACCACTGGGTTTTGCCTTGTCGTTATTTGTTTCGCAAATTTTGCAGTTCCCTGGCTACTTCACATCTTCTATATAGTTAGCGGGATTGTCTCAGTTACAGTTTACGCATTTTGGAGGCGTATTTTTTGTCAAATTACAAGCAAGGGCGAGTTGTTTCCCCGAACATTTCACACATCTAGGCTCTCGTTTGCAATATTTCTGCGTATGATCCTTGGTATTTTTTACATTGAGGTATCAAGCCAGTGGATTTTCTTAACGCTTATATTCTAGCTCTCATGTTAAGGACTGCCTTAATATTGAATTTTTTTTCCACTTTTTCTTTGCAAAAGTAAGCATAAACAATGGAAGACCCCGTTCATTAATTTTAATCCCTTGATCAGTTACGGGTTTTACGGCCAATAACTTTGATTGGTGGCGATGCCTTTGTCCTTAATTTTGGTATAGGTTGGTTTTCCTGATCGGGTATATTTTGCTGATTTTGGTTTTATACAACTGATTTTGATGTTTTAGGATCCATTCAGTATCTTCTCTTGATTCTTCTTAGTCAGTGTAGAACTCAACCTGTTCCACAGGTTTCTTTTCTTGTAAAGAATTTTTCAGTTTCTCATTTTCTATCTTAAGAGTTTTTACTTCGTTAATTAACTCCGATGTAATTTTTTTAATCGTACACAGTTCTTTACGAAGTTCTTCATTTTTGATCTCAACACTTCTAGTTGAGGATGTTGGTGATCTTGGCATTATGGAACTTCTTCCAAATCGGTTTTCATAGTTCATTACCTCTGAAATATTGCGGTTGTCTCTACACGGGGATCCACCTAATTTGCTCTCATTTTTTTGTTCTCTTATTGAAAACCCACTCAGTAAATCTATTCTGCAATGTAAGCTTATATTTTCTTTCAAAATTTTGTGTAATCAAAATTCGAGTTGTAACTCAATTCCTATATACCATAACTTATACCACAGATTTTATTTGATTTGGAATGTCAAAACAATTTTTTTTTAATTTATTCAAATTTCACTCAAAATTTCCGATTCAAATTTCTAAACTAAATTCAAAGGAAATTGTTTTGGTTATTTGAGTTCAAATCTCATATTGCAACTCAATTCTTACCTAATTGCAATCAAAGTTTTGTTTAAATCTAATTTACCAATTTAGTCATCAATTTTGTTACTTTCTATTTTAAACTTCACTCAAAATGTTGTTGGCGTCATAGTGCGAATTGTAGCTCAATTAAAATTGTTTCTATTTAATTTCAAACTGAAAATTTATAGATTTAAACCGGAGATTTTTTTTTAAATCCACTCAATACTTAGTCAAGGCCTGGTTGGAATTTTATAACTAAATTTCTGCTGGAAACATAAAAACATTAGTATACATTTATACTAAAGCCTACTGTACCTCAAATCCACGGCAAGTTAACCAGTGATTGTAATCAATCCACAATTTAATTTCACAACCTACGATTAAATCGACTACTAGAGTATTTTTAGGTATAAAGGCTTTTGATAAAGTTGATCTCGGTTGGATGGTTTTTTTTATCTTCACCCTAAAACCAATCCAACAATTCCTTGCTTCGTGCGTTAAAGCTTTTGCTATTAACGTAAACTCACAAACGGAGTTTAAACCTTATTTCAAAATGTTTATGTAAAGTT
The DNA here is from genome assembly GCA_958295665.1 of Tipula vernalis. NCBI lineage: Eukaryota > Metazoa > Arthropoda > Insecta > Diptera > Tipulidae > Tipula > Tipula vernalis. The sequence continues at coordinate 19,166,138 of OY282560.1, forward strand.
TATAATAAAATTTTCAAATAAAAATCACAGCAACATAAATAATAAAACATAATTCCAGTAAGAATATTATTAAAAGCAGAATATATTCGTTCTGCAGCAGCTCAAGCATAAAAATATTATTATTGAGTTAAGCACTACAACATTGCGAGACGTCTTATCATACATTTTAAAATTAAAGTAGAAATAGATTTTATCGAGTATATTACACCTACGACACTTGGTTGTCCTTATTTCTTAACGAACAGCAGCAAAAAACTGTTTTCAAGATATAAGCATTGAGATAAGAAGTCAACTATTTTTAACGATACGATAGTGATGTACATAAATATGTAATTCGTGTCTTTGTTTACAGAATAATGCTGCATTTTTATTATGTTACAAGCAGTTTTTATTTATCTCCTCTTATACATTTCTCGTATGTCTTAAGAGTATTTTGAACTTGTTATCGTTGACTTACGTATTTCTTTGTTTTTTTATATCTTCGAATATAAATTCAACGCAGTTTTGTTCAATAACTAGTGGGTTTTAGTCGTTCGAACCAAATTAATCGCCAAAAAAAAAAGATTAGGGTTAACCCTAAGAAATTTAACATTAACCCGGCGACTGGGTATTTTGACCAAAGAGACTCATGTCGTATGAAAAGTCTTAGAAAAGCACCAATGGTAAATAAATAATGATACGATAACGAGATCGAGATTATAACATTATTAAGACGCACTTCCCAGTTGTACTAAGCGTGTAAATAACAAGTACGAGTACTTATTAGAATTTTGTTATAGGAAAGTATTTACTTGCCATATGAAGTGGGTAGGTGCCAAATCTTGATATCATGTAGCGAGAAATTTTTACTCCTATATTCTTGTGTTCACAATATTACCGGACGACAGTCCGTTTCGAATCAATATTGTTCTTTCATATTTAAAAGAAGAACACTTTGCGAATGAGTATCCTCCAGCCAAATTTTTAGACTCTGTTTTATTTTTAATATTTCAATAACTTCTTTCTCCCGGACTGTTATGTCCCCGCGTTTTGTTTCTGTCTAATTTTTTATTTATGCGTAAAAAAATTTAGATTTTTCAATCAAAAATAAACGCACGATTCTTAACTAATCGCCAACCAGCCTCATTGTTGTAATCTCTTCTCTTCATCTAATTTCCAGTTATAATAATCCCCAACAACTTGTAGGCAACGTAGATTTGTCGTTCGCATTTTCATACAGCAAACTATTAAAACGCAAACATTTCTATTCGCTGTTTAAATGGAGAAAAAGCAATGTGAATAGTGCATGCAAGCGAGAATATTATTTGAGAGGAAGTTGTTTTAGCAACAAAGAGAGTACTACAGAAGATTTCTTTTATTATTTAACATACAATAAACAAATTAATTTTTTTAAATTATGATTAGAAAAGTTGTAAATAAAATGAAATTAATTTCCAAAAAGGACTGAAAAATTCCAAATGGCCTTACCAATTATATATACTTTATATATCGGTATTTAGAACCGACATATCACCAATTCTATTATATGTCACGTAACTCAAACGCCCCTTACAAATTTCGAGTAATTTACTAAAAAATCTTCGAACAAACTTACAGTCCCACAATAATCTTAAAAATTAACCAATCCTAAGAATATCGAATTAATCCGAAAACCTCAAATTTCAAATTTCGAGGATCCGAACTTTATGTAAAATCATTAAGACAGCAATGGCAACGATATCGACTAGCGAGAATAAATGTAAACTAAACAAAGCCGTCAAACAGTTAAAAGAAGAATCAATTCAAGAATATTTATCACGACTCTCACCAACAGAAAACACAGATTATTCACTGTAGAAGGCAACTAAGTAGCTAAAACAACCACTGGGGGAACAATAAAACTGGGCGAAAAATAATGAAAAAAAGAGTGAAGTATGTGGAAACCATTGTGAAAGGGTATTTAAGCATTATAGTAGTTAGGTATAGGTTCGTATCAAACGATATAATTCACAGAAACCTCCTGGTCCCAACAATACGGGAAGAAATTAGGGATTCCAGAGCCAGGTATCACTCAAGATTCATAATTCATCCAAACGATTCCGTGACGGGTGTGAAGTTTGTCCTAAAATTGAATATTTGTCATTTGGGTAGCAAGCGATCTCCTCTAACATTCTAAAACATTGAAGAAGTGACTGTAGGGCAGAAGAGTTCCGTCTGGACGAAAGATCGTGCCCAAATGGACATACTTCGTTAAGGGTAGTGAGCGATCCTTTCTATCTAAAAAATATAGCAACTTTCCAAAATCTAGTCTCGTTTAGATTTTTGAAAGTTCTTAAATTTTTTGGTTAGAGAGAATTGATTCGAATGACCTCGGAAGGTCGAATCATCTTAAAATTTGTAGAATAATCTCGAAAATCTCGAATAAACTTAGAAACGAGTAGAATAATCTTCAAAAATCTCAATGATATTAAAAACTATTTTGCTCTTAAAAATAACTGAAATATCTCGAATTATCTCGATGGTCTCGAAGGTGCTTAAAATAACGAGAATTTCAAAGTTTCTGTAATTCGGTTACATAGGTACAAATAACGCAACTCAACGGGAGTAACCCCTATTAAGACATATCCAATGAATAGAATTCTTTATTTTAGACAGTTATTGGGATGGGATGCCTGGTGGTCAATTTTGTAAGCAATTTGTGAATTTCGAGAATTTTATAGAAATTTAGCAAAATGCGATCATGTAAGATATTTCAATTTCTCGTAATTTTACATAATCCCTAGCAACTTGCAGTGAATTTGATGCATGTACATTAGGCTCCAGTAGGTAAAATTCGGTTAATATCGGTTCGATTAACCAAATCGTTTAGATACATCGGTTAACCTTTAACCATTTTTTTTCTATGCTACTGGTTGGAGCTACTGAAAGTTATCAAATAACTTGTATATATAATTGAAAATTGATCATGAATACCCAAATTGTAACGAAATCCGGAGAAATGTTGCCAACTCCGGAGCTCCAGAGATATATACCTCCAAACCCGAGGACTCCGTACTAAAAGGTTCGAGTTACCAACCCTAGTTCAGATCAACACAAATAACATTGAGATAGAATTTAACTAAACGTCAATTTACCATATCGATCCCCCACAGAATGTTGAAATATAAAAAAAAATGTCCCCGCATCAATTATCAAACATATAAAAACATCACCATAGCAATCTTTATTGATTTATCAGAGTATTCAAAAAGTCATCTTCTTCAGCCTTAAAAAAAAAATAATAATAATAACCTCAATGGTAATAATAAGCAATAGTAATAACAATAATAACAATAAAATGTAATAATACATCAACAACAAGGAATTAATGCTGCTAATAAAATTTTATTTGTTGACAAAACGGAAGATGCGCCAAAATGCCTAAAATACATGTCGTTTTTTTATGCTAATTTTTGGCGTACATAGGCTTCAATGCCAACACATCGTATCGTATATAGATATACGCGCACTCATAAATAATGAAATACGATAATAAAAACTAAAAATGAAGCCGGGTATAAATACGACATCCCTATTTTTGTATATAGGGTGAATAAGAATTTTGTAGATATTACTTTAAAGTTGTTGTTTTTTTTTTTTTGTTATCAGGTGATATCATTATTTGGTGTAACATTTTAGGTAAGGCACAAACGTAAAACTAGCGATCGGTAAAAAAAAAGAAAAATTGGTGAGATAACAAAACAAGTTACACAAAAAATAATAATTTCATGTAAATCCTATATACTCATACCTATATATGTATGTACTATTCGAATATCCTTTTATGTTTTTTTTTTGCGTTCCTATGTGCTTCGAGGATATAAAAACCATTAAAATTTACGATAATGGCTCAACTTTTTTTTTTATCCACTTCTAATGTTTCGTCGTTATAGATTCTTTGTATAAATTGTATCAACTTGTATATAAGCATGTACTCGTATTAACATAGCTAGATAGATAGGTTCTACAATAATTAATCTTCGATTTTGTTACACTTTGTACAATGAATATTTTGCCTAAGTATCATTCGATTCAGGTTTTGGTAATAAAAATGGTTTTATGGATCGATGTGTCAAAATAAATTCATTGCTAAAAAGTATGCGTACGTGTTTTATTTGTACCTCACTTTTATTTTAAAGTACCACCTTTCTGTGTTGTCAGTACCGAATTACTTTGTCGCATGTCTCTCGACTCTAGGCAATTTGCGACATAGTGCTTTTTTATTGACAAGTAAATAAGTTTCACCAAATTCTTCAAAATTTTATCAAATTTTGTGCCAATTTGCGATTTAAACAGAAATGAAGAATTGAATTTAGAATTTTATTCGATTTTTTTTTGTTTGCAATTCTTACAAGGAAGGGAATACTTCTAAAGTTGTTATGAAACATAATTACAAACACTATCCATTTCCAGTTATGCTTGGTAATCTTCTATGATGTATAAATAAAATAAATTTGATTAAGGTTTGAGTGAAGTTTGATCCAAGTTTGAGTGTATTTTATAACTCGATGGTCTTTAAAATTCCATAACATTGCAAGGTTATCTGGTCGAGCAGGGTTTTATTTCGTTTCTACACAGTTTCTGCACATTTCATGATTAATGAGTGTTTTTGTTTGAGTGAAATTTGGTTTAAGTTTGAGTGGAATTATGAATTTTGACTTCAAAACAAACTTTAACTAAACTGAATTGCTTATAAAGAAAGGAAAGTTTGATTAAGGTTTAAGTGAAATTTAGTTTTGGTTCGAGTGAAATTTTTAATTTGTTACTGAATTGGACTTCAACTGATTTCTTACCACGTCGGAGTTCAGATTGACCAATTTAAAGGTAGGTAATTTACAAAAAATTGGTGAATATTAAAAACGGATATTCTGCTAGAAGACTTTGAAATTGTGTTTCAAACATGTGATTGGAAGCTTACTTTTTCAAATCATCACAAATTAATTTTGACTTAATATTTAGAAATGGAATTTCTTAATAAAATTGTTAACATAAGGGACTAATGCAGATAAGAATTCTGTGTCAAGTGTATGGTGTATCCTTTATAGAACAAATTCCGGTAAAACTGTTACGAAGTTCAATTCAAACAAGAACCAAAATTTAGTTCGTCAAACGGCACCTAAACTATAGGTAAATAATTCTAGTTGAATTATTTTCTTCATATTTTCTAACTCACCCAAATGGAACTCGACATTTTAAATAAAATTTCGTTTATCGTTTATCAGCTGGCCCCATTCTTTCCTAATTTTCCTCTCGATGTCTGTTTGTCTCGTGTGTTGCAGAAGGTCATAGGCATTTATTCATGAATACTAGGAGTCTTATTCGGCCACATTTTTGGTATAGATAAATTAGAATTATCAGAGATACTGGGCTAATTTTTAACCATATTTGGTTATTTCAAATGAGACTCCAAAGAAAAATAAAATAAATTAAAAGTCAAGAAGTTTATTGGGTTTTTGAGGGTAGTTGAGTAGAATTCTTCCGACTGACCTGGTGTAATGCTACTAGAGAATAACCAGTAGATTTTTGCAGTTTATGTGTTATCCGATTTAATTCGAAATTATTTTTAGTAAATAAAATCTAATTTCTTACTTAATTCGCTTTAAGCCATATACATAGGTTAAAAATTCGAAAGTTTTAGAATAGAAGTTTGGAAGTTAAGATTTGCGCAATTGGAAATATCTGAAAATTTAACCCAATGTCCAAATACAAGATTGGGGTATTTTAAAAATATGAGAAACGACCCAAAATTCGTGGTATTTTTGGGGTAGTAACCGGAAACGCCAAAGCACCCGAGAACAAGAGAAGAAATTCTGGAAAGGAAGGGAAAGCATTCGAATTTGACGAACAAATATCAAAAATTTGACATTGGCAATTAAAATTTTTAAATTCTTAAAATTGCGACCATGAATTTCTAAATTTCGTAGAATTTTTAAACTCTAGAATTCCAATTCTGAATTACTAAACGTTACATTATGCTCAGAATTTCTATTGCATTTAGAAAAAGTTTACAAATTGAGAGGAATTCTGCTTATAAAAACTGATCTAATTTGTTAATTTGTAGAAATTTTAAATTTCTAAATTATTTGCCAACTTTCGAGATTAAACAATAAAATTAATTGAAAATATCAAAAAAATTTTATCAAATTCTGAGCATACCGGTATCCGTTGTCTTCTATAATAAGTCCCGATTTATTGAGCATTTATTGAGCATCTCATTTCACATAAGTGAACGATTTTTCGGCATTGTTACATTCCTCCCTCGATGAATTTCAGTTGTCATAAATAACTCCTGAAGAAAATAGGCGGCGTAGTCCTTTCCATCTTGGATTAGGGTTTCTTGCAATGATTTCACCTTTAGTAGCATGCCGTATAGCCTGCTATTGTAATTACTTTGATAATTGTATACTCGAATTTGCGATTACCATAAAGTCGCCATCTCAAATAATACTTGAATAAAACTAAAAGAAATCATGCCAGGGTAAAACGGAACTTATTGAATATTCATTTGCTTTTAATTAAACACAATCGAGATAATTATTCGCTTTTTTTTTTAATTTAAACGAAAAACGATTATCAAAATTATAATTTTTAAATTAAATTCATTTCTTAAGCTATATATACAGTTAAAGATTTATCCGCGTATAATAAGATTACAAATTATTTTAGATTAAGGTTTTGAATTTTTTTTTTTTAAACTTGTTGTCCCCATTCATACAAAAATCATTTAAATTTTCAATTTCTCATCATTTTATGCGAATTTGCGGTGGTGGTGATGATGATGGGACGTGTTGGTATACCATACAGAAAAGACAAATCGTTAATGAGAAAAACATTGTGACACACACACAAACACAGTCAAAAGAATTAATATAATTTTTAATATCTTTTAATCCAAGCGATTATCATTATTTTAATTATTATGTCTTAGAAAAGCTTCCATTATTAAATATAATATTCAAAACAATAAAGAAATAATTAAAGTTTATTGTTGTCGGTTATACACGCGAACATGAGGAATGCGCGCTTGGAAAATTATCATAAAAATCAAATTTTATCGCTGCGCTATGTTAGGGGTTGGTTAAGTTTTTGTGTGACTTTTTATTTTTGATTGGAAAGTGGAAGGGAGGTGTGGTATGTAAATGTAACCATTTAAGCACATGAATGGTTATTCAAAGCCCTTTTTTACATACGAATATATCTGCGTTATTTTCTTGACACGATTTGTATATTTATAAAAAAACGTTTTGTGTTTTGTTATGGCATCAAAACGTATGTAGCATAAACTCAATATATAAAGAATTAAGGTAAGACAAGCTTCCTGTGAAAATAAAAATCCTAAAAGGAAATTTGATATTTTTATTACTCTATAGTAAATGTATATACATAATATATTAGTAAGTAACCCAGATTATTCCTTCTGGAAAATATGTGTAACGTATATACCTGTACCTACATATATGTTTCATAAATTTCCATGTAAATCAGGAGTAATATTAAAGGTAGATTTATACGTAATACACTCGTATATACGGGGAAAAAATGAAAATACTCGTGGCTTAATATTTAAAGTTATGTTTTTAACACTTACTGCTACAGTTTTCACTACAGTCTAACTATTCATAATTCATAGTGGCAATTTTGACATTAATTGATTTTATTTAAACTTGGTGGAAATTCGTAAAAATTCCAAATGATTATAAAGGTAAAATTACGAAATCAATCGAGATTCAAACTAAAACTCACAAAATCTGCAAAAGTAATCCAATTTCGATGTTTTAATCGTCTAATAATGGATCTCGGGTAACATTGTGCAATATTCTTGGAAACCCAGCCGTTCTGGCTTGAAAACCGTAAAATCTTCAAAAGTGCTCCAATTTCGATGTTTTATTCGTCTAATGATGGATCTTGCGATCCATGGGGCAATATTCAAACATTTATTTGGATCCCTATCTGTTATGTGTTAAATTTTGATTTTTGGAAACCCAGTTGTTTTGGCTCAAATATCGTAAAATCTTCAAAAGTGCTCCAATTTCGATGTTTTATTCATATAATGATGGATCTCGGGGTTACATACTGCAATATAATTTTAAACCCAGCCGTTCTGGCTTGAAAATGGTAAAATCTTCAAAATGCTCCAATTTTGATGTTTTATTCGTCTAATGATGAATCTGGGGTTACATCGTGCAATATTCAAACATTTATTTGGATTACCCTACATATTATGTGTTAAATTTTGATTTTTGGAAACCCAGTTGTTTTGGCTCGAATATCGTAAAATCGTAAAAAGTGCTCCAATTTCGATGTTTTATTCATATAATGATGGATCCCGGGTTACATCGTGCAATATTCAAACATTTATTTGGATCCCTATCTATTATGTGTTAAATTTTGATTTTTGGAAACCCAGTTGTTTTAGCTCGAATATCGTAAAATCTTCAAAAGTGCTCCAATTTCGATGTTTTATTCATATAATGATGGATCTCGGGGTTACATACTGCAATATTTTTTTAAACCCAGCCGTTCTGGTTTCAAAATGGTAAAATCTTCAAAAATGCTCCAATTTTGATGTTTTATTCGTCTAATGATGAATCTGGGGTTACATCGTGCAATATTCAAACATTTATTTGGATTACCCTACATATTATGTGTTAAATTTTGATTTTTGAAAACCCAGTTGTTTTGGCTCGAATATCGTAAAATCGTAAAAAGTGCTCCAATTTCGATGTTTTATTCATATAATGATGGATCCCGGGTTACATCGTGCAATATTCAAACATTTATTTGGATCCCTATCTATTATGTGTTAAATTTTGATTTTTGGAAACCCAGTTGTTTTAGCTCGAATATCGTAAAATCTTCAAAAGTGCTCCAATTTCGATGTTTTATTCATATAATGATGGATCTCGGGGTTACATACTGCAATATTTTTTTAAACCCAGCCGTTCTGGTTTCAAAATGGTAAAATCTTCAAAAATGCTCCAATTTTGATGTTTTATTCGTCTAATGATGAATCTCGGGTTACATCGTGCAATATTCAAACATTTATTTGGATCCCTACCTATTATGTGTTAAATTTTGATTTTTGGAAACCCAGTCGTTCTTGCTCGAAAATCGTAAAATCTCCAAAAGTGCTCCAATTTCGATGTTTTTTTCGTCTAATGGTGGATCCCGGGTTACATCGTGCAATATTCAAACATTTATTTGGATCCCTACCTATTATGTGTTGAATTTTGATTTTTGGAAACCCAGTTGTTTTGGCTCGAATATCGTAAAATCGTCAAAAGTGCTCCAATTTCGATGTTTTACAATATTTTTCGAAACCCAAGCGTTATGGCTTGAAAATCGTAAAATCATCAAAAGTGTTCCAATTTCGATGTTTTATTCATATAATGATGGATCTCGGGGTTACATACTGTAATATTCTTGGAAACCCAGCCGTTCTGGCTCTAAATTGTAAAATCTTCAAAAATGCTCCAATTTCGATGTTTTATTCGTCAAATGATGGATCTCGGGTTCCAAAGTGCAATATTCAAACATTTATTTGGATCCCTACCTATTATGTGGTAAATTTTGATTTTTGGAAACACAGTTGTTTTAGCTCGAATATCGTAAAATCGTCAAAAGTGCTTCAATTTTGATGTTTTATTCATATAATGATGGATCTCGGGGTTATATACTGCAATTTTCTTGGAAACCCAGCCGTTCTGGCTCTAAATTGTAAAATATTCAAAAATGCTCCAATTTCGATGTTTTATTTGTCTAATGATGGATCTCGGGTAAAATCGTGCAATATTCAAACATTTATTTGGATCCCTCCCTATTATTTGGTAAATTTTGATTTTTGGAAACCCAGTTGTTTTGGCTCGAATATCGTAAAATCTTCAAAAGTGCTCCAATTTCGATGTTTTATTCATATAATGATGGATCCCGGGTTACATCGTGCAATATTCAAACATTTATTTGGATCCCTACCTATTATGTGTTAAATTTTGATTTTTGGAAACCCAGTTGTTTTGGCTCGAATATCGTAAAATCGTCAAAAGTGCTCCAATTTCGATGTTTTACAATATTTTTCGAAACCCAAGCGTTATGGCTTGAAAATCGTAAAATCATCAAAAGTGTTCCAATTTCGATGTTTTATTCATATAATGATGGATTTAGGGTTCCAAAGAGCAATATTCAAAGATTTCTTTGAATCCCTAACAATTATGTGTTAAATTTAGATTTTTGGAAACCCAGTTTTTTTGGCTCGAATATCGGAAAATCGTCAAAAGTGCTCCAATTTCGATGTTTTACAATATTTTTCGAAACCCAAGCGTTATGGCTGGAAAATCGTAAAATCGTCAAAAGTGTTCCAATTTCGATGTTTTATTCATATAATGATGGATCTCGGGGTTACATACTGTAATATTCTTGGAAACCCAGCCGTTCTGGCTCTAAATTGTAAAATATTCAAAAATTCTCCAATTTCGATGTTTTATTTGTCTAATGATGGATCTCGGGTAAAATCGTGCAATATTCAAACATTTATTTGGATCCCTCCCTATTATTTGGTAAATTTTGATTTTTGGAAACCCAGTTGTTTTGGCTCGAATATCGTAAAATCGTAAAAAGTGCTCCAATTTCGATGTTTTATTCATATAATGATGGATCCCGGGTTACATCGTGCAATATTCAAACATTTATTTGGATCCCTATCTATTATGTGTTAAATTTTGATTTTTGGAAACCCAGTTGTTTTGGCTCGAATATCGTAAAATCGTCAAAAGTGCTTCAATTTCGATGTTTTACAATATTTTTCGAAACCCAAGCGTTATGGCTTGAAAATCGTAAAATCGTCAAAAGTGTTCCAATTTCGATGTTTTATTCATATAATAATGGATCTCAGGGTTACATACTGCAATATTCTTAGAAACCCAGCCGTTCTGGCTTGAAAATTGTAAAATCTTCAAAAATGCTCCAATTTCGATGTTTTATTCGTCAAATGATGGATCTCGGGTTCCAAAGTGCAATATTCAAACATTTATTTGGATCCCTACCTATTATGTGTTAAATTTTGATTTTTGGAAACCCAGTTGTTTTAGCTCGAATATCGTAAAATCGTCAAAAGTGCTTCAATTTCGATGTTTTATTCATATAATTATGAATCTCGGGGTTACATACTGCAATATTCTTGGAAACCCAGCCGTTCTGGCTCTAAATTGTAAAATCGTCAAAAATGCTCCAATTTCGATGTTTTATTTGTGTAATGATGGATCTCGGGTTAAATCGTGCAATATTCAAACATTTATTTGGATCCCTCCCTATTATGTGGTAAATTTTGATTTTTGGAAACCCAGTTGTTTTGGCTCGAATATCGTAAAATCGTCAAAAGAGCTCCAATTTCGATGTTTTATTCATATAATGATGGATCTCGGGGTTACATACTGCAATATTCTTGGAAACCCAGCCGTTCTGACTTGAAAATTGTAAAATCTTCAAAAATGCTCCAATTTCGATGTTTTATCTGTCTATTGATGGATCTCGGGTTAAATCGTGCAATATTCAAACATTTATTTGGATCCCTACCTATTATGTGTTAAATTTTGATTTTTCTGGAAACCCAGTTGTTATAGCTCGAATATCGTAAAATCGTCAAAAGTGCTCCAATTTCGATGTTTTATTCATATAATGATGGATCTCGGGTTACATCGTGCAATATTCAAACATTTATTTCCCTACCTATTTTGTGTTAAATTTTGATTTTTGGAAACCCAGTTGTTTTGGCTCGAATATCGTAAAATCGTCAAAATTGCTCCAATTTCGATGTTTTACAATATTATTGGAAACCCAGCCGTTCTGGCTTGAAAATCTTAAAATCTTCAAAAGTGTTCCAATTTCGATGTTTTAATCATCTAATGATGGATCTTGCGATCCATAATGCAATATTTAAACATTTATTTGGATCCCTATCTGTTATGTGTTAAATTTTGATTTTTCTGGAAACCAAGTTGTTTTGGCTCGAATATCGTAAAATCGTCAAAAGTGCTCCAATTTCGATGTTTTATGCATATAATGATGGATCTCGGGTTACATCGTGCAATATTCAAACATTTATTTGGATCCCTACCTATTATGTGTTAAATTTTGGTTTTTGGAAACCCAGTCGTTCTTGCTCGAAAATCGTTTCTCGCTTATTTCTACTAATTTTGTGTTGTTTAACCTGGGCCAGGCAAGAAAAATCTTTGGCAGACTGAATTTTATTGAGCGCGATACAGCGATTTTTCGGTTGTATAAAAGCTTGAAAACTTAAAGTAAAAATCTTAAAAACCCTACCTTGAAATCAATATTCTTGAACCCTTAATCTGTCTAAAATTTTAGAGACACTTTACCGGAACAGAAAAAAATTTTAATCTAAAGATAAAAGAATTGAGAATATTCAGCCTAACTTCAGGCTCCGTCTTGTTTGGCAAGATTCTAAAGTTTCAGCTAGGTTAAGTAATTACAGCAATTTGTTTGCCTTTTTAAAACCTTTGAGAAATTAATGCAAGACAGTGAAAGCTTTGACATGTTTAAGGGTATTTGGCACCCTCTGATCAACTGCCGGAATTATCTTGTCCGGATTTTTCATAAATATTACCAAAATATCTTCCAATTCTTAAAAAATTAACTGTATTGTAATGAAATGGTTTTTTGTTCGCTTATTTGATATATTTGCTAAAATGACAACAATTAGCTCAGATAAAAAGCCAGCTATTACGGAACTGGCTCAAATTCACACATAAAGTCGTAACCTTATAGCTGTCGATATAAATGTCGATTATCCGGGAGTCCGGAAGACAATATTCGGATTAGTAAGAGCTAAACGTCTGAATCATACAAAGAAATGTTTTGATTAAATTTTTATTTAGTTTTTCAATTTTAGCATGGTTGAGCTTTTTGTGGGGTAACACAAAATAAAAATCAGTAGCATAAAACTAAACGAAGCGAAAACTTTTTTTTTTTTGTTTTGTGCTAGACAAAGTTTTGGACTAAACTACTAAATAGTGTTGTTTCAATACTAAACTCTCAATACGTATAAATACTTATTATACACCGTTGTTGTGTATAGTAAACAACACTATATTGTAGTTTTGGTTCTCGAGAAAGTTTTTCAATTATAAAAGTAAATAAAAATTCGAACGAAATTTTTTGTTGTACCATCGTTGTATTGTGCTGTCGATTTTGTTGTTTTCCCTTTTTATAGTGAGTGATGTTGCCTATTTTGTTGTTAACTCTTTAAAAAAATATAACGAACACAGCCAGAGCCACAGTCGAATACCCGGGGGATGAATTGTTAAAATAGTTTTGTGCGCGCGATTTATTAAATTCAATAGAAAACTTTATGCGACGTGTCAGTGTGGTCGAATGTGTAACATTTTTAGCCACTTCAACATCATCTCAAAACTGGTTAATAGGTAGGTAGGTATATAAATTAACTTTTCTGTATTTGCACCTTGAGAATTCTGAGTATTATTTTGCGATCACACACCGATGGTGTATAACAAATTAAACATGAAATGTATAAAAAGTGTGATGGGTGTAGGATATTTTTTGCCTGATTTTTTTATGTACGTTACCGAAGCATATAATTCGTTATATTTCATTTTGGTTATGTTTCTGTTCGCTGTATGTAGTATATATCCATGTCTGACTGCCTTCTTTCATTTTTATTTATTATTTTATGAACATTTTATCGTCTTGATGCGATGGTAAAATTTTCTACATTTTCCATCCTGGAAAAATACAAGGATTAATTTTCATACATAAATGAATTATGAATTAATATTTTCATATATACGTATAGTATATGCGAAAATGACAAGAACAGCTGGAAAATAGCATAGGCATGTGAAAGATAATTAATGTAAATCGTAATGGGATGAAACGGGCATGTTTTTTATTTGATTTTGATTAAATTGCTAAATTATGGTGTTTTTTTCAACCTGGTGTGTGTATATATGTCATTAGTGTACGACAAAAAAATTGACATATCCACACTCTAAAATTTTAATTGGTAATTTTTCTGTAGTTGTAGACGATTTTTTGGTCCTAAAAGATTCGAAAACATTATGAGATTAAGTAACATATTGTTGCTTTTGAAGACCAACAAAATATTGCTACACATTTTTTATGAGTATGGCCTTTAAGAGGATCCTAGAATTGTTGTTAACTCAGATAAGAGATTCAACTCAAATTGGCTGCTTTACACTATTGTTATTTCAAGGGGAATGCCAAACCTTTGATACATATTGCTTGATAAAAATCTTCGAAACGTCATATTTGGAATGGAGTAAGCCCCAGGTCAGCGTGTGCAACTGTTCACGATGTTGATTACATGTTGGTTGACTTGGCAATGATTTTGTACGCTGTTGAATTTTACCTCTTGGGCACGACAAATAATTTGTTACCCAATTTTTTACAACAAGATTGAATTTTGGCCTATAATAGCGCGTAGATAGAAGTTTACGTGAAGCCCGGATACCATGTAGTCAATTTAAAATACAAGTCGCAATGACTGAGAAATATATATGTATGCGATGATTACCTGAAGAAAGTTCATGAGGGCTAAGTAAATAGCGAACAGTTATCTGTCGGAGTCGTAGTTGTTTCGGACTTGATTTCGCTTTTAGAAAGTTTTTTTGAAAAAAGGGCTATCGGTCTATTAAATAAATAAAAGTAGTTTACCAATACTGGGTGTACCAATAGCGTGTTATTGTGTTCGTCAGACCAGAAAATGTATTTTCCAGCAAAGTTAAAAAAATATTTTACTTATGTAATGTAAATTGCATTACATATAGGTCCAGTGGAAGGCTGTATTACAAAATAATACAAAGCTTGCATTAAAAAGGATTTTAATACAATTTCCATTAATTTGTAATACAGCAATTACATTAAATTTTAGTTCAACATTCAATTAGAATATAAAGCAAGTTGTAAAAGAACCGTCAATCAACTGCATTAAAAGTTATCAAAGACTGCATTAATAAAATATTTTAGAAGTATTAAATTTTAAAGCAAGTTGCATTAAAAGTTCCGAAAGTTTAGCCCTTTTTTTCTGGGGTTGGTCATTTGGTCTTTGTTTTTGGTGCTAAGGGTCAAAATCTCAAAGAGCAGTTTATTTAAAAAACCAAACATTCATCTTTCCATTAGCGGACTAGTACACTTTATCGTCGCCTAGTAATAAATTATAAATTAAGAACTGAAAAGCTTACCTTTAACGTAACAGATATTTTCGCATTCAGAAAACCTAATTATTTTATTTGTCATTTAGTCGGTTTGATTTAGCGAATTATATACTTGTAAAGCAAAACACGTGCATGAATTTATTATTCATATAACATTTAAGTCCGCTTATTTTAGCGAATTATATGTTGATATAATTTTTGAATTTGAGCAGGTTGCTTTAAAATGTTTAATAGTTTTATTAAAATTAACTTTTAATGCAAGTACTGCCTTAGACATCTTCATAATTGCATTAAAATTCATTTTAATGCAATCATTACTTTACAATTGAATAATAACTTGTATTACATGAGTCATAATGCAAGGCAAGCATTAAAAATTAAAGTAATTTTTTCAACTGTGAGATTTTGACCTTTTTGATAAAGTAACCAAAAGCGCTTGTTTAGGCTGTAGAAATTCGCGTTAACATGGAATAAATTGCAGATGATAATTCATTATTCCTACGAATGTTTGAGTTGTTTTTGTAGCGTTAGGTGGTGGAAACTTTGCTATGGCTACTACGCGCACCGGCAAAGGTTTTCGCAATCTCTTGATTTTTGTGATTTGTGCTGAGGAATTCAAGTTCTGGAACGCGATGAATAATTCAGTATAAATGTTATATTCGGCAAAAATTTGCTAATCAATTATCCAAAAAAATTTAGGAAAAAGAAGCAAAGCAAACTATTGCATAAGTTCAAATAATTTGTTTGTACAGTTTTGTATCACAATATTCCAAAGCATTGACGCTGACAACCTACAAGGGTAAAACAATACAAGCAATCCATCATCGACTAATAGAACTTGCATGCATGTCGGACCTGTTTTGTTTGTCGGACCAGCCTAATTCGCTAAACCTTAAGCCGCATGAATTAAATTTTGTACACTATAGATTAGAAAGAAAATTGACCTTTAAGTCTTCAACAAACACTGAGAAAAGCTTAAAATTGAGACAAATTTCCAAAATTTTATTGAAAAATAAAAATATTCATTTTATTGAAGTCTAACCTCAAAATCTCTTTTTAGTACTCAAAACTAAATAAATTTAGTACAATAGAAGAAAGCCACCCAAGGCCAGCGTATATTGTACATACAAAACAAATGACATTTTCAACTTGTTGTTCAAAAAATATTAGAATAAAATTTTGCTCAAAACATTGTCCTGTCCAAGTGAGAAACCTAATTTAAATTAGTCATAAATACGCTATGCATTAATTTACACTACAAAATTGAGCTTTTATTTGTAGCTCAGCTAAACATAATGTTTTTTTGCAGTTCTAATCATTTTGAGCAAATCCCAATCATGTAACGTAATTTTGAGCAAAATAATTTATGTGAATGCTACAATTCAGAGCCCTTACAATCCTGTAAATTTGAGTTGCTTAAGTTATACATATAAATTGAACGCATTGTTGACTAAATAAATAATAATCAAACTGTGTGATATGTACGTAAAGATTAGAGAATGAACACAGTACAATAAACTTTTCAAATAAAAAATAAAATTAAAATGTCACAACAAGAAGAGTAACGTAATACAGCGTACGTTTATAAAAAGCTTTTTTTTATAAATATATATGACCTGTATATAATATGGAATTTAATAAAGCTTTATTATATGACACACACACACACACACACTAAAAAAAAAAACTTTAGGGTGGCAAAACTTCAAGATCCTTAAAATATTACATAGATGTAGATGGAAGGAAGAAATGCACACAACTGTGAAATGGAAAAGTATTGTATAAAAAAATTTATAGAATGCTCTCAAGGGTCAAAATATATGGAAAATCGGAAAGCACAATTTATAGAGCTTTTTTAGACATCTTTTCCCTTTTTACAGAAACAGCCGCGCTATTTTTGGAAATGGAAAAAGGTTAAAATGTTAATTTAAATTTGATATTTATTGCTTTTCAATATAATATTGATTGAAATAATAATGTATAAAGGTTAATTCAGTTTGAAAACGATATAGGTCAGTTCATTGATATTTCAAAAGGATATTCACTTTATTGTGAATCGCGGTATGTGAAAATAAAGGATATGCTTGATTTTTTTTTTTTCAGTATTATTTTCAATTGATACTTAAACACAAAATAATGGATACATTTTGTATGTGTATTGTGTATATAGAATAATGGATATTTTATAAAAGTGAACAAAATATTTTTACTACTTTCATTATATAGTTTTAAGGGTAAAAGCTTTCATTTAAAAGCATCCTTTCTTCTCTTTATTCCACATCGATTGTATTTTTCTTTTGTTTCTATTCCAAGTCTCTCAAAAAAGTTTTTAATTAACAAATAGTTTGTGTCACTAAAAAACGAAATGGCAAAGAATTTTATTTCTGATTTTACACTAAACAGTGTAAGTTGGCATCTATTTATGAAAACATAATTTGCCCCTGAAAATCGTGTGCCCCAAAATATTTCCAAGAACTAAAAGTTTCTCAGCCATCCAGCGAAGTAGATACAAAACGGTTGAAATAAATAAGTTGAACAAGAAAGAACTGCAAAACTTTTATAGACTCAGATTTAAGATTTTGACAGCAACAACATATTACACTGATAAATGAAATCATATTACTAAACTGGCTAAACTTTGACTAGATGTGACCACAAAATCACAACCGTTCCGATTTTTCATAGGTTTAAGAACAACAATGCCTTATTTAGGGTTTTGGCAACAACAACAATTTAGCAAACTGGTCATAAAGGTCTGCTTAAGTGCAAATGCTAGAATCCTAAACTGATTTTTTTTAATTATTACTTACAACAATAGTATCGTTGATTGATTTTAGCTTGTTTTAAACTTAACAGTGCATACAACTTTACAGTTTTCAGTTCTTTCTACATACGAGCAAGTTAATTAAGTTCTCTACAATTACTTTTAACCTGAAGGTCGTTACTATACTGTTGTTTGTTCTTAGTTCTTTGTAAACTTAAAAGCTCACAAAGCTTTGCACAGTAATTTATAAATAAAATCATATTACTAAACTAGCCATACGTTGACCAAAGGTGGGGCGAAAATGAAGCTAAGTTTTGAAAATCAAAAGTCTGCAATTAAATTGTTAAGAATCAAAATTCAACCCGCAAAAATATTTTAGTTCGAAAAAATCAAAAATCAAATGGCAACAAATAATGACCAGTCTCTTGTTGTAAACTAAAAAGCACAAAAGGCACAGTTGGTCATAACTAAAACCTATTCAATAATTTATGATTTTCATAAAGCTTATCCTTGAAAATTTCAAATAGTTAGATTGTTCATTCGATTGTCAACCTTTGTGGCGTATAGAGCGAATTACAAAATAAAAATAAAAATTAGTGAATTTTAAACATTGAAAAATATTGTGATATTAGTGCTGTCCAAATTTGATAAGCGCAATTTTGCGCAGTGGTTATATTTAATACCTGTTTATAACAAGGTTGTGGAATAGTTAAAATGGACAGTTTAAGACAAAACACTGTAAAAGTACAGTTTCAAAAGACAGATGCTAAGCCGTCTGATCAAGAGATGATGCAATTTGTCTTGAACAATGGACTAACGGCTAAGGATATACATACGCTGTACCAGGATTTGTACGAGCGGTGTATTTATATAAAGTTCAACACAGAACAGAGGTTCCTTGATTTTTTACGAGAAACACATGTTTTGACGTTCAATTATGTTAATGGAACAACAACGGAGGTAACGGTTAAAGGAGCAAGTGGAATAATGCGGTACGTGAGGGTATTCAATTTGCCACCAGAGATTACAGACAAAACATTGAGTGAGGCCATGCACCGTTTTGGCAATATATTGTCAACACGACGTGAGAAGTTTGGTGTTAATTCACTTCTACCAGTTTTTTCGGGAGTAAGAGGAGTATATATAGAGATTGAGAAAGAAATACCACAATATATATATATACAAAACATTAAAGCGCGAATTTTTTACGACGGCATGAAAGAGAGATGTTATAAATGTGGAGAAGATTCACATAAAAAACAGGAATGTCCACTTTTAAGTAATATCAACAATATAGCAGAACAACAGCTACAACAACAAACAATACAATCACAAGAACCAGATGAGCAACATGTACACAAGCAAGGACAATCACAACACGTACAACAAACAAGCACGGTCGACAAAAGTACTGTTAAATCAATTACCACTCAAGAACGAGTCAAGTATAGCGATGTAGCAAAAATTGACATGTTACACGCACAGGCAGAAAGCAAAGTCGAAACGAGCAAAAAAATGGTTAATTTAAAAGAGTATAACGGCAACGAGAGAAAAACAGAGACAGATTCGTCGTGTATGGATACCGAAAATGAAGATGGGTCAGTAAACGTAAATGTAAATAAACGCGGTCGACCACACAAAAAAACTCGGTACACAAGTACAAAAAACCGAATAGCGTTCATTGACCAATATAACAGAACTACATTGAGTACGGAAGTAAACAACGAAAATTTTATTGTACCACCAACACCGATGAAACTTGATAATAACGTACATCATAAATAAATTATAAAAATCGATAGTAGATAAACGAGAAACTGGACAACAATGAAAATGATGGGACAACAACTCGCAACATCAACATCTTTATGAGGCATGCAACAAAATTTTATTATTTCTTTAAAATTTATTTTTGTTAAATTTTGGAAGCGGATTCTCCCTGAACATATTTTAATTGGTATGTACAAATTGTTATTTGTGTGAATGTGAAACATGAGTGAAAGAATTATTGTTGGCCAGATAAACATACAAAGTTTTTACGCGAAAAAAAGTATGTTGGAAAATTATCTGGCCAAGAATAAAATGAATGTGATGCTTATAAGCGAAACATGGGAGAGAACGAATAAGACGTTGTATGTGAGAGGGTACAGATTTCTTTCCAAACCAAGAAGCGATGGTTACGGTGGAGTGGCAATAATGTACGACCGAAATCTTACGCTTCAAGAGACACAGTTACCCGCTTTTGAGGTGATTGAAGCAATTGCCGCCTCAACGACGAATTTGGAAAGAAATCTGTTACTAGTGAGCGTGTATGTAACCCAGGTGCGTGATGAAGATGAAAGGAAAAAAGCCTTGAGTGACTTTAAAAAATTGTTTGAGTGGGTAAAAGATAAAAGTGACCTGATTGTATGTGGAGATATGAATGCGCATGCGAGAATGTGGGGTTGTTTAGACAATTGCGCAAGAGGAAAACAGTTGGCCGACCTGATTCAAGACTCCGATATGGTGCTCTTGAATGATGGAAGGCCAACTAGAATGGCGAATGTGGGAGGCACGGCCAGCGCAATAGATTTGTCTATGACAACTATTGAACTGGCCTGCCGGGTCACTTGGAATGTTGAAGAAGAGAATTTGGGTGGTGATCATTTCATGATCAAAATGATCATGAATGATAATCGAATGTTTAGGAAAAAACGTGAATTAATGAATAATAGGAAATGGGTGAATCAAATGAATGAGATTCTCGGAGAAAATGAAATAAATCAAAGCCAGTTAGAGAGTGAAATTGAACGGGTAAATAAATTATGTACAAAAATTGTAGATATGAAAGAGATTAATGTGAATGGTTGGTGGAACAATGAAGTTCAATACTGGTATGAAAGAAAGCGAATAGCCTTGCGTGAATTTAATAGGAATAAGAGTAGTGAGAATAAGATTATGTATGGTAAAATGAATGGGAAATTGAAAAAGGCTATTCGCAGAGCAAAAAGGAAAAGTTGGCGGGAATATGTGTCCCAAATGACACATAGAACCACAACTAAGGATGTATGGAGTTTGTTTAATAGGGTGAATGGTAAATATTTTAATGTGAGCAATGTGGTATGTGAGAACAGAGAAAAAGGTGAAGAATTTATAAGAATGATATTGAATGTAAGCAATGATTTGAATGTAATAAATGAAGTTGATAGAATGAGTGGAAATGAAAGAATGGATTGTATGTATGAATGGGGAGAGTTCCTGAGAGTGTTAGATAGATCAAAATCTACCACTCCAGGGACGAACCGAGTAAGTTATAAGATGATTCGGTTGTTGAGTGACTCAGCAAAGCATAATTTGCTTGAGATACTCAACAAAGTGTGGATGGGTTCAAAAATACCGGACAAATGGAAAGAGAGCAGGGTGGTTCCTATCCCAAAACGGGATAGAGATCCAGATGTGGCAACAAATTATCGAGGCATATGTATGTTGAATGTTTTTATAAAAATCTTAAATGGAATGATGAAAGAGCGCATGGAAGATTTTGTGAATGAAAATAATTTGTTGCCATCGACAACATTTGGATTTCGAAAGAACCACTCTGCAATTGAGTGTGTGGAAAAGTTTGTTTGGGAAGTAAGAAAGGATAATTTGAAAGCTGTTGCGGTATTTTTGGACATCGAAAGAGCTTATGATTATGTGGTTCCGTGGAAATTACAACAAATTCTATCGAATTTTGGATTTTCACGGAAAGTATGTATGTGG
Organism: Tipula vernalis; assembly: GCA_958295665.1. Lineage (NCBI taxonomy): Eukaryota > Metazoa > Arthropoda > Insecta > Diptera > Tipulidae > Tipula > Tipula vernalis. The sequence goes on from OY282560.1 coordinate 19,187,867, forward strand.
ATAAAAGATTTCATGACTGATAGAAAAATGGTTCTGAATGGAAGTGGTTTTAGGTTGGAGGGAGTTGCAAATATTGGACTTCCGCAAGGAAGTAGAATATCTCCAGCTCTGTTCAACCTATATACCAGCGAGATACACCACATCAATACAGTCAATCAAATCGTTCTGCAATTTGCAGACGATTTTGTAGTAATTGGAAAAGGGAGAAGTATTGATGTGGCGGCTCAAAGAGCGCAAAAAGGGGTAGATGATTTAATTCAAAAACTTAAAATGTTGAATCTGAGAGTGAATCCTAATAAGTGTGCTTATATGAGTTTCAGAACAAACGTTGCAAATGTTAATATAAGTGTTGATAGTCAAAGTATTGAACAAGTAAATGCGTACAGGTATTTGGGTATTTGGATTGATAGACGTATGAATTTTGGGAAGCACATGAAGATTTTGGCAGATAACTGCAAGGAACGTTTAAATGTGGTTAAACGGGTGAGCAAACCTAAATGGGGCGCTCATCCGAGTGTGACTGACATGTTAAGGAAGGCCCTTATATCCTCCAAAATTGGATATGGTATTAGTGTGTATGGGAATGGTTCGAAAGGGGCTTTTAGCCAATTAATGAAAGTAGAAAATGCATGTGCAAGAGTGGTATTGGGGGCGATTAACTCAACCCCAATACACACTCTGTGGTCTGAAATGGGTGATTCACCTCTTGATTACAAGAGAGAGTGGATCACAGTGAGAGAGACAGTGCGAATGATAACTAAGAAAAATGAGTTTTGGAACGAGATGATAGTAAGATTACAAAATAGGGCGGTGTACAAACCGACATATAGAACTAGTATTGCACTTGAAAACTTGAACATGTTTCTGAGTATAGGCAATGCTGGTCCGCAACCCGTTCCTAATAATCTTACTGTATGTTTGAATATGGAGGAATTTAATAAGGGAATGAATGAAGTTATCGCTAAAATTATGTTTGGGAAAATCAGTCAGCGGTACGTGCAAGATGATATAGTTTATACAGATGCTAGTGTGAATGAGAATGGAGTGGGTGTTGGTGTATTTATGCCTGGTAAGAATGTGGAAAAGTATTTTAAAGTGGACAAAAGCATCTGTATAATGAACGCTAAACTGATTGGAATGTTTGAAGGAATTAAACTGGCTGTGAATGAAGGGGAAAGGAAAATAGTAATATTTTCCGATTCCCAGAGTGGTTTATGTTTGCTAAAATGTGGAGGTGGAAGGGAAGGCAATGTGTATGTTGATTTAATTTTTGAATGTGTTCGAGACTGTCAACGTGATGTGACCATACAATGGATCCCATCACATAGACAGATCGAAGGGAATGAAAGAGCCGATATGTTAGCAAAAAAGGGTGCATTGAATGACATGGTTCAGGAGTACGAAAGGAAGGATGCAAGAGACGTACTTCGAATGCTTCAGATGAATCTGTGGAGAAAATGGGAGAGTGAGTTTAATGAGAAAAGTTTAACGAAAGGAATGAAGTACAGCGTGCTCCGTGGTACTCCTTTGAGAATTCCGTTCTTTAAGGAGCTCAAAGGAGATACGCGAATGTTGCGAACGGTTGAGAGAATCAGGCTGAACCATGGAAACTGGAAGGAATGCTTGTGGAAACGTCATTTGAGTGAGGACAAAGATTGTGAGTTGTGTGGAAGTGTGGAGGATGTTGAACATCTCATATTGGCTTGTCCCAGATATAGCCAATATAGATCAAAGTTCAACATCCTTCGGAATGCAAGAAATCTAAGTGATTTAATGAATGAGGGTGATTTTTTGGCTTACAAGGAAATGTATGAATTTATTAGGATGAGTGGAATAACAATTTAATACGAAACAAATATTCACTAGCCGATGGAATATGTGAGGGGATAATCTGGTTCTTTTTAAGTTGAGGAAAATATTATTAAAAATGTAAATTGAATTAAAATATGTAACAGAAATTTATAAATATGATTTTTGGCGATATGGCTCTTTTTTTATGTAGGAGCCAAGCCTAATAAAAAAAAAAAAAAAAAAAAAAAAAAATAGTTAGATTGTTCATAGATTTGACAACAACAATGTCTCATTTGGGATTTGAAAACAACAACGTACTCGTATTATACTGGTGTGTTAGACAAATACTAAATTCATAACCGAATTATGGCATTGTTATACGCAACAATTTAACCGTTGTATACCTTTAAGCATGTCTTAAACTTAAAAGCTTATAAAGCTCTCTACAGTTGTTCATAACTAAAACTAATCCTTGGAAAACACAAATTTTGGATTTTTCAAAGGTTTGACAATAGCAATGTCTCATTTAGAATTTTAGCAACAACCATACATCACCCTGGTTTATTAAAAAAATGCTACGGTTTGGAACTTCAATTTTTACTCATGATAATTTAATTGCTTGTTGGTTCTAAATTTAAAGTTTCCTAAGCTTTCACAATGGCACTTAACAAAAGGCAATGCTTGAAGTAAGCATAAGTATGTGAATTTTTCATAAATTGAACAATGCCAAATTCAAAATAGTTAAACGTGAAACCGAATTACTTAGTGAGGTTCCTTCTAATCTTATCTGCACATTTGTTTGTAACTAACAAGATATTACAAAACTGGCTAAATTTTGACCAATCATATCAATAATGATCACCCCTTCTCTTACAAAAATAGTACCCACCCTAATAAGTTCAAAACTACCCCCGATTTTCTATTGTAAGTCAAAATTAGGGAGCAGTTTGGAATAATCGTACTGAAATTAAATTGTCAGCTTTAATTGGTCTTCTTCTCATTGCATGTTAAGGTGATGTTAATTTTGATAAATTTCAATTTTAAAATTAATATCTAGTCTTTTAGGTTCAATATAACCCCTTTAGGGTTATCAGAAGATTTTATTAAATGAAAACGTGCACATTTAGGACAAACAAGTTTTTTACATATTCTGGGTCATTATGATGCATTTCATACGTAAATAAATTCAGATTTTTTGAACCATAACCAACCGACACTCAGCCTCATTGCCCTCTTTCTCTTCATCTAATTTCCAATAATAATAATCCCCAAGAACTTTTAGGCAAGTTATATTTCTTCTTCGCATTTGCTTACATTAAACTATCAAACGCAAAAATATACGTTGTTTAAATGGAGAAAAAAGCAATTTTAATTGTGCATGCAAGCGAGTATACACTCCACGAAATAACTATAAGGGACAAAATGAAATTTCAAATTATTTAATGAAACGCATTTTTTTCTTGATGTACAAATGCGTATTTATAATTCATATTTATGTAGTTAAATTTAAGCCATGAAATTATTTCCTACTCCCTTTTGTGTTTTAAACATGTCGAATCGTGTCTAATTTGTGCTATTCGTAAAGCGAAATAGGTATAAGGGACAAGTGATTAGTGAAAAAATTAGTTAAATAAAATTTAATAGTTCAAAATTTAATTTTTTTTATTTTTTTACGAAAGTATTAAATATATTTAAGAATTTTAAAATATTTTTTTTACGAAAATGAAACATGTTATTAGGTAAAAAAGTAAAATGCCAAGAGGAACCAAATTAAGCGAAGAAGAACAAATAAAAGTATTAAGTTTTCGAGAACCCGGATGGACAATACGGGAAATAGGTGCTAGATTAAACCGTGGAAAAAATGTAATTCAAAAATTTGTAACAAATCCGTCAGATTATGTTACTATAAAAAGATTAGGTCGTAAACCCTTATTGAGCAAAAGAGATAAAAGGGAAATAAAACGCTTAGCCGTTATTAAAAAGACTTCTCCAGCTCAAATTCGGCATAAATTAAATCTTCCTGTATCTACAAGAAGGGTGCAACAAATTTTAAAGGAAAGTGAAAACATTAAATATGATAAACGGCTAGCGAAACCTAAGCTATTACAAAGGCACAAAATTGGGAGACTCAAATTTGCTGAAAAATACAAGTTTTGGGATTCAGAATGACAATTTGTGTTGTTTAGTGATGAAAAAAAATTTAACTTAGATGGGCCGGATGGATGCCAAAAGTACTGAAGAGATACTCGTCAAGATCGTGAATATAGGCATCGTAGAAATTTTCAAGGTGGTTCACTTATGGTATGGGCTGCATTTGGTCATCGTGGCAAGTCTCCAATATGTTTCATTTCTAATAAAATGACATCTAATGAATATGTCGAACTGCTCGACAATGTTCTTGTCAATTTTGGAGACGAGTTATATGGAAATGAATGGAAATTCTAACAAGACAATGCGCCTATACACAATGCTAAGCATACTAAAAACTTCTTTTCATCAAGTAATATACCAGTTATCAAATGGCCTGCAATTAGCCCCGACTTAAACCCTATAGAAAATCTATGGATCATACTCTCTCAAAAAGTGTATGCAGCTGGGCGACAATTCGATAGTATTTTAGAGCTTAAAGTTGCTATTCAAACAGAGTGGAATAACATTGATTCAGCAACTTTATGCAACTTAACAAATTCCATGCCTTCTAGGTTAAGTGAAGTAACCCGACTTAAGGGTGATCATATTAATTACTAATAGTTTATTATAATTTAAATAAATATAACTAACGGTCAATTTTAAGTTTGTCCCTTATAGTAATTTCGTATGAATTCTTTTTATATTATAATTTTAAAATGAAATTAATTTAAAAAAATGAAATTTGGTTTATATTTTCTGTTTATGTCACTAAGCTCATATTTAATAAAAACTATTTTCAAAAATTTCTTTTTCTGTTATTGATTTTTAGTTAATTTTAAGTTGTCCCTTATAGTTATTTCTTGGAGTGTATTATATAAGAGGAAGTTTTTATCGGGTTGGGTACGTTATCCCAATTACAAAATCCCAAAATTACAAAATCTCAAATTTTAAAATCCCGTTGTTAAGAAGAATATTTATTAAAATACGCGTGCGCGTGTCAATACAAAAGGAAAATAGTAAAAAACCACAAAGGTGGGAATAATTTATTGACGGATTCTGTTACCATTTGGACTGAGAAAAAAATAATATTCAATCAGAAAGAAAAAAATTTTCTTGCAAACGAAAAATTCTTACATTTTTAGAGAAAAATCAGCACAAAATTAGTACTTCGCTTTTTGATCATTCACATGAGCTTTTGAGCTTCAGAAGTTCATCTTGCTGGCTGTAATGCAAAACTAAAAAATCAGGCTACAAATAGTCCCGTACCACCATCGCAAATAGCTTGCAAAATAATTGTAGGTTGCAAATATAATGCACGCGTCTACCTACCAAATAAGATAGCGCAAAAAAGCAAAATAACACGAATTCGTGCCAGCAAAATCAAATAGCCAGAAAATATCGATGAAATTGACAAACCGCAGCACTTACGTTTTCTCGAAAATGAGCTTTTTGTGCTCGCAGAGAAGAAATTGCAAAATGAAAAATTAATTATTCTGGGAACCATAACTGGTTTAAAAGTATTGGCTGATTGTTCCTGCTGGTTAATGAATGGAACATTTTATGTTGTACCATCTATTATATGGCCCAGTTTTTTATTATTCATGGGAAAATTGAAAATGAAGTGGTACCCTTGGTGTTTTGTTTGATGACGAAAAAGAATAAGAAGTGTTATGAATTACTTCGTATAGCAAGTGAACATGACATTCGTTTGAATCCACAAAGGAACATTACGGATTTTGAAAAAACCATTTATTTAGCAGCCGAAGAATATTTTCCTAATACAGAATTTAAAGGCTGTCTTTTCCATTTTGGGCAGAAATGTCTCTGTATTATACTAAATTGTATAACAATCTTTTAGATGAAAATGCAAAAAAAAAATTGCTAGATGGGTTAAATCTAATTAGATAACCGAAGCAGCTGTAACAAAAAACCGCGTTATGACCCTAATTTTTGGTATGTCGAAAACGCAGCAAAAGGCAATTTCCCTCGTACTCAAAACAGCGTCGAGGCTTGGCACCGCCGCCTTAAGGTAATTGTTGGGAAGCAGAACAGTGGGCTGTACCAAATGATAGCTCATCTTAGATAGGAAATGATTGTTTCAAAACACTTATTAACAAAATTAATACCGGACAAAGATTTCCGAAAAAGAAACAAAACATAATCAAATATTAAACACTCAACCGGATTATCAAATTTGGGATTTCCGCTGTTTTGGAATTTATGGGATTTTCATTTTGTGGATTATGCTTTTTGCGATTTATTTTACATTTGGGATTTTGTATTCATGGGATTTATTTTTCTGGGATTCCACTACGCTCCCTTTTTTATCGATATTGAGAGTACTGCAGAAGCGCCATTTTAAGATTGAGACTTTGATTTTATGTACAATAAAGAAACCAAGACTTACCATTCGATTACCGAGGTATAAAATGATCAAGTTTAAATTATTGCTCTAACAGCAACTTTAATTTTCTTGGTTTTTTGGAGAATTTAGCTTCGATCAAGTTAATACTTGAATACATTAAAATTTTAGATTTGAGGCATACAAATGGTTGAAATTAAAATACAATGCATTTTCCGAAAGGAAGTTAAAAAAAATCCAAATGACCTTATGAATTTTATCAAGCCAACAAGATACAGATACTAGCTAGATATGATAAGCAACAAAATTTCCAATTTAGTATATGTTTAATTTAGGCTATATTCGATTCTAAGTATTACTCAAATCGGAAAACAGAAGTACGAGTAGCTTAAAAATAATTTTGGTTCGTTATATAGGATTTAGTGCAAATTATATACTAAACAGTATTGGAAATTGTGGATAGTGAAAAACGAAATTCAGTCTGAAGTACGATTGGTCTGAATAAGAAGTAAATTTGTGCAAATGCCAAAGGGCATCCATCTCTAAACGCAAATAAAGAACCATCAAATCTCGGAGATTGTCAATTTGATGGTTAGCGTTTTTCTGACCTGAGACGACAATTTGTCTCTACTGAACCCTTTGCAAATTTGGAAGAATATCGAGAAAGACAATTATTCAGAAAAAAAATTGAATATTCATCTTTTAGGAAATTTTCGTGAACATTTTAACTGTAGCCCAATTTCGTCCAGCTAAATATTCAACTGAATGCCAAAATGTCTATGTAAACAAATATAATCCACTTGCATTGAATTTGTATCGCCATTTCCTAAAAGATGAAAGAAAGAGATGAAACATTATTTAACTGAATTGGCCCCTTAATTTAGATTATTCGAAAAACCTGAAAATATCAAATTTCGAGAAATTCATCTATGAAGACAAGAAATTCTTCGATATTTTCAATATTACTCGAGCTTGGAATTAAATTAATTATCTCGAAAAATAATAAAGTCTCGAACAATTGCTATTACAAAAAAATCTCATATAAAGTTGAAAACCTCGAAAATCTCATAAAATATCGAAAAACTCGATGTTTAACATCACTCAAGACAAACTCGAATAGACTCGAGTAGTCTCGACTTGAAATTCTCAAAACAATTTCGGATATTCCCGAAATTCTTGAATAAATAAACAATCCAAAAAATTTCAACAAAATCTACAACAAAATTCAAAAAACTAGGTAAGTCCTAACCAAACAAATAATTCAACCAACCAAAACTCGAAAAATATCGAAAATCTTGAATAATCTCGTAAAATCTATAAAATGTTGCGTAAATTCTGTAATGTTGAATTTGGGCCAATAAAACTGTAATGTCAAATTTGATTTGAAAAATAAATCATCTTTGATTTGTTAGCCGGCAACTGTTTCACCTGCTTCGTTTGTTTCGAACTCTAGTTCTTTGTCGATTCATCAATCTACTACACATTCAACATATGAAAAGAAAATTAGTAAGCGCTCCTGCTCAGCAATCTCCTCCAGCTAATTTCAAATCAAAAGTGATAAATACAGACAGTTGAACCACGTTTTGTTTTAAGGCTTCATCCGGATGTCAGTGAATTGAATATTATCTGGATAATAAGTTTAATTAAAATAATACTGTGGTTCATCGGTTTATAGACAAAAAGTTACTCAGTACTACTCGTCATTTATAATAAGGGTCTCGAATATCAATTTTGAAAAGCCGATGGCTTCAGCTTCATGGCCAGATGGGATACTTGTTAAAGAATTCTAAAATAAAATCCGAAGTCATCCTTTTTAGGGGTATGACAACCCAACCAACAAAATCTTCGTCTAAAAATAATTTGAAGAATAAACCAAACCGTGTTGGAATTCATCAAAATATTAGAACCATTAGGCAAAATGTCAACTCATTTTTAGCTAATACAGCTGCACTTGACATATTGCCGGAAATCATTCTTCTATCTGTGGTTTGGATTGAACAATAGCTGCGTTTTTTTTATTTGCTCCTGATAGCTGCTATCGAAAGCCGTCGTATAAAAAGCTGCTCGTTTAATCTTTGAAATATCTCGACCTTTCTATTGATCACTCACAGTAAAATGTACATCTTACGACTAGTATGTATTTATCCCCTTATTTTGCAAAAACATATTATAAGATTTATGCGTAATGTTCCTCGTTTATCTTCATGATGGCCTTTATTTCAGGAGTTACAGATATTTTCGTTAGGACATTTATATGTGTTCAAAAGTATGAAGATAATTAATCCATCGTGTGTCTCGATTTCAGAATGACCGACAATTTGCGAGATTTTCTACAGTTTCACCAGTATCGCCTGGTTATATCATAACGGTACAAGCTGCATGCTTGTAAGAATGGACGAATTTCTCTGCAAACGTAAAAAGATCACTGGTGTTAAGACCCACTTTAGATCCTGTCTTCGGAGTATAGAAATGTGGAAAGGGCTGAATAATATATCGCCCTGGTATTTAATTTACAAAAACTCAAGTTAAATATCAAAAGCAAGATAATGAAGACTACCACACGTTTAAGTTGCGTTGTGTGCTTGCTATGCTAATGAAAAGAAACAAATCACATGCAAATGAGAAATTCATTTACTGTAACCTATATTTTAGCAAGTAAAGATAGATTTCTAACCAAGTCCCACTAATTTATTCAAAATATATAAAATGGCATATCGTAGAATACAACCATCACTGTCTTTACCGCGTTACTTATGTCACAAACAACAATGTGATACAACAATGAAAAAATATTTTTGTCCCACACAACACAAAATGGCATCATTCAATTCCATGACTTTTCGTCTAACCATACTCAGTTCCATCGAACCGACAATATTTTCCATGTCCGTCACGAATAAACTAAGGATCATTTTTAACAACTACAACTTACGTTATGTTTAGGTACAAAACTATCACAAAAATTTGTTAACGGTAAATTGTCTTCAAGAAAAGAACTTTCAAAATCTGCTATCTTTTTAATCAACTTCCTTTGTTCGAAATTAATTTAAAAAATGTAATCAACATTTTTTATGAAAATATAAAAATATTGTTGTATAACATAAAAACCCATATTTAAGATCGCTTTTGCTATTTAGCATGTTATGCTAGATAGTGGAAACACGACTAAACACGAAAAATGTTATTTACATACCATCAAGTCACATGTAGAACAAAATTTATTAGATTTTGAAAGGCATGTTATATAACATTGTTATATATGTATCATTTCAAGTGACGTGACACTGTCGTGTCAGAAATATAGCAGAAATAAAGTCGTTTTATAATAACGACATTAATAATTAAACAACAACATAAAGTTGCGTCCTTCCATTTTGTTGTATTCTTTTGTCACTTGGAAAAATCAAGTGACATCTGAGAAATTGATGTGTGGCGTGACTTTAGTCATAATAAATGATGTGACACGGTTATAAGAATTGAAAGGATGTTTGAGCAATGTTATTCAACATTGATATTGGCGGTTTTTTTTTCTTATGTTGGTATCTATACGCGAATTAACTTTTACAGTATACTTTAATTCTATTTATTTTGCTTTAAGAAACCATCTCAGAATTTATGGTAATTCAAAACCGTTCAATAATTTTGGAAGTACATTAAACACTTGAATTTTTTATATGTTTAATTTGTTTTGGCTACTTAAGCATCGACAAAGTATCGATTACGCGAACGAATATTTTACATTTTATCTCAAAGTTATTCTTAAAATTCATAACGATATCGATTTTTTGTTTTTAATCGGCGGATAACTTTTTTGTTGCGAATCCAAAAAAAAAAAAAAAAACATTGGATACAACCACAATGTTATTATTATTATTAATAATAATAATAATCATAATACTAAAAGAAAGGATTATAAGAAACATAAAATATCAAATTTCTCAATGTAATGCTTACATATTAGGATTTTATGTTTTACCCTTCGTACCAGCATTATGTATACCTCAAAGCCAAACAAAATGTATTAAAAAAAAAAAAAAATCAAATTGGAAAACACAAACAGATTACAGATCTCCAACAAAACAATGAGCTGGTTTTAATCAATTTTTTGCCATTTTCCCCCATAAAAAAATTGTTGAATCGGTGTATCGTAAAATAAATGAGTGGAAAAGTTTTACGATTGTTAGGAAACATAACCTAAATTTGAGATTCTGAAGTACAAGATTCTAATTTATTTAATTTTTTTTTTTTATTGTTGTTGTTGTTGTTGTCTAATTAGAGCTCTTAACTGGGTGGTACATGTACAATAAGTTGAATTGGGAATTACATATCCTATTTCTGTAAACCGAATTTTCATTAAAACAATAAACACAATATAAATGTGTACAAGTCAAGCTCTTATGTATTATATGATATATGTGTACATATAGACACGGTACTAAAATATGGAAAATTGAGGGAGATTTTTCATATATACTAAATTGAAACACAACATCGTACGCTCATTACACTTTACACATGATATAGAACAGCACCAAGAAAACGAAATTTTGTGAAGTAAAAATGTTTTTGTTGGCTGATGACTGATATTTTGTTGTTCTCAGTATTACTAGATGTATATGGATAGATACTCTACACAGACATAAAAAACAAGGGCGTGGTACATAATATAACAAAGCTTAGAGTAGCTTATATATTGTAATTTTATAAAGCTTTATTGCCTTGATACATAAATGAAAATGAATTTTGTGTAGCGAAGTTCATTTTTTCATGCCATCGTTTATGTAGAATGTGTGGTAAATGGCATAAGGTAAAAAAAAAATTGTTTATGCGTGCTAAACATCAAAACACGCAACAAGGAATCCGCGGGAGGGAGAAAAATAAAATTTGTATTTTCTTTTTAAAAATTTTAAATTCTTGTTGTAATAATTGTGTTTTGCTCGTGCTGTTTATATTTTATCGTTTCACGGAAATTGAATTTTATTTCAGAAGGATTTATGTGTACGCACGCGGTAATTAGTTGTCGGTTCACAAGTGTACAAAAAAAAAAAAAAAAAAAACATCGGTCAAGATTATTTCATTGGGTGTGAATAATTTGTCAGTGAAGAGTTTACACATCGTTTGCGGACAGCATAAAAAAGAAGAGTATAATGAAGGAAATACAACATTCTTTGTGTTGTTGCCCTATCTCGACTACAATTAATGCAGTTAAAAGCTTTCAGTTCAAGGATAACTTAAACAGCAAAAATGTTAGGCTTATCAAGTACGCAAGCCAAGTGTCTTACTGAAAATCCCGATATTAATTTACCTGTAGTTACGAATTGAAGTATTTAACGCAGGACGATTTTGAGAAACTGCAAGCTAATTCCAATACGGTAACTGCCTTCTTTCCCACGATTGCCGTTTTGCTTAATCGACTATCACAACCGATTTAATGAGGTTTTAATATTTCCCTTCTGACCCTGTACGAGCTGCTCAACAAAAATTAAATCGTGACCAAAAATCCAATGATACCATTTTTGATCAGTTTTTATTAGCACCCGATCACTTGATCCAAAAGGTGTTTCCTCTAGTAGGCTTAAATAGAACAGTAGAAAAATCGTTTAAGTGTAGGACATTAGAAAAATCATTACTTTGGTTCATATTGTAGTTGAGTTTCCTACAAACAATATAATGATTAAACTTGTTCTTGATTCATCCAAAATATTCGGTAAGATCCATAATATCGATACATCGATTATAACAGACAAAACTCCACCACCTCTAGCAAATGGTAATTGTCAATTCCACTAAAAAGCAATCAAGTACGTTTGAATGAGGCCAGTCAATATGACAAATAAGGCTACGTACATTAAATGACCAATATTGATCGAACTAAGGAGACCATTACTTGCAGCCATATTTCTGGATGATGCACTATCTCTTCCGGGCACTACACGATTGTTAAGATGAAGCCTGATCATTTTGTTTGTATCCAGATGTTTAGAAATTATAACACGTCACGTAATGCCGCTATTTATATTTAGCTTGGTGTGCAAGCAGTTAACGATATCAGCATTGCGTATAGAGATAGATAATGGGCAAAGTAGCGGATGTTTAGTTTCAATAATTGGATGAATAAGATCAGACACAGGAGCCTCTTACAGTTGAGCAGAACCCCATCAAAACGATCAAGAACTAACATTTTTTCAATGGCAGATGAACATTATCCGATTTTATTGGTAGGCGTTATCAGAATAGATCTTCGACCTTCCCCTTACTTCATTTTTCCAAGATAAATAAAAATCTAGGTAATCTGTTGTTTATGAGCAAAACATCACAAGAGTTAAGTAAGAAGCACATAAATTTCATATTTCCAAAATTTGGAATTTTTGGGTTCATCTTAGATTAAAATTAAAATTTCCAAATTAAGAAGTCAATTATTTGAAGGTAAGGGGCGCGTTTTCCAGAAGAACGATTTGGAATCTAGTTAATGGTCGTTTTGCACTTACAATGTTGAGTATTTTCTATTGGGGTTCATTAACAAGCACTGCCAGAGATTTGGACAAGGTTCGGCTATACAGGTCACATAAGCCAAGTTGTGGGGCACATTATCCAGAAGAAGTTTTTTTTGAAACGAAGGATTTGAAAACTGGTTAATCTTCGTTTTGCACTATGGGAGATCTGTCTCACATGAGCACACTCAATATTTATTTTTGGGGGGACGCACCTTCCTACAAATCAACTAGCAATTAACACTGACAACAATAAGGCACCGTATGCAGATCGATAGCCAACAAATTAGCTCAAAGTATCAGCTCTCAATCTTTCTTATTTGGCTTCTAGTTATGTGGCTACGTAATCGAGAATGCACCTTCATTCCGAGAGTAGGAACTTCAAAAAAATTTGTGTGTTTTGCTTCGGGAGCAAAAATTACTTATATGGAAAAGTTCTTCTATCTTATGGGTACCGGATGTCAATGCAGATTAGTTGTGACTTTAAAATCACTACAAATTTTAAGCACTCAAAAGTATCAAATGCAAGCATATGGCAATTCTGAAAATTAATCGAAATTCAAATTTTTAACTGTCAATTTGAAACTTTGATTTTTTTTATTTTTAAAGTTTACACCAATGGAATTTACAGAATTAAGTTTTTTAAACGCGTTATACTGGGGCACACGAACTGTGCGTCTTTATGTATATCAAATCATGTAAAGCAAATTTTGCAATAGAGGAGGTATATAAAAATAATTTGGTTTTATACGAAAATTAGCAGGTTTTTATATTACCTAAATTACAAGTTGTGAAATTAAATAATCAATTATTAGATTTAGCACTTGTGTCAATATTCAGTGTTGCTTACAAGAAGCTAAAACCAGCGAAGCGCAGATATTGGGTTCATCCTCTTTGGCAAAATCGAGAACAATCAGGATACTATAAAACTCTCATAAAAGAGCTGACGATTGAGGAATACCAGGAGCTGCTAAAAACGTTTCGCCTCTGTTAAAAAACAGCATACGGAAAGTATATCTCCAGGCCTTAGATTAATGCTAGCACTGCTAACTTCTCTTCTAGTATTTACTTGATTTATTTTCCTTGTCTATTTCGGAAATCTTGCCAGTTGAAATACAAAGATAAGCAAGTGTCAACAATTATATCCGAATTTCCGAAGCTATTTGGATAGCATTAAAACTACTTTATATAAAACCACCAACTAAGTCACTAAGGCTGCAGATTTCTGATGAGTTTTATGATAAATGGAACTTCCCGAGTTGTTTGGGTTATATAGATATCAAATACGTTATCGTACAATGCCCTAAAAAATAGGGAGCATTGTTTTATAATTATAAAATATAAAGGGCTGAAACCTGATGAGGTGATCAAAACTTTGGTATTGATTAATTCCACCTCTTAAGTCAATCTTCAGCTTAACCTCCAACTAAATTTACTAGTAATCACTAAATTAACCGTCAACCCCCTTTCAAATCAATCCTTAACCAAACTATAAATCAACGCTTAAATAATTCCCCAACCGAACAACTCAATTAACCCCAATGCAAGCTAACTAAATCCTAACTCAATTTAAACTAAACCTAGCTCGAACCAGATTCTGAACCCTATGTTCAACCTCACACTTATTGGCAAACTCAATCCCAAGATTAACTCGATTCGAAAGCTTCATGCTTGTATGAACTTAGCTCTATCTAACCTCCCACTAAACCCTAAACTCGACCCCAAATTAGTCCCTAACCAAGCTTCTCACTCAAATTCAACTCAATTTCAACTTAAACCCTACCCACCATCATACCATAATAGCAACGTACAATCATACCGGCATACGTACTGTATAACCTTAAACAATCATCCGATTATACCATTATTCCATTTTACTTTCACACAACCATGGCACAGTACGATTAAAGCATCATAAATACAATCATACCATCGTAACATATTGACGTTGAACCATCACATCATCATACCATGAAGTTTATCTTACCATCAATAAACCTTACCTACATACCATCATACAATCATATATCATACCATCATACCATAGTACCATCATACCTTCAGCAAAAATCTACTCAATTTGTGAATTTAGAAAATCGTTCTTAGTAGCGTCAATTTGTATGGCAGGCACCCTCTTGACATACTACATTTTCCAAATACTTTTCAAATCTCCGCCTTGAATATAGAAACAGATTGGCGACAAAAAATTCCAAATCGGACAAGCCGTTCTCGAGATACCTTGGGTAGAGACATCCAGACAGATGGACGGGCATTTTTTTTTTCCTTTTTCAGACTCAGGGACTTTCAAAACGTGAAAAGTGATTTTGGACCTACCAAATTTTTCGCTATTTTTGACAGGATTTCAATACTTTGGTGTTTAAACAATGTGTTAGACGAGCGGCTAATTACTTCGGTCTAAAAATACCAAAGTATTGAAATTCTCCCACAAATTGCGAAAAATTTGGTTTCGTCCAAAACCATTTTTCTCGACGTTTTGAAAGCCCCTGAGTCTGAAAAAGCAACAAAAAAAAATGTCCGACCGTCTGTCTAGAAGTCTGGATGTCTGTACTCACGGTATCTCGAGAACGGCTCGTCCGATTTGGAATTTTTCAAAAGGGTTAGGTACCTGCCATAAGATTTGAACCAAAAATTTACGAATATTTTATAGATGTGTATTCTGGTTTGATTATTGAATTGGGCATTGAATTTGGGGTTGATTCAAAGCTTAAGTTAAGGTTTAAGTTCGGTTCTGTTTGCGAGTTGTTGAATTACAGTTGAGTTGTCGTTTAGTTGAGATTGGATTAAGGTTTAGTGAGTAGTTGAGCAATCTCGCACCATAACGGAAATCGACGGGACCAAAAAAGTTGTCCGTTGTAGTGAGCTGTCCGTTAAACTGAGGATTTGTGATTTTTGGTTTATAAAAATAATATTGGGATTCTATATCGTATC
This sequence comes from Tipula vernalis, assembly GCA_958295665.1. Taxonomy (NCBI): domain Eukaryota; kingdom Metazoa; phylum Arthropoda; class Insecta; order Diptera; family Tipulidae; genus Tipula; species Tipula vernalis. The sequence continues at coordinate 19,203,590 of OY282560.1, forward strand.
CGATTTTGATGGAATCCAGCATTTCCAATGGAAATGGGATTCTCAAATGATTTTTAGATGAAGTTCTAGAATATGGCCAAGTAGGATAGAACTTGGCTATTCCTTAACCGATTATGATGAAATTTGACATATGCCATGGAAATGGGATTCTAAACTGATTTTTGGATAAAGTTCTGGAATATCAATGGTATGATGGTATGATGAGGATAGTTAAGCAGAGGGCTGAGATTTGGTTCGAGCTAAGTGGAGTTGAAATTGAGTTAGGATTTAGTTAGCCTACATTGTGGTTAAGTGAGTTGTTCGATTGGGGAATTATTTACGAGTTGTTTTGGAGTTAGGTTAAGGGTTGATTTATGGTTGATTTGGTGATTGATTTAAGGGTTTGATTAGCGGTTAATTTGGTGATTTCGTTTAGAACTATGTTGCATTGGAGGTTGAGCTCATTTCGGGATTTATTTGGGAGTTGAATTAATCAATACCGAAGTTCTGAGCACCTCATGAGGTTTCAGCCCTTTATATTTTGTGTAACGAATACCTTTAAAAATAATTTTCCTTTTCTATGCTTCTTCGGCTTAAATTTTCGGTATAGGTATGTTGGTTTGTGCCAGCTCCACATGTTCTTTAATTTCGTTTTCATCTATCGACTCAAAATCAGGTAGTGTCGTCAAATTTAACTGAAGTTCTTCAAAATTAAAGTTCTTTGAACTTTTTGGGCAGAATATCTTCGAATATTGTTGGAATTGATATTTGTGTGAACCAGCACTTTAATACATAGTTTTCTGTGAAATTGGAAATTTTGGAGATTTTTCACCAGGTTGCAACCCTGTTTTTATGCACGAAACTTGTTTTATGAATAATTCATTAAGAAATCTCCATTCTGAAGCCAGAAGCCTTACTTATATTTAAAGATTTAATAATTCAAAACACTTATGGCACGGGCAACATTGTTGTTCTAGATTCACTTTCCCGAATTAACGAAATATCGGTCGAGAGTGAACGGATTGTGTTGATTTCTATAGCTAGAATAAAAAATGCAGTCGCCCAGTATTCGACACCGATATAATCTATCACAAAGCAAATAAAGCTGTAGCAACCGTAACCGATTTCAGAAATATTTTTGGCTCGAAATTGAATAGGATTGTTATAAATGGGCAAAATGTTAACATTCACATTGGCTGAGGTGTCAAAAATCAATAAAATAATGGTAAGATTTTGTACGTAAGTAGTTTGAACAACACTTTCAAGAAAATTGCCCCTCTGACAAGCTGCCTAGGAAGGAACACATATTCGTATTCAAAGAGCTCAAGATCAAGATCAATAAATCGGCCTCCGTTCTCTGAATGTTACAGGTATCAATCCTCCAGATGAAATCACAAGCAATTTAAACATTTCTCTGTTTCGAATTAACATCTTGCAGTCGATTTTTTGTGACATTCAATTGAATTGATACAGGTGGTTGAGGTGTCGATAAAATGAGGTCAACACGACGAGATCAATTAAATTACAGGGATAGAAACAGTAACACAGAATAAGGGGACTCCACAAATAAACAAAAACACTTTGAATGAAAAAAAAAACGTCGACTGAAAGTGAAAGTGGTCAAGATTTGAAATGCATTAATTTTTGAACCAAATCGATTTTGCAATATCCAGCAAGACTTATAATCGGAGCGCAAAATAGCCGCCACCCACCACACAAATAAAAGTAAAGTCTGCAAGTCAACATTACACTTAGTCGTTCAATCAATTCAAAAATGTATTTGCTGCTGTACGTAATTGTAACCGCACAAAATGTAAATGAGACGAAATCGAAAAAATCTGATTTTCGCCTACCCAACAGAATCTTTCATTAATACATTTTGAAAGTTAAAACATTTATTTATTTGTGCAAATACGACGATGATTGACTTGATTGATTGCCTTTCAATTAAAACAATTTTGTTGTTGTTGCTGTTATCGAATAATATGAAATGTAAATGGTTTCTGGTTTTAATTATTCGATTTTTTTTTTTTTTTCTTTGATTGATTCGAATTTTTGGAATACATTCTATGGTCTTACGATTTTATTATACAAATATGACATTAATGATTTGAAATTGTAGTTCTTCAATGAATTTAAAAGGAAAATGATTGATTATACGATAATGGGAAAGTAAATACGGATAGTCTGTAATGTGACATTTTACCATACCAAATCAATTTTTTTTCTTCACCAAAATATAAAATTTTTAAATTAGCTAACTATATGTGCTTGGGAGTATAATGTTACGGGATTATCATCAAACAGTACTGACATCTGCTTATCAATGTTTTGTAATTATTTCCTTTGAGCTGGGTTTGCTTACAATACAGGTTATGTTGAGTGACTACATCAACTTCGCTTTATTATCGATTGCCCCAATGGGTAGTCAAAAGTAATTCAGACCAGCGACATTAATGAAAGTTTTAAGAACTAAGCTCACGATATAAATTAATACAAAAATAAAAGGAGACGTTCGTGATGACTTTCTGTGTATTCTACATTGGCCAAACAGGCAGATCTTTTCCCCATTCTAATAAAAGCGCTTTCGGAATATCCAAAGGTTCGACCGGCATCTGAAAGCATTGAGAGTTCGATAATCCATACAGACCGACAAATCTACAATTTAATTTAGTAACCATTCAGTGTAAAAATGTGTTCTTGAATCTGGTTATAAGCGTGCACTAGCAACAGTAATTTCATAAAATATTCTTAACAAAATTTGATAACCGTTAACGGCGGTCAACGTTGAACCTTTAATATCCGCTAACTTTGCGGTTCTAAACTGATATTTCGGTAACCACCAACACCGATTAGTTTTATTTGAGTCCAAAATAATTTATTGAAACCAACCACAAATTCACAGAATTTAATTTTTTTAGTTTTGATTTTAAATTTTATTTTGAATTCTCAATTATAAAATTTGTAATTTTTTACACAAAATTGTATCAAGAAAATTTTTATTTTGTAAGATGGTAACCGCAATAATGATGATCTTTTCAACAATTTACTTATATTTATTTCTTATTCTAATGAGATTAATCAAATCGACATAATAAAATTAGGGAGAAATACTGAAGAAGCAAGATGGATTTAATTTCCGTCATTCTATCCATGTAGCAAGCGATATCGCATACTTGAACGCATCACATGTTACGTTCATAACAATTTCTCATTCGTAGGTATTTTTCATTGTTGTGAAAGATTTTTATATTTTTGATTATTATCGATTACGTCATTCTATCATAGGGTGCAAATGGGTATGAATATACCTGTACTTATTGGTTGCACCATATCACTCGCCATGCAGATACAGCGTTATACTCGTATATAGGACTGTGTTGGGATAACTTAAAATTGCCTTGTCGTGCATTTAATATTCGCGATGACGAAGGGATTAATTTTATTTCGTCTGTTAAGTACGCCGGTTTTTGGTCGATCGATGGCGATTGATACAATTTTACCTTTGTAATCAACGACGAAATATAGTATTTGCGGAATCTTCGACCAGTGAAGAGGGATCTGGATCATTTTGGTAAGTTGTTTGGAAACATTACTTACAAATTGACTGCCTTGCTCGAAATGTACTGGTAAATTAAAGCTCTCACTACGGTGGGAAATCCCGTCTGTATCGGGAGCGACAGCAGCTTCAGAGCGAACGTGCTGAATGAAAGTCCTAAGTTAAACTTTGGTTGACGGTGGTTTCATTGGAAAATAATCAGTCTCGTATATTAGAGCTGGCCAATCACCATCAGTCTTGCGCAATTCATTTTCCCTGTCTAATATCTGAATATACTGCTCACTGGTTGGTTTATTGGCTCCCTCATGTTGTTTGAGGTAAAAATAGGTTTTGCATAACCGAAATAGGATGATTAAATTATGCCCCGGCAGTTTTAGAGAATATGGATAACAAGAGCGCTCTTGAAGCGAGATAGAGCACATCTTTTTAGTTGTGCATGGATGCAGCCGGTTGGAACCCAAGACTTTAACTAAAGTATTTTTGTACAGATCGCATGTTTTGACATCTTATAATGATGCTAGATCTAGTGACATATAAGAATAAGCGAATACCGAAACGGTTGTGGGTGTTTTGTTTATGAAAACCGACTATAGGAAACTAATCCAAATTTGCCGATGGTCTCTTATGGTTGCTAGCCAAAAGGAGTCTGCTTTGACTGAACTCACATAAATAAACCGATTTCCGAGTAAAATTATGATCTACCTAAGAAAAGACTTTACGATCAGTCCAGGTAGTGGCAGCTCTTATTTGTTTGGACGAAAAGGCGTCCTAAGTTGGTAAGAAGTGCCAAAATTACTCCATTTTCTTTGGAGGACACAAAACGAGGAACGAATGATTTTAATAATAAGGGCGCAACTTATTGCGGCTCCTCAATGGATTGGTTGTATATTGCATGACAAATGTGTTTGGGTGCTCTGATAGAACTCTGGGTAGAGTGGACGGTGCCGCTTTATAGTAGTTGAAGTCCATGAAGCTTCCTGTCACTGGTTGGAATGAAGCATATCTGATTCTGATTGCTTTTAGACGTTCGGTCCCTACCCAGAATCCATCGTGCTGTAAATTAATATCACTAATATTAGTTACTGAATGTTGTTAAGTCAAATCGGGAAATTGGTGTTAAAATTGGAAGGTGCGTAAACTCTAACAGAAGTAAATTTAACTTGTGATTTGTTGGGCTTGATCAGGGCCGTCACTATAACAGGACTTTAGATTTTCATACGGGAATCTATAAAGTTGTAATAAAATCTTCTGGTTTGTGGGCATCACTGGTAAAACCACTATATCCTAACTAAGTTGATGCAGGACTGCATTGAAGACAGTTACCATTAACAGGAATTTGATACACTGACATATTTTTTGGGTTTCTCCAAATCAACCACTGATGAGCCAACATGTTAAAATTAAAATGGCGATGTTGTATCATGAGCAGTGTATTTCGTTTCCAGATTAATGAGGTCAAATTTCAAAGTTATTTCACTAGTGGTCTAATAAAATTCCGAAGCGTTAAACGAATTCAGGGTTTTATGTTTATTATCGCAAAGTGTAGAGGCGGTCAAATTGTTATATCATTATCTATCATTCCCAAGTAAAGCAGAAGGTAAAGAGTTTTAACAAGGTAAAGAGTCTTCGGGTAACCAATTGACTTAGCTTCATGGTGGAGGAAGAAAAAGTGAAATATATTTGTCTATTTTCCTGGTGAAACACCTGCCGCTCAGTCGTCGGTTATGTCTCGCTCATTAGACAGGTTCATGATAAGAAAGCACATGTATTGGTATTGCATCTGAGGTATTACCTTATGGTATGGACGGTATCAGTGTCATTTGGAGTGAAATGTCTTAAAATATGTAAATGTTCAGAAAACGGTTTTCTAAGTTTAAACCGGTATCATAAATTAGATTTTTGTATATCCAGAAGTTAAGTTTCTTATAGGGATTTTTTGCATAAATTCATTAAATTGATTTGCATATCGGTTTTTTCTCTTCAAGTTTTTTCATGAACTGTACATACTTTCCACATACGACATACTGGTGTTTACCTGCTTTGGTTGTCATATCAGCTCGACTTATTGAGTCAAAGAAATTTTGCTAATGTAGCATGAAAAGACTGAATCATTTCATGAACTTGAAAAGGCTTTTAGTTTTTTTTTTTGGTACGAACGAATTGATACCAGTCAATATGAGCACGCTCTGCATCACAATCGACACGAATATGGCGTTGCAAAATAAATTGCTGTTTCTGCTGACAAACAATAAAAACATGCAGGCCATCTTGATATTTCTATTTTGTCCTCCGCATGTATTTAAACAGGTCACAATGTGAGTGATATTATCAGGAAGACTTTAAAGTTTTTTCCAATCACATGAAGCAATTTCCTCACAGCTTTTTTTTTTTCAATTACTTCATGCCACATGTAGCAATCAGTGGTCCATACCACCTAGGACACAATCTCTGATAGTTAATGTGTACGCTGATAAGAGGCGTTTATAATAAGACACGTTGGCCGTTAATGAAGAAGTATCTAGAACTTGCTGCAAGTCAAATACGAAAACCTTCAATGATGAATCTTCAATAGCTTTGTTTTTATTAAAATCTTTTGTTCTGATCGTAAATCTGCCATATCTTTGTGTTTATTATATTCTAAGGATTAACCTTCTTTTGATTTGGATGTGTGGCACACTTTGTTTTCATTGCACACGAATCGCTTGTCTTGCATGTATCAACATGCGGTTGTTTGAAGGAGTATCCCATTGACTTAAATACCTCCAAAAACAAATTATATGTATGAGAATCTCGTCGTGAATAATGACTTTCCTACTGATAGGACATTTCTCTATATGCTCCATTATAGATTTACGCTCATCATTTTTCTTTTTTTTAGCTTATAGCGTCCTCTTTGATCCTCTAGCTCAGCTACTGGTACTGACGATTGTTACAGTTTCTCTACCAAATAATCAATTTTGAATTTCGTGACTCCATAAACTGATTGAAACATAGTTTTACAGACCGATTAAGTACGTCCATCTATTTTCAAATAATATTCAGCAGTGATTTGCCGGTCGTGGTTGAGACCGGTTTTACCTCGACCTTTTCTTTCACACACAATATATTTCTAGATAAAGTGATACCTCCTGCTAAAATCCGATTTTGTTCCATTTTCGAACAATCATAACATTTTTCATGAAAAGGTTTTTGTTGTTCTTCATTAATTTTTTTATAACACAATGTACAACAACATTTATTAATAACCTGAAATTGTTTCATTTGAATTATTTTTCTCTTTCTTGTTTTTGCCTCTTTCCCGTGATTATGCATTTGCTTCTCTTTCTTTCGTCTATTTATTCTTCTTCTCTTTCGCATTGGAACATTTATTTCCCCTGGGTCATTGTCTATTGTCTCGCTCTCCCTACTTTGTCGAAACGAGGTTTCAAGTTGCACATATTTGATATATGAACAACCATCTCTAGGCGATGGGTACATAGTTTTTATCTGTTACTGAAACATCAGATGAAAAGTGATTTAATATTTTCTCAACCGAGTCTCCTTCTGTAAGGTGAAAAGTAAAAGATTTGTGAAGCTTTGAAAGCTTTTTTGTTTCATGCACTTGAATCCTCAAATATTTCTTCGGCTTAGGAGGTTAAAGTTCAGAATATACTACAAAGATCAGTGTAAATGTAAGTAAAAGAATTTGTTAGTTCAGTATCATTCAGGCGCAATAAAAAAAACGTTCAAAAGTCTGTTTCCTAACTAAGTTTATAATTTGTAAACTTATCCAAACGTTACATTTTCATTTATTACTTTGCTTGTGATCTGGGAAATATGTGTTATCGAACTTTCATTATTCAGATCAAATTTATTTTCAAACATGATTTATTCTCCATACTAATCAGTTTTACTTTTTTTTACTTTCAGGTAAGCAATTTGTCGTACATTCAAATGAACCTAACGAAGGAAATAAAGGTAACGTTTATAATATGCTAAAGATAAACCGCTCACCCTACTATTTTAAAATATATATTGCATAGCTTACACTCCATTCCGATTTGGTCTGTAAAATCGTCAAATTATCAAAATGTTAATATTTTATTACAGAAGCCAGTAACTAACTACAAAGCATTGTGCCAACATCTGGCAACCCTCTTTATATTTCAGGCCCCCTTTTTTATATAATATGAATACACAAAAATCCATTAATAATAATATTTACTTAGCCACTTCTTTAAGTAATTGTAAATAATGAATACACTTAGCGAACATTACTTTATATCAAGAAACAAGTTCTGTTATGGATGTAGCGTAGAGACACAAACACAGTTTCCCACTCGTTTTGGAGTAAAATATTTACGTTTTTGAAACAACATCTAGGAGAAGATGAAAATAAAACGAAGTTTATGAATTTTGTTGACGCTCGCCCGTATTGTCTCAAGAGCAAATAAGATTTTTTTTCTCAACTACCATTGTAATCGTGGAATTTTTTTATCATTTAAACGTAATATCTTTAACGTCAATGATTTTGCTTTTAAAAATTTGTTTCATTACATCGTTCACTATTTTGCTACAATGACACTTTAAAACTCTATTTCGCAATCAATAAAAAAAGAAAACGAGATAATTGTACCCCTTTCGTCATAAAATAGGGAAATTCTTATAATTACAACAATACCTGGAAAAACGTAAAAGTATGTGCATCTTCGTGATACGCTCCTCAAGCCATAAAATCGAGCGTAACGTTAAAAATAGCATAACATGAACGGAATGTTGCTTCACCCAGCGCTGGTACAATAAATTAAGAATTAGTATGTCTGGACTTTTATGTGAAAGAACGTTAAGTGGGATATCAGCTATAGCAGTGATATTGTTAAGAAGATTAATGAATTGAAGTTATGAAAACTGTATGTTTGAACTAAATGTGTGGCGGTTACAGAAGCCTTAGCGACAATTCCTGAAAGACAAGGTGGATGTCCGCGGCGGTACAGGTGACGCATTCTATACTCTGAACTTTTGGGGGTCATAGCTCCGACACAGCCATCGTTCTTTTTTTTATTAAGCATCTATGGCTTACCGATGGTTAAAGATGAATCATTAAAACATTATGGAAAATGGTGAATATTAAAATATCATTCAATCTACATTACACCAAAAGTGATAAAAAAAAAAAGATTTTTATGAAATTATCGTAAAAAAAGTTAATCGTGAAATAAACTCGTAAAACGTCAAGGTTAGAATAAAAAGATAATAACATAACCTAAAAATTAATTAGATGCATTAAAAAATTTGTTTGCGGCAGTTTATTAATAACAATAAAGTTTTAGAAATTTATTGCAAATAGGTGGATTAAAGCAGACAGCATTAATGAATAAAACAGAAGAGTGCTTATTCTAGACTGAGAATGGGTCTTGTTCATGATGGGGCGGGCGATGGTATGAGAGGTATTTTTTTCCAAGACTTCTTTGACGAGTATTTTTCTAGATTCTCATGATACTGAAGCGTTTTGGGTAGATGAGCTTATTATTTCAGATACGTGTCAACGCTTTCGTGATTCCATTCTTAAAGTGTGGGGTCTTTAGTCTGCTAATCTTTTTCGCTCCGATGTCCTCTCGACTCATTGAGCAAAAATATGTCTAGAGTAGAACCGTTTGCGGCATCATATACAAATAGCACCTTCGGCTCGTTTTCAACCCCAAGCAGTATGAGTTTGAAGACTGCCTCGATGATAAACTCAGAAAGTAGAGCCGCACAACGAGACCATCTTCAAAAAACTTTGTGTTTTATAACCCCGGCAAAATGTAACGTTTTATAGTTTAGAATCCTATCTGCACAGGAATAGATTTGCCAGCATTTTTTAATTTCGTTTACTCTAAAGAAACTGAATGTTAAACCTACCTCCAAGTGGACAACGGACCCGACCATTATTTAATATTTTAAAATCATTTTTTTTTTTTTTTTTGTAAACTTTTTATTTAGGATAATATTACAAGATTTGTTTGACGGTCGCCTCCAATTCGGCAATCATACGTTGAAGTCTTAAATTTAAACGTTGTTTGTCCAATGTGGTCAAACTAGTAGACAACAAATCGATTCGAACTTGTTCAATTTCCTTTTGAATTTCAGACAATCTCATTTCGATTGGATGAACCGTATTATGCTCTTTTTGTTCTTCTTGTACGGTTTTCTCCACTTGGTCATCTAATGATGTTGATGTTGGTGGTGGTGCTGCTACTTGGGTTGGTGATACAGCATTTTCAGCTGGTTCGGATAAATTTTTAATTTCAATTGCGGGTGACGAAAATAATTCCGGACTTGCACTATAATCTATCGATGTCTGTCGTGAACTATTGTGTATTGCTAGTGGTGTACAAAGTTGTTCCTGATTTTCAGCTACCTGAGGTGTTTGGGTGCCACTTTCAATTGCGCCCTGTGTATTTGCTTCTTTGAATAATTTCGTAGCAGTTGCAGGTTTAGCATGCGTTATACTCTCCAATTCTAGTTTTAATTGTTCCAACGTGTTTACGGTCTCGGGTCCAATACGTTTGCGAGGTGTGTGACATGGCGAACGCTCCGCCACAATGCTTTGTGCTAATTCGCTGGGCGACAAGACGAGCGGAACATTAAGTTCCTCCTTTGAGGTAACCACCGATATTTGAAATCGCGAGATTTTTATAGGCGTCTGTTCAAGCTGCTTCTTCAAATGTTCGTGTTGTATTAGTTTTTCGCGATCTTTTTTTACCGTCGCCACTTGCACTCGTAATAAATTGGAAATAATTCGAATATCCTCTTCGTTGATCATATAGGCGCGATACATTTCGGAGCAAATTTCATCCGGTTGATCCGTGTGCAAATCAAAATCAAATTGTATTGCTTCATTTTCTTTGTGTTTGGTTGAGCGTTTTTTCGGATCGAGAAAACGTAATCGAAATTCAATTTTTTGAATCTCAGGATTTCTAACCACATGCTCACGTGATATAATTTCCAAACTGATTCCAATATCCTCGGCAAAAAATTTACTATTCAGCAGCTCCTTTGCGTTTAGTCGATCTTCCTTCTTGATTTGTATACAACGTTCGATTATTTCGCGTACCTCAGGATTTTCGACTTTCTCGATACTTTGTGGTTTAACACCGGCTGCCACTTTTTTATAAATCTGCGCCGGTCCACTGCATTCATTGTACGGATATTCAGACGTTGCCATCTCCAACATACACATACCAAATGCATACACATCGACATATTCATCGTAATGCTCATCGTACATTTCAGGCGCCATAAATTCTGGCGTTCCAATCACAGATTTTGCGTAGCTACGATTTTTTAATGTTGCTAGTCCTAGATCGCCAATTTTGACGCTGCCCGTAGTTCCAGTTATAAAAATATTATCACATTTTAGGTCACGATGTATGATCGGTGGTGATCGGCTATGCAGGAAATTAAGTCCTTTTAAAATTTGGCGGCACCACGACTTCAACACTTTTGGATTAATTTTTTTAAATCGGCGTAGATACGATTTGAGGGTACCCGACAACATTAATTCCGTCACGAGTACAATATTTCGATTTTTCGATTTCGTTATTTCCCAATACGTATAGAATCGTACAATATTCGGATGTTGTAATTTATTCAGCATTTCGGCTTCTTCGCGGAATCGTAGACGTTCCGTTTTATTGACTTTTTTCTCAAGTAATTCGCACCAAGCGACTGCCACCCCGATTTGAGTATCCAATCCACGATAAACCGTTTTAAATGATCCGCGGCCAACTTCTTGGGCGTATTTAAAAAATCGTCCACACGGTGATATTCCGATCGGTTCATCCTCATCAATGATCTCTTCAATCTCTTTGAGTTTTTCATCGTGTTTGCGTCGCTGCAACTGTAGCTCAAGATTTTCCTCCTCCTGACCGAGTAGCTCAATGTTATCGTCCAAATTACGCGGGAAATCCGTCTCCGCATAATCGCCACTATCAAAAGTTTGCGTTTGATTATTTTTATCGAGATAACTTTTGCGTGTGAAGCGATTATAGTAATTTTGACCCGGTTTCATATTTGAACTATCAATTAGCTCATTTAGAATCGGATCAACAATGGTGTTAGCATCTTGTGGCTGCGGCGGTTGCTTACCTGCCATATTTATGTAATTTAACTATATAGTATTTAACAACTTTTTAATGATTTTAACGTTTGTTTGCCTTATTTTTAACACACTGTTTATTATTAGATATTTAAATATAAAAACAAAAAAAAAAAAACAAAATATTGCAAAACCGATGTTATCAACTCTACTAATATTGAATTACTGAGCAGTGAGCGTTTATTAAATTTTATATTTTATTTGTTCTCCTCCTCTATAATAAATAAAAAAAATAAACAAAAACACAAAACTCGGAACAGAAAAAAATAAGAAAACTAGATACAATCATTATTAGTATGTGCAAAAAAATTTTGTTTTGCAACCACTGTACACATACTCGACACTCGTATACATATTGAGAAAAAGAGCGAACCATATTTTATTCAGCATTGGTTTGGTTTGTGTGCGATTCAGCACTTTACATCTAAACTGCGTACTAAGTAGTCGAGCGCACACCCCAATCGAGAATGAGATGCAATATAGCTTGCACTAATATTTGAATACAGAGAAAGCGCACATCAAGTTTTGTTGTTGAATTTCAATTACTTCTTGATTTTCGTAATTTTGTGCACGACAAGTTTCATCCAGTTCAATTCATGTATAAATTGCAATTAATTAGCAAAACATAATGGAATATCAATCGTATTAGTAATAAACGAGAGACCTTGAATCGTTTATAGCAGTACATACGATATAAAATAAGTATAATACATGCACATATTTAGAATAAATGAAATTAATTCAATCAAATCAAATAACAATCAAAATGGAGCGCGCACACGATACGTACATATGTACGTACTACCTAGTAGAGTAGGGAGAAAGAGTAAAGATTATTAAATTTATTAAGAGTCTGTGTAAATTGATGGTGAATGTGGCTAACATGTTCGCACGTGTTTAACACCAAATCGTGTCTGGATTTTTTTTTTATGTACATGTGTAATAATTCAATTGTTTTTGCGATCGAACAATAACCAATTTACAAACTTCAAATTGATAATAATTGAATTGTATTGGTGATTTGTGATTTAGCTATGTACATATCTCAATTTTTGTATATTAATTACCATGGAATTTAAACGTATGTATGCGATATTTGGCAAATTTGATGTTCGTTTGTGAAGCAGTGTTTCTTAAACCTTTGCAAAAATACTACCAGAAGGTAAAATAGTTTGGTGAGATAATTGATCGTGATTTTTTCGCAACGCCAGTTTATGAAACTATGCGCAGCTTAAAATCGCTTCAGTACTTCTGCGCAGTTGCCTATAGCTGCCCAATTTGCCACATAAACCATAGACTGATTGAATGTCCAAAATTTAGAGAAATTTCCGTCGGATAACGTCGATAATTCATTATTAAGTCGAAAAGGTGTTTTAATTGCTTCAGTAATGTACAATGGATTAAGAATTGTAGAAGTGCCAAACACTGTTGGAAGTAAACCAAGCGTCATAACTCTCTGCTGCATTTTATTCAAGATAGTGCCATCTCAAATGCCAACCAAGGTTCTCCGTCACCAAATAAAGTCAAAACCAATGAACCTGATGTGCGATTTTCAGTAAGTTTACATCAGACAAACCTACCAAGGGATACCAGCACCATCATCAATTCAGCCTAGAATTTCAATCTTATCAACAGCCTTCATTGAAGTATAAGATAGATTTGGTAATTATGAATCAGTTGTCGAGCTTTATTAGATTCGCGCTTGACGAATTTATCTGAATAGTGGAAAGTTCTTTAGCCGGATATTCAAGAGAAAGATAGAGTTTAAAAATTAGATCTCGTCTCGATCACAACTACACTGTTAAATTAGATACATTGATCATACCGACAATATCATACCTCTAGCTCAAATCACCAATCTGCAGTTTCATATTTTTGATAAGTATAAGCCACTAGCCGATCCGTCTTTCAATATACAACTGAAAGTTGACATATTATTAGGATCTGAACCATTTTTTCAGTCAGATTGTTACGGCCACCGTAATGAATACCAACCTAAAAGCATTTTTGTATTTTGAATATCAACCTAAAAGCATTTTCGTATTTTGAATTTATATTTTATTATTGTTAACGTAAATATAGAACACCGAATTAATACACTGTAAAATATTATATGTAGAGGAAAACATTACGTAAAGAAACGCACCTAATAGATGCACATATAAAGAGAATAAACGAAAATAAGTCAGTCGAATTTTAACCACGAAACGATAGAGTTGTTTTATTTATAACGTGAAGGGTCATAATATATACGTAGGAAGCGTATTCAATAATATATACGTAGGAAGCGTATTCAATAATATATACGTAGGAAGCGTGTTCAGAGATCTAGAGGCGAAGTTCATGTAAGGAAACCGAAATAGTCCCCTTGCTATAAATACAAAGTTAGGTTGTATAATCGCAGGCCAAATAAACAGTAACAACCAATCATCCATTATTAAACCAAACTTCGAATCCAACTATTCATCCAACGGTGAACCAAATTAAAGTTTTGGAAAACCGAGAAAATATTACCTGTTCCAACATTAAGTATAGAGAAATTATAGTTTGTCTACCATTTAAATATTGTCCGCACAAGCTCGGTGAAAGTTGTTCACAAGCAACCAGGAGATTTGATGCTTTAGAGCATCGATTACAGAAAGACGATTGTTTAAAGAAAGCGTATCATCAATTTATGGCTGAATACATGGCATTGGACCATATGGAACTGTTACCTCAAAATGAAATTGATCCAGCCAACAATAAAATATTCTACTTATCACACCACCCAGTTATGAAGGAGTCCAGCAGCACGACGAAGGTTCGTATAGTATTCGACGCTTCAGCCAGATCTGCCAATCATTCATCAAACGACAATCCAAGACAATTTGTTTAATCTGCTAATTTGTTTCCATAAACATAAACACATATTTTCTACATACAACGAATAAATGTTTCGGCAAATTTTAAAATCGAACAATGACAAAGAATACTTGCATATTAATTGGAGAGATGATTCTAATTCCAGTTTAAAGCATTACCGTTTAAAAATTGTTACCTACGGAACAGCGTCTGCACCGTTTTTAGGAGGATTTAATATTCGCAAATGGTCCTCAAACCAACAGCAACTGTTGGCAAATATTCCAATCAAAAATCGTTGTTGTCATCTGTTACTATCGGATTAAAAATATTGTTCCAGTCACTTAGGTTACCCGGTATCAATTGGGATGAGGAGTTACCAGTACACATATTTAGACAATATTTATCAATAAGAAATCAATTATCTCAAATAGTTGCACTAAATTTCCTAGGTCGTTATATAAGACAGAAAAATCAGTAGAACTACATGGATTTGGAAATTCATCTTTAGACGCTTGCGCAGCGAAGAATATGCATCCAGAATAATTCTGGAACCAATAATCATAAGAATGTGTTACTTCTATCGACAAATTCTACAAATGGCATACCGAGTACCAGTAACATTCTCTGAAACAAACTAATTTTAAATTATATAATAGTTTGCATTTTGTCACACAAATACCAACGCGAGATCTGTGTTATTTAATTATAAGCGAAGAATACCGATGCGACATCTGTTTTATTTAATTTAATTATAATATTAAATATTTTTTAGAGCTAGATAGTTTAGGAGCTGTGCTACTCGTTCGAAATTGTTGAGCTTCCAAGGAAGCTTGTAAACTTCCAGTTTAAATACTTTTCCCCTTATTTAATAACCTGTGAGTTGTGATTTAGATTTTCGACTCAATTTGTACGACAAGTAAAAAGTTTTCTAAAATGCTGCTTTTAGTTTAAACACCATTGCCTTAGGAACTGAATTATGCTGCAAATAAAAAATGATGATGGTTTGCTAAACAAATATATTTATATGATAGAGGGTTCATAAGTAAACACATCCATACAAATTACAGTACACATACGGTCTCTAGGGAACATTAAGAAATGTTTACTTAAACGTTGTGTCATATTTTAGAAAAATCATATAAATTTCCCCAAAAAAAAAAAATCTTTATTGTTTAATAGCTAAAATATTAAAATGTTAAAAGCATAAATCCTAAAACAGCATCGAGTCTCATGAGTATGTTATTATTAAAACATATAAGAAATGACTTTTTTAGTGTGGTATGGTGTACTGCTCCAAGTTGACACAAGCGATAGGGTGTTTCCTGTTTATTTATATTCTCACGTCTACATAAATATTCAACATTTTCTTCGTTTCTACACTTGTGGGCTCTAAAATTTACAATTTTTTTTTGTTTTTACTTTTTATTGTGCACAAGGATAATAAAACAAAAAATTTGTTGTCACATTTGTGTACTGGGTGATAAACAAATTGATAGGAACGTTATTTTATGACGTAACTCGAGAATTTTTATGTATATCCGAATGGGAACGAGCACCTTTTACTTTTATACTGTAATTGGACTTCAACTATTCCTTTCGGGTTGGTACGAATGTTTATTATTTACCGTATAAGAAACTGTTTCGTAATGGTTGTCGTATATGTTGTCTCCTAATTTAAATAAAATTAAATTCACCATGTCCGGAGAAGTATCAAAGATCATAATCGGGGTCACATTACGGATTTTAAATTTTTAGCTCAAAAAAGTTAAACGGTTAAGGAAAATTGAGTAAAATTCACTTTATCGACCAAATGAAAATTGGTACCTTTATTGTGGGGCCCCAGACCTATAGTTGGAGGAATCAATCATCGCAATTGGACTTCTATAATAGAGTTTAGGTTTGTTGCTCAAAAAACAGAAAGAGTAAAATTCAACGTTTCTATTAATGTGTGGAAATACTATTTAGTAATCGGACGGACTTTAGATTTTAAGCTCAAAAGTTTTTAAACATGTTTATGAAAATTGAGTAAAACATTTTTTCTATTATTGTCTGAAAATAATAGAACTATTCAAATAAAAGTTGGTACATGGGTTGTGCTTGGCTAGGCCTGTCGTTCGAGGTATCAATCATCTTAATGGATTTTCTAAGGTAGATTTTAGAATTTTTGCTCAAAAAATTTGTTCAGTAAAATTGAATTAATTAGGTTTTAGATTTGTTGCTCAAAAATCCGAAAAACGGGAATTGGAATTTGTGTGGAAATACTAAAGCGATCCAAATGAAGCTTAGTACATCAATTAAGGGTTCCAGAAACAATCGTTAGAAGGTAGGAAAGGTTTTTAGCTTAAAAAACGTGATCATAAATGTTCAGGAAAATTGAGTAAAAATCAAATTTTTTAATAATGTGTGGAAATTCTAGAGTAATTCAATTGAAAATTCTGGAATCTATATATAGGGGTTTCCTAGCCATCGTCCAACCAGGTTTTAGATTGTTGCTCAAAAAATTAAGTGGGAAATTTTTAAGGAAAATTAAGTGAAATTCAATTTCCCTATTAATGTGTGGGAATTCTAAAAGCAAATTCTCAGACCTTTAGTTAGAGGTAACAACCGTTAGAATTTTAAAATTTTTTGCTCAAATAACCGAAAACTACTTCACGAAAATTGAGATAAATTTAATTTTCCTGGAGTAGAACCATGTCCTACTCAACTCAACTAATATAGTTAAGTGATACACCCTTATCTACATTTACATTGTGAAAAACCTTCCACACAAACAGATTCGGAAACTCTGGCCAATTTTTATTTTTCATGAAGATATTTCTTACATACATAAAAAGAACAGAAAGATCTGAACATTAGATGAAAAAATGGTTATGATTAAGATAAAAAATACAAAATTTAATTGAATTAGTATACGAATTTATCTGTCTTATTACAAATTTAATTCAATTTTTATAACATAATAATACACACCGATAAGAAAATGTTGCGAGATAAGCGCAAAACTGAAATAAAAATGGGGAATTCAAGAGAAAAATCGATTTTTTTTCTTTCTTCTGCTTTCTCTCTCGCTCTCGTCGTTTTCATTATATTAAGTGAAAATTTGTTTATCATCGTACTCAAACGAACCATCTCTGTACGACTATCTACATAATGTATATAAAAAATTGTGTTCAGACATGAGCAACATTGGTATTTATAACGTATACTAAGTTTGAAAAATCTTTTTTTACCGTATACCATCCCAATACACAAAAAGTTTTACATTTTCTTGAAATCTTTAAACTTTTCGAACTCGAAAAAAGTTTGTAAAATTATAATTTAATTTGTTTCTTTGTGTTTTATTCTCTCTCCGTTTCAACCGTTCGTTAAGACGTTTTTATATGATAATCTTGCATTTGGAAATTTATTATTAGTATCAAGGGCAATCCAACTTTATGGTCCATGAAAAACCATGAACGACATAATACAAATTTTATTTTGATGAAAACATTTTTTTTTTCGCCCCCGAAACAATAATCGTAATACTTTGGCAGCTTTTTAATACTTTGGGTACAGTTGGTTTATATTTCGTTCGCATTCTCTTCACCATAAAATACAAGCATACCAAAAAGTTTTTTTTGTTGTACTTTTTATGGTGCTTTCATTTTTGATATGTACATACCAATACCACTACCAACCTAAAAAAAAAAGAAAAAGGTAAAACTTTTCTGTTGTTGAGGCTGTTTTAGGAAAAACCGTTTGAATAAAATAAAAAAAAATGATTTCCATGGTTTTGAGTTTTTTGATTTTGTTTTCAATAAATGTTAGGGTTTTTCCGTCTTGCGAACAATAACCAAACAACAAAAAAAAGAATCAAACAATAGGAAGCTTATAAAGTTCGTTGTGATTTAATTAAAAATGAATTGGTCGGGAAAATATTTTTTCTTGTCGAAATATTGAAATTCATATCGCTTTATAAATTTACTAAATTTTAAATGGACACAAATTAGTGAATTACCTGCACAAAGCATAATAACTGTGTTATAGCACAATTTTTATTTGTTCCTATTTAAACAGTGTTTAGGTTTTAAAAAAAAAAAATTCGATCTACTTATTTGTACCATGTAAAGTTATAACAAAACAAAAAACAGAACAAAATAGAATGTTTTGTTAAGTTTTGTTAATTTTTGAATGAGATTAGAATCAATCCTCTTTAACTCCTTTCATCTCATAGTCGCTTGTTTGACGCAACATTTACAAAGGAGCATTATTTAAAGCTTCGTTGAACGGACGTGAAGCTTATAGCATAATTAACAAATATATACCAATAATCTTTTACTGATGAGAAAATTTCAATTTCGATTCAAAGCTAAAATGTGGAATGGATAAATGGATAAAATGTGGAGTAAAATTTAGTAATTTACGGATACCACTCTGAGATTTCCACAATTCCATAAAATGTTTTGAGTAATTTTAGATCATGTGCATGACGGGGCGGTTTTTGGAAAGTTTTCGTTTCTAGTAGGTAGATATACCAGTAAAAATGTATTGAGTAAAAATTGTAAAGCTTTTAAGACACAAAGCATATTTTATTAATTTGCTAAAATAAATAGTGAAAGTGATATTCAAATAGTATCACAGACTATGTCAAAAAATCAGTCAATTAACAATTGCGATAACAACATGGAAAATAACAGATTTTCACCGTTACAATCAAATAAAAACCTGAACGAGAATAATGATGAAGACGTAATCATCACAAAAACAATCAGAGTTAAAATTCCTCCTATTGTTATAACAAACAAAAAGCTGAAGGACGTCTATAATTTATTGAAAATACACAACATCACAAAATATAAACTTAAAATCCAATCAATTGGAATTAAACTCTTAATTGATAATATGAATGATTTTCATTCATTTTCTAAAATATTGGTACAACAAACGGAGTTTCAATATTATACATTTGAAGACCCAAGCAACAAACCAATCAAAATAACTCTATCGGGGCTTCCAAATTTTGAAATTGAAGAAATAAAAACTATGTTGAATGATGAATCTATTCCATTACCTAACGAGATAAAAAAGTTTAATATAAAAAAACCGAGATATGATCAACAAATGGTGTACCTGTTATTCTATAGTAAAGGTCAAAAAACTCTAGCCGATTTAAGAAAATGTAAGTCTGTCTATAATATAATAGTAAATTGGAATTACTACCAATCTCAGAGACGTGATCCAACACAATGCAGGAATTGTCAACTTTTTGGTCATGGAACTAGCAACTGCCATATGGATTTTAAATGTCGTCTTTGTGGAGATAAGCATCCAATTATAAACTGCTCGCTCAGCCAACTAGAAGAAAATAAAAAACAATCTGGGTATAAATGTGCCAACTGTAAGGAAAATCATCCGGCCAACTTTCATAGTTGCCCAAAAAAAAGCTGAGTTTGAACAAAGGCTTCACCCCCACTGATGAACGAACTAAATGTCCCGGGCCTAACAGCTGGAAGACATAATAATTGGTGGAATACTCAAAACAGTGTCAACAACAACAATAATCAACACACACTACAAAATTAAAATAAGTCCGACGACTTATTTTCTTCTGACGAAATTATAAGAATAGTTCAATAAGTGATTGGTAAGTTTCAGATGTGCCGTTCAAAAAGCCAACAATTACAAATAATATTTGAAATTTCCTCAAAATATTGTTATGGAAGTAATAAATACTCTGAAGGTATGATTTTGGAATGCTCGCAGTATCAAAAACAAGCTTATAGAAACCATTCAATATGTTGATGATAATTCAATAGATATTTTGATTTTAAATGAAACCCAACTTAAATTTAGTGATAGATTAAATGTGTCAAATTTTATTTGTTATAGATTAGATAGAGATTCTAGAGGTGGTGGTATTGCAATTTTGATAAAGCGGGAAATCCAGCATTCTCTTCTCTCATCGTTTAATACCAAAGTGATATAGAATGTCTTGGTATTAATATAGTAAATTATTCGGGCAGTATAAACTTAATAGCGGTATATTTTCCAGGAACATCTCTTACTAAAGAAAACCTTAATTATTTTAAAATGTATCTAAATAAAATCTGTACAAGAAATGACAGTTATTTTATATGTGGTGATTTAAATGCTCGTCACAGGTTCTGGGGATGTAATAGGGCAAATCGAGCGGGTAATATTTTATTTGATTTAATATGCTCTCGTGATATTTATGTTCATTATCCCGATGCACACACATTCTACCCAGCTGCTAAAAGATGCCAACCCTCCGTTTTAGATATGATACTATCTAATAATTTGCATAGTATCTCTAAACCATCAACATGTTCTCAGCTGATGTCTGATCATGTTGCGGTTAGGTTTGAAATTCAATGTCAATCTCGTCTCAAGGGACCTCCAATGAAAACGTGTTATCACCTTGCAAAATGGGATATATATAAAGAAACACTTCAAAATTGTATTAAATTAGACAACCATACTGCTATTAATATCACAAATTCAAATTTAATTGATGAACAACTTGATAGTATAGTATCTAATATCTGTAATGCAAGAGACAGAGCTATACCTAAAGTTCCCATAAAACCCTATAAAGATCTCCAACTACCTGATGACTTGAAAATGCTCATTAGGGCCAAGAATATAAAGCGACGACAATGGCAACGTACAAGAGATCCATTTGTTAAATTCATTTTTTTGGAAAAGAAAGCCGAGATAGATGTCCAAATCAACTTATTACGTAACAAACGTTGGAATAAGTTACTTAACAGTTTCAAACCGGGTTCCAAACCTTTCTGGAAAATGATGAAAATAATTGGAAACAAAAACAGCTAAAAGTTGGTAATGATACCATTATAACAAATACAGAAAAAGCCAACGCGATAGCCTTTAGTTCCGTCCAAAATAGCACGCATATACATACAGATTCCGTATTTGAGGTTACTGTGAAATCAACCGTTAACATACTAGATAATCAACCAAATGGCGAAATTGTGTTTACTACGCCGTATGAGATAAAAAATATAATTAAGTCACTCAAAACTACGAAGAGTCCAGGTAACGATCAAATCAATAATATGCTTCTAAAACATTGTCTGTACCTAAACCGAATAAGGATAATTCAAACCCTATGAACTACAGACCTATTAGCCTTCTCTGTTCTCTATCAAAAATTTTTGAGCGTATCATTCAATCTAGACTTTTAAACCACATCACTGTCAAACAATTTCTACCCAATGAACAATTTGGATTTAGAAAATCTCACTCAACCAACCATCAAGTTAAAAGACTAGTTTCAATAATTAAATAGAACACTAATAACAAAATTTCGACTGGAGTAGTTCTTTTAGACGTAGAAAAGGCTTTTGACAGTGTCTGGCATGATGGACTATTATACAAACTAATAGCTTTAGAAGTTCCTGTATATATCATTAAGATTATAAAAAGCTATCTTAAAATAATTCTAAAGGGTGTACCTCAAGGGGCTGTTTTGAGCCCTACGCTGTACAACTTATTTATCTATGATATTCCAACCCCGCCACATTGTGAATTACTTTTATATGCGGACGATTCTGCACTTGCAACTGGCTCTGTAGATCCAAATACAATCATTTCTAAATTAGAAAATGGCATTACGACCCTAAATAATTATTATAAAAAATGGAAAATTAAGTTAAATATTGACAAAACACAAGCATCGTTTTTTACTAGGCGCATAAAATTGTCATCACTTCCAAATCGAGAATTAATAATTCAAAACAAAAAAATACCTTGGGACCCTGACATTAAATACCTTGGGATTATCTTAGATAAAACACTCACATATAATAAACATACCATTGTAGTATTATACATAGACTATAGTAGGATGAAGTGAGGGACAAGTTGATTGCAATATTATAGCAATAAATATTATAGCAAGAGTAAGAGTAGAGTAGAGAGAGAAGAAGACAAATAGATATCGATTCGAGACACACAAGAGAACACATGTGTAATTTTACAGAATTAATAAGAATAAATAAAAAGTATATAAAGTTGTTTGATAAAATCGAGTTTTATTTGAGATTAAATCGAGTCATCCTGATCAATACTTTAGTTCAGAAGTGGGATATTTAATTAGTATTGTGGTTATTCGAGTTATTTGGTTCGAAAAAAAAAAAAAAAACGAGTTGACGAGTTTACGAGTTTAGTGGGAAAAAAAAAAATTTTTTTTTGATAACATCATGCCGCCGAAAAAACAGAAACCCTATGACGATGAAGGAAAAGACAGAAAAGAGGAAAAAAAAAATGCAATGATGCATCCAGAGGATATAAAAAACATAATCCCTAAATTTGATGGGGGAGATTTAACAGTAGACCGATGGATCAAAAAAATTGAAAAATACCAGAAAATTTACGAATGGGACGATGAGGCCGCATTGTTATATGCGATTACGAGATTGGGCGGAACGCCTAAATTGTGGTTTGACGCGGTGGAGGATGAAATCTATACGTTTGAAGATTTCAAACGCAAAATTAAGACAAGCTTTGGACGAGAGGTGGACGAAACCGATATACATTTTAGGTTATCGGAGATGGTATACGAAAAAAATCAGACATACGAGAATTTTGCAATGAGGTTATTTGCGATGGGAAGAACGGCTGATTTAACGGAAACGTCAATAGTGAAATACATTTTGAGAGAGGATTGTCGCGGGATCCGGTGTACGAATGGGTTGCGCATTTTGAGCATGATTCAGTGTTGAAGCTGATCGAAAAAATAAAGTGGGCCGAATCGAATATGAAAATCAAGTTGGGTCCAAAAAGTTATAATCCGAGAGCAGAAGTAGCACAATCAGTGTCCAACGAAAAAAATCCGATCCGAGAGGGATACAGACAAAGAAACAACGTGACGTATAAATGTTTCAATTGTGGTTCGACGACACATCGAGCGGACAGATGTGATCAACCGGTTAAGTGTTTCAATTGTTTTGAGATGGGGCACAAATCGATAAGTTGCACCAAACCTCAACGATTAAGGCGATGCAGTGTGTGCAAAAGTGTTAAGCATACCGACGAGAGATGTCCAACGAAAAATACTGTGAAACCAGCCGAAACTATAACAAAAATGTACAATTTGGAAAAGGAATCAACTCCAACAGTTGCGGGATTGGATCAAAAGATATCGAGTATCCAGGTAAACGAAGATGGTATGGTAGAATGCCAGGTAATTCTGCAAAATAAAATTTTACATTTAAATATTTTAATTGATTTAGGTAGTGGGGTTAGTGTTTTAAAAGATGCTAAGTTAGATAAACTCAATTTAATAAATTTAAGTATTGTCGATAATAATTTAAAGATTAGTGGAATAAATGATTCGAGGCTCATAGTCAAAGGCAGGGTTTCCGCATTAGTCTCGATTGAGAGCAATTGTTTCCGGTCAATTTCCTAATTGTTCCGAACGAGTCAATGAAAGTTGATGCAATCATAGGAAGGGATTTCATAAACAATAACGACTTTGTTGGTATTTGTATTGTTCGCGATGTTGGTTCGAGTGTCGAGATTTCAGAATTTGATTCGGGGAAAATAGAAAACACAGTCGAGAGTAAAACTAATTTTGACGTTAGTGTGATGAACGAAATAACAAGAACAGAAGAGTCACTGTTTCTCGAAATAAATGATAGTGAGCTAGAGGTGGGAGACAATTTAGAAACAAGTGTAAACGAGAAATAAAAGAGATATTTGTTGAAAATTATGTGAAACGAAAGAGGGGGAGTGAGCCGTTGACGAGATTAGAGGTAGATATTAAGCTGAAAGTTAATAAATATTTTAACGTACGACCGAGACGTTTTAGTCATTACGAAAGGATAGAATTAAATAAGATAGTTGAGGAATTGTTAGAAAAAAAAATTATTCGAGAAAGTGAGTCGCCTTATTCTAGCAATGTAGTGTTGGTTAGAAAGAAAGATGGGAATATACGGATGTGTATTAATTACAGACCTTTAAATAGAATAGTCGAGCGAAACCATTATCCGTTACCGGTTATTGAAGACCAAATTGAAAAATTGTATGGGAAAAAATATTTTAGTTCATTAGATCTAAAAAATGGGTTTTATCACGTAGATCTTGAGGAAGGTTCAAAAAAATTTACTGCGTTTGTCACCGAAGATGGACATTATGAGTTTAATAAATTGCCATTTGGGTACGCGAATTCGCCATCAGTATTTTCTCGATATATTTGTAAAGTTTTGAGAGAATTTATCAAACAAGGTTCAGTTGTAGTTTTTATCGATGACATTTTGATTGCAACCAATACGATCGAGGAACATTTGGATGTTTTGAGAAAGCTTTTAATTACATTATCGGATGATCATGTTGAGCTGCAGTTAAAGAAGTGTCAATTCCTTAAAACGAGGATCGAGTATTTAGGGTACAATTTGGAACAGAATAAGATGACATTAAGTGATAAGCATGTTAAAGCGATTAAGGATTATCCTATTCCGACGGACGAGAAATCTTTGCACAGATTTGTAGGATTGATTAGTTATTTTAGGAAGTTCGTTTTTGAATTTTAACTATATTGCCGCATCGTTTTGTATGAGTTGCTTAGGTCGAAAAATGATTTCAGATTTGAGGGAAAGCATTTGGAATGTTTTAACGAGCTAAGAGGTCGTTTGATTTCAAGACCGATTTTGCGTATTTATTCTCAGAGTTCCGAAACGCAGCTGCATACCGACGCATCTGCGATAGGCTTTGGAGGTATATTAATGCAGCGACAAGTGGACGATAATAAGTTTCATCCCATTATGTACTTTAGCCGAAAAACGACGTCGAGTGAAGCAAAGTTACATAGTTTCGAATTAGAAACACTTGCAATAGTTTATAGCTTACAACGTTTTAGAATGTATTTGTTTGGTTTGAGATTTACGATTATAACCGATTGCAGCGCATTGAAAATGACTCTGAGTAAGCGAGATGTTAACGCAAAAATTGAGCGATGGTCGATGTTTTTAGAACAATTTAGTTTTGAGTTGGTTCATAGAAAGAATGAGAGTATGAGACATGTAGACGCTCTGAGTCGAGTTAGCGTTTATATGGTGGAATCAGAAGATTCAAATTTATTTGATGAAACGATTCATGTCAATCAAGGACTTGATCAGAATATAGCGAAAATTAAAGAAAAATTATTGAACAATGAATGCAAAGGTTATGAACTTAGAGAAGGGTTAGTTTTCAAAACAGAAAAACAAAAATTGATGCTATTGGTACCGGAGAAAATGACAGAATCAGTTATTTATAAGTATCATAATGAGTTAGGTCATTTTGGGGTAGACAAAGTATGTGAAATGATCAGAAGAGTATTTTATTTTACTAAAATGCGGGAAAAAGTTTTGAGGCACATAAAAAATTGCGTGACTTGTATTATGTATAACCCGAAGCAACGAATTGATAGATCTCTTTTAAAAAATATTGATAAGGGCAACGTACCGTTCTTTACGTTACATATCGACCACTTGGGCCCATTAGAAACTACGAAAGGAAAAAACAATTATGTGTTGGCCATAATCGACGGTTTCACGAAATATATTCGTTTGTATGCAATGAAGACAACGAACACGGTAGAAATTATTAAGCGCTTTAAATCATATATATTAGAGTATTCGACGCCAGAAAGAGTCATTACGGATCGAGGATCGGGGTTTACCTCTAAACAGTTTGAGACTTTTGTTAAAAGTCATAACATTATTCATACTCTAAATGCGACGGCTTATCCACAAGCATACGGGCAAATCGAAAGGTATAATAGAACTTTAATTCCGCTTTTGAGCAAATTAGTCGAAGAAAAAAATAGTTGCTGGGATACGATGTTAGTTGATGCCGAATTTTTACTTAACAATACCTTAAATCGAGGGATAAATGAGATACCAGCCAGGTTATTGTTCGGTATCATTCAAAGACGAAATATAGGACAGGGTTTATTCGAATATTTAGACAGTTTGAATGATGAAATGTTAGATAGGGAAAAGTTACGAGAAACTGCAAGTAATAATATTAAGCATTTGCAACAATATAACAAGGCGAGACATGATATGAAGTGTGGTAAAGTTCAAAAATATGACGAAGGAAATTTGGTCGTAATTAGAAATATCCCTAAGGCAGGAGATAGAAAAAAACTTAAGCGAAGATTTAAAGGACCATATATTGTGAAGAAGCTTTTGGATAACGATAGGTACGTCATATCAGATTTAGATCACTTACAGATATCGGGTAAGCGGTTCGAAGGGATATTTGATCCCCAAAATATAAGACTGTGGTGTGAGGGTAATGAACAGACCGATTGTTATTTTTGTTAATCGATGTTTTGATTTTATTATTTCCGATTTAGATTTTAAGAATAGATTTAAGTATAGCGAGGGCATAAATTTGTATTAGCTAGGTTTAAAACCAAATAATAATAATCTATGAGCAGTTATCTATCGAGGCGATAGATGTCAGGAGGGCCGAGCTGTAGTATTATACATAGACTATAGTAGGATGAAGTGAGGGACAAGTTGATTGCAATATTATAGCAATAAATATTATAGCAAGAGTAAGAGTAGAGTAGAGAGAGAAGAAGACAAATAGATATCGATTCGAGACACACAAGAGAACACATGTGTAATTTTACTGAATTAATAAGAATAAATAAAAAGTATATAAAGTTGTTTGATAAAATCGAGTTTTATTTGAGATTAAATCGAGTCATCCTGATCAATACTTTACCATGTACTCCATTTCCAAAGTTAATGAATATATAAAAATTATCTACCCATTTATTAATAGAAAATCCTAGCTATCCACCCAAAATAAATTAATTTTGTACAAGACTGTGTTTAGATCTATACTTCTGTATGGTGTACCTGTCTGGAGTAGCTGTGCAGATACCCATATTAAAAAGCTACAAATTACTCAAAATAAACTACTCAAACTAGTTTACAATTTACCAAGACACTATTCTACTCAATATTTACATAAAATTAATAATATTGCATTAGTGAAAGATTTTGTTACCAAACTTTGTACTACATTTAAAATAAATGCTGGATTCTCAGACAAATTCACTCATTAAAAGCTTGTACTTGCACTAATTGAATGATTGATTTTAAAATATAAAATTTGTAAACCTAATAAAATATCGAACTGAGCATAAGTTCAATGAACATAAAAGCTAGTCATTTTTACCAAGATTAGTTATAGTTTTAAGTATAGTTAAGTAAAGTTTTAAATTAAATATAGTTTGAGGTTTTTTCTATATAGTTTCCTCAACAAATGTAACTAAAAATTGTTAAATCAACTCATACTCATAAACTGAACTGCTCAGATGTAATGTAGCTTAAATTAAGTTGAAAGTTTTTTCTTTGAACGAACATTGTATAATATTTCTGAATTTTGTTAAATTATATGTAGGCTTAGGATTCTTAGGTGAAAAAATATTTTTTTTGGGAAATTCAAACCAAAAATTTGTTGAATAGTTATTCTTTTTAGAACAAATAAAAGCGAATGATCTATATATATGCTACGACATATTTTTACATATTTCCACTTATTTTACGTTTTACCACATATTTTATGGTTTATACCAAATATTTTTAATTTTTCTTCAAGAATAACGTAATTCGACTCATAGCTTGAAATTTGAATTTTAAATTTAGTACAACAAATAATTTTTTTAGAAGTTAAAAAAGGTTCACTTTGGCCTAAACTCCGCTAAGTTAGATCAGTAAATTAAGATTACTACCCCATATTTATGCACTTGAGCAACAGTTTTAATGCTATTCATATTCAAATTGGGCTCGAACGAAAACTAGTTTTTCATCCGAATAGTTTCAAGTTATTATACGTTCGATGGAAATGTTGAATGTAAATTTAATTATTAAGTGTGAATGACTAACGGAATTATTTGACAAAAATGGTACAATATAGATCGATTTCGAATTACAGTTCAAACACGATGGATTTAACCAAAATTAGAGGGAAATCTAAAGGTAACAAAATTAGCTTCAATTTTGAATTGGACGTAATGATTGTGAATGAAATTTTAAGTAGAATTATAAGGCAAAATTTTAAATTTAATTTAAAAATAAAAATATTACGAATTCAAATATGAATTTTGGTAAAATATTTAGTGCCATTTACGTGAAAAAGGTCAACATATACGTTTGTGAATTTCAGCATATCGAATATAAAATCAGAATTTCGAGCAAAAATTTGAATGTGAATTTGAACTACCCAATGTAATTGGATAAATTCTTGAGTAGGAACTTAAATTGGATTTAAAAAATTAAAAATTGAATTAAACTACAAACTAGATTTGAACAATATCTTGTATTTAATATGAATCAAAAGCTAGCGTACTTTTCAGCAGAAATTTAGTTTTAATAGAGTTTGAATTTCAATCTTTGAATAAAAATTCCAACTAGGGCTTGACTAAATATTGAATGGATTTAAAAAAAAAATCCGGTTATAAATCCATACATTTTCAGTTTGAAATTAAACAGATACAACTTTAACAGAATTACAATGAACTGAGCGACGCCAACATTTTGAGTGAAATTAACAAAATGTTAAAGAAAGTAACAAAATGTTTCTGGATTAAACTAGTACAAATTATTGTACAGTATTACTTTGGTTAAAAATTGATTTGGAAATTTAGATTAGAAATTGATTAGCACATTCTACTAGGTTTTGAGCAAAAATTTGAGTGTAAATTGGCTGTTCCAAATTAGGTTTGAACATAATTTTAATTGCAATTAGGTAAGAATTGTATTGCAACACGAGATCTGATATCAAACAATCAACAAAATTTCCTTTGAATTTAGTTTAGAAATTTGAAACGGAAATTTCGAGTGAAATTTGAATTAGGAATTTAAATTTTATTAAAATAATTTTGGCATTTCAAACCAAATAAAATTTTTGATATAAATTATACATAGGAATTTAGTTACAATTCGAATTTTGATTTCACAAAATTTTGAGAGAAATATAAGGTTACATTGAACAATAGAGTGGGTTTTCAATTAGAGAACACAAAAATGAGAATAAATTAGGTGGCGCAAAGAATAGATATATACATATGTCAAGGGAAAACCAAAGTATATATTTTGAAACCAATTTGATAAAAGAATAAAATTAGATTACAATTCCATCTGGATTTGAATAAATTTTGAGTGATATTTTAATCCGAAATTAAGTTAAATTCCCAAACTGTACTTGAATGTTGATCACGCTCATTGAATTAAATTGAAATAAAAACTTGAATGATATTTAAAGTTTTAACAAATATTTAGGTATTGTACTAATTGATTATTGTAATTTTTATTTTAATATTTGAGTGGTGTTCAGAATAGTAACTTAGTTTAAAATCAAAATGGATTCGCAAAAAAATTAAGATTTTTAGTCAGAAATTTAGTTCCAAGCTGTTTTCGAATTTGACCAAAATGATAAATGGAATTTTGTACATACATCTAGTCTTGCATTCGACAAAGAGAAAATTAATTTAAATAACGAAATTTAGTAAGATTCTAAACTCGATATGACGAGTCTGAGTGAAATTTTAAGGAGAAATTTTCTTCATGGTATTGCATTTAAGAAACACATTTTGAAAACAAGTAGAAAAATATTTAATGCACTTTATGTGACTGAGTTTAAATTTTAAACACGATTTTAACAAATTATTTAGGTCAACTATAAAATCAGGAATCGAGCAAAAATCTTAATGCTTTTTGTTGTATAAAAGACGCATTTCAATTTAAAGCCGTAATTAAAAAAATCTTAAGTTGGAACTTACATTAGCCATAAAAATTAAGTCTAAATTAGAATTTGATTTAAGCAAATACATGAGCTTAAATTAGCTTAAAACTTTGAATTTGAGTGAATTTTAAAAATACAAGATTGGAACAAATTTTGGGCTAAAAATTCAATTTCAATCCAATCGAGGAGTTTGAGCAAAAATATCGATGCAATTTAATTAAAAAATATTTAAAAATTGAGTTTTAATTTCAAATTTAATTAACACAAAATTCTGGTTGCAATTAAGCTAGAAATTTTATGATATTTTATTTACAAATTAAGTAAAAATTCCAACCTAGATTTGTCTGTATATGCTTGATTAGAAATTTGAAGTACAACTTCAGCTTTAGTTGTAAATACATTTAAGAAAAATTCGAGTGTTATTCGAAATGCTGAGTTAGAGTAGAATTTAAAACTTTAGTTTACGTCAAAAGGTTTGATAAATTTGTATTAGAATTTTGAGCAGAAATCTGAGTATGTTTCGAAGTATTTCAATTTTAAGCCTTAATTGACAAAAATGTTGAGTAAAAATTTCATTTGAATAGTAATTTAAACTTGAGCAAAAACACAACTGTAATGTAGTTTTAAGTTTTGGAAGAGTTGAGTTAGTATTTCGAATTGGACTGGCAAGAGAAAAATTAAAAATTCAGTTAAAATTATATAATCGGTTTGAGCAAAATTTTATGTTTAGTTAAATTCCAAAATTTTGGTTGCAATTAGATAGGCTAAGTTCCAAACTCGTTTTGATAAAATTGAAGAGGGAATTGAGTTATAATTTTGAGTAAAATGTAAAATATAAAATTTACAGTTCAAGTTCAGTTTCTCATTTTAAAATGATACGAGAAGTTTAAGTTTGATATTCCAAACTAAATTTTAACTGAAATTAGTAAAATTTTTAATACGAAACATGATTTCAATAAAATAACAAAATTATTTAGTTACAGCACAATGTATAAATGAATATGAATTCTAAACTGTAGTTGAATGTAATCTTGAACTTAAATTAATAACTGAGTTTGAATTACACTTTTGAGTTGAGCCAGAGCTATGAGCGTTATTTAGTTTTTCTTAGTCTAAAACTTACTTTAATAGCGTGGATAATTTAGTCTCAACCGTTACGGTATTCTTAGCTAAGTTAGTTTATTCAACTTTATAGCCAAAAACTTAATACTTCTTTGTTAATGAGTGAATTGAAAACCTCTTAAGATATGGTCTAGTTTTGGTTTTCTTTTCAAAATTTGACCACATATTTTTCATTTTAATCACATATTTTACCACATATTTTGCAACTTTAGTTACATATTTTAGGAACATATTTTTGATTTTTTAGAACCTAAAAGTCCTAAGCCTAATTATATGTAAGTAGTAAATAAAAAAAAAATATTTTTTACTTTCTTGGGTGCTTTAATAAAAGTAGTATCACGATGATGAGAATTTAGCTCGAAATATCGATAATTCAAAAATGTTTTATTAAATTCTAATATGAATTTCAATTAGTAGGAACAATTTATTTTGAGTTATATTTAAACAAAACAAAAAAAAAAAAGACGAAATGATACTATTTCCTTAATGTCATTACTAAAAGTATTCAAAACTTTTATTAAGTTTGGAACAAGTTTGCAATATCACTTACCTTATTATTTATAAACACCAGCATCACAATACACATAATAATTGTCACTTTTATAAAATAATTAAAACTACGGTAAAAATCTAGCCCGATATACAATTTATGTATATTTAAAATCATTAGCACAATGCACTTATTTTCACACTTATTATATATAGCACAATCACTTAAATATTTTCACTATCACATTTCAATTACGACTAATTTATGGGCCACAAATATTCGGCAAAGCACGTTAGGTTTTTATTTTTTTAGTTTAATTTCATACGGTAAGTTACCGTATTAAAACCTGAAATGATCAGTGAATACAGTGGGATACATAAAATATTTGTGTGTACAATAGGTTAAATAAGCGAATCAAAGGCTATAAAAAGAATTTATGGGTGTAACGTGAAAATCTTGTACAGTCGGGCGTTTTTGAAAAATTCTTTTGATAGGATCGTGCAAGAGAAAAATTCCGGAAAATTTGCTACATTTTCAGTAAAAACTTTGCCATTTTAAATTTTTTTTTTTTTTTGTTTCTTTTAACTTTGTTCAAAATATGTTAAATCGACATGAATGTGAAGTTCCTAACGAATAACAAAATATAAGCATGTACATATTAGAAAGTATACTGTTAATATAGAAATCCGTTAATCACCTTTTTTTTTAATACCAAAGAATTGATTTAAAATAATTTTTTGGAGTTATAGGTAGTTTTAGGAAGTACCATGATAAATTTATAGTCCTTTGATATTTTTAATAAATAATACCGATAAAACATTAATATTTTGTTCAAAAAATGAAGGCTATCTAAAACTCCAGCTCGACAAATTTGTGCATGGTATAAAGACGTTTGCCAAAAAAAAAATGTTAGTCATTTGCCACAAACGTTTTCAACCCGAACGATTCAATTATGTTTCAATTGAACTCACAAAGCAATTTTGACATCAAAGATTGCTGTTCAATTGTCTCTGCTTTCCTCTCACCTTTGTAAAGGTCATTTATTGACCTCATATTTGAACAATCACCACAAAGACTTGAAGTCCTGATATACTTAATTACAGCATCGTTTGACTGGCAGAATCAAGCCCTTTGTGAAAAACATCAAGCTTTCTGAATGAGAAACTGGCCAACAAGTTTTCAAAATCTGTTTGTCATGCGAAATAAAAATCCACTCTAAGCGAACCACGTCCCAAATCAACATTGAAGATTTCATGCGACATCAAACCGCGTAGCTCTAATGCGTAATGGCAATGGCATTAATGTAGGTGTCACCAACGAATGTAGGTATATTCTGCTGACTGAAGTTCCTCGACGCTGAGGGATAGATTTAAAAATCGATTTTCTTTTTTATTGTCCATGCTGGACGTTTGCAGTAAGCTATACTATACGAAGAATTTTCGCCCAGGAAAAAATTCACTGAAACAACGTGTCCAGGATATTATCTGAAGCCAATATATTCGGGCAATGTATCCATTTATTTATTTATTTGACGAGAACATTATCACATAATGATGTTGGAATATTATGCTGCCATGATAGTTTATTTTCTTGAAGCCATTTAGGTGCATTCCACCATAAATCCAAAGTTTCAATTGCTTTGGGAAAATACCTCGACTGGCGAAGTCTGCCGAATTTGATTTGCGGCAATTGGCCATAAAAAGTCCGATTGGAAATAAAAAAAAAAAAAAAAAAAAAATTTATTTGCCATAATCTTCACACGGATTAAGCCAAAAAAATTAAAAGTTTGAGTGAAATTTATTTAGTTTGAATATCTTAGATGAAAGGGGTCGAATAGATATGATCGAAGTTATTTTGAATATATATTTAGAATTGGAAAACTACCCTATTCACCTACTTGATCGGAAATCGAAAGTTTTAAAACATTGTAGTTTGGCTCGTATTCAAACCCACTTCAATCATATCGATCCTTTTAATAGTAAATTTCACTCAAACTTTTTCCAATTAATTTACATTTTGTTAGCATTTTCTGAATCGAAATTTAAAAATTTTCATTTGTTGGTCTATAAGTAAAAAATTATTGAGTGGGAATTGAAATAATTTTACTACACACTTTACACCGATCTTTTATATTTGTTGTTAATTATTTATTCCCTTAAGTCAAACGATCATCACTTTACACTATTTTCCTTTGACTAAATTTCACTGGGGCCGAGTCTGTTTTCATGTTTATAGAATTCAAGAAAAAAATCAAATATCATTCCGGTAGAAGCTTTGTCAATTCTTTCAGATGGGCCATTTTTAACAATTTGGACCCCCTCGTTTAACGAGGCATGTTCACACTAAATTTTCTTGTGAGACTTTTTGGGATATAAAAGTACTCGTACTTCTGTTTCTGTATTATCGCGAGCATAATACATCGAGTAAAACCGAGACTTAATCTAACTCATAAGATATCGAATCGAATGAAAGGAAAGCTGAGGTGGCGTTCACCATCAGACAAAAAACTAATTCTCTTTTGACAATAATTTTAGGACGAATAAAAAATGAATAATGAGTCAAAAATGAATGATTCGTTATTCTCTCATAAATCACTCTTTATTTACTCATTATTCACACTATACTCACACATTATTCATGATGAATAACGAACTTTATTCACTGACCGAAATTGATATAACTAGGAGTGAATGATGGATGAATTAGAAAAATAATCATGCTTCAGAAGAATAATGAGTGTTTTCATTAATGACATAACAGTGAATAGTTAGAATGGAGGTAGAATAATGCGTGAAAAATGGGTGAATCTGAATGGTAATTGCATATTCAGTGAATAATCAGAGACCAATTACTCAGTTAGTGAATGAATATTATATTAAGTAAATGAAGGGTTAATAACGAGAGCAAAAAAAATTAAATCAATATTCATTAGTGAATAAATGTTTAATAATATATTACACATGAAAACGTTGAAAAATACAAAATTGTATCCTGAAAATGTTCTCTACATGGAATAACTAAACTCATATTTTTTTGTTTCCTTCTGAAGGTACTGTTCTTCGGAAAAGGTCCATTTTTTGATGTTTATCATTTGTCTAAAAAACAAAAATTTTCAAAATGCCCGTTCTCAAAAACTAGTTTACCGACTTTAATGATTAATAGCCCATATAAAAGGAAATAAACTTTTCATTTATATAATCGTATCATTTTTATGTTTATTAAGTTTTAGTCGAATAAAAACTGTTTTTATCTGCAAAATGGCGTGTATGGTGACACAAGGGGTCACCACTTTTTATATTTTTTCCTGAAACCTTATTTTCCTTAAAATCTTAAGAATATATCTGCATCTGATTGCGTGTTGCATATAGGAGAAACGTGACATATTAACTTGTTAGCGTTGATAGTAACACATCGATTTAAGTCTGGTATCTGGTTTATTACGATTTTATTTATAATACTAAGAACAGAACCGAAATACTTGAAATAGTTTTAGGGATTTCACAACTCTGGTGTAAATGAGAATTGGATGAGTAATTTTGGGTTATTTGAATAAGTAATTTTTGGCTGAAGCTGTCAATAGGCGGCATACACTCTTAATTGTTCAACAAATTTAGGATGAAGCATGGTCAGGAAACAAAATCATTCGCAATAGTTTGGAAATTCAATCATGGTTCATGTGCCAAAACAAAAACGTGATGAATGGTCTTCGGATAATGATATCAGTACATGATCCATGTGTATTTCCATAAATTTGTCGTTCTTATTAACTATTTACGTTGATGATAAATGGATTATTGATTTACATTCCGATGCTATACTGGCTATTCCGTTGCTGCACCGGTTATGTATTCTTACTAAGTATTGGTACGATACCATGGAGCAGCAAACGTCAAGAGACAGTCGCTTTTTTAAGTACGGAAGCTAAGCATGAACAGGCGTTGCCTTAAGCTGGTCCTGAGGCAATATGGCTAAGAAGTTTAGACCACACAAGCGCGACCAAATTAGGGATCTCCATTGGGTGTGACCAGTTAAAACTTTCGGAAATACGGAGCAGCCGGAGCCAGCTTAACTGCCAATTCCATTACATTGCGGAAGCTTAAGTTGGAAGATATTGATTGTGCAAGTTATCAAACACACCTGCTATAATTTCATGGGAAACCCTTAAAAAATAGAAAATGAAAATAAAAATGTAAATATAGAGTAGGTGTCTGCCCCAATGAGATTAGAATTTATTAAATTCGCGTGCATATATAGTGGGAAATACCGAGAATTTTATTTATTTAAACTTATCATCATTCACCATCACTGTGTTTTGCAAACAAGTAATTTAAACATTTTACTTGTACACGTACTTGTCAATTTTGAATGATTTAGATCAAAACAATCATCTGCCAACCATTTAGTTTATGTATCGAGAACACAACATTTTTGGAATGAGAAGATTCAAGTCAAGTTACACAAAGGACGCAATGTTAAAATTTCTAATTTTTATAATAATTTTTAATTGTTTTTTAATTCATTTAAAGGGTCAGGTAATTATTTAATAATAAACAGACAAAAAATTAATTTTCATAAATAAATTTCAATAAATAATTCTATAGTTGTATGAAGCTGTTCTTGATCAATTTACCGTAAATGATTTTAACGAGAAATGTGTTAAGGATTTGACTGGACGTGTAAGACGTTATAATCGTACGGTGACGGTGCTGAATATGAATATGACATTTCTTGTACCTGCTGACCATACGAAGGTTCGGGCCTCAATGTTTGCGCTCCAAGGAAACGAGTTTAGGCAAATTTTTATGTTTTCTAGAGAAGATTTTGTCAATGCGATTAAAGAGGTTCCGATTATTTATGATGACATAGTGCCAAAATCTAATTTTCTGCCTAAGGAGAATTTACAATTCCCACCGGGATTTTATTGGGTAGAAAATTACGTAGTTGAACTTGTGCCACCACCAATTATGTACTCTCATAAAATTTGGAAGATGGATTTCGTTCTACTTAATACAGATGATACACTTTTTTTAAATATATCAGCGACAGTTAAAGTTGCCAGACGTTTTGGCTTTTGATTGGTTCAGGTTGTAATTATATAAATATATACAATATAATGAATAAACTGTTCACTAGAAATTATTTTTGGTAACAAGTCTGCTGAAAGAGTGTTAACCAAGAATTTATGTGCAGTTCATTCTGGTATCTCGCTCCACTATGAATGTTTATTTTGGGTGAAAACCGACGATACAAATTTCTAATCGAGACGAATTTGATGTGAACGCAATGGAAGTAAGTAAGTATGTGAGGTGAGGATTAAAGATTTGATGTAGGATATCCCAACAATCCGTTCTTGACTAATTTACCGTTAATGCTTTTAACGAGAAACGTACGCTCCGAGATGATTAAATAAAAATTACGATGAATGTCGCCGGTCCTTTCAATCATTCATTTTTGTTATTTTTGTTTTCCCTCCCATTCTCACAAATGAAGGTTTTGGTCGAAATTTTGTACAAACATAGATTTCAGTTATAAGCTCTCTGTGTTAACTTTTGGGTCCTTTCGAATCTAGAATAGACGGGGTTGCAGTGGAGAAGAAAACTACCAAACAAAAAGAAGCAAAGTGTAATGCCCATGAAGCATGCGATTAATCAAAGCACTTCGTGAGCCTCGTGTACCAATAAAATGTTTGAGAGCTGTAATAAAGGCATCTGTGGTAAGATCCGATAATACTTCCAAACTACTAGCAAAATACAAAACCAAAATGGTGTAAAATGCAAATGGTGGAAATTAAACATATGATTGGATGTTCCACTGTTGTGAGGCTGTGATGAATTGTGCAGTCTGCCACCCACTCGCATGATCCCAGCTAGAAACCCTTGTCATTTAATAATTGTCTCATGTTTGTTGGCCTTGCAGTTATTTATGAATCTTTGACAAAAGGCCACTACCCGCCGAATCGTACGCCAACTTGAGATTTTGCTCATTAAAATTCTGAAAACCGACGTTAAACAGTTTGTCATATTTTGAATCAAATTTTGGCCAAGCCTTACGGCGATCTTTCATCAATTTTGGTCCATACCACCAAAGATCAAACTTAACTAGATCAGACGTAGCCGAATTTTAAACACCAGAAAATCAAAAGCATCAAGCAGAAATCCAATCATTAATCAAGGAGGTAAATCGACAAACCACAACACGTAGCAGATCAGCTAGCCCAAATACTCAAAAATGTTGGTTGGAAAGCTCGTTTGTTGGTAATTGTTCATTAGAATCACCACAAACACCGCTAATAAGACAATTCAGTACACGAAGGAAATTATTTAAATAAAAGCGGCAAATACAGTCGTGGTGGTGACTCCGACGATTTCTCTCATTAAATGGAACATGATTCCAGTGTTCAAAGCAAGTATTTCTGAGGTGCGATTAGCCACAAATGCATTCATTTTGCTTGGGTGAACTGAGAGCCATGCTAAAACCACCGATGAGTCTGTCCACGCAGAAAATCGTCATGGTTGATATATATCCATCAGATATATCCGGCTTATTAATTTTGTCAGCAGATGTGCTCCACACAACTTTAGCCTTAGTAGAGATACTGTTCTTACTGGTGCTATCTTCGTTTTAGCGGTGATCAACTGCACTTCTAGATTCCCTGTATCGTCTTGAGTGCTGACTCGCTGGCGTCACAAAAGCCATGAATTTCTGTGTGTTTTCTGTAAATACCAATGTGTCCTGGAATTTGTATAAATTCCAAGCTTGACAATTCTGCCTTTATTCTTGAAATTTAAATTGCGAATATTGGGGAATTCAGCTTATGTTGATTTCATGACATACGACTATGTCCTTGGAAGTGCTTCTCTTCAAACTTTGATCGCATGCTTCAAGGGCATTACACTTTGATATTAAGAATGTGACGAACTAAAAAATTTGTTTGGTAGTTTTCTTCTCCACTGCAACCCCGTCTATTCTAGATTCGAATGGACCCAAAAGTTAACACCAACAGCGTATTACTAAAATTTAAGTTTATACAAAATGTCGACCAAAACCTTCGAAATGAATGACTGAAAGGACGGATACGACGTTGTTTGGAGTGGTTGTTTGAGCTTGTTGGGATATCCTACATCAAACGTTTAATCCTCACCTAACATATTTACTTACTTCCATTGCGTTCGCATCAAATTCGTCCCGATTTCAATTTATATAGTCGGCTTTCACCCGAAATAAACATTCCAGTGGAGTGAGATACCAAAATGAACTGCACATAAATGCTTGGTTAACATTCTTTCACTAGACTTGTTACCAAAAACAATCTCCAGTGAACAGTTTATTTAATAACTTGCATATATTTATATAATTACAACCTTAACCAATCAAAAGCCAAAACGTTTGCCAACTTTAATTATCCCTGATACATTTAGAAAAAGTGTATCATCTGTATTAAGTAGAACGAGATCCAGCTTCCAAATTTTATGAGAATACATTATTGGTGGTGGCACAAGTTCAACTACGTAGTTCTTTACCCAATAAAATCCCGGTGGAAATTGTAAATTCTCCTTAGGCGGAAAATTAGATTTTGGCAATATGTCATCATAAATAATCGGAACCTCTTTAATCGCACTGACAAAATCTTCTTTAGAAAAGACGAATATTTGCCTAAACTCGTTTCCTTGGAGCGCAAAC
Organism: Tipula vernalis; assembly: GCA_958295665.1. NCBI lineage: Eukaryota > Metazoa > Arthropoda > Insecta > Diptera > Tipulidae > Tipula > Tipula vernalis. The sequence continues at coordinate 19,243,148 of OY282560.1, forward strand.
ATTGAGACTCGTATCTTCGAATGGCCAGCAGAAACAAGAGATGTCATATTCACATTTAGCACGGTCACCGAATGATTGTAACGTCTTACACGTCCAGTCAATTCCTTAACACATTTCTCGTTAAAATCATTTACGGTAAATTGATCAAGAACAACTTCATACTCGTACAACTAAAGAATTGTTTATTGAAAGTTATTTATGAAAATTAATTTTTTGTCTGTTTATTATTAAATAATTACCTGACCCTTTAAGTGAATTAGAAACCAATTAAAAATTATTATAAAAATTAGAAATTTTAACATTGCGTTCTGTGTATAACTTGACTTGAATCTTCTCACTCCAAAAATGTTGTGTTCTCGAAACATAAACTAAATGAGTGGGTACATAAACTAAATGGTTGGCAGGTGATTGTTTTGATCTAAATCATTCAAAATTGACAAGTACGTATACAAGTAAAATATTTAAATCACTTGTTTGCAAAACATAGTGATGGTGAATGATGATAAGTTTAAATAAATAAAATTCTCGGTATTTCCCACTATATATGCACGCGAATTTAATAAATGCTGAGCTCATTGGAACACACCTACTCTATATTTACATTTTCTATTTTTTAAGGGTTTCCCATGAAATTATAGTGATGGTTGATTACTGGCGCGATATCTTCCAACTCGAGCTTTCGCAATTTAATGGAATTGGCACTTAATCTAGCTAATACTTAATGGAGATCCCTAATTTGGTCCTGTGTGTCATCGTTTAGTTCTTGCGCTTAAGCATTCGGAATGCGTTAGATGTATATTGCGGATTGATTATCACATTTTATGTGAATAGATTGGCCAAATAGAATCCGCATGTATGCGTTTAATACAATAAAATTGAAATTGTTATAAGTTTTTGAAGAGGAATTGTAAAATTCGCTAATACTACAAGTACATGGTTGATTCCTCGCGGTTCATTAAATATGGCGTTGCAGGACTATGTACAACGTGTACACCACACGACGTTGATCTTCCGAAATATGCTGGTAAAACAGTATAAATTTTGAGTGCTTACCAGTTAAGGGGAAGAGGAAAACCATGCAAAGCATATAACATTTATTCAGTACCGGTTAATAGTTAAACAAATTGTTTTAAGTATTCAAACTTAAAACGTATAATTTTTAGGGAAATTGTTTGAAAGTAATTAAACAAATTAAACAAATCGCGCTACTTGTTTTGATGTACATGGCGTTGCAGATAATTAATCAATTTTTTTTTTTTTTTTAATTATAACTATATTAGAAGGAACTACTATTAGAAATAAGAAGATTTATATTTAGTTTTATTATCAATGCAAAATTTTTATAATTCTCAGTCAATTTAAATGGTATTTTTGTTATTCATTAAGCAAGTCCATGATTTCCATATAAATATTTAATATTTTGACATTCCTGCCGTAAACCAACACCAGAGACATCTACTTATGTTTTGTTTTATATCGCTTATTGGCAAAAAATCTTGAAGCTACTGTTGTGATGCACAAAATTCAATGTAGTTTGTGCAACTCTGAGATGGTAATTTTGTTGTAGGTCATAGATGTATCTAAATATTTTCATATACCGTTGTAATTATTGTTAGTAATTCGTTATATACAACATGTTTATATATACAAATTGAATTCATTATATACAATACCATATACAACAACTAATGAAAGAAGGAGAAAAGTATTGCAGCATTCAGTCGAGTTAACAAAGTTCAGCTGAAAACATTATCTAAAATTATATAATTATTTAACCTTAAATTAAAACTATTATACCTTAAATTAACCTTATAGTAAATTGTGAAATTCTAAAAAATAAAAGTTAACTTAAAAGAAAACTAGTTCTAAGTACTATTATTCGAAGTGAATGTATGTGAAGCGTATGGTGCACAACATTTTATGGTGACAGCGGAAAACCAATAATACCGGTATCATATACGTTACAAATTAAATATCGTATTATCGACGATTACGATAACGTGCATAAAACATATACCGCGTACATCCATAAAGCTTCGAATATTCCTACCGCGTCTTAAATAGACAAGCAATATTATGTAGTATTACTTCATTCATGTATACACATATCTATTCGTAACCACGGTACGTGTAGTAAGCAGCAAAATCGCAATAAATAACTGTTCAACGTTATTCTGTTTGAGACCGTGCAATCGTTGAATTAGTTTACGTGAATCATATGATTATATGTTATAAATTCAACAAGCATCTATTGGAAACATATATTGGATACCAATCAACTATAATTCTCTTCAATCTGAATACCTCATTTTATGGAATTTTCAACTATCAAATTGCATATGTGCACATACAGCAATCATCAGATTTCTAAATACAATCAAGCCGAGTGTGCGTGAATGTTACAAACCACCGGATCATTATTAGTGACATAATCAAGGTTCAAGGACTTCAATTACGCATTCATCGCAATAACCTTCAAGTATATACTCATCAATATCAACCGTTCCTGATTAGCATTAAGAAAAAAAAAAAAAAAAACAATTATTTAAAAGGTAATTCTCTCTAACTAAAATTTTTTTTTAAAAACTAAAAATTATTTTGTTTTTTTTATATTAATTTCATGAACATATGTAATACCAACTGCGAAAGAGTTTCAATCCATACTCATATATGCAAGAAGGTAGTGAAATAATCAAATCAGAATCTAATGCTTCTGATGCCGAAAGTTCGAGTTCACACAGTGAATCATCAGTCATAATATCTGTAAGTAGCGCAAATGATACTGATAATTCTATTTCTAATTTAAATTCATCAAATCAAATCGAAAAATCTGTTGTTGACTTATCACCTATTTCAAATCTTAATTTAAATAATTCCGACGATTCTAATTTTTTAAATATAAATCATCCAATTAATTTTCGAGAAAGTGTAATAAATCCAAATTTTTGTGATAACCAACCTCAAACCGATTTAAATATGGCAACATTAAATATTAGTCAAATGCTAAAAATTATACCGGAGTTTAATGGATCCTCTCAACAGTTAGATAAATTCATCGCATGTTGCGAAATAGTGCACAATCCATTGACCAACAAAGAAGATCAAAAATTATTTCTAAATATATTGAAATCCAAATTAGGCCAAAAACCGTTTGATATTATAAAATACGGGAGTTTCGAGTCATGGAAAGATCTGAAAGCAGAGTTCTTATTACAATTCGCTGATACTCGTCCAGTCGAGCAGTTGCAAGTTGAATTAGTACAACTTCGCCAACAGCGAAACGAATCTGTTAGAGAATTTTCATCTAAAATCGAACAGCTACTTTCAGATTTAAATACAGCAAGCATTGCTAGAGAAGGAGAAGCTGCTGCAAAGTATATCCAAAATCTCAACTCAATTACTGCACTTAATACTTTTCAAAACGGTTTGAGAGAGCCATGCCGATTAATAGTGAAAGCATGCAGGTTCACCAAATTAAAAGATGCCGTTTCAAAGGCAATAGAAGAAGAAACCTTGATGTCAAACGTTTCCTACGGTAATTCAAAACAATTCAATAATAATTACCGTAACTTCTTGCCAATTGATCGTGAAAAATGTTAAATATGCTCGCGCATTGGACATACAGCTAAAAATTGTTATTCGTTTACTAAACCAAATCAAAATAATAACAGTAATAATTACAATTGTACAACTAAACCTTCAATAACAAATTCAAGTTTAAATTACAACAAAAAAATCCCAGATAATCGCCAAAGTAGAACAAATCCTGAAATGTCTAATAATTATCGTACTAATAAATGCAATTATTGCAAAAATTATGGACATAATATTACTGAATGTAGAAAGCGTGTATTTAATAATCGTAAATCATTTAATTTTCAAAATAACAACAATAATTCCAAACAAGAAAATCCAACTCAATATATAGCAACCAGTTCGGTAAACTACGATCAGTCCAACCAATCGAATGCAGTGGTTCGGGCTTCCGAAATTTAAACCTGCATTCAAATCAAAATATTTTAAATTCTAAATCTAATTCTAGTTCCAATAACAATCAATCAAATTCATATGAACATTCAGTATCTTCTCATGAAATATTTTATCAACTTCCTGAATTTAATAATACTGATTCAAATAATAATAAATTTATCGAATTATCGCTAGACATTCTAAACTCTGATAAGAATCAATTTCTAATCGACACTGGTTCAGACATTTGTATAATTAAACGCGAATGCATACACGATGAAGTTATTTGTGATATAAATAAAACTTGTCACATCAAAGGAATATCAGAAGATCGCGTTTTAACTTTAGCGTTATGCCATGCAGTGATAAATTTTCCAAATAACGAATCAATCCCACAAGACTTTCATATTGTCCCAAATAATTTTCCAATCCCCTGTGCTGGGATTATTGGTCGAAATTTTTTGGAACGCAATAAATGTACAATTGATTATGCTGAAAAAACTGTTAAGCTTCTATCTAAAAATAATAATTATATCTCAATTTCATTTTGTTTCATTCCTAATGGTCATGAATTCCTCAATTCAATTTCGTTAACAATTCCTGCTAGAGTAGAAACAATTGTTAAATTACCTGTCTCTAAGAATTTCGACAGAGATTATTTCTGTTCAGCAAAAGAAATTTCACCTGGAGTTTTCATGGCAAGTGCTTTAGTAAATCCTAAATATTCATTCATTCCGTTAAGCATTTTGAACTCAAATGAAAATAGCATACAAATCAATGATTTATCTATTCAATTTGAACCTTTAATCAATTATGAGGTTTTCAGCCTAAATAATATTTCAAATTCAATAGAAAATTTAAACCGATTAAAATTATTGGAATCGGAAATAAATACGAGCCATTTAGACGAGAAAGAAAAAAATTCGATTCTTCAAATTTGTTTTAAATTCAACGACGTTTTTCATCTTCCTGGCGACATATTAACGACAACAAATAAAACGTTTCATGAAATTCCTCTTAATTCAAACTCTCGTCCGGTACATACAAAAAATTATCGACACCCAGAATCTGTAAAAAATGAAATGAAAAAACAATTGAGCGAAATGTTAAAAGATCAAATCATCGAACCTTGCTCAAGTCCTTATAACTCACCTCTTCTAATTGTTCCAAAAAAATCTCAAGACAACGAAAAGAAATGGAGACTGGTCGTTGATTTTAGAAAACTTAATCAAATGACCATCGATGATATTTACCCGTTGCCCAATATTACGGAAATTTTGGATCAATTGGGGAATGCAAATTATTTTACGACTCTAGACTTGGCAAATGGTTACCACCAGGTTCCTATGCACCCTATCGACAAACATAAAACAGCGTTTAATTCACCTTGGGGAACATTATGTTGGAATAGAATGCCTTATGGTCTTAAAGGCGCTCCTGCAACCTTCCAGCGATTAATGAACCAAGTGCTAAGTGGGTTAAATGGCATTAAATGTTTTACGTATCTTGATGACGTGGTAATTTATGGATATGACTTAGTGGACCATAATAAAAAATTGACTAGTGTTCTTCAATGTTTCAAAAATTATAATCTGAAATTACAACCAAGAAAGTGCAATTTTCTGCGAACTGAAGTTACTTACCTAGGACATGTCGTTACAAATCAAGGTGTTAAGCCCGATCCAACCAAAATAGAAGCGGTCCAGAATTTTCCTGTTCCGCGCAATCAAACGCAAGTTAAGTCATTCTTGGGACTCACCGGCTACTATCGTAGATTCATCGAGGAGTACTCTAAGCTAGCTGAACCACTTAATAAGTTATTAAGAAAGGACGTTCCTTTCTCGTGGGATGCTTTCTGTGATGATTCTTTTAATTCATTGAAACAAAAGCTCATTTCTCCACCTATTTTGAATTATCCCGATTTTAACGAAACCTTTATTGTAACCACAGATGCAAGTGATTTTGCAATTGGCGGTATATTGTCTCAAAAATCAAAATCCCAAACAATCGATCTTCCTGTAGCTTACGTAAGTCGGTGCTTAAATGCAGCTGAACGCAATTACCCAACAATTGAGAAAGAGTTGTTGGCTATTGTGTGGGCTGTTAAGCGTTTCCACCCTTACCTGTATGGAAAGAAATTTATAATTAAAACAGATCATCGTTAATTAATTTGGCTTTCCAAAAATCCTAAACCTTCTTCTCGCCTCTTAAGATGGCGTATCGATTTAGATGAATATGATTATGAAATAGTATACAAACCTAGAAAATCAAATCAAAACGCAGATGCATTAAGTCGCATAGATCATTTAAATTGCCAAACTTCTAATAATGTATTAGCAGTCACTAGGGCACAAACAAAAACTCAAAATCAAAATATTGATTCATCAATTAATTCTGTTAATTCACATTCATCAAATTCTAATTCACCAATTTCTACTACTTCTACAACAACTGCTAGTTCATCTTCATGTCAATCGACATCACAAAACATTATAAATCTTGAATCTGATACAGATATTAACCGAGTCATTGAAGAATTCCACTGTACACCATTAGGGGGACATCAAGGAGTTTTAAGAACTGTTCGTCGATTGAAATATTATTACCATTTTCCAAAAATGATGTCCCGTGTTCGGAAATTTATTCAAAAGTGTACATCATGTCAACAAAATAAAGCCGGTAGGCGAACAAAAATGCCAATGCGTATAACTACAACTTCTACCGAACCTTTCGAGAAATTATTTCTAGATATCGTTGGTCCTCTTGTTCCGACACACGAAGGTAATAAGTACATACTTACGATGCAAGATGACTTGACCAAATACTCATTAGCTGTACCACTGACTTCTCAAGAGACATCCGAAGTTGCTAAAGCTTTTGCAGAAAATTTTGTTTGTCATTATGGAATTCCAAAAACAATAGTTACTGATCAAGGGAGTAACTTTATGAGTCAAATGTTCAAAGATCTCTGTAAATTATTTGGAATTAAAAAATTAAATACTTCCGCGTATCACCCGCAATCCAATGGCGCATTAGAAAGATCGCATTTAAATCTTGGTCAATATTTGCGTAATTACACTTCTAATGATCCTCTCAATTGGGACCAATGGATTCCGTACGCTATGTTTTCATATAATTCGACTCCTCACTGTGTTACAGAATATATGCCGTTCGAATTATTATTCGGATCGATGCCAGCAATACCTAATTCATTGAAAAAGGATCCAGAACCTGTGTATAATTTTTCGGATTATTGTTCGGAACTAAAGAATCGCCTTCAAAAATCTTGGCGAGTCGCGCGAGATAATATTCTTAAAAGTAAAGAAAAATCAAAAGTATACTATGACAAATCTTCCAACCCAACTAACTTCAACGTAGGTGATAAAGTTTTTTTGACAAATGAATTGAAGTCGAAAACTAAATTTGATCCTCCATGGTTTGGACCTTATGAGATTATTAAAATTATATCTCCAGAAAATAGTCAAATTAGAATTAATCGTCAAATCAAAACAGTCCACAACAACAGATTAAAACGTTTTGTCGAATAATTGAAATTGATCATTATTGTCATTTTGTCATTATTGTGCTATTATATATTATTATGTAAAAAAAAAAAAAAAAAAAAAAAAAAAAAAAAAAATTGTTATTTTGAATTGAATATCTTCTACAGTTGGTACATGAATACTAAATTATTAGATTTTTTTTCCTATCTTTAAGTAATTATAAATTTAAGTAAACAAACATTGTATAATTTTCAAATTTCTTTTATTCTTATAAAATTATATTATATTGTATTGGTTAATAAATTGGCATAAATTACTTCATAATTTAAAACTTTTGCGGGAGGACTGTTGTGATGCACAAAATTCAATGTAGTTTGTGCAACTCTGAGATGGTAATTATGTTGTAGGTCATAGATGTATCTAAATATTTTCATATACCGTTGTAATTATTGTTAGTAATTCGTTATATACAACATGTTTATATATACAAATTGAATTCATTATATACAATACCATATACAACAACTAATGAAAGAAGGAGAAAAGTATTGCAGCATTCAGTCGAGTTAACAAAGTTCAGCTGAAAACATTATCTAAAATTATATAATTATTTAACCTTAAATTAAAACTATTATACCTTAAATTAACCTTATAGTAAATTGTGAAATTCTAAAAAATAAAAGTTAACTTAAAAGAAAACTAGTTCTAAGTACTATTATTCGAAGTGAATGTATGTGAAGCGTATGGTGCACAACACTACTTGTGAAAAATGAACACAATTTCAAAAAAATAAAAAAATCATTACCACCCGTAACCATCAATACACAGCACTTACAAACCACAACCGAAACGGTTCGCTTCTTGAGTGACTTCGACGATTTATAATAATTTCTTAGATGGAACATGATTCCTGTGTTCAAAGCAAGTATTAGCCACAAATGCCTTCCTTTTGCTTGGGTGAGCTGTCTACGCAAGAAATTGCAATGGTTGATATATATCCATTAGATTTATCCGACTTAATTATTTTGTCAGCAGAGGTGCTCCACACAACTCTAGCCTTGGTAGAGGAACTGTTCTTACTGGTGCTACCTTTGTTTTAGCGGAGATCAACCGCACCTGTAGGTTCCCTGTGTCGTCTTGACTATATCGTCCTGACTGCGATTTTGTATAAATTCCAAGCTTGACAATTCTGCCTTTATTCTTGAAATTAAAATTGCGCATATTGGGGAATTAGGTTGTGGTTTGTATGGTTCAGCTAATGCTGATGTCATGGCATACGACTGTGTGATCCTTGGTATATTGGAAGAGCTCCATGCAAATTACACTTTGCTATTAAGAATGTGACGAACTAAAAAATTTGTTTGGTAGTTTTCTTCTCCACTGCAACCCCGCCTATTCTAAATTCAAATGGACCCAAAAGTTAACACAAACAGCGTATTACTAAAATCTATGTTTGTACAAAATTTCGACCAAAACCTTCATTTGTGAGAATGGGACGGAGAACAAAAATAACGTTGACACGACATTGTTCTAATCGATGTTTTGGAGTCCTGGTAATTGGCATTTTACATCCAGCGACATTCATCGTAATTTTAATTTAATCGTCTCAGAGCGTACGTTTCTCGTTAAAACCATTTACGATAAATTAGTCAAGAACGGATTGTTGGGATATCCTACATCAAACCTTTAATCCTCACCTAACACACTTACTTACTTCCATTGCGTTCGTATCAAATCCGTCCCGATTAGAAATTTGTATCGTCGGCTTCCACCAAAAATAAACATTCCTAGTGGAGTGAGATACAAAAATGAACTGCTCATAAATGCTTGGTAAAAACACCCTTCCACTAGACTTGTCACCAAAAACAATCTTTCTAGTTAACAGTTTATTCAATACATTGTATATATTTATATAATTACAACCTGAACCAATCAAAAGCGAAAATGTCTGGAAACTTTAATTGTCGCTGATAGATTGACAAAAATTGTATCATCTGTATTAAGTAGTACGAAATCCAGCTTCCAAATTTTATGAGAATACATTATTGGTGGTGGCACAAGTTCAACTACGTAATTCTTTACCCAATAAAATCCCGGTAGAAATTGTAAATTTTCCTTAGGCGGAAAATTAGATTTTGGCAATATGTCATCATAAATAATCGGAACCTCTTTAATCGCACTGACAAAATCTTCTTTAGAAAAGACGAATATTTGCCTAAACTCGTTTCCTTGGAGCGCAAACATTGAGGCTCGTACCTTCGTATGGTCCGCAGGTACAAGATTTGTTATATTCATATTTAGCACCGTCGCCGTACGATTGTAATGTCTTACACGTCCAGTGAATTCCTTAACACATTTCTCGTTAAAATCATTTACGGTAAATTGATCAAGAACAGCTTCATACAACTAAAGAATTGTTTATTGAAATTTATTTATGAAAATTAATTTTTTGTCTGTTTATTATTAAATAATTACCTGACCCTTTAAATGAATTAAAAAACAATTAAAAATTATTATAAAAATTAGAAATTTTAACATTGCGTTCTTTGTGTAACTTGACTTGAATCTTCTCATTCCAAAAATGTTGTGTTCTCGATACATAAACTAAATGGTTGGCAGATGATTGTTTTGATCTAAATCATTCAAAATTGACAAGTACGTGTACAAGTAAAATGTTTAAATTACTTGTTTGCAAAACACAGTGATGGTGAATGATGATAAGTTTAAATAAATAAAATTGCCGGTATTTCCCGCTATATATGCACGCGAATTTAATAAATTCTAATCTCATTGGGGCAGACACCCACTCTATATTTATATTTTCTATTTTTTAAAGGTTTCCCATGAAATTATAATGATGGTTGATTACTGGCGCAATATCTTCCAACTCGAGTTTCCGCAAAAACCAAAAAATATGCCGGTCGAATCGTCATGGCTCAGATTCGAACTCCATATCCCTGTATTTTTTAGTAATATTTCAATGAAGGTGTTATGTAGGAGACCTATTTATGCGGGGGTGGATTAAATCCGCAATATTTAATTTTTAAAATAAACTAATTTAGCGCGGATTTAATTCAGTTTTTAAAAATTTTATGTCACAAATTTAATTCATATTATTTCGACATAAACAATTTTCGGCGGATAAGAACCGGTTCTAGTGGTTTTTACGTTTATTTTATTGACAGGTTCCGATTCCGGTTCTCGGTTCCTCGTAATAAACTACGGGTCTAAGGGTTCCGATTCGGTTTCACAGCTTTGCTTTACTCTCCATACTTATCATTTGGTTGTGAGTTATGATCGGTGACAAATGTAATCCATGACTTTAGATTGGTCATCCAAAAATTCAAATTTTGTATCAAAAATTTCGAGGGAGGAAGAAAAGCCGTGTGAAAAGTCATACGCAGAAACATCTTAGGTTATAACCAAGCCATACTTAGCCATAAGAACCCTCAAACAACTTGGATGAACAGGAAACCTTTCCGATTGCTTCCGAAATTCTTCTGAAAGACTTTTATGTCGATGATGTGCTCTCTGGCGGAAACAGAATAGAATACTTAGTAAATTACCAACAACAACAGCGAAAAATGCTTAATTCTGGGGGTTTTAAACTGAGAAATATTTCGGAAGAACAAAGGGAAGCGAAACCAACCAGCATAAACAAGAAATATGAATCGATAAAAACATTAGGAATACACATCGAGACGAATTCGAGTTCCGGGCGAATATGGAACCTATGATAGCCCCAACAATTATTATATGAAAACTATTGTTTCAGCAGACTTGGAGAAAAGGGATGTCATGGATATGAAGAAAAAATGGATAAATTACAAAACAACGTTTAACGAGCTGCAGAAAATAAGAATTCCACGATCGTTAGACACCGAAGATAAGTACGATAATTTAGAGCTACATGGAATTTGTGACGCGTCGGCCGCAGCTGTTTACTGCAAAGTAACAAAAGCAGGAAAAACAACAAAACCCCTTATTTCTGGAAAAACCGAGATGGCTCCAATAAGTCGAAAACTTAATCTTACAAAGATTAGAATTTTGTAGACCTGCAGAGTGGAAACATGTAAAATGAAAAAAAAATCCAGCTCTATTATATTTAAGCACAATAAAAACACACTATTTTATGTATTATATTCCATTATTTTATTATAATTAGCATTCACATCGGATACATGTGATACACTTTTAATACTTCGATTACAATGACATTTCTTCATATGCCCAACATACATTAAAAGGTATGGTATAAAATAATTGCCCTATAAGCAGATATAATAAGATCGTGGTATATATATATCCTAACAAACTAGCAAACTATTATAAATTATGGTGGTCAGGTCCAGATTAGCTTACAAACATTATTGAACCCATGATGAATAACGTGGAGACGGATTTAAAGAAGAAACACAAAAGTATCATCTGTGGAATAAGAACAGAAACAACAGTAATAAATTCATGAATAACCTAATGTTTCAAATAGAATCCGCACGTATGCGTTAAATACAATAAAATTGAAATTGTTATAGTTTTTAAAGAAGAACTGTAAAATTCGCTAATACCACAAGTACATGGTTGATTCCTATATATAGGAAAAAAATAAGTGTAAAAAATTAGCAGTTCAGTCGCTATAGCCTGATGAGATGATTGAAAAGTGATTTATTTTTCACAATTCTCGTCAGATCGCAACTGAATTGCAGAACTCTTAACAATTTCTTCCTTTCGTAAAATTATCTTCTATCAAGTTAATAGAATAAAACTATCTAGCTTACACGAAAGAAGAGTTTCTTCGACTTACTATCATTGTTCGAATACACAAAAATTAAGCGTTGCGCGGTTCATTAAATATGGTCCTGTAGGACTATGCACAAGTAGTTAGTTAGTAGTTAAACAAATTGTTTTAAGTATTCAAACTTAAAATGTATAATTTTTAGGGAAATTGTTTGAAAGAATTTCATTAACTAGCAGCTTACAAACCCACCATTAAAAATCCTTAAGAAAGGACCGTACGCAGATTAAGGCCAACAAACAAATCGCGCTGCTTGTTTTGTTATATATGGCGTTGCAGATAATTTATCATCATTTTTTTTTTTTTTGAAGTAATAACTGTATATTGTAAGGAACTACTTTATTATCAATGCACAATTTTTATAATTCTCAGTCAATTTAAATTTGTTTTTTTATTATTCATTTTCACGATTTCCATATAAATATTTAATATTTTGACATTCCTGCCGTAAATCAACAACAGAGACATCTACTTAAGTTGTGTTTCATATCGCTTATTGGGAAAAATTCTTGAAGCTACTTGTGAAAAATGAACACAATTTCAAAAATATAAAAAAAATCATTACCACCCGTAACAGTACAGTATGGCATTCGACTGTGTGGTCCTTGGTTTATTGGAAGTGCTTCTCTTCAAACTTTGACCGCATGCTTCAGGGGCATTACACTTTGCTATTAAGAATGTGACGAACTCATCAAAAATTTGTTGGGTAGTTTTCTTCTCCACTGCAACTTTGTCTATTCGAAATTCGAATGGACCCAAAAGTTAACACAAACAGCTTATTTCTAAAATCTATGTTTGTACAAAATTTCGACCAAAACCTTAATTTGTGAGAATGGGAGGGAAAACCAAAATAACAAAAATGAAAGACTGAAAGGACGGATACGACGTTGTTTTAATCGATGTTTTGGAGTCCTGATAATTGGCATTTTACATGCGGCGACGTTCATAGTAATTTTTATTTAATCATCTCGGAGCGTACGTTTCTCGTTAAAAGCATTAACGGTAAATTAGTCAAGAACGGATTGTTAGGATATCCTACATCAAACCTTTAATCCTCACCTCACATACTTACTTACTTCCATTGCGTTCACATCAAATTCGTCTCGATTAGAAATTTGTATCGTCTGTTTTCACCCAAAATAAACATTCATAGTGGAGCGAGATACCAAAATGAACTGCTCATAAATGCTTGGTAAAAACACCCTTCCACTAGACTTGTCACCAAAAACAATCTTTAGAGAAAAGTTTATTCAATATGTTGTATACATTTATATAATTTCAACCTGAACCAATCAAAAGCCAAAACGTCTAGCAACTTTAATTGTCGCTGATACATTAAAAAAAAGTGTATCATCTGTATTAAGTAGAACGAAATCCATCTTCCAAATTTTATGAGAGTACATAATTGGTGGTGGCACAAGTTCAACTATGTAATTCTTTACCCAATAAAATCCCGGTAGAAATTGTAAATTCTCCTTAGGCGGGAGATTAGATTTTGGCACTATGTCATCATAAATAATCGGAACCTCTTTAATCGCATTGACCAAATCTTCTCTAGAAACGACAAATATTTTCCTAAACTCGTTTCCTTGGAGCGCAAACATTGAGGCCCGTACCTTCGTATGGTCGCCAGGTACAAGATTTGTTATATTCATATTTAGCACCGTCACCGTACGATTGTAATGTCTTACACGTCCAGTGAATTCCTTAACACATTTCTCGTTAAAATCATTTACGGTAAATTGATCAAGAACAGCTTCATACAACTAAAGAATTGTTTATTGAAAGTTATTTATGAAAATTAATTTTTTGTCTGTTTATTATTAAATAATTACCTGACCCTTTAAGTCAATTAGAAACCAATTAAAAATTATTATAAAAATTAGAAATTTTAACATTGCGCTCTGTGTATAACTTGACTTGAATCTTCTCACTCCAAAAATGTTGTGTTCTCGATACATAAACTAAATGGTTGGCAGATGATTGTTTTGATCTAAATCATTTAAAATTTACAAGTACGTATACAAGTAAAATGTTTAAATTAATTGGTTGCAAAACACGGTGATGGTGAATGGAGATAAGTTTAAATAAATAAAATTATCGGTGTTTCCCGCTATATATGCACGCGAATTTAATAAATTTTTATCTCATTGGGGCAGACACCTACTCTATATTTACATTTTTATTTTTATTTTCTATTTTTTAAGGGTTTTCCATGTGGTTCCACAATTTAATGGAATTGGCAGTTAATCCGGCTCATACCTAATGAAGATCCCTATTTTATGAGTAGATTGGCCAAATAGAATCCGCACGCATGCGTTTAATATAATAAAGTTGAAATTGTTATAAGTTTTTGAAGAGGAATTGTAAAATTCGCTAATACTACAAGTACATGGTTGATTCCTCGCGGTTCATTAAATATGGCCTTGTAGGACTATGTACAACGTGTACACCACACGACGTTGATCTTCCGAAATATGCTGGTAAAACAGTATAAATTTTGAGTGCTTACCAGTTAAGGGGAAGAGGAGCACCATACAAACCCAACATTAAACATACTTAAGAAAGGACCGTACGAAGATTAAGGCCAACAAACAAATCGCGCTACTTATTTATTGGAAGGAACTATTATTAGAAATTAGAAGATTTATATTTAGTTTTATTATCAATGCAACATTTTTATAATTCTCGGTCTATTTAAATTTGTTTTTTCCATATAAATTTTTAATATTTTGACATTCCTGCCATAGACCAACCGCTTATTGGCAAAAAATCTTGAAGCTACTTGTGAAAAATGAATACAATTTCAAAAAAATAAAAAAATTATTACCACCCGTAACCATCATACACAGCACTTACAAACCACAACCGAAACGGTTCGCTTCTTGAGAATATAGATAAAAACAAACAACACACAACAAACAATTGATAATGTTTTTGTTTGTGCCATCATGAATGAGATGCCAAATAACAGCGCCGTACATACACAAAACCAAACAACAAAAATTGAAAAATTTATTGTTTGAGAATAATTTGGTTGGTTGATCTTTCATATCTTCTTCCATGAACAACACACAGCACAGCAGAGCACACAATGTATGTATAACGTACATCTTCTCCTGTGTGCGGTTACATGTTCGTTGTTTACTTGAAAGGATGCTGTATAAACAATAAACATGATAGTTTTATATGTATGTATATATTTACAATGTACACCAGTATAATAAGTTTTCATATTTTAGTTTGGTTGGTTTTTGTTCGAAATTTGATATATTATATTAAACGTCATCATATATCTCATCCGTAACTTGACACAACAACTCGACACAATCTCTATACTCGTTTATAGAGGAAAACAGCTACCGAATATACCGCAACAAAAAATGATTAATGACGCACCGTATTTTTTGGAACTTTTTATTTTTTTTAGCAAGCTCGCTGTTATTATTCTCGCGCGCACATCATAAACAGAACACATAATTTCACTTTGATCCTTTTGTATTTTTTTTTTTTTTTTGTTTTTTTAAATATAAAATTTTTAATTAAACTTTATTGTTATTCGATTTTCCTTTTGTGTGGAAAATTATGTATACGTAACGTAGTACAGAGTACAACTACGATAGAACAAGAAAGAAGAAGTTTGAACACACAAAGTTGGGTGCTAAAAATGTTTAATAAAATAATAATTCGGTCAGTGCCGTTTTGTATCATTTCATTGTACTATCGTTGTAAACGTATAAAAAGAACAGAGAAGAACAACTTTGTTTTTCGGTAAAAACTTTTCTGCATCCCTTCGAAATAAATTTAATAATTCATTTATAAGAAGTTTTACGTTCACACTACTGTAAAGTTTCATTGGGAATTTTTTTTTTAGGTGCTTCCTAGCTTTTCTCCCATGTCGGTTGCCTATGTGTGTGTGGGCCTATGTGTGCTTCATATCCTTTCGGTGGAAAAATCCAACTTCATTCCAATCAAAACATAATTTTAATTATCTATTTTTATTGTTGGTGTTATGTTCGCTCTGAAGATGCTTTGTGAAGACGTTTTTCAGTTTTTTTTTTTTTTTTTTTTAATTTTAATTGTTCGCTTATATAAGTTTTCCATTATTTAATGAAACGATGTGACAAAGGAAAATTGAATTTAACAGATCGTTAAAATTTAATTTGTAGTCATTCATTTAATAGTGTGGTGGAAGGATTTTTAATGGATTGGTTAGACAATGCATACTTAAAGATATACCTATGTATATATGTTAAGAATAAACTGTTAAAATTTTGACTTAATTTTTACATTTAATTATCAGTGTTTTGGTTATTAATTGAAAGACACACACGGCCTTTGCTTTTTAACTAAAATGTTTTTCACTAAATTTACCATTGCAGCTTTTTCAATGATACCGCCGCTGCGAAGTGGTTTCCTATCAAATAAGACTAATTAGCCCACAATTCACTAGAATCTTGGCGTTTCCTATTTATGAAAGTTCGAAATATGGTAAAATCTGTAAGTCTGCAGATGTATCTTGCTACCGTTTGAACCTGTTTTGAAACTAAGCTTCAAGCCACCAAATTCCAGATTTTCAGGTATACAAAACCACTAGCATGGCTTCAGATACTGAAGTACATTTGATGTACAATATACCACTAAATCTATAGGTTTGGATTTTAACGTTCTAATGTTATTGAGTCAACATTTTCCGAGCTGCAGCATTTGAAGTGGTTTTACTGTTTACACCTCACTAGCTACACTCGGTCGAGGAAGGGCTGCTAGATGCTGGTATTGAAAACTAATTTTTCGCCTCTTAGATCCTTTGCTTCCTTGGCACAGTTTCGTTTAGATTTTGTGGGGTTGGTAGCTGTTGAGCTATGATTTTATCTTTAACTACTGCTGAATAAACAGCATCTTCCTTTTGGCTCGTTAGTTGTAGGTAGTCGGCATATTTTAAATGTGTTATTTCTATATTTAAGTGTGACTACCCTAACCAGTCCATCTTGTCCTGGATATAACTTAACAACTCTTGCTAGTCGTCAGTGCGTTGGAGGTAATTGTTCATCTTTGAGAATTACAAGTTTTCCCAACTGGAGGTTAGGTTGTTCTTGCAATCATTTCGGTCCTCATTGTAGTCGTGAGAGATAATCCGTATGCATTTTGTTTGTGACGGTGATGGTCCCGCATTAAGGAACTGTGCCGGAGGCTGCTAATGGCCTAGAGTTCAAGCATGCCTCTATTTGAGCTACAAGTATTGAGAGCTCCTCAAAGGCTAATGTATACGAATTCCAATTACTTTGCACAGGTGTTACTTTGTTGACTTGACTTTGACTCGAGAACTTCCCGGGAGTACAAAATGCTACTAAGTTCCAAACTGTGCTGTTTTACCCTTAATTACCGCCTCTTGTTCGTTTACCTGCCTTTGTAGTTGTTTGTCTGCGCCAACGAAATTTGTACCGCGCTCTCCCTGATTTGAAGAATTGTATGAGGCATATTAATACGGCAATGTAACCCTCCCTTTGTTGGCATTTATTATCCAATACTATGCTCTCAAGTGTGATAACGTAGTGTTTTTAAATGACCTTCTGTGATGAGCAATCTTGACAACTTGTGACCTCGAGGCAGTATTATTCGATGCTTTTGTTCAAATGATAGATTCGAATTGGTTAGTCATGCCTTGACTCTTGCAGATCAATTCCGTCTAAAAATGGAATTAGCGTTATAATTGCACTGCTGCTTGTAACTCTGGTTCAAAAACTTCATGCAGTACAACTATAATTATTTAGTGACGTGACTGTTGTTGTTTAGCAGGAAGCATCAAACACTACCCTCAATCTTGTAATTATGCTATCTTCTTTAATAACAGAATGATGCGGCATGTAGTAAACGCGAGAAGCATCTGTCATACAATCATCTTTAATGAGTTCCATAAGGTTTAGTTGCATGTATTCGTTCATGAATTTCTGATATTGATTCTTAAAGTCTAAAAGCGTTTTAATTGTTGTCTTCTCGTATGTCCGCTAATGTGACAGTGCTGTTTAACTAAGTGATTTGGGATGCTGCTGTTTTGATTTAGACGACCAGAAATGATCCATCCTAGCTCTGTTCTTTGCGCTATCCACTTAAGGTGTGGATCCCTTATTACACCTACTAACATCATTTATTCATATATGTCAGCGCCTATTAAAAGATCAATAGGTCCGGTAGTATCGAAAGTAGGCTCGGCCTTCTTTTATAATTCGCTATCTAAACCCAATCTTGTCCCATCGTTCTTGTCTGGAAGTGGTTTATTAAAACATCTTGGACTTATGTCGATTGCTATCTGTTAATATGAACGTCCTTTTGTTGCTTAAATTCCGGAAACTTCAGTTAAAACTCTGGTCCTTGGAAAGTCTAGTTGTTGTACTGCTTGCTCTGTGATGAATGTAGCTTTTGAGTCTAGATCAATTAGTGCCCTTAATATGTTGAAATAAGCATACAATACAATACGCATATAATTTTCCATACGCAAATATCACTTGGTTGGGTGGCAGCTACGAAAGCGCATTTTAGCGGTTGTTGTTGAAATTTTACTTGCTGGGTTGGTATAGATTTGTTGTTACCGATTGCTTCCAAAGATTGGAAATGGTTTTAGCTAGTTTCTTAAAATTCTCTTGGGTTTTCTTGAGAGCTTACGTAAAGATGTTGTGACTCGTTGTCCAATTCTTTTACTAAGTTGGTGCCTGTATTTCTTATGGCATATAGAGACTCGGTTGTTGTTTCAAGTTTTCAATTTTACTAGAATGTTGATTCAATAAAGTGTTGAGCAGATTAGATACCAGTAATCTCCTGTTCTCGAACCGGTTTTCTAAAATCTCCAAAACTACATCGTAGTTGTCTCCAGTGGGTTCAGATGGTTCACTTTATGCGTTGTAGTAAGTTTACTGTTGTCATGAACTAATCGTTTGAATGTGTCTAAGAAACATGAAAATATGGGATTTCTACAGGTGGTAGACGAATCTCCAATGGTTTTGGTTTGCATCGTAGTGTTGATCTTCGAAATATTGTGAATTGGCTTCTTGTTCTTCAGAAATTTCCTCTGGATCTGTTGTTACGTTTCAGTATGTCTTCAGCCCAATTGATTTCCCGATATAATCCTCTAATTCGGATGTCTTGTTATTTCAACTGTTATTTGAATTTTGGTAGTTGGCTGAATTCAAGGTTTGACTCAACCTTTGACGCCGCGGGTAATTGACTGCTCCAGGATTCACTTGTTAATGCCTCCTGAGTATCTGTGGGCGTTTGTTGCACTTGATGTTGGAATTGGTGTGGATAGCAGTTCCGGTTCATTTAGGCGTTCTCTGTTGATTTCAGTTGAAATTCCCTTATTGAATTGACATCATCAACGTACTCGTTCTGTAACTTCTTCAAAGCCGTTGTTCTTTTCTCCAGATATGTTTTTGTGTTCCGTGCTCCTCCATCTTTCCTGCAGTTTGAGATGATCTGCTCTATCTTTTCTGCGTTCTATTCTTGTCTCCGCAATAGCTGTGCAATGTCCATAGTTGTACATAGTTGAGTAAGTTTATTTATTAGGCAGCTAGTTGATGGACAAAAGAATTTCTGTTTCGCGGTGGTGCTTCGATGGTTGTTGCTTGGCGTGGTTACATGTTTCGTTTGAAACGAACTTCCCAAGTTCGAAACCACCATGAGTAAGAAGATTTCGTTAACCCTTTCAATTGACGGTATACCTGTAAATAATTCATCGAAATAAATGTCTGACTTTATCACAGGCCAGTTGAAGAAGAGTGCTAGTTTTGTTACTTATTAATGCCACGCGTAATTTCTTTAAATTTAGCAATCTAAACCCGTTCGTAGTACTTCAACTTTCACGAATTATATGGCGATGGGGCTTATTGAAGAATTAAATCTAACGGATTTTTTACTAAGTCCAAGTTCGAGATTTTTGAAATTTGAGTTTTCTTATGAGTGAGTCATGTTTAATATTTAATAAAGTTTGGATTTTCCTCAATTTTATGCATTATAATATTCACTGTGTTCAATCTTAAGTTTTAATGAATTGCAGAGATTTTTTGGAATAAAATTGAAAAAGGATGGTCTATCCAAAAGAGCTCTGCAAGGTACTAATTAGCTGTTAGTTAATTTAGGCAAAATAACTGCTGTAGCTAGTAGAATATGACTTGATTCAATGTGTTTTGAAGTTTTGCAGGAATTAGGAGGGATGATCGATTGAATATTGGTTCGTTCGAGCGATTGAATATTGGTTCGTTGGTGTTGAATTAGTTACAGGACAATCAAACGCCCTGTGAAGAGTAGACAAACGGGTTGGGTAAGATATTCCAATATCAAATTCTTAAATACAGAATCCCAAAATCAAACAGTAAGCACAAACTACTAAATTTCGAATTGTCCGTTGGAATTAATAAAAATATTTTTGCTGGAAAAAGAAAATTTAAATCCTGACAGAGGGAGATTTAGTTTTAAGATTAGAAGGGTAATTCCCATTTTCCATAATATTTCAAAACAAAATCTCCCCTTTTCCAGAAATTCTGAAAAAGGAAGATTTTGAAGGATCAGGAAAATTATCTCAACTCCCAAATTAATCCCTAGCTGAAATCCCAACTTTCAACACAACAATCCTCAACTCAATCACCAATTCAACCCCAAAGTAACCTTTAACCTAACCCAATCCACGAAACAACACTCAATTAATTCCCTTACTCAACCCAACGCAAGCTAACTCAATCCCAACTCAACTTCAACTCAATTTAGCCGGCAACAAATCTCAACCCTGTATTCACTTAATCTACTCGTGTATGAACTAAACTCAATTTGACTCTCACTAAATTTTCAACTCGACCCCAAATTAATCATGAAAATCCAACTCAACTTCAACTCAAACCCTAAACTGTGTATGTTAACTTTCAATTCAAACGCTAAATCAATACGGTTTGAAACTCAACTTAACCTTTATCTCCACCTCAAAAAAACACCTCCTTAAACACGCAGCCTAATCTTCAAATCAACACTATCCATACATACAAGAACTCAACTCAAAACAACTCAATCTATTTTTGAACTCAAATCTCAACTCAATTCACAAATAAATTCTTAAATGAACGGCTATATGAATACTAACACAAACACAACCCAATCCTAATCAAACCACCTCGACCCAAAATGTAGCCCTCAACTCCACCCCAATCTCAACGCTCTTTTCAATCCGCAAATTAACATAGAGGTCAACATTTGATCCGAAAAATACATGTAGGCATGAACTCAACTCAAGCTAACTTCCAACTCAACCCACAACCCTACCCAAATAAATGCTAAACTGTATCTCTCGCTAAACCTCAACTCAATTCCAACTCAACTTCCAATTTAATCCTCAACTCCCAAAACTAATTAGTCTCTTCATAAACAAAAGCCGAAAACAACTTGTTTCTTTGAAGTTAACTCAATTGAAACTCAACCTCTAACTCGACCTCCAACACAACTATCAATCAATTAAACCCTAACCTAACGGTCAAACTCAATCCTCAAATCAAAGCGACTCAAAAAACTAGATTCGTTCAAGAACTTAACCCTGTTTATGAAAAAACAAAAAAACAAATTGAAAACAATCGAAAACGACCTTTGTCAGAAATAGGTTAAAACAACTCAAGCTAACTTCCAACTCAACCCCAAACATAACCATAACTAATGTAAATTCCCAACTTAACCGCTGACTCCTACTCAACTCAACCACAACTCATCTCCAACTTAACCCCGACTCGGGTCTAATTCAACCCCATCTCAACCATAATTCGACCTGCAACGCAGCCATTAAATGCACTTCAAACTCACGCCGAAACGACTCCCAAATCAATATGATCTTAAAAACTACATGCGTACATGTACTCAACTAAAGCTCACTGTAACGCAACGGACGATTCAACACTCAAATAAATCACCAGCTGAACTACTCACTAAACCCTAACCTAATCCCAACTCAACTCCAACTCAGCCCCAACTTAACCCTCAACTCAACTAGAAAACCGCCCATAGTAATTCGTTTGGCTGGTATTCATCCCTCTTGACGTACAGCTTCCAAATGATTTTTAATCCTCCGCCTTGATCATAGAAACAGGACAAGCCGTTCTCGATATAACATGAGTACGGATAGACATTCAAACAGACGGACGGACATTTTCAAAACATCGACAAAATTGGTTTTTGACCAACTAAACTTTTTGTCATTTTTGACAGTTCCATTCTTTTGGTCCTTTTCAACCAAATTAATTGAAACTAAGTTCCTCGCAACAAACAACATATTTATTGGTTATCGATCAAAAAAATTAATTTTCATCATTCAAGCATCATTTTTCATTTCCATTTTCAAAATTTTCCTCAAATCTTATTTATGTATCTGTTTTCGTCTCTTCTCTCCACACTCCTCCAATTTTAAATTTATTAGTTTTTAATTTTATCTATTTATCACAAAAATCTATCACGTTTACCTACTTCATTTTGTTAATCTTTTAACCCGTATCGCCCTCCCTTCTCTTTGTCATCAAATTTTATGTACATAAATACGCTTTTATACTTCATAAAGTATGCTGAAGCAACAAACCATCCCCAACAAAAAAAATCCTAATTTAAAATCTAAAAATTGAAAAATTCTTTGTCGAAACGTAGAAAAAATGGATTTCCACTTTCACCTACATAAACTCCTTCTTTTATATTATAAACTCCTTGGTTTATGTACCAGCCGGAAAAAAGGTACAGAAGGCATAAAAAAAAGGATCCGATTTGATTTTGTTCCGTACTGTTTTTGATGTGTTGATTTTGAGTGCAATGGTTGGACTCGCAGAGGCTGTACACAAATTTTTATTTTTTATTAAGCCAAAATAGGTACATATTGTGTGTGTGTCTTTACTAATTTATTGACTTTTAACCTTTTGATTTTCCTTTTTTCCTTTTTTTTTTTTTTGTTTAATAAAGCAAAGTTTTTTCGGTTGTTTGGTACACATCGAAGAAAAATCGATAAAATTGAAAGTAAAAAATGAGTTTTGAATCTTTTTTATGCGGATGATTTGAGAACATAAAGAAAAGAAAACTTCTCGACTGATATATGATATCATTTAATAAAGCCGATCGATGGCAGGTTACGCATACACATTTAACACTAATTGAACCCGATTCAATCAATTTTATTGAACAATTTCGATCAATCGCGCTCGTGCACATACAAATAAATTGAGTTTTAACTCAAATTTACTGTGCGTCTTATCAAATGGAAAAGTTGGTATGTAACATGATATACATTTCTGTTTATTTCCTGTAAGTAAACTGATAACTGACAATAAACTTCAAATACTCTGGTTGGAGAATAATCCGCTTGAATATAAATTCTAAACATTTCATATCAATCAAATTTTTCATTTACCTAATATTGAATTTATTTTTAGAAACCGCCTACCGTGTCTCTCTTATTGATAGATTTCTGCGAAAATTCAATTACAATATTGTAAAGCACTGCTACACCCTTCTGAGGGTGTTAAACGAGTTTCGAAGAAATGCTTTTATTTATTTATATACAGCAATGCTTAACAGTTATGTAAGATTCTAAGAATTATTATTTTTTGGTTGTATGATGAATAAAATTGTTTGCCACAACAAAAGGAAAGCGCATATGGCTTGTTATCGTTTTTGTGATTCTGGTTGTTCGCTAAGCAAAACTCATTCTCCTAAAAAACACTAAATTGTTTTGTTTTTTTTTTTCAATTAATGGGTGACTCTTTTTAATTTGAGGTTTACAAGACACGACCACTTTAAACACCGATATGGAATTTCTGGTGAAAGTTATACCAAAAGTTATATCTATGTGACCTATTTGAACGAAACTGCACACAATTATTATTTAAGGCCACTGTCAATATCTCTCGTCTAATCAGGTCCAAAGTTACCATGGAGCAATTTCTAAAACTTCACCGATTGGTATGATGTTACAATGATGGTGTGATAGTATGATTCTCTTATGGTAAGATGAAATGTTTGTGTGATGATTAGATGGTTTAATGGTGTGATGGGATTAATGAATGATGATGAGATGTTGTGATGGTACGATAGTGTAATGGTATAATTGTATGATGTTATGATGGAATGATTGTGTTATCATTTTTATGGTTTGATGATGTAGTACTATAACATTATCGAGGTAGGGTGATAGGATTTTATGATGGTACGAAGGTATGATGGTAACATGGTACAATGGTGGCATGTTAGTATAATTGAGAGTTAACACCATGGTTTGGCATTAAGACTGTATGTTGGTTTGGTGGTACGATGGTATGAAAGTCTGATGATATTATGGTACAATGGTACGATGGTATAATTATTATTGATAACGGTATTGTTCGTAAAATCCGCCTTTTGAAACATTCAAACAGATTTAATAACAACATAGGAGTTCACCTGCAAATCCACATCGAGAGCTTTTATGCCCTCTTATTCCACAATGTAGAGCAAGAAGGTAAAGACAATGAAGAACTTGAGGGAAATATTTTAAAAAGTGTAAAACTCAATTGCCTGAATCATAAGGGAATGATCGCATGTTAATTTTGTCTCACAAGCTCACATTCAATATTTACTTCTTGGGGACAAAATCTCATACAAATATATTAGCAATTAACATTGACAACGAAGCTTGACGTAGTACTCTATCTAGCGGATTATCAGTATTCTGTATTTTTCATTGGTTTTTCTAAGTATGTGGCTACGTAAAAGAGAACGCACCTTCATTTCGAGGATATCAAAGATTCCCACTATAATATGCGTTTGTGTCTAAGCGTTTGCAATTTCGAACGAAGGACAAGAACAACCCTTGGAAGTATAGCTGACAGTAATTTGAAGAAAAGGTTGAATATTGAAGATCTGATAATCTCTTTGCTTAAAATTAAAAAAAACGGAAATTCTAGGATTTAAGGAGGCAATGCCCTTTATTATGGCCTCTTACATCCATCCAAAACAAATTTTTTCCGTTTTCATCTTACCTTATACATTCTGTCAAAAAGTACCAAGAATTGTTAAATATGGTAGAACACAAATTTTATGGTTATTCACAAAAATTTGTTTTGTCGCCATCAAAGTATTCCACTTTCGAATTTTGTTTTATGGCTTCAATGGAGTCAAAACGGGTTCCACAGAGTAGCAATTTGAGTCTGGAGAACAGAAAAAAATCACCTGGTGTTAAATCAGGCGAATGTGGTGATTGAACGATGGTATGTATTGAGTTCTTGGCCTTATATTCGTTCAGAATCGGAGCTCGGTGTGATGGCGCGTTATCGTCGTGTAAAAACCACAAATTTTTTTTACTAACCAACTGGTTGACAGATCACGCTCAAAGTTGGCATCATAATGAAAGATAGTCCTACCAATCTAGGAAGAAAAAAAAATGTTTAAATCACTTCAAGCCGGCGTTTTAAATTAGCAATCCCGGTACTTTTTTGACAGAATGTATATGCTCTAAACATGTTTTTTGCTAAAGGTGAAGATTGCTACAAGCTGACTTAAATAATCTGGAAATAGCGTTAGTAGCAAATGTTATTGTTGTCTTGCAGAATACAGCTATTCTGTCAAATTTTTTAATTTTACCTGACCAAAAATTGAGAGAGACTTTAGAGGGACTTTTGTAATAAAACAAACTTTTTCGAAAGTTCAAAAGCTTGTTTTTTGAGCTAACTTTTGAGGCTAACAGACCCTAAATTGACATGTTGCCTGTCAATCAAGGATATAAAGTCAGGATTCTGGCAAGTACCAGTTAAAGAGCCTTCATTATGCTATCAGGTCTCTATCATTTTAAGCATATAGCTTTTGGGTTAAAAAACTCCCCGGCAACATTTCAACGACTTATAATACATCGGTCGGTCTGGCCTACCATACGTGGCTATCCTTGCATATTGGAACGACTTAATAGTAATATCGCAAACTAGATTGATTTTGGGTCGTATAACAATTAATACATGAAACTCTTGACTCTAAATCTGTTCGTCAAGTTTCAAGCAAAAGTTCAAATTTAAGATACTCAACAAAAAAAGGCAAACTGGTAGTGAGTAAACGTATATACTTAGAACCGATGCCAGTTAAACTATGCACTGCGAGCTGGAGAGTGGGATGGGAAAGAAGTTATATCGGTTAATAATAGCGGATATAGCTCACTAAATTTCGAGGTTTGGACGATGCAAATGTCACAAACGATACTGATCACCAAGCGTTAAAATGGCTAATGTTGTTAAAAATACGATTCGCCCGATGGGTGCTATTAGTCCATTGCCTCGGTAAGGCGAATGTGGTGGTTGATACGTTATCAAGACCAAATTGTGAGAATAGTGACCAGTGTAGTTATTTTAAAGTATAAATTTCCTCAAAGGATCCAGCTAACTTACGACAGTCTTCTTTCGACAGGAAAATGAAAACTTAAGCAAAATTATAATTTGTTTTAAATCTGTACTTCACCCAAATTTCAAATTGGACTGACCGGAGATATATTATGGAAGAAGGTATGCTATATTTATATAGAAACGTTCCAGATATGGAATCCGAAAAATTAGAGCTTGTTAAATATTCTCATGATGAAGCTTATATCGGATCAGGTCATGTCCTGAATGCCACAAGTGCAAAATCTCAAATTTGAAACCAACGAGATTATTTAAAACCATCAATCAATTGGTGAATGTTGACCGTCGAAGATTTGGCAATAAATGGGTCGACTTGTATCCGTTAAGACATGCTACAGCCTAAATTCTCTTCTCTTGTTGATCTCAATAAATTTCGCGCCATTTATTTTAATTTTTAGAAAATGTTTGTCAACATGGGTTGCTACATACGAGCATTTCGGCGGTTATTGGATTTAAAGGTCGCAATAATAAAAATTCCATTAGTAATGTTTAAAAATAAATAAACTCCTTGCGTTATGGACAGGGTACGTTCTTCGGTAAAACAAGAATCCATAAAACGGAAGCGCTTTTGCTATACGATCCTACTGGAAGTTATAGATGCGTCCCGGCGACACTTTGGTTTTCTAGTTCTTAAATTGTCTGTAAAATTACATTTTTAACCATAGGAAGCTTGTCTTAAATAATATTAAAATTTCGGGCAGAAAAATCTTTCAGAATATTGATTTTATTTGAAAGTGTTTTACGCGAACGAACTCACCGAAACGTGCTGTATTCATTGAAAAGACATTGACTGGCAAAGTTTGACAAAGTCGTTTAAATGATAAAAATGATAACTGTTTAGTTAATTTTTTCAAGCGACTCTCATACAGCCTGTTGGAATTATCGTATCTAGATTAAACAATTAAAATCACATATTTGACAAGATTAGTTTTCCACCAAAAAATCAAGATGAAAGGTAGAAATAAGCCTTGAGAAACATTTGCGATTTAGGTCGTATTTGGTATGAGAGACCTCAAAATATATTGGCATGGCGGACCACAAGTGTTATTCGCCGCCACTAATCGTGGGGCAATATTTTCATTCGATTTATTTTGTTTGCTTTACTTATTATAGATTAAATGATTTTGGTGAATAAAAAACTGCATAACTGAAGCAAAAAAAAAATTTACTAGCTGTGCCTAATGCAAATACTTCAATCTGCATAGTTATTTCGTTTTTAGCTTTATTTAGTTGGTATTCAAGGAATATGGTGTTATTTGCGCCTTCGTATTTTCCAAATAGAATTGAACGAAATTTTTTAATTTAATTGGACGCACATTTACAATTTAAATGGATACGAAAAATTTGGAAACTGACGTGTTCTTTCAACGGGACAACGTTTACAATGCCATAAATCGGCTATTGAATGATGAAGATAATGATTAGTTTGCAGAATTTGTAATACAAAAACTATTTTTCAAGTGGTTTGAAAAAACTGAAAAATCGCTGGACTATGCAGATACGTAAGTATAGTCCTTAAGTATGGCTTGGCATTCATTAAAAGCCATGTTGACCCAATTCTCTTATTATTTTGCTTAGAACAATATATGTAGTATTTGTAAACCGAAGGCTAGACCATTACATAACTATTAATCAGAAAGACCAGTCAAAAAAAAACCTTCCAATACAGCTTCTGTTCTAAAATTTCTGCGAATGCGATAAAATGCGTATCTCTCTTATTTGGAATTACGAGCGTCGAGAATTCACAATTAACAAAGTTGCCACATAAAAACGTTTTGCTGTATTTTCAAAAAAAATTTAGAAACTCATAACAAAATTGGTTTCGCGACGTCTCGATTTTAGGATTTGGTGGATAGGAATTACAGAAGATTCGTTTTAATTTTGCAATATAATTTAAGATATTCGATATTATTTGAGATGTTTGGATTGAATTAAGCGAAGTACAGACTTTATTGAAAATTATCAACTTCTAAAGGGTGTCCCAAAATTAAGCAAGATTTGAGTTTTCCGCCATTTGTGCAGTAAATTGTTGGCAACCCTGAAAAAAAAACAATTTGACAGCTGAGAGTTTAAGGTTAGTAAAAATGGAGCGTTACACGATACAACAACGGGTTTTCATTATTGAATAATATCTCAAAAATAATGAAAGTTTGGCGGCCACAGTTCAAAAATTTCATACAAAATATGGTCGGAATAGTGTTTTAACTTCGTCAATTGTGAAGAGATTAATTGAAAAATTCAGGGAGACTGGATCATTTGGAGACGCTAAAAAGACTGGCCGTCCAAAAACAAGCCATTCAAATGTCAATATCGAAGCAGTGCGTGAGAGTGTTGGTGAAAATCCCAGAACATCAATTCGGCGTCGTGGACAAGAATTGCAAATTTAAAGAATCCCTCTACAAACTCACAAAACATCTGAGTTTGCATCATTACAAAATTCAATTAACACAACAACTGAAGCCTAGTGACTATGCACAGCGAAGAGAGTTCGTTGAATGGATTATTGAACATCAAGAAGTGGATGCTGATTTCTCGAGCAAAATCATCCTAAGCGATGAAGCACATTATCACCTTGATGGCTTTGTTAATCGCCAAAATTGCCGTGTTTGGGGTTCGGAGAACCAACAAATGCCTCCAGAACGTGTCAGACATTTCCTGTGAATTCAATAAATTCAACGATTTCTTTTACGGTTACCTAATTTTTATCTATGAAATACTCCCACAAAATTAAAATTTAAGCTTCTTACAATTTTAGGTTGATATGTAAGACAAGTTTTCTGAACTAAGCATGTTTCAAATTTTCTTTGTTTTTTAAAGTTTTTGACCCGATTTCATCCTGAATTACAGAAACAAAATTATAACCATATAACTACTTCTCAAAAAGTCTTACTCTATATTTATAAAGCATCTTAGTTATTTCGCCGACTAGATAAAGACGCCAGCCCTTGTTAAACTGAAGAACCTCTAATAGATTATTTTTTGTTTTATTTATTTGCTCCTACGACATTTTTTAATTGCAGTCAATTCAAACAATGATGACTAGCAACCTGCGCCAATCCAATATACTACGATGCTTCAATGCAAAACATATTTCAACACCCATTTAGACAAAATAAGACTAGAAAGTTGTTAATCTTTTGTTAAAGTTTCAAAATTTCTTTTTTCATTGCAATTATGTCATTGATTAAAATTTCTCTCATATTTGGTATGTAAAAATCAATTGGAAGACCTGGGTACAAAAAAATGATCTATAAAAGTGTTAAATATTTATGACGAGATAAGTAATTTGACACGAATGATGTGGTGGCTCAATGATTTGCAGAGATCACTATCAACGACGTAGACTCCTAATTTAAGAGAATGTGGCTTGTGAAAACCCTATTATTATTGTAATTAGTGTTAAAGATGGTGGCCAGATAATGCATAATCCAAGCATTCAGGTGAATTTAACCTTGAAATGAGAAGTCGAAAATTTTGTCGAAACAAATCGACCTGGACCTGATGTATAAAGCAATTTAAATTTTCGACTGAAACGACGTATTTCACTAGAAAATAACGGGTGATTTTTTTCGGGTGAATTTCAAGAATACGGACCCTGAGCCTGTTGAAAAATGGTGCCTTTATAGCGAAACCACGAGTAAGCATGCAGCAGGCTTCGATTATATTATTTTGATGTATTCAGAATTCTGATAGAAATTACATTATTCGAAATCTAAATTCCTTTACAGAGATTACTTAAAATTTTGATTAGTGATATTCAGCTGAAAACTTGTGGCGGCGTAAATTTTATTTTAAATTAATCTAAAAATATAATCCTCAAATTTAGGATTAGCATTAAAGGTTAGATTTTAGTTCGAATTAGTTTATGCTCATTATTTCACCAACTTGACTTATTTGTTGTGTAAACCTACCCCTGATTTATCTCTACACATTCTAGTTAGAATGCTAATAAAAATAGAACAGGAAATATTTAATTGTAATAATTAAAATGCAAACTACTCTCTATTGAAAATCCTTCCTAAGTAATATTTAAAAATCTTTTGTTCTACTTTTACCATATATGAATACGTATAATAAATGTAAGCTCCTTTTTTTAGTCCTTTCATCAAAATTTTCTATATTCTCTCTACATCAATTAGTCTTTCTGAATATTTAAATATCTATGAGTACATACATATATATATAGAGATGCAATTAAAATGGATTTTGAAATATAAAAAGGATTTATTACTCTTACATAATATACCAAAATAAGGATTGCTGCAAATTGAGCAACTCGTTAACATTTTCTATTTAATTCAACATATTTGTATTTATCGATATGAGACATATTTAATAATATCAATTAAAATTTGATATTAAATAAAAATTAAATTTGTTTATTTAAAACTATTGGATTTTTCAATTAAATTTCCCCAATTTTAATTTGGTACATCATAATTTTTATTTCCTTTCGGTCTTATTTTAATTTTATTTTAAGCTTCTTAATTAGATTTTATTTGATTAGAATTTTGTGAGTTAAAATTTTTTTCTTTATTATCATAAATATACTCGTAAATTAGTAATGATTTTCCAAAATATAAAAACAACATTTGGATTTAGCAATTCGAAACAAGAAACGTGAAGTATTTTTACGGTCGAAGCCGATTTTATTCGCCTGTATATAATGTATTGTGGTTTAATTCAAAGCCCAATCTTTGCACAAAGTTAATTACAGCTATTAGCAAGACACATGGGAAAAACTTTATTCTTCGAATTAATTTTATAGCAATTACTCGCCAAACTAATCAATTTTACATTTTTTTTTTTATTTCAGGTAAGAAATTGTGCTGGATTCATAGCAAGTGATTTGTAGTACGCAGGTAAGGTAATATACCTACTTATATATCAACATAACCGAATATACACATTCTGATTAATAAAATATTTATTGATACAGATCAATATCTAAATTACTTAAATACATTCTTCATTATAAATACTAAATATGTACATATCGATTGTTGTAATAAATAGTTCAAATAGTGATATGAGATTAATTAAGATAATTTAAATTAGTTTTTGTTTTCTTCTTAAATAGTTTCGTACCTGATATTTGTAGTTATATGTACATCGTAATATCACAAACAAAATTATACCTAATTGTTTTATAATTAAATTAAGTTTAAGTAGATAAAGTTGTTGCTGTTATTTACGTAATCTTTAATTAATCTTATTAATTTCATTATTCGGAAAATAAAAGATTTAAAAGCAAGACTAATCGCAGATTAGTGATATTGATATCCTTAAACCGAATATTTTACTCAAATTAAACGTTTTTTATTTAGTCGTACATGCAATCAAATTTTACCTATGCCTATTTACCTATGTATAGAGACTTGCAAATTATCTATTTAATTGTAAAAAACAATGACATTTAATTAACCAAATCATCGCGGCATTCACATTTTTTTATTATTGCGTTACACTAGTAAAACTTTTGATAACTAAGGTAGCAAGAACTATTTTAGTTCGTCAAGAAATTGAAAGTTCGAAAAATATTAATAAATTATTAATAAATAATTTTATTTTAAAATTTCTGTAATTAATAAACCTGTCCCTCGATTAACATGGTACTTGATTAACACGGATTTGATTTAACACGGTCACCGAATTGAGACAAAGTCTTGATTAACACGCACAGAAGTTTCGCCGCGTTAATCAAGTACCGTGTTAATCGAGGGACAGCTGTATTAGTCGCAATTAACACGGTTTTGAGTTACACGGTAATTTGGCGAAACGTAATTACCGTGTTAATCGAGGGACAGGTGTATTTATTTAATACCAATATGGTCTTCTTGTACGTTTCACGCGAATCGAGGCATTTTCTGTTTCTTCTAACATGAGGAATTTATGTTTTTGTATCTATTGGTCTTGTAACCGAGGGCATTCTTCGTCGGGTACATTCGTAATATTTTTAATCTTTTATTTTATTTTGTAGTTTGTTGTTTCTTTCAGAGTTATGTCATATGTGTGTGAGTATATAAGAAATAATCACTATTTTAATACATTCTCTTGATCTTTCGCTTTTGAGTTTATTTCTCTGATTGTTAAATTAATTTTTTTTTGCATAATATACAACAAAATTTTGAAAAACTCAATTTTCTAATAATTTAACGTATGTAACAATAAAAATGTTAAATCTCACTTTTCGTAAATTTGTTTATCAAAAATCATTTCAACGTCATCATTTGCTGTAGTTGAAGCTAGATTAAGTACAAAAAATGTTCCCGATCCTGCGGAGCAACCGTTTGGTGGCGAAGTTTCTGTTGGTGTACCATGTGGTGGAAGAAAAACTTGTAGAAGATACAGAAACGAATCCTAAAAATGACCGGATGTCCATGCCATATTGATTGTATGAACTCAGCAAAACAACAACTGAACTTCGGCGTCCTATGCCTTGCATTTTTCAAATAATGCTCAACTGGATCATGAAAAAATAAAGTATTTAGTTGAATCAGGCTTCAATTTGCATCTTAAGCGATCAGAGGACAGATCACAATCAAATACGCTCGAAAATGTAGAAGTACCAACAGTGAAAGGCCGAAATGTAAGTTTGGTTGGTGGTAGATTACATACAACAGATTTTAGATTACATACATTTACGAAATGGGTCGCTTTATGCTTGAACAAAATTTGTAAAATATAGAAAACTTACTTTCAAAGTGAAGAGTAACAACTCAAACTGTACTCAAACTGTAAGAAATTTACGTGGAAAATTCAGTAGAAATGAAATGCCTACAAGGCAATTTGTCGATGAATTTGTGAAGCGAGTTCGTTAAACTGGATTGTTATTGGATTAGTGTTACGCTAACCATCCAGAGACTATCAAAGACTTAAAGGATCAAATCGAAGTTACCATTGATGAAAATTGGGTTGAGAGAATGGGGTACTGTAAAGCCAGTCGTGGAAGTCTTTTGAATGAAATTGTGTTCCATACTTAAAGGCAATCTATATACTCTCTGTAATATGTAAAATAATCCGCTTTGAAAAATATTCATTCGTCTTTGAATTTAGAGCCAAATTAAATTGCAAACGTTAGATATACTGGAATTTAACTAAGCAGAGTTGAAAACTTGAAAATAAAACACGGATGATTCCAGATTAATTTTTATTTTAATAAACCTTTTATTTTGCTTCTTTTAGGTTGTGTCACTTGAAAACGATATAATTGACTCAAGTGAAGTTAGCTACAATAGTTAAATACAGTAAAACATATGAAATGATTCGAATGCGTTCAATGCTTATTTCCAATACTCCTCCTCATTTGAATCATCAGTTAACTCCACATGCATTCCGAAGAACATTGACACGAGGTCCCGCCAATGGTTTTGTCAACAAATCTGCCACCATAGTTTCCATAGGGCAATATTGGCATGTAACAATACATTTGTCGATGTAATCCTTGACAAATGCCTCTCGAACATCAATATGTTTGGTACGTGACAACAATTTCTCCTCCTTAATGAATTTCAAACAACTTTGATTGTCTTCGAAAATTGTTGTCGGTTTTTCAATGCGTTGATCGAAATCATTGAGTAAACGACGAATCCAATTCATCTCTTGACATGCTTCAGACAACGCAATAAATTCTGCTTCCGTTGATGATAACGCAATGCAATCCTGTCTTCGACTGCACCAAATGAGAATACCGTTACAATACTTGCACGATCATCAGCCCAACTTGCATCTGCATATCCGATTAACTGATCCGTACCATCACTCTTGCCAAGTGACAATTGCAAACCGGCAGTACCCTTGAGATACTTTAATACTCGTTTCAATTCGTTCCAATCCTCCTGGTTTGGACTGGACATCTTTTGTGCTAGAATTGAAACTGCTGCCGATATGTCAGGTCTCTTGCTGACTGAACAACAAATCCGTATCTCCTCCTTTACCATATCTAACTGATAATGGAACTGAGGACTCCTTTGCATCAGACATTTGAAAATCCTTTAGTAATATTTCAATGTAAGCAGTCTGATTCAACGTGTAATAGCCATCTGTTTCCTTCTTGACTTGAAGACTCAAGAAATCCTTAATCTCTCCCAAGTTCTTAATCTTGAATTTCGAACTTAAAAACGTTTCGTACTTGGAGATTATCTCGTTGTTTTCACCAGCAATGACCACATCGTCAACGTAGATTAATACGTAGCATATTTTTCTATCATGTTTGTAGGTGTACAAGCATGGATCATTCTTGGTTGTCTCGTGTAAATTGTTTCAGACAATTCACTGCTGAGAAAAGCCGTTTTCGCATCTAGATGATAAACCTTCATGTCCTTGTTTACTGCCACTGTAAGCAATGTTCGAAACGTAGTTTGACGAACAACTGGAGCAAATACCTGACCATAGTCAGTACCGTATTTTTGCGAAAAACCTTGAGCAACAAGCCTTGCCTTGTGTCTGACTACTTTTCCATCTGAATTGCACTTTGGCTTGTAAATCCACTTGCAGCCAACTAGATTTGCACCTTCTGGAATTTTCACAAGCTCCCATGTTTGATTCTTCATCAATGACTTCATCTCATCTGTCATTGCTTGAATCCACAGCCTCTTTTGATCACCCTTGATAGCTTCTACGTAGCACTTTGGTTCAGTAAGTTTCTTTGGTGGAATTCCTTTGTTAGCACGTTGTGATCGTCTAACAGTTTGCTCTTCATCTTCATTCTGAACTGTGATCTTGTATTGGATTCTCATCCTGAACTTCCTCATCGACTAATTCCTTTTGAACCTGATCGTTTTCTGCATCTTCAAAGTTGTTCAACTCTGAATTGTCGATAATTTGTTCCTGTTGATAATCTTCGCTGGACTTGATAGTTAACAAATGGCCCCTTTCGACGAACTGAACATCTCGACTAACTGTGACTCGATCGGTTTCCGGACTGTAACAACGATATGCCTTTGATTCGTAATCATTACCGACCAGCACTGCTTTCACACCCTTTGAATCGAATTTGCGCCTTGTTTGTTTTGGTACATGCATATAACATTCTGATCCGAATTTTCTGAAGTATTGCACATTCGGACTTTTTTGGAACCAGCCTTCATATGGCGTTGTTTCTGTACCCTTTGTTGGCAAACGACTCTGGACATAGTTAGCCATCATTACAGCTTCGCCCTAAAACTTTTTCTCTAGACCAGTGAGCCATTTCTACCAACGTTCTGTTTTTGCGTTCCGCTGTTCCGTTTTGTTGAGGTGTGTACGCAGTAGTTCTCTGGATTTGAATTCCGCTCGACTTTAAATAATTCACGAATTCATTACTGATGTACTCTCCTCCTCGATCTGTACGGATGCATTTAGGTTTCTTTCCGAATTGAACCTTTACCATCGCAATATATTCCTTGAATTTGCTGTAAACTGATGATTTATTTGCGATTAGGTAGCGATTAGGTAGGACTGTAAATTTTGAGTAATCATCTATGAATGTCACAATGTAACGATCACCTGATGGTGTGGTCGTTTAGATCGGACCACAAACATCTGAATGAATCAGATCCATGACTGCTACTGTTTTATTACTCGACTTGATCGGAAACTTGATTCGAGTAATTTTTCCTTCGAGACACACTCTGAGTTGATGCCTTTAACCAAATTTCGTTTCGCCAATGAGTTCACAACTTTGATGTCTCTATGGCCTAGAACCTTATGCCAATAATGTATGCAGCCATTGGATTTCTTTTCGACCGAGTAAACTTTGTGAGGTTCCTTTAGTCTGTAAAGTTTACCGCTGATTTCGCCAACTGCAATTTGCCGACTGTTTTACCTTATTTCACACTTGTTGCCCTTGAAATTTACTTGAAAACCTTTTTCCGTTAGCTTTTTGACTGAAAGTAAATTTCCCTTGATATCTGGCATTAGAAACACGTCTGTGATTCTTACTGGAACACTTTGATTTTCCTCAATCAGAAAATCAACTTTAATTGTGCCTTTACCCGCAGCTGTTAATTGTTGACCACTTGCAACGCTTACTTTATCACTACAATTCATGTCGATATTGACGAAAATATCCTTAGAACTGGCAATGTGACATGTGGCACCTGAATCGACAATCCAGCCATCACCTACTTGATGTGTCACAAACAGTTTTTTTGTTTCATCTGTCGCTAGTTCGCCTTCTGATTACTTCCTTCCTTTTTGTTGAGCCAGGCTTTGTATTTTCGACAATCCATTTTGATGTGACCGCTTCTTTTGCAAAAATAGCACTCAAACTTTTTATTTTCACCTTTTTCACCTTTCGTTGCTCTTGATGTGCCAACTTTTAATGCAGTGTCATCCGTTGTTCCGCCTCGATCCATTCTTCTTTTGAATTCCGCGAGAACCTTTGATTTAACCAACGTGAGTGTCAATTCACTCTCTTCTTTACCTTCGAGCGCCGTTACCAAACCGTCGTAGCTTGGTGGCAAAGAAGCCAACAACGTAGCACTCATAAAAAATTCCGGAGCAAAATCTGCACCAAGCGCCAATAATTTTCGAAACAGCACACCTTAAAATGGTTTGGTAAAATTCATCAAAGGTGCTAAGAGTTTGAAATGTTTAATAATGTTGAACCTTGAAGGAGCGTCTGATGAAACCACATTAGATCGTATAAATTATGAGATCGGGAAATTTTGTCATGAAAGATTATTGGTTTATTGTAATTTTCCGGTGGATAAAACATATCGAAATTTAATTATTATATCAAGAAATTTGGAAGAACCGGTTTCCATTAAATCGGATTTCTTAAATAAGTCGGAATTTGACTCGGATATTGACTCGGATACAGACTATAATTATTTTTAATATAATTTTAAAAAATAGTGTCTTATAAATAAAAAAAAAAATTAAATAAAATAAAAAATGGTGATATGGCCACAACCAGACTTTCATTTACGAATGATGCCGGAATTTACACTCTATCGCCACTGTTTGTTATTGATTTTAACTCAATATGATTAAGTACTGGAGCTGGTGCAGTTCTAATAGGCTAGAAACTTGTTTACCATATATCTTAATTCTGCCTTGTCTGACAAGATTATTTATATGCCGTATCTAGGCACCAGTCCAAACGCCCCTCGGTTTTATCTAATCTTGTTGAGTTTTGGTTTACTCATGAATGTTTACTATCAAGTTAGTTTTCTCGTCACTGTTTGTTTAATACTTCAAGTTAACATATAAATCATCGTTCGACGCCCTCTGCCCGATTGCCCTCCAACGACGGCAGCTCATTCCCAAGTAACACTTCAGTTGGCCAAAACCATATCAATTGACAATAATGGTGTATTACTATAGTGAACATGCCCGGAGGTGGATTGGTGATAGTAGGGGGTGGTATATCTATTGATGGTTGAACGGAACTGGTTATGCTCTCCTTGGGTTTAGTCGACTGACAAAGTTACCTGGACCTTATATTCCAGGAGTTTCAAGCAATTTGTTCTATAATTCAAAATCAATGCAATCCTGATTATATTTCTTTTTTACATGAATATTATAACTGGAGATTTAATAATTTATTTGAACGATTTGGACAGTCAAATATTTAATTTTGCGATACGCTAGGGTGTAACAAACGTATTGCGGAGGAAGAAATGTATTGCGTTGTATACAGATGTATACACCTTCGATGATCACAGTGAGGTAATAAGAGAGCAATCACCGCGACAGTAAATTACTGATTGAGAAACGGATATTCGATTATCGCTTCAGTATGTCGCTTCAATGCACGTATACCATTTTTTGCTTGTATTTCTAAACAATTCTCGTACATTAATTGAAAGACTTGCAATTAAAATACCATCGATGTATACGGTTACGTTTCCTTTATGAATGAGCTGGTTAAAAATTTGATTAGTACAACGTTTGAACACGGCCGGTGCATTACATAACCCAAATGAAGTCTTTAAGCGCGTCACGAAGTATACTTTATTGAATTTCTCTCAATCGGTATATGATGAAAACCATTTTTCAAATCACTTAGACCATAACAACTTTTTCCTTCTAACTTGTCTAAACAATCATCGATCCTTGGAATCGTAATTTTAATCAAAATCACCACACACAACTAAGATGAAATAATGAAGGCTCTACCAGGACTCTAGAAGAATGGTCCAATATCGTAATCCGTAGGACTCTTCGCCAATTCTTAGTCAACAGAAAGAATCTCATTTAACAGAATTAAAATTTTCGAGGATTCACCTAGGCAAAGTTCAACATCTACACTAGAGATAACGGCCTGAGCCTCATAATCGCCATTCAATAATTCACTGTCGTCGATCGATTCGTTCGCAAAAACATTATTAAAATTAAATTCGTTAAAATGTATATCCGACTTATTATATTCGCGTTTTTTCCAATATTTTTACACCAACCAGATAAAACAAAACCTCTCACCTAGGCAGTAGGCAGTAGGTAAACAAAGACTAATACTCGGGTTTCCATTATTCTAAAACATCCATTTCATTAAGTGAATGATAAAATTGTTATTATATTTCGTAACAAAATTTCATAAAATTGTTTGGATTAATTTTGCAAATACCGTTGATATAAGTTTATGCTGCCCTCGAACCCGGGTTATTCCGTAAGTCAGTACATTTGTGTTGCATTTATAAATTTCGTAATTTTTCAATACATTACGTTGCCGAAATAGCATTTTTATTATTCGAATCAAATTCCGGGAAAATTTGTTCAATCTCACTTGGATGAAATATGCGGTTACGATTATTACGTTGATTATCAATTTGGTTGATTTTGTAGAGTTAATTTGTTGCTATTTAAACCGTTATCTGGTATCGTCGGTTGCGGACATCTAACTTCAAAACTACCTATAGGCGACGCGTGGTTTGGAAATGAAATGACTAAATTTCAATAGAAATTGTTCAGTTTTTTTTTTTATGATCTAGATCCTTTTTTTTGCGTCAATAGAACTCAACATTAGTATGGTCGAGTACATACACACATATCCCCTTTCTCGCTCTCATACGTTTTTTTTTTTATTTTGCTTATTCTATGGTTTTCGCAGCTATGGTTATCAGTTTCTGTCGAGAAATTAAAGACTGCATTAGCATTTATCAGTGACAAAAATAGTTTTTAAAAGTGGTGAGAAAGTTTATACAAGATTTATTTATTAAGGCTAAAGTAAGTTGTTCGAGCTATAATAAATTTGACTTAAAGCGAAAGTGACGAGAACAAATTTTCATTTTTCACCAAATTATGTAAGAAAATTGTTAAAATAGTGAAACCCGTATATTTTTAATTAACGATAGCTAAAATATCGTGCATACTATATACTAAAAATTAGATGTAAATTAATACAAAATTTCAATTTATCATCTTAAATTTAAAATTTTCAACGGTAAATTGAAATTTCGTATTTTTAAAATTGTAGAAATTTTACTTTCTATTTTTAGTAAATTTAAATCGCGAAAAATTTACTTAAATCGCGATTTATTTAAAAGACATTTTTTTTTATTTAATTCGATATAAAGTTAATTTTTGGTAACATAAAAATTTACTATAAATTCGTCAACAGATTGCCAAATTTTATCTTCGAATTTTACTAAAAATTTACTTTGGTCCTTTTCCGACTGTGCTAATTTTGGCCACCGTTAATTAAAAACATACGGTTTTCACTGTTTGAACAATTTTCTTACATAATTTAGTGAAAAGGGAAAATTTTTTCTCGTCACTCATCCTCAATGTGTACCGGCTAGATTGTTCTACGCGAAAAAATTAAAAACCGTAAGACCGAGTTAAAAATTTAGTTCGCTCGTGCAGCATACCGAGCTTAACGTTATAATAAATTCTTTTACTTATTTAATTATTTCCTTATATTAGGGGTGCGGATAATGTTTTGTGGATTTAAAATGATGAAGTTCAATGATTCACCGTCTTTCAATTCCACCGAATACACCATATTAAACATTAACGATGATTGCTTATACGAAATATTTTCGTATCTTACGTTCAACAGTTTGTGGCGCGTTGGAGCAACATGTGTTCGACTACATCACTTTGCACAAAAATTATATTCACGTTATTACGCCAACCTAGACGTATGTGAAAATTTAGATTACAATCCCAAAGCTGCTGAAATCATGCTCCAAGAAATTGGTAGCCACGTAAAGGTAGCCGATTTTCAGACATATTACTTTGATTCAGATGGTAATCTCATAGCCGAGCCGTTTAAACTAATACCATTAGTTTTAAAATATTGTACAAATCTAAGTGAACTAAAATTTACGTTTAGTTTGGGAGATTATTTTAGTGATGATGAAATACGAAAAATGTTCAAATCTTCAATATTTCAAAATTTGCAATCTGTTAAATTTCATAGCAATTTAATCGATATACCGGAAATTCTAGCATCGATGAAAAATTTAAAAAAGTTGGATTTCAGCACATCTAATAAAAACATTAAGAATTCAGAATTTTTAAAATTACGAAATTTGGAAAGTCTCAGTTTATGTATACCAGAACCGCTTGATTACAATATGTGTTCAGCAATTTTCGGCAATAATTTCCAATTGAAAATATTAAATTTGGGTGGGGTTCAAAAAGATGATCGAATTTTGAATTTAATTTGCGATAAGCTAATTTACCTAGAAGATTTAGATTTCCGGTATGATTCGTCTATAATTTCAGACCGAACATTAATGCAAATTGCAGAGCTGAAAAACCTAACTCATTTTAAACCAAATTGGCCACAGTGTTTACTAGAAAAATTGGCAGATATCGATATGCTAGAATCACTTTATTATATCAAAAATCTCGGAGAATCAATCACAAAATTTACAAAACTTAAGCATTTGGTCATGAGCTTTGGGGATGATATCATTTTAAACTCGTTGAAATCGCAAAGTACATTAGAAGATCTCGATATCACTAAAAATAAATCGATAACCGCAAATGGTTTAGTAAAATTTATCGAAGGTGCTAAAAATTTAAAGCGTTTGACCATACATAACTATGATAAAGCGTTTGATGAAAGCCTACTGCAACGTATAAATGACCAAATCGTGAAATGTCACCATGGAAAATTAACGATTTATTGTGATTTTGAGGTGAATCAGAAATATCGAAATTTGATTGTTAAATCAACTTATGTTTCTGATGAATCATCGGGTTTCTTATACAGTGAAAATCCTGTAAGCCGGAAACTGACGGGATCGCAAAATTTTCCGGCTTTCAGGATCTTTCCGCCTTTAAAGATTTTTTTTCTTTAAATTATGAAAAAATGTTTTAGTTTTGTAAGTAAACATTAGGTTACAAAATGTTTGGACTTGCGTACATCGTATTTTATTTTAAATTTAGATTTTTAATGTTCAGGGCTGAGTGTAAAAATGTTTTTAAATTTACAATAGAATTTAAATAAGCGAAAATAATTTGTTTGTATCAAATAAAATACAATTTAAGGTGCCTTTATCATCGTTATCCATTGTTTTATTTGAGGTGAGAATTATTAAGGTTTCAGAAGCATCCAATTGTAACCAGTCTTGTAATTTTCAAATTAGGCGGATATTGTGAAGAGAAAATTTATGATTTTTCTTCAATATATGATGAATTGTAACAGCTAACCTCGTTTTTTTATTTTCGAGTAGCGGCTACCAATGTTCTCACTATGGATCGCATATATTCCCGATTTGTGCTGCTTATTGATTTCGCCTTTGTAGGTGTGAAGGTAATTTTTTATCAGGTTTGTTAATGATTCTGGCGATTTCATTAGTTTGCGTTTTCTTTGCTTATTTTGAAACTTTTGAATAACTGTCATTTACCCATTTTTTACTAAATCCGTTGATGGCTGCCATGTCGTAAATTTTTAGTATTAAAAATGAGATGATCGTTTCATCTTTTGATTGTTACCTCTAGAAATTCGATTTTCCTTTCAATTTGTTCTTCGACCGCGAACTTTACAGATGGATGAACTGAATTTAAAAGCGTCAAAGTATCGTTGGTTTTTCTCATGTTTATAACCGCAAAAACTTCATACCAGTACCAGATTCATAAATATTTCGCAAACAAACTGATATAGAGTTGATAATAATCTTGAATATGCGGTTATCCATTTTGTGTCTGTCTCTACGGATTAGCTTCAGTAAGAAATCGAATTTTACAAGTTTGCACATAGCCAAACATATGACTCTGTTCGAAAGTTTTCTCTTTTTAAACTTATTTGCTACGAACGTGTCATTGTGTCGTTTATTTTGATTTGTCATCGCTCAATTACGATCGCTGCCATGATTCAATAAATACCAGGTTAGCTCTAAGGCCTAGTACGCTGTTCAAGTGAAATGAAATTTTCACTGGTCTCTAAAAATAGGAAGATAAATCGGACGTGAAAAATATGTTTGTCGATTCTCGTAAAATTTTATGTTAGGCCGTGCCCGAATACTGTGATAATACCGTGATAAATAATAATTTATGACATTTACTTGAGAAATTTTCCCCTCCGCAAATATTTTTTATTTTTACTGCCCGAATTCAATAATAATTTTTGCGTGATAATTTCCCCGCCAATTTTGTTAAACCAAATCAAATGGATCAAAATTCCGAAGTAACCAAAATTATTATACATTATTGTTGTAATGTAAAAATGCTTCGGGAATTAATACTAAATTAATACGAGTGTTATCAAACGATTACATTTTACACCGCGATCCCACATGAAGAAACATTTAAGGATTTCTGGGGTTTGTTTCACAAAATTACAGATTTTTTATCACGCAAAATGCATGGATGGTAACTTGAGTTAGAACTCTTAGCTTTATTTTAGATCGGCTTGCCAGTGAAACAAACCGTAGAATGGTGGGAGCAGTAATAGAAATGCATAGCCAAACAGTTACAGAATCAATTATGTTCCAAGTTATTAAGTATAACCGAAGAGGTACGCCTGTATTGAAAAATGTGGTCGGAGCTTACGATGGGACTCATGTTTATTCCTCCAAATTTATTTTGTTGGTTGCTATATCTAATCACATTCCCTACTAAAATATTTCACATGGATATGTCAAA
Source organism: Tipula vernalis (assembly GCA_958295665.1). NCBI lineage: Eukaryota > Metazoa > Arthropoda > Insecta > Diptera > Tipulidae > Tipula > Tipula vernalis. Next base: position 19,286,860 of record OY282560.1, read on the forward strand.
ATGTATCATAGGGAACGATTGTAATAATTCGAATGAGTGTGGTTTATGCCAAAAATTATGGCGTGTGAATATTTAACATGGTATTCGGGCACGGCCTTAGCTAACTTCAATTTGGAATTTAAAAACAAAATTAAAATTGAACGCAATAGGCGGTTGAAAAACAATTAACTGAAATGATACAACGTCAAAATTTATCTTCACATTTGTCGTCCGGGGGCCCTATTCTCGAATACCACAACCATTTTCCACATGTGGACATCTGTCAAACTTCATAAAAACGTTCGGAAATTGTAATTCGTGTATTTTTGAATTCGCTACTAATGGAATTTTTTCGGTAATACATCGGAATATTACCGAATGGGTGTAAGCAGGTGAAAAAATTCCCCGTATTTTTTATATCAAAATACAAAATAAAAAGGATTCTCAAAAATGGAGACTTACATATGGATATGTCAGAAGCCAAACGACTTAACGACTTTTCGTTTTATTAATGTTAAATTCTTTTCGCCAAAAAACATCAAAAAAAATTGATGTACATCGAAAACCATATTCGATTTGCCAAAAAACATCAATGTTTTTTCGATGTACATCAATTTTACGAAATGTATATTTTTTCATAAATCAACTACAACAACAAATTAGAAACGTCAATTTTTAGTTGTCAAAGTTGTCAATTAGAGTTTTTGTGCCTTGATTTTATTTAATTCGATTAAAATAATTAAGTACAACAATTAAAAGGATAAGAGACGGAAAAGAACTGTTTATATTGAAAACATTTCATACGATTAAAATAATTAAACACAACAAAGAAACAAAAGGATAATGAAAATCGAGACGGAGAAAACTGTTTATATTGAAAATTTTATTTAAACGATTAAAATAATTAAACAACAATTAAAATGATTTAAAATCAAGACACAAAAAACTCGTATATTCACAACTTTGACAAATACAAAATGAAGTTTCTATTTTTGTTGTTGTAAGTAACGTCAAAAAAAACATCAATTTGGTTCCGTGTACTTTTCGCACCACAAAATTTACATTGATTTGAAAAAACGAAAAGAATTCGACATAAATGTGACCTTATTGACAATTGCTTTATTGTTTTATTTGTTAAAACCAATCATACAATACATAGAACAAATAAATAAAAATGTTGTCCTTACTTTGGATAATTCTAAAACAACTTAAACTAAAAACTTTACTGAAGCAATGCAACAAACCATGATCAAAATAAACAAAATTTTGTAAATTTTATATCTCGCTGACAAATCAAACGCACTACAAAATTTGACACAATTTCAGAATGGTGAATAAAAAATGCCGAATGATTCAAGAATATGGTATTTGGTTACATGTGGAATATACATAGGGAAATACCAAGGGAATTACTAAGGGAATTTTGACAGATGTCCGCATGTCGAAAATGGATGGGGAATTCGAGAATAGGGTCCCCGGAAGATAAAAATGAAGTGAAAAATGTGTAGAGATAACATAGAGACATCTGTGTTCTATGAAATGAATAGTTTCAAACCAAGTTTTTGTTGGTATAGAATTATTCTAGTAAAAATTTTGAAATATTTTCTTATTTTTTATACAATATAATTTTGAATGTCAATTGATAAAAGTAAAAAAGAAAATTATTTTCGGTTTTTATTTTGAGCATAATTTGCATTTTTATTTTTATACCAAATAGCTATTCCAGTGACCAAAGTAATACAGCAAATAACTTCAAACAAAAATGTTTTATTCGGTATTTCTCTCTTTATTTATCGGAATTGCATGACGTCACGAAAACGTGCCTCGAAATATCGAGCTAACCAGAATTTATTGAAGATCGCTACATTGAACGATCATAAATAAATAAAAGGTGGCCATAAAACAATTGGTTAGACCAAATACCTCTTACCTGTGTCCCTTATTTTGATTAGTCATCGCTTACTTACTAAATAAAATGGGTTTAAACAGTTACTAACGCCAGCTGACAAAAATGATCATAAAATGCAAATAAAGACCCAAAACAAAGATAACATAGATGTTGTTGTTGCTTTTTGGTTTATGGCAGTGGTCGAATTCTCGAGCAAGTCATTTACTACCATAAATTTCTATTTTTAGTGTTCGATTTTTGTTCAATAACGAATTTTCTTTATTTTGCTGTTCGTTCTATCCTTTTAGCAATAAAAAACAAATAATCTGTAACCTTTACCTTTCTTATTTTGTTTAGCCTTCTTTTGAGAAAGGTAAAATATTCAGTGAATTCGACCGTAGTCTATATTTAAAGGAAACCAAACTGCGACGATTGCTTTCAGAGTGAAAATTTGAAGAGTTTACATAAATATAGTTTCCAAGTGGTGAGTGCATCTATACAATTTATTAACCCTTATGTCAACACGACACACCCGGGTGTGTATTTGGAAAACTGTAAAAATCAATGTAATGGAAATTACCTGTCATACTGAGTTTTTCAGTAGTCGCCAATCAAATTGGGTCAATATTTAAGATTTTCGTATAAAATGCACTTTAAAAAAATTAATACACACCAGGGTATACTCGCGTTAATAAAAAGTACATAGTTCGATACTCGTGTTGACACAAAGGTTAACGTTATCGCAATATTTTCTCATAGGCTGGGATAATGTTTCGTGGACACAAAAAAATTAAGCTCGATGATTTCAATTCCACCGATCTCACCATTTTAAACCTTAATGATGATTGTCTATATGAAATATTTACGTATCTTCGGCTCAATTGAATTGAATTGCGATTTTGTCGATCTACTAGAAATTTTAGGGTCGATGAAAAATTTAAAAAAGTTATATTTGACTTCATTGAAACAAAAAATTAAGAGAACCAATTTTTTAAAATTACAAAATCTGGATATTCTCAGTTTAGATTTACCACGACCACTTGATTATAATATGTATATTCAGGAATTTCCGACAATAATTTACAATTGAAAAAGTTATATTTGCACGAGTGGCACAACGATGATCGAATTTTTAATTTAATTTGCGATAAGTTAATTTGTCTAGAAGATTTATTGGTCATGCATAGTAATTTAATTTCAGATCAAGCAATATTACGAATCGCAGAATTAAAAAATCTAACTAATTTAAATCGATGGTGAATCGATTAGAAATTAACGATTTATTGTGATTTTGCCGTCAACGGGATATATCGAAATTTGGTTGTTAAATCAACTTGTGTTGATCCAGCGGATTACTTCTCGGATTTTGTCCCAAATTTTAAATCTGATTTTTGAAAATATATTTGATTTCGATTGAAAAATGGAGGTGTGGCCAACACACGACTTTCTTTTAAGAACAGAGAATTTTGAGAAATTTTATTTTTTTCTTAATTTTTTTTTTTAATTTTTAAATTTTTTAATTTTTTTTTAATTTTTAATTTTTTTTTTATTTGTTTTTAATTTTTCGAAACATTTTGTATTAAGTAATTTTTTGTAAACCTTATACTTTTTAAGATATTTGCAAAATAAATTTTCTGGACCAAGGGAGTGGCCACTTCCGGTTAGCCGATTTGGAGTGAAATTCACTGGGACCTCCCAGTTTATCAAAAAAGCTTAAATCTGAAGTTTCAGTTCGATTGGTTAAACCATCTGGGCTGTAGAGAGGACACAGACAGACTGACATACTGACAGACTGACAGACAGACAGACAGACACCATTTCGAAACCCACTTTTTCGGACTCAGGGGACCTCAAAACAAATAAATCTCTAAAAATCTCAAGGTCCAAAATTTTCATGATTACTATACTTTATTTTACTAGAGTAAAAGAAAGTAAAAATATTAACTGAAAATTGAGTAAAATGACAACATTTGTTATATTCTACTTTTGTTTTTTATTGGCAAACACTCGAACAATTATAGAACATTAACAAATGTATCATATAATACAAATAAATAAAAATCGAAGAAATAAAAATGTTTTTAAATTTACAACAGAAGTTAAATAAGTTAAAATAATTTGATTGTGTCAAATAAAATACAATTTAAGCCCTTATTATCGTTAATCTATGTTTTATTTGTAGTGGGAACTATGGTTTTAAGCAACGTCCTTTTGTCGTGAGTTTCGAACTTTTCAAATTAGCCGAATATAGCGAACAGATAATTTATGATTTTTCTCTCTAATATATGATGAACTAGAGCATTCGTTGATGGCTGCCATGTCGTAAATTTTTAGTATTTATTACTCACAACGAATTCTTTGGGAAAGAAAAACCAATAAATTGATTTTTTTATCTTTTTTGACCTTAACTACATATTCTTTCGAAAAAAAAATAAATTGATTTTTATTTGATCCGGATCATTGGAACCAAATTCGGATTTTTTGGCAGATTTTATCCGAATTTCACAAATACATAGAAATGTAAACGTCAAAATTAGATAAACAAAAATAAGACGCTATTTTCATAAATCATTTGGATGCGAATAGTTGCGGTTTAAACTAATGTCGATTTCGATACGGCTTCTACCAAATCTTTGAAAGACCACTCTCTACTGCTGTGTAAATCGAACAATAAAATCGAATTGCTCCGTATTATATATGTGCGTGTTTTTGACGTTTTAATATCATAACCTATAATTTTTGCAAGCAGGATAAAAAAATGGCCGTATCAATTAATAAAATATTTATATAAAAAATAAACAGAAACACAAAAAAAAAACACAAAACACAAGTGACATTCAAAATGATAGTTCTATTTGTGTTTGTGTTAGTAAATCTGGCAAAAAATCTAGATTCGTAAACCAACAACAATTTTGCTCGACCGAGTGACTTCTTGACAAATCGAACAGTTTGAGAGCAGAAAGAGCATCTTTCATCGAGCCGGATTGCTCTTTTTTGGTGAATCGAAAACCACATAAATTAACATTTTTTATCTTTTTACGGTAAAGATTTCACAATACAATACGCAATGCCAATGAATTAAAGGCCGTTTTAGTAGGATAACAAACAAAAATATTTACATACAAATCGCAAAGAAAGTTCTATGGAAAAAAAATTGTTTTTTTGATATTTTTTCGTTTTGCATTTAATAACTTTTTAAATACGGCCAAAAATTAATTTTTGATTCCATTGACAATAAACTAGAGTATTTAATTATAATATGGGGCAAAAAAAAAATATTGATGAATATTTTGCATATTTTCATTCAACACCGTTTCATAGCTATTTTCAAACAATCAATCCTTAATCGAATTCATAACTATTCTATTATTTTACGGTACACGTAATAGATGTGGCAAACGATTTACAAATTTGGGGGCCGAAACTAAGTATGTTGTACTTGCGATAAGCTTCACTAATAAAAACCGGAACAGAAAGGAAGTATCTGTAATTATTACGAATGATCGAAAAAAAATTTCGATCTTTTTTTTGTTTTTGTTGTAATCTAGTTCTGGGGCTCAAGGCACTCTTTTGCAGTTTTACTTTTACCGTCCTACTTTACGCAGTAGTAGCCAAATCGAGGACATACGGCTATAGAGCCGTTTCGTATAAACCCCCTGCACATTGCATTGCTTCATGCCAACCTATAGTGCTGATATGAAAAGTGGGTCGGCCCAAGGATTCTGCATTCTCAACAGAGGGTCATAGTTATGTTCATCGTCATCACCGACCGTAATCAGATGATGAAAAATCCCTTTTGCATTTTTGCATTCCGGCCCCTATCGGGATTCGAAACCCGTTACCTCCCGATCCAAACGCCGCAGCTTTAATCACTGTGCCGTTTGGTCGGTAATTTTCGCTCTTGCTCCCAATAATATATTTTTTCACTATGTGTTTACGCTCTCAACCTCTAATGATAAATAAACAAAAAAAAAATTATTTCGCTCTTTTAAAGTGATATAAATTTTTATTTTTAATATTGCTCTAGAAAGAGGGAGCGTAAAAGTTTAAAATATCGCTCCCTGTATATATTAGAGAGCGATTGAAGAAAATATATTAGGGAGCAATTATTTTGCAACATACGAATTGCTCTTCTGAATATAGTTAAATAAAGAAAGTTCAATAAATGATATTTGGATAAAGTCTTAGTGAAATTTGACGTGCATCGCGCACAAATCGCGGAAATGGGATTCTAAAATGATTTTTGGATTAAGTTCAGGAATATGGCCAAACAATATGGAACATGGCTGTTCCTTAACCGATTGTGATGCAATTCGACATGTGCGTTCGAAATGGGATTCTAAAATGATTTTTTGATTAAGTTCTGGAATATGGCCAACTAGGGTGGAACTTGGCGATTATTTAACCGATTTTAGTGAAATTCGACATGCGCTTTTGAAATGGGATTCCAAAATGATTTTTAGATAAAGATCTGGAATATGGCCAAGTAGGATGGAACTTGACTATTCTTTAATTGATTTGAGTGAAATTTGACATGCGCGATAGAAATGGGATTCTAAAATGATTTTTAGATGAAGTTCTGGAATCACAGAAGTGAACTTTTAAGTCGTGCAATAAGGGTTTGTAAATTAAGATAAATTTATAGGATTCATTTTTAAAAATGAATTAATTATTTTTGTGTAACTTATTTCACTTATTATTAATAACAAAACATTAAATTGTATTAATAAAATTGTATATATTAGGTAAATTCAGTAATCTTAGTAAATATAAACTATAATTCTTCTTTTCTGACAATTCAAAAATGAAATAATTGGTTTATGATAGCTGTAAAATGAGATATGGAAATTATAATCTGCAATAGTTCCAAATAACGTGAGAAAACTGCACCTATGCATCAATCTCTGGCTGCGTCACTAGGTAAATTATTCAGCGGTGCTATTCCTGAATACGATACGAAAACGTTATAATAGTACTAGTAATAACATTTTTAAGTTTACCAGTCCTTTCCATTCAACCATTCGGTTTATATAAATGATATTTGCGTGAAATTACATTGCTATTCCATTTATAAGTTTACTCTTTTTTAGATTTCATGTTTATCGGGGTTCTACCACTATTCCTGCTCTAATCCTATTTCGCCTAGATCGTGTGGTGATCGATTGAGAAAAATTACTACAAGAATTAATTGATAATTAATATTGTCATTGTAGAAATACAAATTTTTTGTATGTGGCAATACATTCAAATTTATTTTTAGATAAACAGGAAAGAAATAAAGAAAATCTGAGGCCTGGCACATAGTGCCAACAGGCTAAATATTTTAAATTTCCAGTATTATCCATTAAAGTTTCTATTGTTTCATTAATGATAAAACATTTCTGGGAAAAAATAGAAGTAGACTCAGAAAAATATAACAACTGATGGTAATCGTATTGGTCTAAACATCTAATTAAGTGATCGAGTGGTAATTAATATTTCTAACTGAATTTTATTTTAACCCTAATCAGCATGCGATGAGTCTCTTAGACTCAACAGGTGATGAAGTAAATAAATTTGGTATGGCAAAAGTCCAGCATTTTAGACCTTTTACAGATTACTGATAAAATAAAAATTCAATGCCGAGATGTAGCTATCATTTTATGCATTTTGGTTATATACCCCAAGTAGAAGTGGCTGGTCCATAAATGCAACGCATTCACTTCATGAATAAAGAAATCTAAATTTTTCAATAGAAAATAAACGCGTAAAGCATAAATAATTATTCAATTTCATCATCAAATTTTTAGGCAAGTTAAATTTTCGTTTTATTTTTATTCATCACAGTACCTAGTCACAAGCAAAACTTGTATGTAGTCGCTGTTTAAATGCAGAAAAAGCCATTGAGCATGCGCGAAAATCTAACATAAAACGAAATGACGTATAAGCTTTCTTTGCATCTATTGGTTTAAATGACAGCAAATCGTCAAAAACAATTTGATTTTTAAATTTTTGTTCCAATAACAATTTTGCTTATTTGAATTATTTTTTTTTGGGAACTTTGAATAATTTTCAGTAGAAACCAAATCTCTCGAATAATTTGGAAAATCTGCTATAATCTCTAACCCTGAAAAATTTGAAATATTCCCAAAAAATGTCATCTATGTAACTCAACATCCTACAACTTTATTAGTATACAGCTCAATGCTGTGAGAGTTTCGGAGAAAAAGCACTAATTCAATAACAAGACCCAGTGTAAACCCTGGTAAATTTCGAGGAATATCGAGAAACCTGCAAAATTTCGAAATGATCGAATAATCTCGAAATGGTCGAATAGTCACTCTTTCCTAGAATACTCAAGCTCAGATATTCACAAAAAATTTCGAATATTCCCAGACAACTCGAATAAATTTGGAATCTTATAATAATCTTGAATAAACGAGAAACCACTAAGGATCTCGATTAATCTGAAAAATATCAAGCATATTTCGCAATATCTCAAATAATCTCGAAAATATTAAATGGTTATAATTTGAAAATCTAGATAAATCCAAAAATCGGAATTTAAATTCTCATCTCTGCAAGATGATCACAAATCAGAATACTACGCTAAATCAACTTTAAACAAAACTCGAATGATCGAAAATCTAGAGCTAGAATAATTCCGAAAATATCGAATAAAATTAGAATTCTAGAATATCCTTGAATAATAAAAATATCAGTAACAATGAAAAAAATTTCGAATAACTACAAAGTTATTTAAACGCGGAAATCTGTAGATTAATTCAAAAATATCTTGTTTGAACAAACTAACCCAAAGCTATGCATACTTCAAACCAAACCAAATTCGAACAATATCGAAAATATGTAAAATTTCGCTTAATATCTCATATACTGTACATAAATATACAACGCTCCAAACAAATCGGGAATAAGGTTATAAACCTTGAAGAATCACATAAAATATCGATAATATCGTTGTCTTGTAAGTCAGTAATAATCCCTATTAAGACAATTCCAATGTAAGTAAATAAAACTTTATTGAACAAAATGTTAACCCGCACCAAATCCGAAAATTAGACGTCTGATGGTGCGTTGATTATTATGTACCGTGTTTAGTATGTATTAAACCAGTTTACAGAATTTTTTTCAAAATTGCGACAAAACGCAAATATGTAAGACATTTCCAGCTCTCGTAACGCATACATGCATAATTACATTTTTCTACAATTGCATCTTTGTAAATTGAGTTCCCTTAACTCGTAGCTGTGAAACCGGGAGATACATAATCACTCAGAGGTTACCCGAGAATGCTATGGACTATAATTGCTTATGAATTCTAATTCTTTTGAGAAATTAATTTTACTCTCGGTAAAGGTCGGTTATTATCGGTTCGATTAAACGAAAAGTTTAGATTAATTGGTTAACCTTAAACTGTTTGTCATTTCTCAATGTGTGGTGGAATTCTTTCAAATTATATGCGGATGTAATAATTTCGAGAAAGACTTCTATCCGATACTAAATTTCATCTAAACTTGACTAATATGGAATGAAAATTTGGTAGATTTACGATAGTTCAACAACAAATCTATTGAATTCTCATGGCATTTCTTATTTTGAAAATGAGCGTCCTCAAAAATAGGTAAAATAACTGTGTACTTCGTATTACAAAAGTCATTGCAGCGTCACATTGGAGTTTTAGTAGTTTCGAATTAGTATAGCCTTACTTCTAAGTATAGACGAGAGTATAGCAGCAATTTTAATGCTACAGAAAGCCAATTAGCAAACGATAAAAGACAATTACTAAAATATTTCTTTTAAATTTAGAACAGGAATTCGTTGAACCAAATAGAAACGAATGCAGGTCTCTCAGTTCCTCACGTTTATCTCACTAACAAAGGTATTAATGCAACTTACAGAAGGTACCTAATAGCATTTAGTATAATTCGACCACCCAATTCACATACTAAATTTTGTAGAAATGTTACGCGAGGATTATTTGACCTTTATAGTAAAGTAACATATAAAAAGTTGAAGTGGTACAGTTTTCCTCCAGCAGCTAAGGAGGGTCGCCAGCTAAGAAACTGCCAAATTTAATTTTATTTTTATTATTGTAATTTCTAAAAATAAAACATTTTCAAATGTAGCAAATATTTTCAGTTTTCTTTAAAATTTCATACGAGTCCCATGCTGATAAGCGTTAATTCGCACTAAGTTTAAATATTTTTTCATATTTATACTTGAACCTGTTAATCTTAACTTTTCGCAAATTAATGAATTTGAAACATACTTACAAAAGGCCAATTTAATCGTTTAAATTTCGCCTTCCACAATTTTTTCGATTGGAAAACCAACTAAACATTATTGGCTTATGCTGGTACGTTCTGAACATCCCATAGAACTCGTCATTATATTTAAAATATAAAAAAAAATTGAAAAATGCACATATTTATATGTATTTTGGGATTTCTAATTTCTATAAATTATATCAGTTTAGAGGCGGTGATCCTCTAAACTCTAAAGTATAAAACAAATTAAAATAAAATTTCAAAAAAATTTGTTTTGGGATTTTTTTTTATTTGGGATAACAACCACCTTTTATATTATTTCGTTTGTTCGCCCCTTTTTGTGGTAATAAAACAAATGAACATGATATGAAAATAAAGACCCCTACAATGGTGTCATAGGTAGGGTTGTTGTTTTGGTTTTTTGTTTATATGTATATATGAAACAAACTAGGACGCTGTTGCTGTCAGTTTATGTCGAGAAATCGAAAAGAGTGCATTTATCAGCGAGAAAATAGTTTATCTCAAAAGTGGTGAGAGTGATAAATATACATAGTTTAAAAGTGGTGAGAATATTTATAGAAGATTTTTTATTAAAGCTAAGTATGCTGCTCGAGCTAAACTAAATTTGACAATCAAATTTAGCTAGCTATAAGCTGACGAGAACAAACTTTCCTTTTTCACCAAATTATGTAAGAAAATTGTCAAAATAGTGAAATCCGTCTGTTTTTAATTAACAATAGCTAAAATATAACTACTACTAAAAATGAAATAAAAAACTTTTACAATTTTAATACAAAATTTCAATTTATCGTCTTAAATTAAAAACTATCCACGATAATTTCAAATTTTGTATTAAAACTTTAAAATTTTACTTTTTAATTTGTAAAGGCACAATATTTTAATTAGAAATATACGATTTTCACTATTTTAACTATTTTCTTACATAGTTTAATGAAAAAGAAAAATTCGTTCTCATTGCTCATTCTCCAAGTGTATCGGCCTTTCCGATTTCGCTGGCCAATAGATTATTCTACGCGAAAAAATTAAAAATTTTAAAATAAACATCATAAAATATCTGTGATTTCGTGAAGAGTTGTGCGGAGACCGATTTAAAAATTTGGTTTGCTCGAGCAGCATACCGAACTTAACGTTATAACAAATTATACTAAATATTTTGATATTTTCTTTATTAGGGGCGGGGATAATGTTTTGTGGATTTAAAATGATTAAGCTCAATGATTCACCGTCTTTCAATTCCACCGAATACACCATATTAAACCTTAATGATGATTGCCTATACGAAATATTTTCGTATCTTACGTTCAACAGTTTGTGGCGCGTTGGAGCAACATGTGTTCGGCTACATTACGTTGCAGAAAAATTATATTCACGTTATTACGCCAATCTAGACGTATATGAAAATTTAGATTACAATCACAAAGCTGCTGAAATCATGCTCCAAGAAATTGGTAGCTACGTAAAGATAGCCGATTGTCAGACATATTACTATGATTCAGATGATGATCTTATAGCCGAGCCGTTTAAACTAATACCATTAGTTTTAAAATATTGTACAAATCTAAGTGAACTAAAATTTACGTTTAGTTTAGGTGATTATTTTAGTGATGATGAAATACGAAAAATGTTCAAATCTTCAATATTTCAAAATTTGCAATCTGTTAAATTTCATAGCAATTTAATCGATATACCGGAAATTCTAGCATCGATGAAAAATTTAAAAAAGTTGGATTTCAGCACATCTAATAAAAACATTAAGAGTTCAGAATTTTTAAAATTACGAAATTTGGAAAGTCTCAGTTTATGTTTACCAGAACCGCTTGATTACAATATATATTCAGCAATTTTCGACAATAATTTCCAATTGAAAATATTAAATTTGGGTGAGGTTCAAAAAGATGATCGAATTTTGAATTTAATTTGCGATAAGCTAATTTACCTAGAAGATTTAGATTTCCGGTATGATTCGTCTATAATTTCAGACCGAACATTAATGCAAATTGCAGAGCTGAAAAACCTAACTCATTTTAAACCAAATTGGCCACAGTGTTTACTAGAAAAATTGGCACATATCGATATGCTAGAATCACTTTATTATAACAAAAATCTCGGAGAATCAATCACAAAATTTACAAAACTTAAGCATTTGGTCATGAGCTTTGGGGATGATATCATTTTAAACTCGTTGAAATCGCAAAGTACATTAGAAGATCTCGATATCACTAAAAATAAATCGATAACCGCAAATGGTTTAGTAAAATTTATCGAAGGTGCTAAAAATTTAAAGCGTTTGACCATACATAACTATGATAAAGCGTTTGATGAAAGCCTACTGCAACGTATAAATGACCAAATCGTGAAATTTCACCATGGAAAATTAACGATTTATTGTGATTTTGAGGTGAATCAGAAATATCGAAATTTGATTGTTAAATCAACTTATGTTTCTGATGAATCATCGGGTTTCTTATACAGTGAAAATCCTGTAAGCCGGAAACTGACGGGATCGCAAAATTTTCCGGCTTTCAGGATCTTTCCGCCTTTAAAGATTTTTTTTCTTTAAATTATGAAAAAATGTTTTAGTTTTGTAAGTAAACATTAAGTTACAAAATGTTTGGACTTGCGTACATCGTATTTTATTTTAAATTTAGATTTTTAATGTTCAGGGCTGAGTGTAAAAATGTTTTTAAATTTACAATAGAATTTAAATAAGTGAAAATAATTTGTTTGTATCAAATAAAATACAATTTAAAAGGTGCCTTTATCATTGTTATATCCATTGTTTTATTTGAGGTGGGAATTATTAAGGTTTCAGAAGCATCCAATTGTAACCAGTCTTGTACTTTTCAAATTAGGCGGATATTGTGAAGAGAAAATTTATGATTTTTCTCCAATATATGATGAATTGTAACAGCTGGCCTCGTTTTTTTATTTTCGAGTAGCGGCTACCAATGTTCTCACTATGGATCGCATATATTCCCGATTTGTGTTGCTTATTGATTTCGCCTTTGTAGGTGTGAAGGTAATTTTTTATCAGGTTTGTTAATGATTCTGGCGATTTCATTAGTTTGCGTTTTCTTTGCTTATTTTGAAACTTTTGAATAACTGTCATTTACCCATTTTTTACTAAATTCGTTGATGCTGCCATGTCGTAAATTTTTAGTATTAAAAGTGAGATGATCGTTTTCTCTTTTGATTGTTACTTTTAGAAATTCGATTTTCCTTTCAATTTGTTCTTCGACGGCGAACTTTACAGATGGATGAACTGAATTTAAAAGCGTCAAAGTTTCGTTGGTTTTTCTCATGTTTATAACCGCAAAAACTTCATACCAGTACCAGATTCATAAATATTTCGCAAACAAACTGATATAGAGTTGATAATAATCTTGAATATGCGGTTATCCATTTTGTGTCTGTCTCTACGGATTAGCTTCAGTAAGAAATCGAATTTTACAAGTTTGCACATGGCCAAACATATGACTCTGTTCGAAAGTTTTCTCTTTTTAAACTTATTTGCTACGAACGTGTCATTGTATCGTTTATTTTGATTTGTCATCGCTCAATTACGATCGCTGCCATGATTCAATAAATACCAGGTTAGCTCTAAGGGATAGTACGCTGTTCAAGTGAAATGAAATTTTCACTGGTCTCTAAAAATAGGAAGATAAATCGGACGTGAAAAATATGTTTGTCGATTCTCGTAAAATTTTATGTTAGGCCGTGCCCGAATACTGTGATAATACCGTGATAAATAATAATTTATGACATTTACTTGAGAAATTTTCCCCTCCGCAAATATTTTTTATTTTTACTGCCCGAATTCAATAATAATTTTTGCGTGATAATTTCCCCGCCAATTTTGTTAAACCAAATCAAATGGATCAAAATTCCGAAGTAACCAAAATTATTATACATTATTGTTGTAATGTAAAAATGCTTCGGGAATTAATACTAAATTAATACGAGTGTTATCAAACGATTACATTTTACACCGCGATCCCACATGAAGAAACATTTAAGGATTTCTGGGGTTTGTTTCACAAAATTACAGATTTTTTATCACGCAAAATGCATGGATGGTAACTTGAGTTAGAACTCTTAGCTTTATTTTAGATCGGCTTGCCAGTGAAACAAACGAATGGTATTTCTCTCTTTATTTATCGGAATTGCATGACGTCACGAAAACGTGCCTCGAAATATCGAGCTAACCAGAATTTATTGAAGATCGCTACATTGAACGATTATAAATAAATAAAAGGTGGCCATAAAACAATTGGTTAGAACAAATACCTCTTACCTGTGTCCCTTATTTTGATTAGTCATCGCTTACTTACTAAATAAAATGGGTTTAAACAGTTACTAACGCCAGCTGACAAAAATGATCATAAAATGCAAATAAAGATCCAAAACAAAGATAACATAGATGTTGTTGTTGCTTTTTGGTTTATGGCAGTGGTCGAATTCTCGAGCAAGTCATTTACTACCATAAATTTCTATTTTTAGTGTTCGATTTTTGTTCAATAACGAATTTTCTTTATTTTGCTGTTCGTTCTATCCTTTTAGCAATAAAAAACAAATAATCTGTAACCTTTACCTTTCTTATTTTGTTTAGCCTTCTTTTGAGCAAGGTAAAATATTCAGTGAATTCGACCGTAGTCTATATTTAAAGGAAACCAAACTGCGACGATTGCTTTCAGAGTGAAAATTTGAAGAGTTTACCAGCCCTATTCCCATAATCGCATCACTTCATGTGATGTGATAACTATCACATCACTTCAAGTATAAATTGGTATTCTCTTAGTCGATTCATATGATGTGCTACGACAAATGACAGAAACTGTACATATCTGGCAGCAATAAAAATATCCTTACAACTGACGTAATATTTGACATTTATAGATCTATCACTTACAAATTTCAGGTGATGAATATATCATTTCAAGTGATGTTTAACTTTTTGTACGACTAAGAGAATATGACTTCAAGTGATAGTTATCACACCAAGCGATAAACATCGCTTCAATCGACTAAGAGAATACCAAAATTAAAGTGATGTGATAGTTATCACATCACATGAAGTGATGCGACTATGGGAATAGGGCTGTATTTAACAGTTGACAAATATAGTTTCCAAGTGGTGAGTGCATCTACACAAAATTTATTTATTAACGTTTTAAATCGCAATATTTTCTCATAGGCTGGGATAATGTTTCGTGGACACAAAAAAAATTAAGCTCGATGATTTCAATTCCACCGATCTCACCATTTTAAACCTTAATGATGATTGTCTATATGAAATATTTACGTATCTTCGGCTCAATTGAATTGAATTGCGGATTTTGTCGATCTACTAGAAATTTTAGGGTCGATGAAAAATTTAAAAAAGTTATATTTGACTTCATTGAATCAAAAAATTAAGAGAACCAATTTTTTAAAATTACAAAATCTGGATATTCTCAGTTTAGATTTACCACGACCACTTGATTATAATATGTATTCAGGAATTTCCGACAATAATTTACAATTGAAAAAGTTATATTTGCACGAGTGGCACAACGATGATCGAATTTTTAATTTAATTTGCGATAAGTTAATTTGTCTAGAAGATTTATTGGTCATGCATAGTAATTTAATTTCAGATCAAGCAATATTACGAATCGCAGAATTAAAAAATCTAACTAATTTAAATCGATGGTGAATCGATTAGAAATTAACGATTTATTGTGATTTTGCCGTCAACGGGATATATCGAAATTTGGTTGTTAAATCAACTTGTGTTGATCCAGCGGATTACTTCTCGGATTTTGTCCCAAATTTTAAATCTGATTTTTGAAAATATATTTGATTTCGATTGAAAAAATATTAACTGAAAATTGAGTAAAATGACAACATTTGTTACATTCTACATTTGTTTTTTATTGGCAAACACTCGAACAATTATAGAACATTAACAAATGTATCATATAATACAAATAAATAAAAATCGAAGAAATAAAAATGTTTTTAAATTTACAACAGAAGTTAAATAAGTTAAAATAATTTGATTGTGTCAAATAAAATACAATTTAAGCCCTTATTATCGTTAATCTATGTTTTATTTGAAGTGGGAACTATGGTTTTAAGCAACGTCCTTTTGTCGTGAGTTTCGAACTTTTCAAATTAGCCGAATATAGTAAACAGATAATTTATGATTTTTCTCTCTAATATATGATGAACTAGAGCATTCGTTGATGGCTGCCATGTCGTAAATTTTTAGTATTTATTACTCACAACGAATTCTTTGGGAAAGAAAAACCAATAAATTGATTTTTTTATCTTTTTTGACCTTACCTACATATTCTTTCGAAAAAAATAAATTGATTTTTATTTGATCCGGATCATTGGTACCAAATTCGGATTTTTTGGCAGATTTTATCCGAATTTCACAAATACATAGAAATGTAAACGTCAAAATTAGATAAACAAAAATAAGACGCTATTTTCATAAATCATTTGGTTGCGAATAGTTGCGGTTTAAACTAATGTCGATTTCGATACGGCTTCTACCAAATCTTTGAAAGACCACTCTCTACTGCTGTGTAAATCGAACAATAAAATCGAATTGCTCCGTATTATATATGTGCGTGTTTTTGACGTTTTAATATCATAAACCTATAATTTTTGCAAGCAGTATAAAAAAATGGCCGTATCAATTAATAAAATATTTATATAAAAAATAAACAGAAACACAAAAAAAAACACAAAACACAAGTGACATTCAAAATGATAGTTCTATTTGTGTTTGTGTTAGTAAATCTGGCAAAAAATCTAGATTCGTAAACCAACAACAATTTTGCTCGACCGAGTAACTTTTCTTGACAAATCGAACAGTTTGAGAGCAGAAAGAGCATCTTTCATCGAGCCGGATTGCTCTTTTTTGGTGAATCGAAAACCGCATAAATTAACATTTTTTATCTTTTTACGGTAAAGATTTCACAATACAATACGCAATGCCAATGAATTAAAGGCCGTTTTAGTAGGATAACAAACAAAAATATTTACATACAAATCGCAAAGAAAGTTCTATGGAAAAAAAATTGTTTTTTTGATATTTTTTCGTTTTGCATTTAATAACTTTTTAAATACGGCCAAAAATGAATTTTTGATTCCATTGACAATAAACTAGGGTATTTAATTATAATATTGGGCAAAAAAAAAAAAATATTGATGAATATTTTGCATATTTTCATTCAACGCCGTTTCATAGCTATTTTCAAACAATCATCCTTAATCGAATTCATAACTATTCTATTATTTTACTGTACACGTAATAGATATAGCAAACGATTTACAAATTTGGGGGCCGAAACTAAGTATGTTGTACTTGCGATAAGCTTCACTAATAAAAACAGGAACAGAAAGGAAGTATCTGTAATTCTTACGAATGATCGAAAAAAAAATTCGATCTTTTTTTGTTTTTGTTGTAATCTAGTTCTGGGGCTCAAGGCACTCTTTCGCAGTTTTACTTTTACCGTCCTACTTTACGCAGTAGTAGCCAAATCGAGGACATACGGCTATAGAGCCGTTTCGTATAAACCCCCTGCACATTGCATTGCTTCATGCCAACCTATAGTGCTGATATGAAAAGTGGGTCGGCCCAAGGATTCTGCATTCTCAACAGAGGGTCATAGTTATGTTCATCGTCATCACCGATCGTAATCAGATGATGAAAAATCCCTTTTGCATTTTTGCATTCCGGCCCCTATCGGGATTCGAAACCCGTTACCTCCCGATCCAAACGCCGCAGCTTTAATCACTATGCCGTTTGGTCGGTAATTTTCGCTCTTGCTCCCAATAATATATTTTTTCACTATGTGTTTACGCTCTTAACCTCTAATGATAAATAAACACAAAAAAAAATTATTTCGCTTTTTTAAAGTGATTTAAATTTTTATTTTTAATATTGCTCTAGAAAGAGGGAGCGTAAAAGTTAAAAATATCGCTCCCTGTATATATTAGAGAGCGATTGAAGAAAATATATTAGGGAGCAATTATTTTGCAACATACGAATTGCTCTTCTGAATATAGTTAAATAAAGAAAGTTCAATAAATGATATTTGGATAAAGTCTTAGTGAAATTTGACGTGCATCGCGCACAAATCGCGGATCTAAAATGATTTTTGGATTAAGTTCAGGAATATGGCCAAACAATATGGAACATGGCTGTTCCTTAACCGATTGTGATGCAATTCGACATGTGCGTTCGAAATGGGATTCTAAAATGATTTTTTGATTAAGTTCTGGAATATGGCCAAGTAGGGTGGAACTTGGCGATTATTTAACCGATTTTAGTGAAATTCGACATGCGCGTTTGAAATGGGATTCCAAAATGATTTTTGGATAAAGTTCTGGAATTTGGCCAATTATGATGGAACTTAGCTGTTCCTTAACCGATTGTGATGCAATTCGACATGTGCGTTCGAAATGGGATTCTAAAATGATTTTTTGATTAAGTTCTGGAATATGGCCAACTAGGGTGGAACTTGGCGATTATTTAACCGATTTTAGTGAAATTTGACATGCGCGTTTGAAATGGGATTCCAAAATGATTTTTAGATAAAGATCTGGAATATGGCCAAGTAGGATGGAACTTGGCTATTCTTTAATTGATTTGAGTGAAATTTGACATGCGCGATGGAAATGGGATTCTAATATGATTTTTAGATGAAGTTCTGGAATCACAGAAGTGAACTTTTTAGTCGTGCAATAAGGGTTTGTAAATTAAGATAAATTTATAGGATTCATTTTTAAAAATGAATTAATTATTTTTGTGTAACTTATTTCACTTATTATTAATAACAAAACATTAAATTGTATTAATAAAATTGTATTTACATATTAGGTAAACTCAGTAATCTTAGTAAATATAAACTATAATTCTTCTTTTCTGACAATTCAAAAATGAAATAATTGGTTTATGATAGCTGTAAAATGAGATATGGAAATTATAATCTGCAATAGTTCCAAATAACGTGAGAAAACTGCACCTATGCATCAATCTCTGGCTGCGTCACTATAGGTAAATTATTCAGCGGTGCTATTCCTGAATACCATACGAATACATACGATTATACATAACATTTTTAAGTTTACCAGTCTTTTCCATTCAGCTATTCGGTTTATATAAATGATATTTGCGTAAAACTTTGTAAGATTTCAAGATTAAAGCTACGGTGATTTGGTATCAATATTGCTAAAATATATTGCTATTCCATTTACAAGTTTACTCTTTTTTAGATTTCATGTTTATCGGGTTTCTACCACTATTCCTGCTCTAATCCTTTTTCGCCTAGATCGTGTAGTGATCGATTGAGAAAAATTACTACAAGGATTAATTGATAATTAATTTTGTCATTGTAGAAATACAAATTTTTTGTATGTGGCAATACATTAAAATTAATTTATAGATAAACAGGAAAGAAATAAAGAAAATCTGAGGCTTGAATACTCCCCCTAACATATGCATTTTGATTATATACCCCAAGTAGAAGCGGCTGGTCCGTAAATGCAACTTATTCACTTCATGAATAAAGAAATCTAAATTTTTCAATAGAAAATAAACGCGTAAAGCATAAATAATTATTCAATTTCATCATCAAATTTTTAGGCAAGTTAAATTTTCGTTTTATTTTTATTCATCACAGTACCTACTGTCTTCCACCGTAAAAAACGCCTAGGCGCTTTAAACGAATGGAGCGCCTACTGCGGGTGTTTTATTCGAATAATACGCCCAGAGCGTTTTATTCAAGTTAAACGATTTAAGTTATCAAAATACAATTGTTTTCGAAATTTGAATAATTCGTCGTAATATTGTGAGGAATTTCATTATATGTATAAATATATGTACCTATAAATTAATTCGAAAAATTCATATGCTAAATTCATATTACTTTGAGTGATTGTCTTGACCTTGATGTTATTTGCTTCGTAAAAAGTTCAGCAGCTCGAAAGTAAAACTCGAAAAAATAAATGCTCAATTGAAAAAATCATGTCAAAATCAATCAAATATTCATATTTTCGAGAGTATGCAAATCTAATTTGCGATCAAATGGATTATTATATTTAAACCTGAATTTCTGAGATTTTGTTAATATTTCCAAATTTCTGTAAAATTCGTGAAAGTCGATTTCTTAAATTTTTAACCCGACAAGTAAAATTATGTGTTAATGAAAGGTTAATCTTGATAGTGTAATGAAGCGTGAAGTTTCGAACCAATTCAAATTTTGTTCTTATTAAAATCCAAGAATTTGTTCGGTAAATTAGTACTCTGTAAAGAAAATATCTAATTTTAAGTTTAAATGCCGAGTGAATTTGACCTAAGTAGAATTATCGTTTTTGACATGGCTGGAAGGAAGAATGATGATGTGGTGGAAGAATTATGAAACTACTGAATTTTCTTACTATACTATGTAAAATAATAATTTTTTCTTAGAGCTCTCGTATATCTCTTTTTCAGAATTATTTTATGACGGTTTAAGAAACTTTCGTCGTCAAACATAGAGCATTAATAGAGATACATTCAACAAAACGTTATAATTACGGTTCGAAAGGTACCAGTTGAGGCGTGATAAGCTCGATTCCGGCTTCTAAGCCATAGATTTTTTGATTATTTTAAAAGTAACATATGGGCAAGAAAATTTGGACAAAATGTGATAGTAAAAACAAAACGTATTTTATTTATTTAGGGGATTCCCAATAATTTTATTTGGTTTTATATTGTGCATATAACAAACTGTGAAAAAATTAGTCGATTCGAAAAATTAGCCACGAAAATATGTCTCAAAACGAATTTGAGCGGCGAAAAGTCGTGTGCAATTTTTTAGAAAAAAATCCAGAGGTAGCAACTTCTGATGTTGTAAAATACTTTTTAAATTAAATTATAAAAGATCCACAATTTATAATTTAATTAGAAGATTTAAGAATAAAAATGCAGTTCAAAGAAAAGCGGGAAGTGCTTCGAAGTCATCGTTATCATTAAACAAAGCACAAAGGGTATTGAAGCGAATTACAGTTGGCCAAGTGGCAAAATCATATCGCTCTTTAGGAATTAAATTCCAGTGCCACAAAAATACTGTTAAAAAATGCTTAAACAAAATGAACATTACGCTAAGAAAAAGAAAAATTGTTCCTAAAGTGTACGAAAAACAAATAAAGGTCCAGAAACAACGTTTAAAAAAACTTTTACAAAATTCTTTGCGAGCAAAAGATAATGTGATTGTGATTCAAGATGACGAGACCTATTTTACCTTAAATGGCAACGAATGGCAACCCAAAGCCTACTTTGACAATGGCACATGTAATATCGACGAGAAGGTGAAGTTCATCCACAAAGATAAGTTTCCAGACAAAGTTTTACTGTGGTTGGCAATAAGTCAAAACGGAATGTCGGAATCTGCATTTTTTAAAGCTGGGTTAGCCATTAACAGTGAAAGGTACAAGGTCGAATGTTTACCAAAAGTTAAAAAATTTATAAGAAACCACCATGCAAACCAAAAGACGCTGTTTTGGTCGGATTTAGCATCGACCCATTACTCCAAAGCAAGCACAGATGAAATGCGGCGATTGGGTATTCGTTTTGTACCAAAAGAGGAAAATCCACCAAATATGCCTCAGTTGCGTCCAATAGAGGATTTTTGGGCAAATCTTAAGCGGAAAGTGTATAGCAAAGAATATCAACCAAAAAAAATAAATTGCCTTATCACTAAAATTAAAGCGACTCTCAGGGATCTCAATACATCGATATTTAAATTGGCAATGGAGAGAGTCCCTTTAAACGTACGAAAGGCTCAACGAACCAACGTAAATCAATTTTTACATTAATGTATAAATGTAACAAACTTTTTAAAATGAATTGAAATATAGTTTCCTAAATTTAAAATATTGAATTTATACAGTTTAAATTTGTCTACGTTATTTAGAATTTTAATCTCGACTGCAGACAATTTAGAGGTTTACCAACAAAAAGCAAATAACATATTTAAACTTTCTCTTCGTTATTGCAGTTCGCAGGCTTACAGCTACAAATTTTAAACGTAATAGCTCAGATATTCTTAACTGTAAGTAAAACATTTTTACTCGCCTCTTAAAAAAATTTAATTTATAAAATTCAAAATTTTTCCAAGGCAAGTTCGTTTGGCAAAATCCAAAATTCGGTTTATTTAATCACTAAATTTTTTAAGATTCAAAATAATTCTATTCACAGGACACTCATTTAATTTTTCGTGGAATGTTTTAGAGAACTGACCTCTTTCCTCTCCTCCAAATTGATAACGGAAGCAGCAAGGCATGGCAATTAGCTATTTTAGTTTATATTTTAGGCAATGTTTTATCCATTATATTTTGTGTCCCCAATACACAAATAACAATTAGAATGCTTTTATTATTTATGTATTAGTGTACCATGTGCTCTATCGGACAAAAAAAGCTTTGTAACCAGGGGTGCTATTCTTGAACCATTACGAAAACTTTCGTATTGCGAGTTAATGTAAAAGTATTACGAAAACTTTCATAATGGTTCAAGAATAGCACCCCAGATCTGAAACAAATAATCACAGTTAGGTTTTTTTAATGGGTGCGAATCTTTACTTTGGGGCGGTAGGTATCGCATTTCCAAATTTTCCAATCTTCAAATTGATTTTTTTTCGAGTTGCTTGCAGGGTACCTTTCTATAAAACATGAAATTAAGGCGCAAATGTACCTTATATTCCTCTTTGTTTTACGAAAATAACATGATATTTACATTGAAAAATTTATTTTTATTTTCTTAGTGGTATTCGAATTTCCAAATACAGCGCTTAGGCGTTTTATTTGAATGGGCGTTTTATTTGATTTTTTTCCTTCATTTTCAAAATGTTCGTATTTTCAGCTACTCCCGAATAAAGCGCCTAGGCATTTTTTACGGTGGAAGACAGTAGTCACAAGCAAAACTTGTATGTAGTCGCTGTTTAAATGCAGAAAAAGCCATTGAGCATGCGCGAAAATATAACATAAAACGAAATGACGTATAAGCTTTCATTGCATCTATTGGTGTAAATGACAGCAAATCGTCAAAAACAATTTGATTTTTAAATTTTTGTTCCAATAACAATTTTGCTTATCTGAATTATTTTCTTTTGGGAACTTTGAATAATTTTCAGTAGAAACCAAATCTCTCGAATAATTTGGAAAATCTGCTATAATCTCTAACCCTGAAAAATTTGAAATATTCCCAAAAAATGTCATCTATGTAACTCAACATCCTACAACTTTATTAGTATACAGCTCAATGCTGTGAGAGTTTCGGAGAAAAAGCACTAATTCAATAACAAGACCCAGTGTAAACCCTGGTAAATTTCGAGGAATATCGAGAAACCTGCAAAATTTCGAAATGATCGAATAATCTCGAAATGGTCGAATAGTCACTCTTTCCTAGAATACTCAAGCTCAGATATTCACAAAAAATTTCGAATATTCCCAGACAACTCGAATAAATTTGGAATCTTATAATAATCTTGAATAAACGAGAAACCACTAAGGATCTCGATTAATCTGAAAAATATCAAGCATATTTCGCAATATCTCAAATAATCTCGAAAATATTAAATGGTTATAATTTTGCTGTCATACGCCACTCAACGCTATTTAACACTAACAATTTGAAAATCTAGATAAATCCAAAAATCGGAATTTAAATTCTCATCTCTGCAAGATGATCACAAATCAGAATACTACGCTAAATCAACTCTAAACAAAACTCGAATGATCGAAAATCTAGAGCTAGAATAATCACAATATTCTCAAGAAATTTCTAATATTCCGAAAATATCGAATAAAATTAGAATTCTAGAATAACCTTGAATAATAAAAATATCAGCAACAATGAAAAAAATTTCGAATAACTTCAAAGTTATTTAAACGCGGAAATCTGTAGGTTAATTCAAAAATCTGATAATATCTTGTTTGAATAAACTAACCCAAAGCTATGCATACTTCAAACCAAACCAAATTCGAACAATATTGAAAATATATAAAATTTCGCTTAATATCTCATATACTGTACATAAATATACAACGCTCCAAACAAATCTGGAATAAGGTTATAAACCTTGAAGCATCACATAAAATATCGAAAATATCACTATGCTGGTAAGTCAGCTACATCTCAAATAATCCCTATTAAGATAATTCCAATGTAAGTAAATAAAACTTTATTGAACAAAATGTTAACCCGCACCAAATCCGAAAATTAGACGTCTGATGGTGCGTTGATTATTATGTACCGTGTTTGGTATGTATTAAACCAGTTTACAGAATTTTTTTCAAAATTGCGACAAAACGCAAATATGTAAGACATTTCCAGCTCTCGTAACGCATACATGCATAATTACGTTTTCCTACAATTGCATCTTTGTAAATTGAGTTCTCTTAACTAGTAGCTGTGAAACCGGGAGATATATAATCACTCAGAGGTTACCCGAGAATGCTATTAACTATAATTGCTTATGGATTATAATTCTTTTGAGAAATTAATTTTTTCACAAAATTTTATAAATAATTCAAAATTCATTTTATTCTCGGTAAAGGTCGGTTATTATCGGTTCGATTAAACGAAAAGTTTAGATTAATTGGTTAACCCTAAACTGTTTGTCATTTCTCAATCTGTGGTCGAATTCTATCAAGATATATGCGGATGTAACAATTTAGAGAAAAACTTCTTTACGATACTAAATTTCATCTAAACTTGACTAATATGGAATGAAAATTTGGTAGATTTGCGATAGTTCAACAACAACTATTGAATTCTCGCGGCATTTCTTATTTTGAAAATGAGCGTCCTCAAAAATGAGTAAATTAGCTGTGTACTTCGTATTACAAAAGTCATTGCAGCGTCACATTGGAGTTTTAGTAGTTTCGAATTAGTATAGCCTTACTTCTAAATATAGACGAGAGTATAGTAGCAATTGTAATGCTACAGAAAGCCAATTAGCAAACGATAAAAGACAATTACTAAAACATTTCTTGTAAATTTAGAACAGGAATTCGTTGAACCAAATAGAAATAAATGCAGGTCTCTCAGTTCATCATGTTTACCTCACTAACAAAGGTAATAATGCAACAACTTACAGAAGGTACCTACTGCCTTTTACTATAATTCGACCTCCCAATTCCCATATTAAATTTTGTAGAAATGTTACGCGAGGATTATTTGACCTTTATAGTAAAGTAACATATAAAAGGTTGAAGTGTTACAGTTTTCCTCCAGCAGCTAAGGAGGGTCGCCAGCTAAGAAACTGCCAAATTTAATTTTATTTTTATTATTGTAATTTCTAAAAATAAAACATTTTTAAATGTAGCAAATGTTTTCAGTTTTCTTTAAAATTTCATATGAGTCCTATTTCATATGAGTCCTTAGGGTTAATTCGCACTAAGTTTAAATATTTTTTTCATATTTATACTTGAACCTGTTAATCTTAACTTTTCGCCGACTGCTGAATTTGAAACATACTTACAAAAGGCCAATTTAATCGTTTAAATTTCGCCTTCCACAATTTTTTCGATTGGAAAACCAACTAAACATTATTGGCTTATGCTGGTACGTTCTGAACATCCCATAGAACTCGTCATTATATTTAAAATATAAAAAAAAATTGAAAAATGCACATATTTATATGTATTTTGGGATTTCTAATTTCTATAAATTATATCAGTTTAGAGGCGGTGATCCTCTAAACTCTAAAGTATAAAACAAATTAAAATAAAATTTCAAAAAAATTTGTTTTGGGATTTTTTTTTATTTGGGATAACAACCTCCTTTTATATTATTTAGTTTGTTCGCCCCTTTTTGTGGTAATAAAACAAATGAACATGTGTCATAGGTAGGGTTGTTGTTTTGGTTTTTTGTTTATATGTATAAATGAAACAAACTAGGACGCTGTTGCTGTCAGTTTATGTCGAGAAATCGAAAAGAGTGCATTTATCAGTGAGAAAATAGTTTATCTCAAAAGTGGTGAGAGTGATAAATATACATAGTTTAAAAGTGGTGAGAATATTTATAGAAGATTTTTTTATTAAAGCTAAGTATGCTGCTCGAGCTAAACTAAATTTGACAATCAAATTTAGCTATAGCTATAAGCTGACGAGAACAAACTTTCCTTTTTCACCAAATTATGTAAGAAAATTGTCAAAATAGTGGAATCCGTCTGTTTTTAATTAACAATAGCTAAAATATTACCACTACTAAAAATGAAATAAAAAACTTTTACCATTTTAATACAAAATTCCAATTTATCGTCTTAAATTAAAAACTATCAATGATAATTTAAAATTTTGTATTAAAACTGTAAAAAAATGTACTTTTTAATTTGTAAAGGCACGATATTTTAACTACCCTCAATTAGAAATATATATGATTTTCACTATTTTAACTACTTACATACTTAGTTTAATGAAAAAGAAAAATTCGTTCTCATTGCTCATTCTCCAAGTGTATCGGCCTTTACGATTTCGCTGACCAATAGATTATTCTACGCGAAAAAATTAAAAATTTTAACATAAACATCATAAAATATCTGTGATTTCGTGAAGAGTTGTGCGGAGACTGATTTAAAAATTTGGTTCGCTCGAGCAGCATACCGAATTTAACGTTAAAATAAATTAAACTAAATATTTTAATATTTTCTTATATTAGGGCCGGGGATAATATTTTGTGGATTTAAAATGATGAAGCTCAATGATTCACCGTCTTTCAATTCCACCGAATACACCATATTAAACCTTAATGATGATTGCCTATACGAAATATTTTCGTATCTTACGTTCAACAGTTTGTGGTGCGTTGGAGCAACATGTGTTCGGCTACATTACGTTGCAGAAAAATTATATTCACGTTATTACGCCAATCTAAACGTATATGAAAATTTAGATTACGATCACAAAACTGCTGAAATCATGCTCCAAGAAATTGGTAGCTACGTAAAGATAGCCAATTGGCAGATATATTACTGTGATTCAGATCTTATAGACGAGCCGTTAAAAATAATACCATTAGTTTTAAAATATTGTACAAATCTAAGTGAACTAAAATTTTTGTTTATATTAGATGATTATTTTAGTGATGATGAAATACGAAAAATGTTCAAATCTCCGATATTTAAAAATTTGCAATCTGTTGAATTTCATAGCAATTTAATCGATATACCGGAAATTCTAGAATCAATGAAAAATTTAAAAAAGTTGGATTTCAGCACATCTAATAAAAACATTAAGAGTTCAGAATTTTTAAAATTACGAAATTTGGAAAGTCTCAGTTTATGTTTACCAGAACCGCTTGATTACAATATATATTCAGCAATTTTCGACAATAATTTCCAATTGAAAATATTAAATTTGGGTGAGGTTCAAAAAGATGATCGAATTTTGAATTTAATTTGCGATAAGCTAATTTACCTAGAAGATTTAGATTTCCGGTATGATTCGTCTATAATTTCAGACCGAACATTAATGCAAATTGCCGAGCTGAAAAACCTAACTCATTTTAAACCAAATTGGCCACAGTGTTTACTAGAAAAATTGGCAGATACAGACATGCTAGAATATGTTGGTTATAACAAAAATCTCGGAGAATCAATCACAAAATTTACAAAACTTAAGCATTTGGTCATGAGCTTTGGGGATGATATCATTTTAAACTCGTTGAAATCGCAAAGTACATTGGAAGATCTCAATATTAGTCGAAATAAATCGATAACCGCAAATGGTTTGGTAAAATTCATCGAAGGTGCTAAAAATTTAAAGCGTTTGACCATGCATGACTGTGATGAAGCGTTTGATGAAAGCTTACTACATCGTATAAATGACCAAATCGTGAAATTTCATCATGGAAAACTAACGATTTATTGTGATTTTGATGTGACTCAGAAATATCGAAATTTGATTGTTGAATCATCTTATGATTCTGATGTATCATGGAGTTTGTTTCCCTCGGATTTTGACTCGGATTTTCGATAATGTATTTGATTTCGATTAAACTAGAAAGAATATTAATTAATAATTGAAAATTGAATAAAATAACATTTTACTTTGTACTTTTATTTTGTTTATTAGCAAACAAGTTTCGATTATGTACAATGATAAATGCCTTTATCATCGTTCTTCCTTGTTTTATTTCAGGTGAGATTTATTTAGCTTTCAGAAGCGTCCCATTTTCACCAAGTTTTTACTTTTCAAACTAGGCGAATATTGTAAACAGCGGGGCTATTATGAAATTTTCGACGCGCGTTTTTTTTTCGACAACGTCGAAAATTAGCTATTATGAAATTATTCGACACGCTTTTTTTGCGATCATATCGAAAATTTTCCTATTATGAAACTTTGTTTTCGATAAAGTCGAACAATATGCGACTGCTCTTGAGGTGACGAATGCATACGCGTGTTCAATAATAAATCGTGAGGTAAAAAAATTTCAGTTCGTCACGTATATTTTAATTTTTATTTTTTTTTATTTTCCGGCAATTAATAAATTTATATTAATTCATTTTTTTTTCGATATTGTCGAATAATTCATAATAGCTATTTTCGACCTTGTCGAGTTGGTCGACAACGTCGAAAATTTGCGATGTCGAAAATTTCATAATAGACCCCCAGAAAATTTATGATTTTTCTGCAATATATATGTAACAGCTGGCCTCGTTATTTCGATTTCGAGTAACGGCTTCATGTTCTATGAACCTCAATTTTCTCCTTGTTTAAACAATGTCATCACAATTGATCACATATTCCCCCGATTTGGCCTGGCTATTGATTACGTCGTTTGTAGTTGTGATGGTTATGTATTATTTTATTACCGCTTTTAGATATTAATTGAAGGACAATGAGGGTAAGCGAATTTTTCGTTTAATTTGTGTGATCTCTTTCAGGTGGATGAATTATAAATTTGCGCTTTCTTTGCTTCCTTTGAAACTTTCGAATAACCGTCATTAGCCCATGTTTTACTAAATTCGTTGATGGCTGCTATGTTATAAATTTTTAGTACTTCTCTTTCATGAGCACTGGCACTCTTTTGGTCGTCATCTAAAGAAATTTGATTTTACTTTCAATTTGTTAATCGACGATCAACTGTACGGATTGATGAACTGAATTCAAAAGCGCCAAAGTTTCGATTGTTTTTCTCCCATTTATAGCCGCAAAGACGTCATGCATCACATACGTGTACCAGATTCGTGAAAATGATATACGAGCGATTAAATCTTTTTCGGAGAAACTCCGAGGAAGCTGGAAAATGAGTTGTGCATTGCCTTGTCTGTAAAATTTATTTCTAAATTGTACCACATTTTAACTGAAGCATAGCTTTGGCCAAAATCGATAAACGCAAATTAATTCGCAACTACGACTATATTGTCTGTTTTTGGTATTTTTGAACCACATTAAAGTGTCGATTTTAATTTGTAGTTACGATTGTAGTCATGGATATCGGTGACTAAAACAGTTCTTACAATTGACGTATAATACCGAATTTTTTTTCGGAAATACATAAATTGTTTGTTGTAGTTGTTTATTAATGAAAGCGGCGTCATTGTCAAATTATAATTATTTGTGTGTGGTGTTATGGGTGAACCAGCGGATCAGTAACAACTTTATGTAAGAATGCGATATTCAGAAAGTATGTTACTGACCAGCAAATCTTTAAGGAATTTTCGTTCACTTCGGCTGTCACTTAACAGAGCGAAAATTTGGCGATTCTTTAACCGATTTTAGTGAAATTTGACATGCACTAATCATTTCTAGATAAAGACCTGGAATATGGCCAAGTGGGATGGAACTTGACTATTCCTTGATCGATTTTAATGAAATTTGACATGCGCGATGGAAATGGGATTCTAAAATGATTTTTAGATGAAGTTCTGGAATATGGCCAACTGAATGAAGTTTGGCTATTCCTTAACCGATTTTAGTGAAATTTGACATGCGCGATGGAAATGAAATAAGTGCAATAAGGGTTGGTAAATTAAGTGCAATAAGGGTTGGTAAATTAAGATAAATTTAATAATTTTAATAAATATAAACTACCCCTTTTAACGGCCATCTACATAAAATGGG
The DNA here is from genome assembly GCA_958295665.1 of Tipula vernalis. Taxonomy (NCBI): domain Eukaryota; kingdom Metazoa; phylum Arthropoda; class Insecta; order Diptera; family Tipulidae; genus Tipula; species Tipula vernalis. Next base: position 19,317,124 of record OY282560.1, read on the forward strand.
AAGGTCGATGCGATGCGATCATCCTAAAAAGATTAAAGTTCCTCAATGCATACATAATCCAGTAGCCTAAAGCCGACCCACTGGATATGCATCAGGTAGCGGCGTTTATCAAGGATATAGATCTACATTTCACGTAGGAATCTCTAGGGATGCACAATAGGCCTCAATGATCGCAGTGCTTTGGGCTACATACACCCATCCTTTAAAAAAAAAAAATAATAAATAAAAACATATAAACTATATTTTTTTCTTTTCTGACAATTCAAAAATGAAACAATTGGTTTATGATAGCTGTAAAAGAAATATCGAAATTATACTCTGCAATAGTTCCAAATAACGTGAGAAAACTGCAGCTATGCATCAATCTCTGGTTGCGTCACTAGGTAAATTATTCAGCGGCGCTATTCCTGAATACGATACGAATACGTACGATTATAAATAACATTTTTAAGTTTACCAGTCCTTTCCATTCAACCATTCGGTTTATATAAATGATATTTGCGTGAAATTACATTGCTATTCCATTTACAAGTCCACTCTTTTTTAGATTTCATGTTTATCGGGCTTTTACCACTATTCCTGTTCTAATCCTATTTCGCCTAGATCGTGTAGTGAACGATTGAGAAAAATTACTACAAGGATTAATTAATAATTAATTTTGTCATTGTAGAAATACAAATTTTTTGTATGTGGCAATACCCTAATATTAATTTATAGATAAACAGGAAATAAATAAAGAAAATCTGAGGCCTGGCACATAGTGCCAACAGGCTAAATATTTTAAATTTCCAGTATTAGTCGTTAAAGTTTCTATTTACTGAATATAATTTGATGATTGCATACTTCATTAATGATAAAACATTTCTGGGAAAAAATAGAAGTATGATGGTTATCGTATTGGCATAGAATAACTACCATTTAAAGTTCTTCCTCAATGGAATTGGTCTAAACATCTAAAACTGATCGAGAGTTACATAATTAATATTAGTAACTGAATTTTATTTTAACCCTAATCAGCATGCGATGAGTCTCCTAGACTCAACAGGTGATAAAGTATATAAACTTGGTATGGGAAAAGTCCAGCATTTTAGACCTTTTACAGATTACTGATAAAATTAAAATTCAATGCTGTGCAATGCTGTAGCTATCATTTTATGCATTTTGGTTATATACCCCAAGTAGAAGCGGCTGGTCCATTAATGCAACGCATTCACTGCATGATAAAAGAATTCAAATTTTTCAATAGAAAATAAACGCGTAAAGCATAAATAATTATTCATCATCAACTTTTTGAGCGAACACAACTACCAATTTTTAGGCACGTTAAATTTTCGTTTTATTTTTAATCATCGAACGACTAGCGACCCTGGAAACTTTGAAATATTCCCAAAAAATGTCATCTATGTAACTCAACATTCTCCAACTTACCCTAGTATCAGTATATATTTCAATGCTATGAAAGTTTCGGGAAAAAATCACCAATTCAATAACAAGACCCAGTGCAAACCCTTGTAAATTTCGAATTGATCGAATAGTCGTTCTTTCTAAGAATACTCTAGCTCAGATATTCAGAAAAATTTTTTGAATATTCCAAGAAAACTCAAATAAATTTGGAATCTTATAATAATCTTGAATAACCTTGAATAATAAAAATATCAGCAACAATGAAAAAAATTTCGAATAACTTCAAAGTTATTTAAACACGGAAATCTGTAGGTTAATTCAAAAATCTGATAATATCTTGTTTGAATAAACTAATCCAAAGCTATGCATACTTCAAACCAAACCAAATTCGAACAATATTGAAAATATATAAAATTTCGCTTAATATCTCATATACTGTACATAAATATACAACGCTCCAAACAAATCTGGAATAAGGTTATAAACCTTGAAGCATCACATAAAATATCGAAAATATCACTATGCTGGTAAGTCAGCTACATCTCAAATAATCCCTATTAAGATAATTCCAATGTAAGTAAATAAAACTTTATTGAACAAAATGTTAAACCGCACCAAATCCGAAAATTGGACGACTGATGGTGTGTTGATTATTATGTACCGTGTTTATTATGTATTAAAGCAGTTTACAGAATTTTTTTCAAAAGTGCGACAAAACGCAAATTGTAAGATATTTCCAGCATTCGTAACGCATACATGCATAATTGCGTTTTTCTACAATTGCATCTTTGTAAATTGAGTTCTCTTAACTCGTAGCTGTAAAAACGGGAGATATATAATCACTCAGAGGTTACCCGAGAATGCTATTAACTATAATTGCTTATGGATTATAATTCTTTTGAGAAATTAATTTTTTCACAAAATTTTATAAATAATTCAAAATTCATTTTATTCTCGGTAAAGGTCGGTTATTATCGGTTCGATTAAACGAAAAGTTTAGATTAATTGGTTAACCTTAAACTGTTTGTCATTTCTCAATCTGTGGTCGAATTCTATCAAGTTATATGCGGATGTAACAATTTAGAGAAAAACTTCTTTCCGATACTAAATTTCATCTAAACTTGACTAATATGGAATGAAAATTTGGTAGATTTGCGATAGTTCAACAACAACTATTGAATTCTCGCGGCATTTCTTATTTTGAAAATGAGCGTCCTCAAAAATGAGTAAATTAGCTGTGTACTTCGTATTACAAAAGTCATTGCAGCGTCACATTGGAGTTTTAGTAGTTTCGAATTAATATAGCCTTACTTCTAAATATAGACGAGAGTATAGCAGCAATTGTAATGCTACAGAACGCCAATTAGCAAACGATAAAAGACAATTACTAAAACATTTCTTGTAAATTTAGAACAGGAATTCGTTGAACCAAATAGAAATAAATGCAGGTCTCTCAGTTCATCATGTTTACCTCACTAACAAAGGTAATAATGCAACAACTTACAGAAGGTACCTACTGCCTTTTACTATAATTCGACCTCCCAATTCCCATATTAAATTTTGTAGAATTGTTACGCGAGGATTATTTGACCTTTATAGTAAAGTAACATATAAAAGGTTGAAGTGGTACAGTTTTCCTCCAGCAGCTAAGGAGGGTCGCCAGCTAAGAAACTGCCAAATTTAATTTTATTTTTATTATTGTAATTTCTAAAAATAAAACATTTTCAAATGTAGCAAATGTTTTCAGTTTTAAAATTATATAAAATTTCAAAAAAATTTGTTTTGGGATTTTTTTTTTATTTGGGATAACAACCTCCTTTTATATTATTTAGTTTGTTCGCCCCTTTTTGTGGTAATAAAACAAATGAACATGTGCAAAACCAACAAAAATGTTTATACAAGCCAAACAGTACAAACACGTAAAATCAAAACCAACACTAATGTAATACTACAAGCCTGATTTAGTGATGAAGCACGCAGATACCCTCTTACATTTAATACCTTATCCTTGAAAGTGTTAGTGCGAAAATAGAATAAAAATACTCTCATCTAACCAATCCTAATTAGGTTTTTTCATTATTAACATACCCAATTTTCCCTCCACAATTCGTTTGTTTTGTTTTATCTACAATTTGTATATTTTTCTCACTCATTTATATAATCTGTCGATCACCAATACTTTCATGTATAAGAGCAAAATAAATTTTTAATATTGGTGACAATCAGGCTTCTAGTACATTAATGTTGGTTTTGCGTAAAATATAAAAAAGTACGTTAAGGCGTAGTATTAGTGATGCATATAAATAAATCAGAAAGTATATATACACAAAACATATAAGTATAGGTGATAAATTCATAATAAATATAGTGTACATTTTTTGATAGGATCTGTGTAAGGAGCGAACGAGACGGCTTGTATAAACATTTTTGTTGGTTTTGACATGTGTCATAGGTAGGGTTGTTGTTTTGGTTTTTTGTTTATATGTATAAATGAAACAAACTAGGACCAAAGAGAATAAGATATATAGAGAAATAATTTGTATGAGCGAAAAATGTATGAGAAATTCAAATCGATATTTTATACAAATAATTTTTGCATTATAAAGAGAGGAATATATAAAATATAACTGTCTCTATCTATCCTTTCAATTTCATATGCAGAAAATAAATATTATCGTTTGTACATTATTATTTTCGACGAAAAGGCGTTAACCATACTCCAAAACAAAACAAGCAATTTATTGTTTTGTTAATTTCTGGTTTTGCCATAGTAAAATGGAACAGATCAAAACCAACGTTAATGTACTAGAAGCCTGATTGTCACCAATATTATAAATTTATTTTGCGCTTATACATGAAAGTATTGGTGATCGACAAATTATATAAATGAGGGAGAAAAACCTACAAATTGTAGATAAAACAAAACAAACGAATTGTGGAGGGAAAATTGGGTATGTTAATAATGAAAAAAACTAATTGGGATTGGTTAGTTGAGAGTATTTTTATTCTATTTTCGCACTAACACTTTCAACTATAAGGTATTAAATCATAACCTGCTAAAATTCTCTCTTTAGAGAGAATTTTAGCAGGTTATGTATTAAATGTAATAGGGTATCTGTGTGCTTCATCACTGAATCAGGCTTGTAGTATTACATTAGTGTTGGTTTTGAACAGATCTAAACCAAATCTATATGATATATTCAAAACCTGCTAAAGCAGGTTTTGGATATATTAAAAACCAACACTAATGTAATACTACAAGCCTGATTCAGTGATGAAGCACGCAGATACTCTCTTACATTTAATACCTTATAGTTGAAAGTGTTAGTGCGAAGTTAGAATAAAAATACTCTCATCTAACCAATGACAATTAGTTTTTTTCATTATTAACATACCCAATTCTCCCTCCACAATTCATTTGTTTTGTTTTATCTACAATTTGTATATTTTTCTCACTCATTTATATAATCTGTCGATCACCAATACTTTCATGTATAAGCGCAAAATAAATTTCTAATATTGGTGACAATCAGGCTTGTAGTACATTAATGTTGGTTTTGATATATTGATTATACTGATATCAGTGCCAGTGTATTAAAGGCCGTTTTAGTAATATTGCTACCTATGTATGTGTTATAGGATCACAAACAAAAATATTTACATACAAAACGTAAAAAGTTCTATGGAAAAAAAAATTTTTTTTTGATACTTTTTCGTTTCGCATTTAATAACTTTTTAAATAAGGCCAAAAATGAATTTTCATTCCATTGACAATAAACTAGGATATTGAATTATAATATTGGGCAAAAAAAAAATAATTATTGTTGAATATTTTGCATATTTTCATTCAACGCCGTTTCACTGTTTTCTAAAATTTTTGTCTATAAAACTGTGAGAGAGACTAAAATCAAAACAAAAAAAATTAACAAAACAAAATCTATGAAAACAAAATGATTTTGTTTATTTTCTTTAGTATAGCGTTGCAACTCATGATGATAGGTTGTTCTTGTACGATGTTATGTTCAAGGGTGGGGAAATTGTAGATCAGTATATACAGAGAAAATATAAAAAGCGAGATTTTTATTTTAGTTGTTAGTACTTTCCTGATTGTGCGATTACATTTACGACATGAGAAATGCGTAATTTGCTTTTGCTGATTGTGCGATTAAGAAATGCGTAATCCGTTTTTTACTTTTTTTATAAACACATTTTTTTTGTAAACCATCGATTATTAGAAATTAGGTTATTGAATTATAATATTTCATTTTTACTGTAATATTTTGCGCCTAAATAATTAAAAATGTACAAAACTCAAATTTGAAACAAAAAAAAAGTTTGTAAAATTTTATTTTCTAATTTACATACTATATCTAAAAAATGCATTACTATGCATTTTTACATTTTTAGAACATATAGTTTTATCAATTTATAATTTTTCAGTCGTAAAAAATGACACTAATAATTACTAATAATATTTTAATTACGTTATCTAATTGCTAGTAATCGATCGTATAAATAAAAGTTGTACATATATAAGAAAAGTATTACGCATTTCTCATGTCGTAATCGCACAATAAGGAAAGTACTAAACAAACATCTCGCTTTTTTTATTTTCTCCGTACATACTGAATAAAAATTTCCCCATCCTCGGACAAAACATCGTACAAGAACAACCTATCATTATGAGTTGCAAAGCAATACTAAAGAAAATAAACAAAATCATTTTATTTTCATACATTTTGTTTTGTTAATTTTTTTTGTTTTGATTTTAGTCTCTCTCGCAGTTTTATAGACAAAAATTTTAGAAAACAGTGAAACGGCGTTGAATGAAAATATGCAAAATATTCAACAATAATTATTTTTTTTTTGCCCAATATTATAATTCAATATCCTAGTTTATTGTCAATGGAATGAAAATTCATTTTTGGCCTTATTTAAAAAGTTATTAAATGCGAAACGAAAAAGTATCAAAAAAAATTTTTTTTTTCCATAGAACTTTTTACGGTTTGTATGTAAATATTTTTGTTTGTGATCCTATAACACATACATAGGACACGCCATTTTTTTTGTGCTCACACGGCCTTTAATACATAGGCAATGCTGATATATTTTGTTATACATACATAGCTATTCGCACAAAATGTGCATGTATACTAAACGAAAACGAATACATTTTAGATACCTACGAGTATATACGAATTTTATTTTCTGTTGTTTGTAAGTAGAACGGTCATTGACATTTTATATTTTGATGATCATACTATTTATGTTTCATTTGTTGCCTTTTCCTATCTAATTGAGATTAAAATTATAGAATTGCGATACTTGCGAATGCAACATTTTATTTTATAGATTTTAGGAAAAATCAAAATTAATGAACAAATTTGTTAATAATTATCACATATTATACATAAACAAAAATTCATTGTATTCGTATTGAATAAAAAAGACGAATATTTACAAACATTTGCTTTGCAAACACGTGCATTCGTACATTATTTCAATTTGGTTTCTATTCATCCTTTTCAATTTGTATAGAAAATAAGGAATAGCAATAGCGACCAAGTAGGCTGGACTAAATTGAAACATAACATTTTCTTTGTTTGTATACTTCTGTGTATGCGAACCAATACCAATATTATTGTTGAAATCTTCTACAATCATAAATTGTTGAAATCTTCTGCAATCATAAATAATGTACATAAGTGCGAGTTTTTTTTTCTTTTATTTGTCAAGGTTGTTGTGGCTCCTGATGATTATTCAATTTTTTTTCTACTTTCTGAGTTTTTTTATATTAGGATTTTTTGTTATTTTATGTATTTTTATTTTTGTAATTAAAATTTTGAATCTATGTGACATCTATGTGACAAGTAGGAACCATTACAGGGACAATAATTAAACCACATTTGGAAATGCACGAGAAATGAGAATGAATGAAAACAATTAGTAACCGAATAGTTGAAATTTTTCAAATCTTGTTGTAAATAAAATACATTTGAAATTAAAGCAAACATCAAAATTTGTGAAGAAAAGGTGAATTTGAATATTGTTATGTTAACGTGCGACCAATTTGCTATTAATATTCAAGCATCTAAAATTCTTGGAATCGAACCAGACAAGCCATATTTTGAAATAGACGGAAAACGGATTTTTGCGCAGTTTGATGCACCTCATTTGTTAAAGTCCGTTCGCAATGCGTTTTTAACAAATCAAATTTCTCATGAGGATTACGGAATAGCAGATATAAATGTTATTTGGAAAATACACAACGTCACGACGTCATCATAGTCCAAAGTTGTAAGATTTTGCCAAAATTGACAAAAAAACATTTAAACCCAAATACCTTCGAGAAAATGAATGTTAGGTTAGCTGCTCAACTGCTAAGCAATACAACTAATAGTGCAATAAAAACGGCCCTTCAAAATTGTCCCGAAATTTTTGGAACATACATATGCTACCAACGCTCTGGCAACAGCAAAATTTATTGAAAAGTTCAACAACATTTTCGACTGCTTAAACTGCCAAAATTTTTCATCAAGTGCATCATATCAACAACCACTTCGGAGGGATAGTGAAACATACGCTTATCTAAAATCTTCCATTGAATTTTTAAAGTCTTTAAAAATTCTTTCAAAAAATTCGAATTATTTTAAATTCATCAAAGGTTTCCAAATTACCATAAATTCCCATCTTCTTCTCATAGAATATTTAAACACATAATTTGAAATCGAATATATATTAACTCGCAAAACCAACACAGATGGACTAGAAAACTTCTTTTCTAAGCTGCGAGGTAAGGGTGGTTTTAATAATATGCCTACCAGTCACGAAATTGGAGTACACTTTGCAAATATAGTTGTAACCAAAATTATGTTTCAAAGTGAATATTCTAACTGTACGCCGGATGATGATACCATGCCAGAATTGGACTGGACCAACTTCCAAGAGGATTATCAAAGGAGTCTAATGTCCCTCGAACCACATTCTGAAGTGGTGGATGAGGATGATTCATGGATCTTAAATTGTGGAATAGACATCATTAAGTCCAATGCTGTAGCATATTATGCGGGATTCTGCGCATATAAAAAAATTAAATGCAGTACATGCAGGACGAAACTGTTAAAAGAAAACGATGCCGTAACATCACCGTCCGAAACGTTTCTATGCGAGAAAAACTTTAATAAAACATCGAATTTTGGATCATTGAAAGCACCTACTGAGAAGTACGCTGAAATGGCTCTCAGAATTGTAAATATTTTTGAGCAAGTGTATAGAAAGCAATGTCACTTGCCTAATATTTGCGAAAAAATTATAAATATATGCTTTTCTGTTGTAGAGTAAGATTTTGATTCATTACTACCACCGACACATGATGATCCATGTTTTGAACATATAAAACAGTTAATAAAATATTTTATACTCATTTTAACAAGAAAAAATTGTAAATGGTCCGTTTTTAAAGGTGATTTCAAAAAAACCAAATGTCATAATAGATCGGGCCCAACCAAGGCTGTAAAAAGATTAAAAATTTTAAATGGTAGTAAATAATTTACGGATATTATTTGTCGTTTCCAAATTTATGAATTAATATACAAATATATATTTTGAATGAATGAAATTTTTAAAACTAATTTATAATGTTTATAATGTTTGAAATGGATTTTTAAAATTTAAATAAATTTTTGAATTACCAAAATTTTGGACAAAATTTCAAATGCATTTTATTTACAACAAGATTTGAAAAATTTCAACTATTCGGTTACTAATTGTTTTCATTCATTCTCATTTCTCGAGCATTTCCAAATGTGGTTTAATTATTGTCCCTGTAATGGTTCCTACTTGTCACATAGATGTCACATAGATTCAAAATTTTAATTAAAAAAATAAAAATACATAAAATAACAAAAAATCCTAATATAAAAAAACTCAGAAAGTAGAAAAAAAATTGAATAATCATCAGGAGCCACAACAACCTTGACAAATAAAAGAAAAAAAAACTCGCACTTATGTACATTATTTATGATTGCAGAAGATTTCAACAATTTATGATTGTAGAAGATTTCAACAATAATATTGGTATTGGTTCGCATACACAGAAGTATACAAACAAAGAAAATGTTATGTTTCAATTTAGTCCAGCCTACTTGGTCGCTATTGCTATTCCTTATTTTCTATACAAATTGAAAAGGATGAATAGAAACCAAATTGAAATAATGTACGAATGCACGTGTTTGCAAAGCAAATGTTTGTAAATATTCGTCTTTTTTATTCAATACGAATACAATGAATTTTTGTTTATGTATAATATGTGATAATTATTAACAAATTTGTTCATTAATTTTGATTTTTCCTAAAATCTATAAAATAAAATGTTGCATTCGCAAGTATCGCAATTCTATAATTTTAATCTCAATTAGATAGGAAAAGGCAACAAATGAAACATAAATAGTATGATCATCAAAATATAAAATGTCAATGACCGTTCTACTTACAAACAACAGAAAATAAAATTCGTATATACTCGTAGGTATCTAAAATGTATTCGTTTTCGTTTAGTATACATGCACATTTTGTGCGAATAGCTATGTATGTATAACAAAATATATCAGTATAATCAATATATCATATAGATTTGGTTTAGATCTGTTCCATTTTACTATGGCAAAACCAGAAATTAACAAAACAATAAATTGCTTGTTTTGTTTTGGAGTATGGTTAACGCCTTTTCGTCGAAAATAATAATGTACAAACGATAATATTTATTTTCTGCATATGAAATTGAAAGGATAGATAGAGACAGTTATATTTTATATATTCCTCTCTTTATAATGCAAAAATTATTTGTATAAAATATCGATTTGAATTTCTCATACATTTTTCGCTCATACAAATTATTTCTCTATAGCTATATCTTATTCTCTTTGCTAGGACGAGGTTGCTGTCAGTTTATGTCGAGAAATCGAAAAGACTGCATTTATCAGTGAGAAAATAGTTTATCTCAAAAGTGGTGAGAGTGATAATATACATAGTTTAAAAGTGGTGAGAATATTTATAGAAGATTTTTTTATTAAAGCTAAGTATGCTGCTCGAGCTAAACTAAATTTGACATTCAAATTTAGCTAGCTATAAGCTGACGAGAACAAACTTTCCTTTTTCACCAAATTATGTAAGAAAATTGTCAAAATAGTGGAATCCGTCTGTTTTTAATTAACAATAGCTAAAATATAACTACTACTAAAAATGAAATAAAAAACTTTTACCATTTTAATACAAAATTCCAATTTATCGTCTTAAATTAAAAACTATCAACGATAATTTAAAATGTTGTATTAAAACTGTAAAAAAATGTACTTTTTAATTTGTAAAGGCACGATATTTTAACTACCCTCAATTAGAAATATATATGATTTTCACTATTTTAACTACTTACTTACATACTTAGTTTAATGAAAAAGAAAAATTCGTTCTCTTTGCTCATTCTCCTAGTGTATCGGCCTTTACGATTTCGCTGACCAATAGATTATTCTACGCGAAAAAATTAAAAATTGTAAAATAAACATCATAAAATATCTGTGATTTCGTGAAGAGTTGTGCGGAGACTGATTTAAAAATTTGGTTCGCTCGAGCAGCATACCGAATTTAACGTTAAAATAAATTAAACTAAATATTTTAATATCTTCTTATATTAGGGCCGGGGATAATGTTTTGTGGATTTAAAATGATGAAGCTCAATGATTCACCGTCTTTCAATTCCACCGAATACACCATATTAAACCTTAATGATGATTGCCTATACGAAATATTTTCGTATCTTACGTTCAACAGTTTGTGGCGCGTTGGAACAACATGTGTTCGGCTACATTACGTTGCAGAAAAATTATATTCACGTTATTACGCCAATCTAAACGTATGTGAAAATTTAGATTACAATCACAAAGCTGCTGAAATCATGCTCCAAGAAATTGGTAGCTACGTAAAGATAGCCGATTGTCAGACATATTACTATGATTCAGATGGTGATCTTATAGACGAGCCGTTAAAACTAATACCATTAGTTTTAAAATATTGTACAAATCTAAGTGAACTAAAATTTCCGTTTAGTTTAGCTGATTGTTTTAGTGATGATGAAATACGAAAAATGTTCAAATCTTCAATATTTCAAAATTTGCAATCTGTTGAATTTCATAGCAATTTAATCGATATACCGGAAATTCTAGAATCAATGAAAAATTTAAAAAAGTTGGATTTCAGCACATCTAATAAAAACATTAAGAGTTCAGAATTTTTAAAATTACGAAATTTGGAAAGTCTCAGTTTATGTTTACCAGAACCGCTTGATTACAATATATATTCAGCAATTTTCGACAATAATTTCCAATTGAAAATATTAAATTTGGGTGGGGTTCTAAAAGATGATCGAATTTTGAATTTAATTTGCGATAAGCTAATTTACCTAGAAGATTTAAATTTCCAGTATGATTCGTCTATAATTTCAGACCGAAGATTAATGCGAATTGCCGAGCTGAAAAACCTAACTCATTTTAAACCAAATTGGCCACAGTGTTTACTAGAAAAATTGGCAGATACCGATATGCTAGAATCACTTTATTATAACAAAAATCTCGGAGAATCAATCATAAAATTTACAAAACTTAAGCATTTGGCCATGAGCTATGGGGATGATATAATTTTAAACTCATTGAAATCGCAAGGTACATTGGAAGATCTCGATATCAGTCAAAATAAATCGATAACCGCAAATGGTTTGGTAAAATTCATCGAAGGTGCTAAAAATTTAAAGCGTTTGACCATGCATGACTGTGATGAAGCGTTTGATGAAAGCTTACTACATCGCATAAATGACCAAATCGTGAAATTTCATCATGGAAAATTAGCGATTTATTGTGATTTTGAGGTGAATCAGAAATATCGAAATTTGATTGTTGAATCAACTTATGTTTCTGATGAATCATCGGGTTTTTTTTACTCGGATTTTGACTCAGATTTTTGATAATGTATTTGATTTCGATTAAACTAGAAAGAATATTAATTGATAATTGAAAATTGAATAAAATAACATTTTACTTTCTACTTTTATTTTGTTTATTTTACAAACAAGTTTCGATTATGTACAATGATGTTAAATGTACATGTTTTACTAAATTCGTTGATGTGATAAATTTTTAGTACTTCTCTTTCACGAGCATTGGTCACTGGTACTCTTTTGATAGTCATCTAAAGAAATTCGATTTTACTTTCAATTTGTTAATCGACGATCAACTGTACGGATTGAACTGAATTCAAAAGCGTCAAAGTTTCGGTTGTTTTTCTCCGATTTATAAACGTAAAGACGTCATGCATCACATACATGTACCAGATTCGTGAAAATAATCATTGAAAATGATAAACTCATTAGAGCCTAATAAGAAATCTGGAAATTGAATTGCCCATTGCCTTGTCTGTAAAATTATTTCTAAATTGTACCACATTTTAAATGAGGTATAGTTTAGTCCACTTCATGTAAATTAGTTTATTGTTTAGTTTTACTTTTTATGTTTCTCTTCCCAGTTGTTATTTTGGTTTAGAATTGCTAATTTAGCTCTGGTATAAACGTAGCAAATGTTGTGTTGGTTTTGATTATTATTATGTACATAAAGCCAAACTAAATGTTCAGCTTATTTTTATCTATTACGATGCCAAAAAGAATTGTCCCTTATTTTGATTAGTCATGGCTCATTTACATGGTGACATGATTTTAAATAAATACATACCAAAAATCGGTGGCAACAAAACGAATGAACATGAAATGAAAATAAAGCCTCTAAAGATAAGAGAGCTAGGATGTTATTGCTTTTTAAACTGTATGCTGTCAGTTTGTATCGAAAATTAGTAAAGAGTATACTTATCAGTGACAAAATATAGTTTCCAAGTGGTGAGTGCAACTGTACAAAATTTATTTATTAACGTTTTATTAAATTAAATCAATTATTTCAATATGTTCTTATACCTAGTGTGGCTGGATATAATGTTTTGTGGATACAAAAAAATTAAGCTCGATGATTCATCGCCTTTCAATTCCGATGACCATTCCATATTAAATCTTACGACACGTTTATAATTTCAGACCGAACAATATTGCGAATTGCAGAATTGAAAAATTTGACTCATTTTAATTCAGATTGGCCGAAGTGTTTACTAGAAAAATTAGTAGACACTGATTCGTTAGAATCACTTTCTTATTGGTTCGAAAATCCAGGAGAATTAATCACAAAATTTACAAAACTTAAGCATTTGTTCGGTATCGGGTTGGATGATGTCATTTTAAACTCGTTGAAGTCGCAAAGTGTACTGGAAGATCTCGATATTAGTTAAAAAAAATTCAATAACGGCGAATGGTTTGATAAAATTCATCGAAGGTGCTAAAAGTTTGAAGCGATTGACCGCGCTTAAGTTTGATGAAAGCACGTTACATCGTATAAACTGTTTGATCGGGAAATTTTGTCGCGGAAAATTAACGATTTGTTGTATGTTTAGAGTGAAACAGAAATTTCAAAATTTAATTATTGGTGTAAACTGATATACTTCAATGTATCAGATCTTAATTGGGATAATTTATAAAGAAATTGTAGAAAAATATTGTTTTATAAATAAAATTAATTTAAAATAAAAATATAAAGAGGAGGTGTTACAACAACACGACTTTTTTTTACGAATGGGGCCGGAATCCACATCAAAGTTTTGCCTAATGTAAGTTAATTAATTACCACCTCTGCTGTTTATTATTGGCACACGGTTTCGCGTTAAGATGCTTGGTTTTAGCAAGAACGAAAAAGAGAATAATAGTTGCTTTCCACAACAGGAACACCCAAAATTGCTTTTGTTCTTGCTAATTTATCTAATCGTAAATGCTGCAAAATTAACAGTTAGAAGCAGTTGCATTGCTAAAAAATAATAATTTTAGTCTAATTGCGTTTGTAATTTTTATCGAAAAATTGATGTTGACGATAATGCACACACAACCACGATTTTGTGGTTATATTTTACTCTTGAATAACATCCGTTTGTGTGCTTACCATTCGACTATAGAATATACAAAAACCTTTCTACTAACGATTTGCTAGTGAAAGCTTAAGGTTGGTCGATTGAAGAGCTAATGTTCGTTTCGCACCGCTTCACTTAGGATAAAAATTGAGCTACACAGGTAATCCCCGCTTAACACAGTAGTTTGGTTCCATAAAATGCCGTGTAATGTGAAATCATGTTAGTTAAGCGGCACTCAGAATCCATATAATTAATGTGGTTTGGTTCTCAATTATAGTTAAATTCTTCATAAAATATTAAAACATTGATTTGATACTGAAAGTTTTTTTGTTTTTTTAGAAAGCACATTTACCGCTTAATTCATAAAAGTTAAATTAAATTAAATAAAAACTAAAGTAAAAAACTTTAAAGAACTCAAGTTTCTCATAGAAATGTATTTATTTATTTATTTATTTACAAAAATCTATTCTACAGTTTAAAAAAACAACTTAATGAATAGTAACTACATAGTATATTATAATAATTAAAATTTGTACAATACGGAATATATGTCAAAAATATTATAAAATCAAAAATCAAAAATTGCAACTACGAATTTCGTACCGAGAGCATTTTCTTGATTTTTCAAAATGAAACAAATGATAATAATCATTGAAAATTCTGGCCATAGAGGCCGTCGGTTCGTTATAGCCATAATTAGTTCTATGAAATTCGATAAATAGAAATTCCCTTTGCCGCAAACTTCTACCCGGCACATAAATGTTCCAGGCAGAAATAAGATTAGGGCATCTTATACGACCGTTCAAAGAATCCCCGACAAACATTGCTGACGCAATTTTTCGACGCTTCGCTAAAGTATCAATTCGAAGGCTTTGACACCGATTTTCATACCCTGGAAGATTACGCACTTGCTGCCACATAGGCTGATTACGATCTGAAAGATAACCAAGCTTTCTATAAATGTAAATGGTAAAACGTTTCTGAATTGATTCCAATCTTTTAATCTGTACTTCATGGTGAGGATACCAAACTACCGCCGCATATTCCAGGTGAGATCTAACTAGAGAAGTATGTATATAAACTAACACATGAAAAAATATCAACAAACTCTTTTGTCATTCTAAAAATAAAACCCAACATAGAATTGGCTTTTAATATTATTTTGTCTAGATGTAAAGCTAAAGTTAATTTTTGATCAAAGAATACACCTAAGTCAACAATCGAAGTTACTTTACAAAGTTCATTACCCTCCAACTGATAATTGAAAACAATCGGATTGGATGTTCTATAGAACGACATGATGTTGCATTTATTAATATTGATCAACAATTTATTCGTAGAGCACCAACGAGATAATGAATTAATTTCTGATTGAAATACTTCTGCGTCATTTAACCTTCACTCTGTGTATAGCTTACTATCACGTTGTCTGTGTATTGGGGTCAATCTGACCCCATAGATATCTTCATGTATTTCATAGGGAAAGTAAACAAATTTCTTTATTTTCTACAAAACATAATCCGAAATCGTTTCTCGTTTTTTTATGCATTCTATTCATATGATTTTAGTGTGGTTGGGACAAAATAGTTCATTACAAAAATGACATCTTGTTCTAGTTTTCCTATCAGATGATTTATGGCTCAAGTAACATCTTCATCGTTTGCTAACTGTCTTAACCGTCACTTCTTCGCCTGTTGATTCCCACCTTATTGGTAATGCTTTATAACCTATTAAGTCGATTCTTGTCCTTATTTTTATTTAACTTTTGAGTGTTATAGAGCCGCTCCAACACGTTGGCCTTTTAGAAATGATTTTCTTTCGGATGCTTTCTTGAGTATCAGACAAAAGGGCGGTTGGCACTTTTATACAAAACGTAAAGGCTGCAACATCAGCAAGATCAGTAAGGTTAAAAAATAACACCATCGGCCATTGTTGAGTTTTCCTTTTGCTCACTAATTTATAGAAGGTGTCTGGCCCTCCTTTTGTTGCGTTATAATCCAAAATTTAATTAGTTAAGCCTGTATTCCATGAGAAAAATTGACTGACAGTCAAAAAAAAAACGAAAAGAGAAAAATAATCTGATGCCCATCTGAATTTTGCTGTAAAATAAAAAATAAAATAAAAAACGATGTCCTTGGCTGTGGACGAATAGTCGGGTAAATCGATTAGTACAGTAAATTGAAATTTTAGAACACAGTTACCTCTGATGTCGTGCGAATTCTCTAGTAATTACTTTTGTCAAAAATTGTTTGGCGGGTTAAATTCTAATGTATATAGTAGGCACAACGTACAAAAAAAATGTCAAAAATTGTGTCAAATGTTTGTAAACATTTCAAAAAAATATAAAATATCTCTCAAATATCATTTTTGGTGGTGAAAAATGGATCCATGTCCTGTTGTTAATAAATTGTTATAATTGTTCTAACTATTAATAATAATTAGAATGGAATGTGTCACAATAATTATTTAAAGTTACACAAATGTCAGGAAAATAACAACAACAAACCATTTACTCTTTTTTCATTCTTTTACCCTCCTTTTTAGTACGGTATTTGTATTTACCGTCTACACTGTTAAAATTTAGGTAAAGCGAGTATTTACCCGACTATTCGCCCACAGCCCTTGTCTCTTATAAGGGAATCAGATTGTGTTTCTCTTTTCGTTTTTTTTTTTTGACTGTCAGTCAATTTTTCTTATGGAATACAGGCTTTATATTAGACTCACGGTCTACTCCGTTATTGTTGTATAAAGTTGATAATAGCAAAACGTTTTTATTTGGTAGCTGGAAAAGTTGTCCATAGTAATTATTATTTCTTATGCTCCCTTGATTGCCTACCAACATATACTTCTGCGTTCAATGGGTAAGAATTCTTTGCGTCGCATAGCCAGAATATTTTAATTGTAATATTTTAATTCTAAACTTCTCTGGCTTCGAAGGTACCGTATATACTGTCTGAAAGAATATTTCCCTCGATCTAGAGCCAATTGTTGATAAATGATTAAATTTCATGATGGTTTATGACGTCCTCGAATGTTTGCCAAGGACATATTCCTTATATATTGGAATGCTGCCAATCTATCAATTTTTAGCCGCTCCTGTCTAAGGCAGCTATAGTAACTGAGGGGTTTGATTTATTTCTGTTTAAACCGTCAAGCGTTCTCTTTCTCGCAGTTCGAGAAAGTTGCGGGTTTTGGTTACAATCGGAGGTTTTAAGCTTCACTTTTCGATAGTTTTTTTTATTTTGGACATAGTATAACACATACCAGCGTTTGTTTCTTTATCCTTAACAGTCGCATTTTCAACATTTTCTTATTCATTTCCTCGATCGTCAGAGACAAGTTGAAAATGTTAATCGTTATTAAAATTTATCGGTTCAACATGCTCATCGTAGTTACAAATGTTTATCGGAAACTCCACATCAATAGTGTCGTTTGCTATTTCCGCTTCATCTGATAATTTGATACCCTAGGAGTAGAAACTCTATCGAGAAGTCCAAGGGGCTTTTGGCTACTCTGTCTTTTCCGCACCATAATAACAATATCTACAACAAGGAAGACTGTTTTTACTACTAAGCACCTTGAATTACAAACAAAAACTAAACCAGAAAAATGGTTCAACGATCATTCGAAATATCGGTAACGGTAAAATAATACAAAAGTAAAATGAGGAAAAATATCAGGAATAGGTATGTACATATATACTCGTATATGCCACAGATGAGTAGTGTCGAAAACTAGTATTTGTGGCATAGTTTATGTTACGTTTTGACACAAGTTCTTGACAGTCTTTTAAAACCTTTGTTTTCGACATTTTTTGACAGGATTTTTTTGACAACGAAAAAAACTGAAAAATGTACAATTTTAGCTTCATTAACGTTCAGAACTATTTTAACCAGTTAGAAAAGTTTCTTAAATTAAACGGTATATTTCAATAATATACTCACGAAACAATAAAAATATTTTATTTCCTCTTTTTTTCCAATATCACACACACACAGTTTTTGACACTTTCCGACAGTTTTTGACAGTCGTTGAAATTTTCGACAGTTTTTGGTCATAATTTAAGGTTCTTCACCCATTTTTGACAAGATTTCCGAAAACGCAGATTTTTTAGCGTTTTTATGTATACATACAAAAAGTGAATAACAAAGCAGTTTCTCTCTCAGTCTCACTTACTGATTAGCTACAATACATTCATAGATATAAAAAGTAAATAATTTTTTGATTTATATAGAAAATAGTGCATGGAAGTAATTTGGGGTCATTTTGACCCCAGTACACAGAAATGTGCTTGGTTTATTTCAGACTATGGTAATTACAAAATTTACAAGTAATTTGGGCCTGATTTTCATTGTATTGCGTGTATGAGATATTAGTTGAGGCTTTCTTATAGGGCATGGGCCATTTAAATAATAAGAAACGTATTTTTTTAAATTTTAAAATCGACTGGGGTCAATTTGACCCCAATACACAGAGAGAAGGTTAAAGATTGAATATGTTTAAAAATCTTCAAATCGTCTGCAAATAATAAGCAGTTACAAAATTTAAAAATATTCGGAATGTCATCCACAAATAAAAGAAAAATGATTGGGCCCAAATGTGATCCCTGCGGAACCCCAGAATGGCAATATATATAATCCGATTTGACTTGATTCAATAAAACAAATTGTCTTCTTCCCACCAGATAAGAACCAATCCATTTTAAAAAATTAGGGGCGACACCAATTTCTGAGAGCTTTTTTATAATGATTGTGTGGTCAATTGAATCAAAGGCTTTAGCAAGATCAAAGTAAATCGCATCAACCTGGGCGGCTTGTGACTCAAGTGATTCAATGGCGAATTTAGTAAATTGTAAAAGATTGGTAGTCGTAGATTTTCCACTGGTGAAACCGTGCTGAAAATCCGAGATAATTTCTTTTGTATGAAATGACAGATGTTTTGTCACAATTAACTCGAAAAGTTTTGGGATCGATGAAAGAATTGAGATTCCACGATAATTGGATATATCAGAGCGGTCCCCCTTTTTGTAAATTGGAACAATATGTGACATTTTCCAAGCGGTTGGAAAATAGCCGTTAATTAACGATTGGTTAAAAATAAAACATAACGGAGTTGCTAGTCTATTCAGACTTTATAAATTTGTTTGAAAAACTTGGTTAAGTAATAATGTGCCTGAAATTGTTTGAAAAAGAATTTATTATCTTGTACGAACTTTCCTCGCCTACGTTTAAAATTAGTTGGTTGATTGCGGAATACATTAACTGCAGGGGGTTTCGATTGTACGAATCAATTATACTCTTCCAGGATAGCTCTTCCCAACGTTTTGTTTGTTTCATCTTGAAATTGATCCGTAAATGAAATTTCTCAAAGATGTTAACCCTCAAATTATGGCGAGCATTTCCTTCTCATTAGTCGCATCATTTTCTTCCGTTTTATACAAGGTTCTTGAGAGAAACGTGATTGGCCTTCCCGAATGAATTTTTTTTGGAAATCTGGGAATGATAAAATAAGCAGCTTCTTCTTCGGTGTTAAGATTTACCTTTTTATTTCTTGGGGGGGGGGGGGGGGGGTTGGACACTTGTCCGTCTTCCCCTCTTAAGAGTAAAGTCAGGGGTTTATGAAACGACGATAGAATCCGCCTAATCTAAATTCTCTTATGGCTTTTACCTTCTTCTGGTTCGCTTTTATCCCATCTTTAGAGATGGCAAATCCTAGAAATTCTACCTGTAGAAATTCGACCCCTTCATCCTGTAGAAATTCGCATTTGCCGAGTTGAATCTTCATATTGGCACTTTCTTAAAGTGTTCTTTTTCTGTTTTGCCAAGTATGACTATGAAGTAGTATGGTCACGAAGGGAGGGAGCATTTTTAAGGCCAAATGGGAGGCGAGTAAACTCGTATTTCCCATGATTAACCGAAAAAGCTGTTCTTTCAATATCTGTTGCTTTTAAAGGAATCTGGTGGAAGCCGCTTTTTAGATCTTTTATGCTGAAATTGCCGGAACATCGTTGATCTCGGGTATCGGATACCTGCCTAAGATATTAACCGAATTTAGTTATGCGTCTTTTTTTGATACTATGTATACCGGGGAGTTATATGGAGACACCACTCATTTATTTAGATGATCTAATTATCCCATCTTCAAACAGTTGGTTAATTTGTTTCTCGACTTCGACCTTCAAGCAAATGGGATATTGGTAAGGACGGCTGTACACAAGATCGGTAGTGATTGTACGAATTATTCCTCCCATTGCTAGGTTCTAATATTTATATTTTTCTCAGAATCAGAAGGGTATTGTTTGATAAATCGTTTGTCGGTGTATATTGTGGAACCGAGTTGCTTCAGGCTATTGTTGCCGATTATGTCATCGAATGATCGCAGACTAGATAGTATAAACAATTTTAGTTTCCTTTCTGGACCGAAAAGATCTATTAATGCGTGGTGCATGATCTTACCGCTACCAGCAATCGAGTTTGCAATGAAACGTTTCCCTTTAGATTTATTGAATATAATTTTTATTAGAGACGGTACCTACTAAGAACTTAAAAAAATGTCCACTCTTCGCTATATGCTCTATATAGGGAAGCGAAGGTTGTATTAATCTATATATTATATTCATTAAGATGATCTTCTACATCAAGCAGGTTTATATTTTCGTTTGAGTCAATATATTCTACAAGAGTCTGGTGTCATGGTGTCCACCTATATTGGTTGTGGCTTAGAAAAATAGTTTCTATTGGATATTCTAAATTTTTGTTGATTATGATGTTGCGGAAATTGTCTAGATGTTGAGGGATGTTTATGTACCAATGTTGCCTGAGGATTATATACCAATGAAGGGTAGAAGTTTCGGGGTTGGTTAAGAAAATAATGTTGTTGTATTGGTATGGTTCTCCTAAGAGGAAGTGGAGAGGTTTGAGAAAATTGAGTTGTGCTGAACACAGTATTACACATTCTTGAGTTTTAGGTACATGGAGAGAGCTTCTGGTAAATCCATTGGTCCCTTTATACTCAATAGTTTGGGTAAGTCTTCTCTGAGACCTCTCACAAAGGTGTCTAGTGCCTCTGTATGATTGAATCATTACATTCATAGCTTCCTGACTCTTGTCCATGGATGATAATTTATCTAATATAAGTGATAGGTGGTAATAAACCTGTTGGTAAAAGTCTGGCAATATATTTTTGTTCCACTCAAAATTAATAAGCGGCAGAGTTATCTGGGTTTCCTAAAAACATGATTATAAAAAAGTTGTGGAATTGGATTAACTTCTGAACCTTTGAAGCTGGAAACTTCACATTTTAAAATAAGGCGCCTTTCCTAAATAATCCCTTCCAAGAAAATGTATACTTCTATTTTTCTGCCTTAACGAGCGGTTGAATTATTGCACTTTTTAACACTCTTGAATGTGGGTGAGCATGATTGGTCGACGTTCATCGATCGAAGTAATAAAACCTTTATTGAATGACTCCCGTGCATTTTCTGGGTCGGTCAGCCAAGAAGACCCGTCCACCATATGTTAAAATCAGGAAGAAATTGTCGACTGATTCCCCGGAATGTTATATCTGCAGGATTGTCCAATGACGACACACAATTCCATCAATCTCGAGCTACTACCTCCAAAACTTGCGATGCACGATTGTCCACAAAGGTTGACCATCTTTGCAGATATTCTGGGGGCCAAGATAATTAGTCGGTATATGCTAACACTTGAAACTGGTGGGTTTGGGAAGTTATTACTATGAATTTGACGAGTTTGGCTAATATGCAGGCTCCACCCGTGTTTTGGCAATGATAAGTGTTGTCTTGGTGTTGCCTTCTAAATCTTGGACCGCAGGTAACCTGCAGCAGCATAAGCTACCTTCGATGCATCGCAAAAGGCATGAATTTGCATTGACTTCGTTGTGGACTCCAAAACCTGACGAAGCATCTCAACATATATGATTGTAATACTGGAGTTATTGCAACCAGAAAGAAAAACTTGCGGTTTTGTCATAGTACACGAACGGTTGGTAGTTGAACGGTGTATCTACCAGATTAATTTCGCTTATCTGACTGGGAATAGATAGATAGATGCGGATAACAATGTAGTGGCTCCTAGGTCGTCCTTCTCTTGCGGCGCTAGACGAACCCATATAGATATATTGTTGATTGAGCATGTGCTTGTAATGATACCCCTACACTTTCTCTGGTTTGAGTAGATTAAAGAGCACATCAGCACCGAACAAAATATCAATTTCCCTAATACTGCCTTGGTTGGGATCAGGCAAATGCAGCGATGATAATTGTTCGTGAATTAAATTATTGATACTGACTGGGTGGAGTGTCAATAATCACAAATGAGTTAGCCAAGCCGTTAATCGCAAATGACGAGTGAATACGTACAAGTCGAAAACGTTGAACTAAGAGCAGTCTGAAGTAATGCACAACGTGGGCCGGGGGGTAAAGATTTGAATTTGAGGTGCGTGAACGGTTAGATCTTGCGGTTCTTAATTTTGATTAATGCTCGTCTGGATGATTATGAATGATTAGATGACACTGACTTGTAACTTGATGAATTAGGCTCCATAGACTGTTGTTGAGGATAACATTCATTAATATTGTTGAAAGTCTCATACACATGCAGCAGAGTGTGGTGACGTTTATTGCATATTTGATGATCGGTTTAAAGAAAACTTTTGCAGGCTCCAGTTTGGTTAGCCAAATTTTGGCGAAGTTTAATACTATAACTGCGGAACTTCAGACGGGAGAATTAACTGATTTCCCTGTGAGTTTTTAAACTGCCTTGCGGTTTTCGATCAACTCCGTCACACCTACTGTTTTTAAACTTTAAAAATTCTGAAAGTGAAGGAAAGCCATACATTAAACCATGTATAACAATGTATGTATAAACATGCATCTCTTCAATCAGCTTCTTTCACCATCACAAAAACTGCGAATGCCAGATACCATTCCACCCATGGCTGGCGATTGGCCATGAAATGCAGTAATCTATGAAGTCCAAATTTTCCTTTTTTTGTCAAATCTCGATGTTAATTTACTCCAAGCGTCCGTATCACCAGAAAAAGATTGATTTTCCTGGATTGAAGATTTACAAGAATCCTTGAAAGCTTTCCTTCAAAAAAGGAAGACCAGGAAGTCCACCTTTTGGGCCTTTTAAGATTAACTCACTTTTTCTGGATCAATATTTTCTTTAAGTTATAGTATTTATCTCCAAACTCTTCTAACTTTGAGACTTCGTTAGGAAAAACGAATAAATTGGATTTCCGATTTCGAAAATCGTTATGAAGCTCGTCGAGCCTTGAAATGCGAATTGCAATAGCCCGTTATTTGCGAAACCCAATTTTGTAAACGCACAACTGACGACAAGGTCACACAAATTCTATATTAAACTGTTGTCTAAACACGATGTGGAAACGTGTCCCGACTTCTTATAAAATGCGATGGGTATCTTATATTTGTTTGCCAATCCACCTCAATTTGAACTTATACACTAACACACGATACCTAAGTATATATTTTTACAGTTTTTTTATGTTTGTTGCATAGTTATGGTATATGTATGCGTAAATTTTACTCTTATCTAGTAAATAGATCGAAAACACAACTCTCAAGTCTCATTTTTCAACCAAAATCCTTACTTAGGTATCCTAATTTACTTAATTTTATCAAATATTTACTAATTTTAGTTTATGATGTATGAGACGGTTCCCGTACTTAAACAATCCCACGTTTACATAACCAAAAAAATACAAATTAATTATGATCGTCTAATTAAGACAAAAAAAAAATCAGTGTCACAACCAAACCATATAATAATCCTAATTTCTCGCTAGTCATTCACACCTTCATGAATTTTAATTCCTTTATAATCGTACACTTACATAGAAATGTAATCATCTTAGCATAAATTAAAAAAAAAATAAAAATTCTGTCTTGGATCACTATACAGAGACAAAACTTGAAAAATCCTTTTACTCGTATAACAACAGTAATTCACTAATAAACGTCTCAATTTCATCACTCAGTATATGTTTGTAGGTGTACCAATTCGTATTTATTTTAATTAAAAACTATTACTATTATTAGTTAAGTTTAATCTCAACACTATTTTATGTACTAATTTTAGTAAAAATCTAATTTATTATTATTAACATTAAGAATCTGTATGTACTGTGTATTATATGTTTGTGGGTAACTAACTATATTCTAAAACACTTTTCATACATATCACTCAAAAGATTTTTGTTTCTTCCTCATCTTAAAAAAAAAAGAAATTATAAATTTTTGAAAAGCTCTGTTAAGTCGTAACACTTTTTGTTGTTGCTCCTCATTTCATTTAAAATTTAAATTACATAACTATACGAGTAGGTACAATACAAAAAACACTATCTCCCAGAGTGTATGAAAATAATTTTTGTTGTTGTTGATTGTAATATTTAGTAGGAATTTTCCTAATTTTTCCGTTTTTCAAATTTATGTATAAGACAAACTTAATTTTTTTGTTTATTGTTCTTGTTTAATTTGTAGAAATAATAAATTACTTTTTTTTTTGTTGTAAGGGGCTGCTTGGGTATGTCTACTAGGTTGGTGTTTGTGTTTTGAAAGATAAATTAGTTTTGGTACCAAGAATAGTATGTAGTAATATAGAGTATAGTACAGTAAAGCTTAACAAAACAAAAAAATTAATTTGGTTTTTTCCGACATTTTTGCTAAAAAGTGTTTTTGATATGAACTTTCTCTCGGCTCAAGTTCACTTATGTATATACGTATTAGAAACCAAATACCAACCAGCAAAGAACAAAACAAAAAACTTTATTTGTTTTTGGGGATATTTTTGATTCTGTCAGATTAAATTATCAAAAATTTAATTAAAGTTGAAAAATGTATGAGAAAACAGAATAAAAATTCAGGGAACAACATTTTTATCTGATTTAGGACACTCAAATAATTTTTTTTTTTTGTGATGGGTAAATTTTGATAATTATTAGTGGTTATTAGCGGAGTATTGGAAAGAAAATAAGAAGTGACGAACCAAGAAATATTTTCTATAGAGATCTTAACGTTCATTAGGTATTTTAATGATGGGTAATCCAAGGGCTCCCAAACTTTTCCTATTTTGTTTGTTCCCAACGCTTGATGTAACTATAAAGATGTGTCCTAAAGTAAGAGAAGAGAGAAAGTTTTGGCTGCCCATTATACAATACATTCTTCATTAGCTAAGGCAACAGAAGTATCTGGTGTTGCTGTAAAAAAATAGGGTATACATACCATCACTTCCCGGACACTTGTAAGGGACAAAGGAGTTAACAGACTAGTTTATTCTCCAGTAGTGAAAATGGCCGTTAAATCACTTATAAGCTGCGTTAGAATAAGGTTGGGGTGCGTATCGCATGGCCTCTTCCTTTCTAAATAAATCCTAAAGTGTTGCAACCTGTGGTAAAGCCTGTCCCTCTTCTCACAAAAAACTTTATTTAAAAAATGGAACTCCGGCCCAAATGGGGTGACCCAAAAAAATCTTCAAGACGTGATTTAATCTATTTTAGATTAGGAACTATTTATAGAATCGGCTTTACATCTCAGATATAAAATTTCACTCAAATACATCGATAAATGTGTATGCCACTCTTTGGTGCTAGAAGCGGGGAAAATTGTCTGGATTGGCTGTGTATGGAAAACTAAAATTGGTAAATCTAATTTTTAATTTTTGGTCTCGGGCCCTTGGGCCATGTTTTATTTTAAAAATGTTGATCCCAGCATGATTATGGCCGAAAAATTCTTCAGGCCAGAAGTAATTGGCTTTATAATAAAAACTATTTATAATACATATCTACAAAATATTTATGATATAAAATTCCACGGAAAGCCATCAGCAAATTGTGTTTGTTCCTACCGATTTAGCTAAACTCGTTTTAGTATTCTATGCAAAAACAAAGGGATTACCTAAAATTCATTAAATCGGTTTTATTAAATCACAAATCTACCACCTATTTCCATTATTAGCTGGAGACGTAGTAAACCGCAATGCTTCAGAGCGTTAATAATTTAATTTTATATTAGGAACTACTTACAGAATCTGCTTAATAACTTAGATATAAAATTTCACTAAAACCCATTGAAAAACGTGCGTATTCCATTTGGTGCTGGAAATGTAGTAAAGCTCTGGAATGGTTATCTATTTAAAAAATAAATTTCTCTGTGGTTAATCTAATACGTATTTTGATTTATGGTTTATATTTAAGTAGCAAAGTATCATTAGCAGTCTCCTGTATATAGGAAATTCCTTCAAATGTTTTATAGATCCTATAAATTACTATAAATCAAAAATTAGATTTGTCAATTCTGGTTTTCCATTCATCGCCAACCAAGATAATTTTCTTCGCCTTCTGTACCAAATGAAAAACATACATTTGGCGATGTATTTTAGTGCCTGCCGCTAATAAATTTAGCGACCTGAAGGAATAATATGTCCGGAGATTCCAGGACGTCTAGTCAACCTAACCATCATTCAATATCTACCGTCAAACATCGAAAAACCACCACGAGCCATACAGCAATTTACCTTTCGTCATCTACCATAAAGATTCCTAATAGTTTTCCATAGTCCTCATGCAAAATTTTGAAGGGAAAATTAAGGTCTCATTAATGCCAGCATAATAATTGATATCTATAATGAGAACCCAGCGTGATTGGGTTTATTACATAGTACATTGGCGAAGATTAGAACGTTAGAACTAAATCATCAAAAGCAACAGAATATATACTATACATTAATGTATTAATTAACAACGAACACTGGGACCCTATCATGATTTCAGCGGCGAGTCTTAAAAAATTTCATAATATTCTTTTCGCTTCAAATTTCTTATTATGAATTCCGTTTAACGTCATAAACACACTCATTTAATGTTAGCTTACCTGACGGATGTCAGTGTACGCGATATATATATCGAACTAACGCAAAATACAACAAACTAGTGACCTATCACAGTCCTCAACCATAAATCAATCGGAAAATTGTCCGGCCTTATTTTTATTGGCGATGTTTTTCTCGTTATCGAATAGATGGCGAAAAAGTATCGTATTTTGTGATCCCAAATTAACGATATCGTATAAAAATTCTTTCGCGGCAGAAATCATGATAGGGCCCAATCAAATTGCCACATTTGGAAGATGTGCGGATCTTAAGATTTTCCATATTTATCGCTATTTTTTGTTTAAATTTCAATTTAGGTCTAACTTCACTTGCGTGACTTATTTAAATTTGATTTCCATTTGTAGAATATTTCTCGATTTACACATCATTTCACATGAAGGTTCACACGTTATAATCATGCACATTATTGAGAAAGCATTTAGCTTGAAGTGACACTAATCATCCGAACTTGTTTGATGTGATAAGAAAAAATTAAAAGAGATAATAGTCCAACACTTTATCCTAATCTGAAAAATTTGGGTAAATTCTCAACATAGTTGATATCTTGAAGCTTCCGAAGAAAAAAATACAAAAATATTTTCTGAATTCAAAACAAACACCTTTGTTAAAGATGCTAAACGTAGCCAAACAAACGACCTCCATCCAATTTTATAAATTTTATAAATTCCAAAAGGAAACAAACTTTGACTGATAATTTCAAAACTCTTCAAGGCAATTTATAAATTTTTATTTTAAATTAAATTTATTACTTTGATCAAATAAATGTTTACATCTTACCTAATAGACAAAAAAAAATCAAGTGTCTTCATCAAAATTATGCCAATTACGTTTTCACTTCCATGATCTTACCTAGAAATAAAAAAATAAAAATTTTGATTAAACAATTTCCATTAGTATAAAGACCATGCATATATGTATGTAAAGAGCATTAGAGTGTAAGCCCCCCAAAAAAAAATTCCACGAAATTTTCTGGGGTTTCCTTTATATTAAAAAAAAATACAATATAGGAGCATAAATTTCTATCGCTTCCGATTCCATCAAAAAAAAAAATGTAAAACATTTCAATTCTGATTAAATATTTTTACGGTCTATCCAGAAAAAAGTTCAGTTTTAATTTATGCAAATATTAATCATTTTTATATAAAATCCGTAAACATATCTATCTACCTTCCTTCTTGTTACTCTTCTAAATTATTTAAAAAAAAAAAAATCCTTGATAAGATTGTTCATATATGTATGTACTTTAACTTTAAGCATAAATATTTTTCAATTATTTTGTACATAAATTTTATATTTTGTGTCTGTGCTTATCAAAAAGAAATAAATCTTAATAGGTAAATGATAATAATACCCATATATACTCGTATAATAACAACGATAAAAAGTTATAAGAATAATGATAGTAGTAATATAATAAAGATAACCAATATTGTGCCAACAACAGTATTTTCTCTTATCAACACAAAAAGTGGAAAAATTCAATTAAAATTTTGATTTAATTTTTTTTTTTTTTTTACGATATTTTATGCAGACACATACACCAAACCATAAAATGTGATTGGTGTTGTAAAATTAATGGTAGTGAATTATTTTTTTCATTCTAAATTAATAAATTAAAATTAGCAGATCAAATTATTATATGGGGAACTAATTTTTGGAGCATTTCTCATTCATTCACCCTCGATGTATCGTAAGGTATACATGAACATTAATTTGGGTAATGAATTTCCTACTATTATACATA
The DNA here is from genome assembly GCA_958295665.1 of Tipula vernalis. NCBI lineage: Eukaryota > Metazoa > Arthropoda > Insecta > Diptera > Tipulidae > Tipula > Tipula vernalis. The sequence continues at coordinate 19,346,248 of OY282560.1, forward strand.
TTTACAATTAGGAGTACAGATATCGTCTGTGTATGTACGTATAGTATATGAAACCCAAGAAAATCTACATTTATCTTTGGGTTAACAAAAGGAAATTACTGATGTGTGTTTATGAGGGGGGATTTTTAAAATAAAGCTTCCTTTTTCATAAAACATTTGATTTTATCGAGTTTTTAATTTGGGTGTGGGACAATTTTATAAATGTGGTGATTAATTGATTATGTTTTGATTTGTTTTAGTTTTCCCTTTGTAATGAAATTGCAATGAGTGTTAAAGTGGATTTTCACATTTCTCTAATATGATTCACCGTAGAGGAGAAATTTCTTTCTTCTTATAAATATTTCTTATGATGATTTAAAGAACCGAGGCACAAAATTAATTAAATAAAAAATAAAACAATAAATTAGTTGTTAAGCATGTACAGTAAAAAAAGAAGAATTTGAAAAACTTGGTTGAGTAATAATGTGCCTGGAATTGTTTGGAAAATAATTTATAATGTTGTACGAATTTTCTCCGCGAAATATACATTAACTGGGGTTTCGATTGTGCGAATCAGATCGTGCGGACAACTTTTATCGCTATGTTGTGTAATTGACAATACGTTTACTCCAGAAGTGATTGGTGTTCTCGATAAGGCATTCGCTACTACATTCGTTTTCCTCGGTTGATATTTTAGCTCGTAATTATACTCTTCCAGGATAGCTATTCCCAACGTTTTATTTGTTTCATCTTGAAATTGATCCGTAAAGGAAATTTTTCAAAGATGTTAACACCAAAATTATGGCGAGCATTTCCTTCTCATTAGTCGCATAATTTTCTTCCATTTTATCTAAGATTCTTAAGAGAAACGTGATTGACCTATCCCTAATTAGCCTGGACGTATCCTCCATCTAGATATTTATTCAACAGAAAATAAATTGGTTTTTACGGCAATTGACAAAATCAGTAATCTCGCCTTCTTCGCAGACTTTAACGGTTCAGAGCGACAGAAGACGTCAAGCAACCCATTAGAAATATCCCGTTTTTCTTTAGTGTACTAGAAGTTGACGTAATTGACAACGAGAAATCTTTCAACTCGAATTCTATAATTTCAATGATTTAAGATGGGTTAAGCATAAAAGTGTTCAACTCCCCCCAACAAAAGTGAGATGAATGGTCAAGTGAAAAGATTTCACTTCGACATTCTCAAAAGTAATAAGATGTCTAAAGGCCGATGGGGTAGAATGAACTTGTTATGGATTACTCGAGAGAGCGTGCAATGAATATAATCACTCAATCCACTAGACAACTGGCAAAGACGAATGGAAATATATTTTTTGGCAGAATCCCTAACACCTCATCCAGATTGACAGTGACTGAAAAGTTATTAGATTACTAATGATGAATTTCCATTATGTAACTGACTGCACTTACATATATTAGATTCCTAAAGTCTGAGGCCCACTACAAATTACAACTATCGTTTGCTACGTTAGTCGCATTTCATGGTTGTGTGATCCGGGTCAGATCAAACTTTACATTGAAAGCAACAACAAAAATCGAACTAAGCTTAGTTTTCATGATTGATCATGGCGGTCGTGTTTTTTTTGTGTCTCCGCTCTGTGTTTTGTGAAAAATTAAATTCAAAAAATGTTTAGTGCATAAATTAAGTTAAATGAACCATTAGTGTTAGTGTGTGCGGGTTTTATGGACCGATCTGAATTGAGCTCGACTTAAAATCAAAATATTATTTTGGATTGATTGAAGGTAAATTGATTTTACAGTAATTTGTTGAGTTCGTGTTCTTATGATTTTTAATTTTTAGGATATCTTGTTTTGACATCTTTGGAACATCGTGATCCATTTACGATGCTACAATAATGATTGTTGTAAAAAAACGCTTGTAGTAAGCTTTGTTTAAAAAGAGTTTATTTGTGGGTTCGTCAAATGATGGTCATGCATGACAAGTAGATAGAGTTTTGTCACAGCGAGGAATTCATTTTCTTGGAGGTATATTGTAGGGATTTGAAAAATGTGTAACGTTTTATTTTAAACATATAGGGTTATCTTTGAATATAGGGTTTGAAATTGTTACATTGGGTTTGAATTACAAAAAATTGCATATAGGGTAAAATATTGTATTGCCCTGCAAGAATAGAAAAATGGGATTGAAGAATTGATCCTTGTCGGAACAAGTTGCGTTGTTAATTGAAATAAAATAAACTGTGAACAATAAATAGTTAAAATTGTGTTTTATTGCTTAATAGTGCTATTGTATTGTTTATTGTGATATCTTTTGATATATATATTGAGACTGTGGTAAAATAAAGAGGCCTACAGTAATTCAGAAGTGGGATTGTGAAAAAAAAAAAAATTGTTCAAACACGTGTCGTTGATAAGCAGCCATTTTGAAAAAAAAAAAAAAAAAAAAAGATATTAGTTTTTTTTTTTTCATGAATCATTGGTGAATGAAATGGAGGTGGAGGTAAAGCAAATATTAGAAATGTCCCTTGAGCAATTGAAGCAAAAATTGCTTGAGTTGGGAAATAGTGAGGAAGGAAAAAAGGTCGAATTGCAGAGCCGACTCATTGAATTGACAATTAATAACGGGAAAATGGTTAATGAGAGAGGGAAAAATGCTAGTGCGTTGTCTCTACAGGGTGCCGATAAAGATAGGGAAAATTGTTCAAACACGTCCAAGTCAAAGAATGTAAATTTTTCCAAATTGATAAACACATTAAAAATTTTGTGGCAAAAGTGGAATTGATCATGCAGAATTATGATGTATCGGAGATTGATATGAAATTAGAAATTATCCAAAAATTAACTGGAAAAGCTGAGGAGTGGTTTCATTCAAAACCACAACATATTGAGATGGACTTACAGGAGTTGATTTTCGAGATGGGCAAATTATTTAATGCGCGTCCAAATAAAATTGAACAACGGCGAAAATTTGAAAAAAGGTGGTGGAAGTCAAATGAACCGTTTTATACATATTACCAGGACAAGATAATATTGGGGAATGGAATTGGAATTACAGATGACGAAATGGTCGATTATCTGATTGACGGTATGGGAAATCCCAGATTGCAGAGCCAGGCTAGAATGCAGTTATTTAGATCACCGGAAGAACTTTTGGAGGCGTTCCAGAATATTACGGATCAAGAACGAGGTATTTATGTTAAGCATGATAATAATAATAAATTAGTACAACCTAGGACAGATGAAGGGCAATCAAGCTCAAGAGCTAAATTTGTAAAAGCAAATAGAAGTGAACAATCAGGAAATATTAGGTGTTACAATTGTGGAGATTTGGGACACGTTTCAAATAAATGTACGAAGCCAAAGAGATTGTTTGGATCATGCATTACTTGTGGTCAAATGGGTCATAAAGCCACAGAATGTTCTAAAATTAAAAATGTTCATTTATGTGAAACTATTGTAAGTGATGGTATTTTTATAGATTTAAAATTATTTTTCGATAGAAATAGTAATAATAAAGTAATTAGTGAGTCCGCTTTGGTTGATACAGGAAGCCCGATCAGTTTAATCAAAGAAAATTGTATTCCACAAAATTGTGTGAATTTTAAAGTAAGTGTTGACGGTGAGTATTCCGGTATCAACAAAAGTAAACTAAATATTATTGGAATTGTTAATTGTACGGTAATTTTTGAAAATAGTTTATATGATTTAAAATTGTTTGTAGTGGCAGAAGAGACAATGGCTAATAGGATTTTGGTAGGCCGAGATTTTTTGGCAAATTGTCAGGCAGGTATTTGTATAGGTAATTTGAAAATTGAAATGGAAAAAATAACCCTGATAGTTTTGAAAGACAAATTTTTAATATTAATGTAGATGATAACAATATAAAAATTAATAATCAATTAAATATCAATGAAACCCTCAATTATAATACTAAATGTAAAATTTCGGAAATATTTGATAGTAATTATTTAAATATGGAAAAACCTATTAAACCTGAAATAGAATTCGATATGAATATTATATTAACAAACGATCATCCTATTTATTCAGTGCCTCGACGATTGTCTTACTCGTATACGGAAAGGGATATTGTCGAGAAAATTATAAACGATTTAATGGAAAAAAATAATAAAACAAAAAAGTGAGTCACCGTATTGTTCTCCCATTGTTTTGGTAAATAAAAAACAAGCATCTGAAAAGAGACTGTGTGTCGATTATCGACAATTAAATAAAATAACATTGCGGGACAATTATCCATTGCCAATTATTGACGATATGCTGGATTATTTGTATGGGAAAAATAATTTTTTGAAATTGGATTTGAAGAATGAATTTAGACTTGATAAATGTGAGTTATTAAAGTCGGAAATTGATTATTTAGGATATAGAGTAAATAGTTTAGGAATAAGTCCTAATCAAATAAATATAAAGGCGATTGTTGAGTATCCATTTCCAAAGAACCTTCGGGAGGTTCAACGATTCTTAGGGATGTGTTCCTATTTTAGAAAATGTATTAAGAACTATTGTCATCTCGCCAAACCACTTCAGGACCTTGTTAGAAAAGAAGTCCAATTTAATATGGGGAAAACCCAAATAGAATCATTTGAAATTTTAAAATCAAAATTGATACAAGAACCTATTTTGGCCATATTTTCTCCGAAAAACGAGACTGTACTTCATTGCGATGCATCATCGATTGGTTTTGGAGCCATATTATTATAGCGACAACTATAGATGGAAAGTTTCATCCGATTAGTTTTTTTTTCAAAACGTACGACTCCGATAGAATCAAAGTATCATTCGTATGAGTTGGAGTGTCTTGCGATAATTTATGCTTTGAGAAGATTTAGAGTTTATTTACATGGCCGAGAGTTCAAGATTATTACCGATTGTAATGCGTTAACTTTAACACTCAATAAAAAAATAATAAATCCACGAATTGCGCGTTGGGCTTTAGAATTTCAGGATTACGATTATAAGTTAGAACATCGAAAAGGTCGCCGAATGCAACACGTTGATGCACTTAGTAGAGTAGATACTATTTTAATTATTGAAGAGAATCCATTCGAAAAAACGTTAGCTATATTGCAGAGTCAGGATTTGACATTGGAAAATTTAAGGTTAGATTTAGAGAAAGCTGAGAGTCCGCTGTTTGAAATGCGTGATGGATTAATTTACAAGAAAATTTCGAAACATAAAATTAGATTTTATGTTCCACAAATTATGGAATTACAAGTAATTAGGAATGCTCATGATTATTTAGGTCATTTAGGTGTAGATAAAACAATTGATGTTATCTCTAGAAATTACTGGTTCCCAAAGTTACGAGAAAAAGTTAGGGAATATATAAAAAATTGTTTAAAATGTATAAATTTTAATATACCAAGTGGAAAAATTGAAGGATACTTACATTCAATACCAAAAGGAAACAAACCTTTTGATAGTGTTCATGCTGATTTTTATGGTCCATTAGAACCGACTAAATTTAAGAGACAATATGTGTTAGCTATTATTGACGGCTTTACAAAATTCGTTCGTCTGTTTGCAACTAAATCCACCACTGTGAAAGAAACTATAATAGCATTCAAATCTTATTTTAAACAATTTAGCAGACCGAATCGAGTAATCACAGACCAAGGAAGTAATTTCACATCAAAAGATTTTAAAACTTTTTTACAAGAAAATTGTATACAACATGTGTTAGTCGCAACTGGTGCGCCAAGGGCTAATGGGCAAGTAGGGAGGATAAATAGGACAATGACCTCTATGTTGGCAAAATTGGTAGACAAGCAACGGAATTTATATTGGGATGATGTTTTAAGTGAGGTAGAATTTGTAATAAAAGTACGAAGATTTCTCCCAGTGTGTTACTATTTGGTGTTAACCAAAAAGGAGTTGTACAAGACAAGATTATTGAATACTTAACTCAGAATGTTGATTTGGATGATGACTATCATTCGTTGGAAGAAGTACGAGAAAAAGTTTCCGAAAATATTCAAAAGTCGCAAAAGTATAACGAAACTTAATTTAATAAGAAAAGGAAAGATCCAACTAAATACTCTGAAGGTGAGCTGGTAGTTATTAAGAATGTAGATACTACTCCGGGAATTAATAAGAAATTGATTCCGAAATATCGTGGACCGTATAGGATAGTTAAGGTACTGGAGCATGATCGATATATTTGGCGCGATTTAGACGGATTTCAGATATCTGGTAGACCCTTTGAAGGTGTCTTTGATGTTACCAGAATAAAACCATTCCTAAAGGTTTAATTGGTTTATTTTTATTATCTTAAATTAAATGTTTTGATTTGAATTGTTGTCGAAAAAAATAAAAAATATAATACTAATAAGTATAAAGATAGATTTAGAATATATTGTGATCGAGGACGATCTGATTGTCAGGTTGGATGAAACTGTAGGGATTTGAAAAATGTGTAACGTTTTATTTTAAACATATAGGGTTATCTTTGAATATAGGGTTTGAAATTGTTACATTGGGTTTGAATTACAAAAAATTGCATATAGGGTAAAATATTGTATTGCCCTGCAAGAATAGAAAAATGGAATTGAAGAATTGATCCTTGTCGGAACAAGTCGCGTTGTTAATTGAAATAAAATAAACTGTGAACTGGAATAGTTAAAATTGTGTTTTATTGCTTATTATAGTGCTATTGTATTGTTTATTGTGATATCTTTTGATAGATATATTGAGACTGTGGTAAAATAAAGAGGCCTACAATATTTAAATGGATTTGTATATGTGTAGTTTCTATCTCTCTGCTCATTTCACTAAATTTGACTTAAGTGGTAATGCCTTGTGACCAAAGACTGTGGTCGCAAATCGTAGCATGTTTATGTTCGGCATAAGTGAAAAATGTTAACTTTTTCTACCTATCTTGAAAAATTAATAAATTTGATTTAGGCTGGTTTGTAGTTAGATAAACACTTTGCTGCGATTATCAAATAGGTTTTTCCTTGACTGGCAGCCCAATCCTTCAAAAACCGCATAATTCTTCAATATGGTAGGATATATTTGATGTTTCGTTTCAGATATTCCAGGTGTGTGCTATACCGGAGAACCACACTTAAATTCCATTCCTCATTTTTATGGTGAATAGAGCGAAGAACATCTACCAAATTATCTAACTACGGATTCCTGTTAACTCCTAACACAATGAAAAAATAATCAGCTTGCTTTAGTAGTGGTTCTCAGAAGTTAGAACCTTTAACATATCCTAATCCTGTGGTAGTATATAGACCCTCGCAGACTCTGGTATGTTATAGGTTACCAGCTTAATAGCTGCCCCGCATTGTAACAATCTTTATAATGTCGGAAAATAATGATTCTGATTTTGTGTATGTAAATTATAAGAGAAATTCAGTACAGCTAACCCCGCTTTACACGTGACACACATTACACGGTTTCCCTATATGACAGTTATGCAAGTCCATAAATCCTCGGTCGTGAAAGTGACTCGTTTAAAACGATTTTAATTTTAACGTAAAATCCTCAATCAGTTAACGTTAACAAACATACTAACAAAATTTCGATGAATAACGGAGTTTTATGTAATACTGGGGGACTATTTGGGCAATTCGATTCGGAAGTGTTCGACTCTTCGAGGTGTAAGATTCGTATTTCATTTAAATAAGAAACGAACGAATCTAATTAAACTTAAAAAAGAATCCAATATTTCGAAGACTCGAATACGTTCGAATCGAATTCTCAAATAGCCCCCCGGTGTCTATTTTACGAATGTAATGTGTTGATGATAAAAAGTAAAAAAATTAATTTGAACGGACATCACCAATTCAACTACAACTAGTTTCATATTAAATTTATACAATCTGCAATTCTATTTTAGTTGGAATATAGAATTTAAACTAGTGGAATTTAATTTTAATTTATAAAAATTTAAATTGGCGATTTTTTTTATAATTGTGGCATAGAAGCTCGAAACAATGGATAAAAAAACTAGTTTAAGAGAGTGGCCAGAAAATGGTTGTTTAGCTCAATTTTTACCCGAAGTGAAGTGGTGCGAAACGAACATTAGATTCACCTTAAGCTTTCGCTAGCAAACCGCTAGTAGAAAGCTTTTTGTATTTGCTATAGTCGATCGGTAAGCAAACAATCGGATGTTATTCATGAGTAAAATATAACCACAAAATCGTAGTTGTGTGTGCATTATTGTCAAAATCATTTTTTTCGATAAAAATTACAAACGCCATTAGACTAAAATTATTATTTTTTAACAATGTAACTGCTTCTAACTGTTAATTTTGCATAATTTACGAATAGATAAATTAGCAAAAACAAAAGCAATTTTGGTTGTTCCTGTTGTAGAAAGCCGTGTTTTCCATGAGAACTGCACTAGAACTCGATAACTTTAAACTACTTTTATTCTTTGTAAACCGAGAAAAACTAAATTCATAAAGCGCGAATATGTAGTGTATTTGACATAAATACAGATTTTAAGTTTAAAAATTTCCCGCTTCAGTTTTTTTATCAATATTTTCTTATTTTTTGCTGACGTCATTACACGCAACTACACTCGATAAATTCATGAGTTTATCAAGTGTAACTAACAAATAAGCTATAATTGTAATTATTTATTGCTGTAACAACTTAAAATTTGTATTTATATTAAATGCACTACACATTCGCACTTTATGAATTTTGTTTTTTTTTCTGTTTACATAGAATAAAAGGAATTTAAAATTTATCGAGTTTTAGTGCAGTTCTCATGGAAAACACGACTGAAAGCAACTATTATCCACTTTTTCGTTCTTTCTAAAACCAACCATCTTGAGGCGAAACCGTTTGCTAATAATAAACAGCAGAGGTGGTAATTAATTAACTTACATTAGGAAAAACTTTATTTACTGTAAAGAGTGTGGATTCCGGCCCCATTCGTAAAATAAAGTCATGTTTTTGTAACACCTCCTCTTTATATTTTTATTTTAAATTAATTTTATTTATAAAACAATATTTTTCTACAATTTCTTTATAAATTATCCCAATTAAGATCTGATACATTGAAGTATTTCAGTTTACACCAATAATTAAATTTTGAAATTTCTGTTTCACTGGAAACATACAACAAATCATTAATTTTCTGCGACGAAATTTCCCGATTATACAGTTTATACGATGTAACGTGCTTTCATCAAATTCAAGCGCGGTCAAACGCTTCAAACTTTTAGCACCTTCGATGAATTTTACCAAACCATTCGCCGTTATTGAATTTTTAAAACTAATATCGAGATCTTCCAGTACCTACACTTTGTGATTTCAACGAGTTTAAAATGACATCATCCAATCCGATACCGAACAAATGCTTAAGTTTTGTAAATTTTGTGATTAATTCTCCTGGATTTTCGAACCAATAAGAAAGTGATTCTAATGAATCAGCGTCTACTAATTTTTCTAGTAAACACTTTGGCCAATCTGAATTAAAATGAGTCAAATTTTTCAATTCTGCAATTCGCAATATTGTTTGCTCTGAAATTATAGACGTATCGTACAGAAAATCTAACTCTTCTAGATAAATTAGCTTATCACAAATTAAATTCAAAATTCGATCATCTTTGTAAACACGGCGTAAATTTAATTTTTTCAATCCCATATTATTGTCGAAAATTTTTGAATATGTATCGTAATTAAGTGGTCTTTTGACTTCGAAACTTAAACTCTCCAAATTTCGTAATTTTAAAAATTCGGTTCTCTTAATTTTTTTGTTTGATGTGGTGAAATCTAACTTTTTTAAATGTTTCATCGATCCTAGAATTTCCAGTATATCGATTAAATCGCAATACAATTTAATTGATTGCAAATTTTGAAATGCTGGAGATTTGAACATTTCTCGTATTTTATCATCACTAAAATATTCGTCTAAACTAAACGAAAGTATTAATTCACTAAGGTTTGGACAATATTTTAAAACTGTATCTAGGTGGATTATTGACTCATATTGCAAGTCATCTGAATCATAGGCGCAAGAACTTAAATCGACTGATTTCACGTGGCCACCAATTTCTTGGAGCACCATTTCAGTAGTTTTACTTCCAAATTGTAACAATCCGGATCCGTCCAGACTAGCGAACCATGAATAAAATTTTTGTGCAATGCGATTTAGCCGAATACATGTGGTTCCAATTCGACATAAATTATCGAGCGTAAGATATGAAAATATTTCGTATAGGCAATCATCATTAAGATTTAATATGGAATGGTCATCGGAATTGAAAGGCGAGGAATCATCGAGCTTAATTTTTTTGTATCCACAAAACATTATATCCAGCCACACTAGGTATAAGAACATATTGAAATAATTGATTTAATTTAATAAAACGTTAATAAATTAATTTTGTACAGATGCACTCACCACTTGGAAACTATATTTTGTCACTGATAAGTATACTCTTTACTAATTTTCGATACAAACTGACAGCATACAGAAATCGTCGTAGTTTTATTTCACTTACTTAAAAAAAAACAACAACAACATCCTAGCTCTGTTATCTTTAGGGGATTTATTTTCATTTCTTGTTCATTCGTTTTGTTGCCACCGATTGTTAGTATATATTTGTTTAAAATCATGTCACCATGTAAATGAGTGATTGATGACTAATCAAAATAAGGGACAATTCTTTTTGGCATCGTAACAGATAAAAATAAGCTGAACAATGAACACTTATTTTGGTTTTGCTTTATAATACTCAAGATATACAGAAAATACAGGTATGTAGTATATTCCAGTGTCCCGAGACCCTTTATTATGCTTTATATTTTTTTTATGGTCCAAATATTTGAGAAATAATTCCTTCGAGTAAATAATGTGCGAGATAAATAGAAAAAAGGATAGACAAAATTATGAGTACATAACATAAAACAATTAAATTATTAAATGTTTTTGGTCATTTGAAAATATGTACGTACCAATTATTAAAATTTTTATTTTCTTACGTTATGTACTCAAATTTTTGCCATCTATTTTCGTTTGGCTTCAAATTATTGGTATCCACATACCTATTCAAATATTATGTCCATATTCAGCGTTAAATATAAATGTAAAAATATAGTAAATAAAAATTCATAAAAAACTTAATACGATAATATCATATTCAAACGAAGTCGAATTAGATTTGAAAATAAAAAATTGTTTTTTAGGTGTAAAATGTTTTTTAAAATTCGGTTATTAAACGCCCAGTTAATAGAAAATATAAATTTGAAAAAAGGAAATTAAATAAAACTATAAATTAAAATTAAATCTCTGGCTTATTTCATTTATTGTCTTATGGTTTTCGCTACAACTAATGCGGCTGGCTTGTTTAAGCCCGTACAATAACTTTTTAAGGTGACAAACTTTTTTACCATATTGAAAACATTCTGGCTGCACCATATAAATGGTTTCTTCAAGTTCTGATTGGAGAAATGCTGTGACTGCATCCATTTGGTGAATCTCTAAATCATATTTTGCTGCCATTGCTAATAAAAACCGAATCGAGCTGTATCTCACAACTGGAGAGTACGTTTCTGTGAAGTCTATGCCCGGTTTCTGCGCACATCCTCTGATCACTAGTCTCGCTTTATATTTTATAATTCTTCCGGCAGCATCGCGTTTCGTTTTAAATACCCATTTATTACTGATGGGTTTTCTATTAACAGGCAGATCAACCAACTCCCAAGTATTGTTTTTCATTAGAGATTGATATTCGGATTCCATGGCTTGCTTCCACAAATCCGAATGTATACTTTGTAATGCTTCATTTACTGATGATGGATCTTCATACAAACTGTCCGCCTCGAAATTAGTGTGGTACACAAAATTAGGTATTTTTGTAGTTTTCAAATTTCGTGTTGAGGTTCTCCTTGGTTGTTCAGCTATTGGAATACTTATTGGTGGTTGATAGTCATCGTCTGAGTTTGTATTAAAGAATGATTCTACATCCGTACAGTACGAATCGTTAACATTTCCATCTGTACTAACTGACATTTGTTGTTGAATCTCTTCCTGCGGAACCATTTCCTGAATCTGAACAGTGTCATCATTTGTTATCTCATGTGGGTGAGTATCTGTATTCGTTAAGCTTTCTTTCTCATCTATTTCTAGAGACATATCAAACAAGTTAACAATATTTTCATTTAAAAATTCCTCATTGAGAAACTGATGTTCCATAAAAACCACATCACGTCTGATTAATACAGTTTCTTGTTCTATATGGAACACTCTATATGCCTTAGATTCTTCACTGTATCCCATAAAAATACACTTTTCTGATTTCTGATCCAGCTTGCCTCTTTTTTGTTTCGGAATGTGCGCAAAACAAATACAGCCAAACACACGCAAATGTTTTAATTGTGGTTTTATTCCAAACCAAACCTCTTCTGGTGTTACTGAATCCTGCATTCGGTTTGGCGTACGATTTACCAAATATGCTGCTGTGTTTGCAGCTTCTGCCTAGAATTTTTTCGGAAGATTGGCCTCAATAAGCATACACCTGACTTTTTCGATGAGAGTTCTATTCATCCGTTCACACTTTCCATTCTGCTCAGGCGTGTAAGGTGTCGTTTTCTGATGTTTGATGCCGGATTTTCGAAGAAAATCATCCATCTCAATATTGCAGAATTCTGTTCCGTTATCAGTGCGTAATATTTTTATTCTCTTGTTCGTTTGGTTTTCAACCAAATTCTTAAATTCCACAAAACTGTTAAACACTTGAGATTTAAACTACAAAAAATATACGAAAAGTTTTCGTGAAAAATCATCCACAAGAACGAAAATGTATTTCGCACCGCCAAGCGAATCTTCTCCTATGAGACCGCATAGATCTGCATGCACCAGCTCTAATAGTTCATCCGCTCGCTTTCCACTATCTGGAAAGGGTAATCGAGTTTGCTTACCCCTGCACGTTTCACATTTTTCGTTGTCATTTGTTTTCATAAGATTTATTTTCAAATGATTCTGTAATTTTTTCATATAGCCATCACTCATGTGACCCAAACGTCTGTGCCACAGCTTTATATCCTCTCGCAGATAATATGACGTATGGATGTTTGAACTTTCCATGTCTAATTTGTAAATCCCATTTTTTAAACTAGCTGTCGCCAACAACTCTTCATTAGTATCATAAACTCGACATCCACTCTGATCAAAAACAACACGCTTGCCATTTTTCACCATTTGACTTATTGACAACAAATTTGCTGACAAATCCGGAATGTGCAAAACGTTTGATATGTTGACTTTTGACCTTCGTTATTAACACTTAAAGACAACTTGCAATCACCGAGGCCTGTCGCATAAATCTTTTGATTATTGGCTGTTATTACCTCTGCATTTGACGCACTATGATTGACATTAGTCATTAACTGATCATTGTGCGTCATATGTGCCGATGCTCCTGAATCGATGTACCAACTCTGATCATTCAATTTATCAGTCGCGGCGAATATACTTAACAACGACTTTTCACTTTTTGGTTTAATTTGTTGTTGTCGTTTATTTGGTTTTCTACAATTACTAGCGTAATGACCCAATTCATTACAATTGTAGCAACGCGTAGGCTTTTTGTAATGCGTTTTATTGTTTGAAAAAAACGCGGTATTTTCTTTTTTATTCACTTTCACTTCTTGAAGTAATTTTGTTTTGATAAAATCTCCTGTTACAGTAGCCCCCGAATTATCTATTGCCATTATCATCGGCTTGTATAAATCAGGTAATCCAGCCAAAAGAAATGTGCCGATCCATTCTTCACTTACTGCAAACTCAATATCATTTAACATCTGTGCAGTTGACATGATGATAGTGACGTACTCCTCCAATGATTTACAATCAACCATTTTTGTCATGATCATTTTTCGCATTAGACCAACTTTTCTTGATAATCCTTTATCTGTGAATGCTTTTTTTAATTGCTCCCAAACTTCTTTTGAGGTATTGGCTGAACGAATATGAACATAGTTCTGTTGACTGACCATCATTATTATTTTGGTTCTAGCCTTTGTGTCTCTAGCTGCTTTTATAATTTCATCTTCTGTGGCATCTTTTCCTTGTACACATGACCATAAATCTTCATGTTGAAGGTATGCCTTCATTGCAAAACTCCAATTATTGTAGTTTTCTCGGCCATTCAGCTTCTCGATGAATGGTATCATTGACATCGCCATGATGGATGATAATTGCTTTTTTATTTAGAAATTACTCACTTATTTTTATTTCGATAATTCTGGGCCCATAACATGATGGACAGAGATTTCTGGCGTATCGTAAATAAAAAAACAACTTGTTCTTGCTGTAACTAAAGCGGAAGAGAGATTGACATTTATTTACAGACTGAAGATAGCAACAATATAAATACATGATTACATGATATAACAATACAGTGTTACCAACATTTAAAGTACAATATTTACTTTTCATCATGTCCAAAAAACCAATCGTGTAGACAGAAAAAAAATAACAAATACATATGAAGGTTATATTGGCCCAACATTGGTATCCATTCGCTCAATAGGCGGTTTTTATAAAAAGATCAAAGGAAGCTACCAACGTTGGAGTGTATATTGGTACTTCGTATACACGATTGGTAAATATCAATATACAGGGTGTCCGGGTTTGGGATGCTGATCCGTAATGGGGTGATTCCTTGGTTCATTCTGAGAAACAAATCGTATGTGGAGGGGGATCCATTTTTGATATCCTTTGAGATACAGGGTGTTTAAAAAATTTGGTTCAGAAAAAAAGTACACCCAAATATTAAACTGTAACTTCCAAAATATTTATCGGAGAGCAACCAACTTAGTCTTATTTGGTTGGTAATCGTATAGGCTATTATTAAGTTTAAGTGGTTATCTTGTATCTGCATCCGTTTGAGAGCTATGGTGATTTAAAGTAAAAAAAAATATTTGTTTTTTATAAAATCGAGTTTTTCTCAAAAAGAACCGTTATAATTTTTTCTTTTGTTTATTTAATTTTAATTTGTCATGATTTCCTCTACAATCCCCCAATACATTACTTGTACCCACGTGCCATAGTTTTCTTCGTATTCCGTTTATTCTCAATCTAATTAAGAGATGTTATAGTGTTAATATTTTACCAATTTTATTTTGATCTGTAAAACAGTAGGCGATGATTATCAACTCATTTGTTTAAATGTTGAAAAAACAAAAACTAAATATTTTCAGATTCAGTCATTAGTTTCGAGATATTATCTAGTGTGGAATCAGTGTTGTGAATCAAAATTTTAATTAATTTAATAAAATTAATATTATAATGGCACAGTTCTCAGGTGAGGAGTACATTGATATCCATTTTGTTTACGGATTTTGCGATGGTAATGCAGCACGAGCTCGCAATGAATATCAACTCAGATTTCCAACACGTCGCATTCCTGACGCAAGAGTATTTATAAATATTCATAGGAGACTGCCAAATATCGTAACAAGATCGAATACCCGGGCGGAGCCCCATTCAGTCTCACCAAACCATTTGGATGTCGATGAAGGTATAATCCGTAATGTAACAGCAAATCCTTCTATTAGCATAAGGAGCTCGCTTTACAATTAAACGTCTCTCGCTATCGAATTCATCAAGTATTGCACAAGGAGAATCTTCATCAACTATTACCGATAGACCGCACTACAAGATTGGAGTTTTGTAATTTGTTGATGGAAAGGAATTTGGACAATGCAAGTTTTGTGAAACGTATCCTATGGACGGATGAATCTCAATTCACAAGAGATAGCATAACAAACTTTCACAATCTACACACGTGGGCTGCTGAAAATCCTCATTCGAAAAAACAAATATCATTTCAGCACCGATTCCGTGTAAACGTATGGGCTGGTGTAATTGGCGATAAACTAATTGAATCATTCATATTACCACCTAGATTAAATGGTTAACGTTATTTACAATTTTTACAAAACGATTTGCCACTCCTTTTTGATGATGTTCCCATTTTAAGTAGATTCTCGCATACATACCAACATGATGGTGCACCTTGTCACTACCATAATAATGTTAGGAATTTTTTTAACGAAAATTATCCAAATAATTGTATTGGAAGAAATGGTCCAATTTATTGGCCTGCAAGATCCCCCGATCTTACGGTATTGGATTTTTATGTATGGGGAAGGATAAAGGCGCTTGTATACTCCAAAGAAATTGAAACAAAAGAAGAACTTATACAACGAATACACACTGCAGCACAACAGATAAGAGAAGAATTACCAAGAATTGAAATAACCAAAGGCATACTTAAACGAATATTAGCATGTATTCAATCACAAGGAGGACATTATGAGCACCTTTTATAACTCCTCGACCCAAATTTTGTATTGAGGGATTGTAGAGGAGATCATGACAAATTAAAATTAAATAAACAAAAGAAAAAATTATAACGGTTTTTTTTTGAGAAAAACTCGATTTTATAATAAACAAATATTTTTTTTTTACTTTAAATCACCATAGCTCTCAAACGGATGCAGATACAAGATAACCGCTTAAACCTTAATAATAGCCTATACGATTACCAACCAAATAAGACTAAGTTGGTTGCTCTCCGATAAATATTTTGGAAGTTACAGTTTAATATTTGGGTGTACTTTTTTTCTGAACCAAATTTTTTAAACACCCTGTATCTCAAAGGATATCAAAAATGGATCCCCCCTCCACATACGATTTGTTTCTCAGAATGAACCAAGGAATCACCCCATTACGGATCAGCATCCCAAACCCGGACACCCTGTATACGTGATAAACCACCAACATTTGTCCAACATTTTACAACTCACATTGGGCCAATGTTGGTCGACATTTTCCATTCGTGTAGCCGCGGAATCAAAAGAAATTTAACATTATGCGCAGTTTCTCAATAAATTTTTTTTTTTTTTTTTACATAGAAATATTTCAAAAACCGACATAACATTTGCTGTGTTTATACCAGACCTAAATTAGCAATGCTAAACCAAAATAACAACTGCTGCAACGGTATAAACACGACATTTCCAAAATAACAACTGGGAAGAGAAACAGAAAAAGTAAAACTAAACAATAAACTAAATTTACACGAAGTTGACGCTATGCCTCAGTTAAAATGTGGTACAATTTAGAAATAAATTCTTCAGATAAGGCAATGGGCAATTCAATTTCCAGCTTCCTTATTAGGCTCTAATGAGTTTCTTCGAGAAAGATTTAATCGTTCGATTATCATTTTCACGAATCTGGTACGTGTATGTGATGCATGACGTCTTTGCGGTTATAAATCGGAGAAAAACAACCGAAACTTTGGCGATTTTAAATTCAGCTCATCAATCCGTACAGTTGATCGTCGATTAACACAAATTGGAAGTAAAATCGAATTTCTTTAGATAACGACCAAAAGAGTGCCAGTGACAATGCTCGTGAAAGAGAAGTACTAAAAATTTATCACATAGCAGCCATCAACGAATTTAGTAAAATATGGGTTAATGACGGTTATTCGAAAGTTTCAAAAGAAGCAAAGAAAGCGCAAACTTATAATTCATCCATCTGAAAGTGATAACAAACCAATTAAACGAAAAATCGCTTAACCTCATTGTCCTTCAATTAATATCTAAAAGCGGTAATAAAATAAAAAATAACCATCACAACTACAAAAGATGAAATCAATAACCAGCCCAAATCGGAGGAATATGCGATCAATTGTGATGACATTGGTTAAACAAGGAGAAAATTGAGATTTATAGAACACGAAGCCGCTACTCGAAATCGAAATAACGACTACGAGGCCAGCTGTTACATATACTACCTTGATCAACAAGTTCTCGGAATAACCACCGTGTGGCGCTCCCATCGTTCCGATTTGAGTTCTGTTTTTTGTTAAGTTGGTACATCTGTTGTTGATATTCCCTCTAAATCTTAGCGTCATAGCTTGACATTTGCAAAAGTTACGTAGTCAAGAGTACATCTATCTCTGTGTGTGTTGGCGATTATTTACAATTTTAGACATGATTTGCGAGGCTGAATCTGATACTGATCCAACATTCATCAAAAGGATCATTACTGGAGACGAGACTTGGTTTTATGAGTACGACACGCAATCCAGACATCAGGCAAGTGAATGGCGTTCACCAAAAAAAAAAAACCACGTCGTTTTCAGTCAAAAAAGAAGGCAATGCTCACGGTTTTCATGGATTACAACGGTGTAGTGCATCATGAATTTTTGCCAGAAGGCCAGACCGTAAACAAAGAGTATTATTTGGGCGTTATGAGACGTTTGCGTGAAGCAATTCGCCGAAAGAGACCAGAATTGTGGGCAGAAAACTCGTGGATTTTGCACCATGATAACGCACCGTCGCACAGTGCCATCATTATTCGTAATTTTTTGACGAAAAATGCAACAAATACCATCCAACAGCCACCGAATTCACCTGATTTGGCTCACTGTGACTTCTTTCTGTTCAATCGAGTTAAAAAACCATTACGGGGAAAGCGTTTCAGCAGCCGAGAGGAAATATTGGAAAAATCGCCAACACACATAGAGTAGATGTACTCTTGACTGCGTAACTTTTGCAAATGTCAAGCTATGACGCTAAGATTTAGAGGGAATATCAACAACAGATGTCCCAACTTAACAAAATAAACAGAACTCAAATCGGAACGATGGGAGCGCCACACGGTGGTTATTCCGAGAACTTGTTGATCAAGGTAGTATATTGCAGAAAAATCATAAATTTTCTGTTTACAATATTCGCCTAATTTGAAAAGTACAAAGCTTGGTGAAAATTGGACGCATCTGAAAGCTTAATAAATCTCATGATAAAGGCAATTATCATTGTACGAGGGCGAATCAAAATGTCTTGCAATTGAGAACTGTATGTAGATCTGGTGGTAGGAAATTAAAGGTTGATGGAGGCAAACGGACAAAAATAATTTTTTTGTTTATTTATTAAAAACTGCAATTTATATATAAAGTTTAGTTCTGTTCAATTAATAATTATTTAGCAGTATTATTTGGGGAATTTGCAGTAGGTTCTCCACGCAAATCGCGAATACATATCTCAAAATTGCCAATCACTTTATTATTTTCAATTCTAGATGTCACTTACACGTACTTTACCAGTTCTCAATATCATATGAAAAAAAAGAGTGAGTGAGACGGCAATATTTTTATTTTTCGACGTAATCTCCTTTAAGGTTTATACATTTGTTATATCGATCAATTAACTTGTCTAAGCCCTCTAAAAAAAAAGTTTTCTTTTGCTTCATAAAATATTCATTTACAACAGACTGTACTTCAGAATCACTGGAAAATTTCCGGCCCCTTAATTTTTTTTTCAAATTGGGAAACAGAAAGTAGTCACTGGGTGCCAAGTCTGGACTGTATGGTGGATGCGGAATTTCCACGAAGCCGCAGTCCTTTAATGCAGCTTGAGCAACTTTAGCCTTGTGCACTGGTGAATTGTCGTGAAGAAGTAAGGTTTTTTTTCTAACTTTCTTTGGCCGTTTTTCCCGGATCGCTTTTTTCAATTTTCGCAAAACTCTGCGTAATAGATGCCTGTGATTGTGGTTTTCGGTGGCATATAATCAATCATCAATATTCCTTCAGCATCCCAAAAAATTGTTGCCAAAACCTTACCAGCAGACGGTTGAGTTTTGAATTTCTTTGGTGGTGGTTCACTACGTTTAATCCATTGCATCGATTCTTGTTTGGATTCTGGATCCCAATGATGAATCCATGTTTCATCGCCTGTTATTATGTTATCCAAGAAGTTTTCTGGATCTTCTTCATACATTTCTAAAATCGCCTTTGAAGTTTGAACACGAATTTTCTTTTGTTGTGCAGTCAACAAACGGGGAACCCATCGCGCACTTACTTTTGCCATGTGAAGGTGGTCGTGTAATATGGTATAAGTGGTACCATATGAAAGGGAAAGTCTCCACGCTAACCGCGAAACAGAAATACGGCGGTCCTCTAATATAATTATTCTGCCAAAAGTATGTTTTAATGGCTAATAGCATCTGCGGGACGACCCGGGCGGTTGTCGTCTTCTAATGACTCCCGACCACTTTTGAACAATTTTACCCACCTTGTTACTGTGGAATATGATGGTGCAAATTCGCCGTAAACTTTTGATTGTAATTGAATAAATAAATTGCATTGCGTCCATCTTTACAGAAAAATTTAATAACGGCACGATATTCAATTTCATTCATTTTAGAATTTTTTCAAAACACGGGCTACTAAATTGAAGAAAACAAACGAACTGTAAAATTTACATCGAATTTTGTTTCTATAAGTTTCACCGCGACAAAAAATTTTTTAAAAAAATATATAGTTGTCTCACTCACTCTTTTTTTTCATATGATATTACAAGACATTTAGATTCACCCTCGTACATAATCGAAACTTGTTTGCTAATGCGTGATTTACACGTTCCAACAATGTTTTCCAACTTTTTTTTTGTTGAGACTTAGAGCTACACGCAATAGGAAATATTTACATGCGATGAAAAGAGAAAAGTATAAAACGAAAATGTCGGTCATGCTATAACTTTTTGGCGGTATAAAATCTATGATGTCGAATAGGGCGATAATACAACTTTATGTTTCAAAATTACAACTTTTCTGGCTAAAATAAAGCTTTTCGAAAGTAAACTTCCATTTTTAAACAAAAATTTATAAAAAAATAAAACAAAAATGTCGGGAATGCTATAATTTTTTGGCGGTATAAAAACGACAATGTAATTTTTGACGAATGCCGCTGCGATACCACTTTATTTATCAAAATTACGACTTTTCTTGGCTAAAATGAAAACTGTTCGAACGTAAATTTTAATTTTTAAATAAAAATTTAAAAAAATAAAAATAAAGCGCTATAAAAATTTTAAAAAATCGCCATTTTTTATGTGTTTGTTGTTGTTTGTTTCCATAAAATATACTCGGGTCGAGTATATTTTATAGTCAAAAAAAAATTTTATGGAAACAAAGTTAAAAAAAAAAAAGAAAAAAGTCCAACAAAATTTTGTTTGTTTATATATTTGTTCTTGTCTTTCAAATGAAATTCGCGATATACTAATCTCTTCATTTTTTGTTGGGAAACATTGTTGGAACGTGTAAATCACGCTTAACAAACAAAATAAAAGTAGAAAGTAAAATGTTATTTTATTAAATTTTCAAACATCAATTAATATTCTTTTTAGTTTAATCAAAATCAAATACATTATCAAAAATCCGAGTCAGAATCCGAGTAAGAGAAACCCGACAATGCATCAGGATCATAAGTTGATTCAACAATCAAATTTCGATATTTCTGATAGTTATTCACCTCAAAATCACAATCAATCGCTAATTTTCCATGATGAAATTTCACGAATTGGTCATTTATACGATGTAGTAAGCTTTCATCAAACGCTTCATCACAGTGATGCATGGTCAAACGCTTCAAATTTTTAGCACCTTCGATGAATTTTACCAAACCATTTGCGGTTATCGATTTATTTCGACGGATATCGAGATATTCCAATGTACTTTGCGATTTCAACGAGTTTAAAATGATATCATCGCCAAAGCTCATGGCCAAATGCTTAAGTTTTGTAAATTTTGTGACTGATTCTCCGAGATTTTTGTTATAACAAAGTGATTCTAGCATATCGGTATCTGCCAATTTTTCTAGTAAACACTGTGGCCAATCTGGTTTAAAATGAGTTAGGTTTTTCAGCTCGGCAATTCGCATTAATGTTCGGTCTGAAATTATAGACGAATCATACCAGAAATCTAAATCTTCTAGGTAAATTAGCTTATCACAAATCAAATTCAAAAATCGATCATGCACCTTTTTCAAATATAATTTTTTCAATTGCAAATTATTGTCGAAAATTGCTGAACATATATTGTAACCAAGCGGTTCTGGTAAATATAAACGGAGACTTTCCAAATTTCGTATTTTTAAAAATTCTGAACTCTCAATGTTATTGTGTGTGGAAATATTCAACTTTTTTAAATTTTTCATCGATGCTAGAATTTCCACCGGTATATCGATTAAATAGCCCTCAAGTTTAACAGATTGCAAATTTTGAAATATTGGAGATTTGAACATTTTTTGTATTTCATCATCACTGAAACAATGAACTGAACTAAAAAAAAAATTTAATTCACTTAGATTTATACAATATTTTAAAACTAATTGTATTGCTTTTAACAGCTGGCCTTTGGGAACACAATCTGAATCCATGTGACATGTCGGACAATAGGCTATCTTTACGTGGCTACCAATTTCTTGGATCATGGCTTCAGCAGCTTTGGGATGGTAATTTAAATCTTGAGATACGTCTAGGTTGGCGTAATAACCTGAATATAGTTGTTGTGCAACGTGATGTAACCG
This sequence comes from Tipula vernalis, assembly GCA_958295665.1. Lineage (NCBI taxonomy): Eukaryota > Metazoa > Arthropoda > Insecta > Diptera > Tipulidae > Tipula > Tipula vernalis. Next base: position 19,368,582 of record OY282560.1, read on the forward strand.
AACACATGTTGCTCCAACGCGCCACAAACTGCGGAACGTAAGATACGAAAATATTTCGTACAGGCAATCATCGTTAAGGTTTAATATGGTGTATTCGGTGTAATTGAAAGAAGGTGAATCATCGAGCTTCCTCTTTTTGTATCCACAAAACATTATCCACAGCCCTAATATAAGAAAATATTCAAATATGTAATACAATTTATTATAACGTTAAGTTCGGTATGCTGCTCGAGCGAACCAAATTTTTAAATCGGCCTCCGCACAACTCTTCACGAAATCACAGATATTTTATGATGTTTATAGTTTTCAATTTTTTCGCTTAGAATAATTTATTGGTCAGCGAAATTGTAAAGGCCGATTCACTTGGAGAATGAGCAACGAGAACGAATTTTTCTTTTTCATTAATCTATGTAAGAAAATAGTTAAAATAGTGAAAATATTACAATTGAGGGAAATTAAAATATCGTGCCTTTACAAATTAAAAAGTAAAATTTTTACAGACGGATTCCACTATTTTGACAATTTTCTTACATAAATTGGTGAAATAGGAAGGTTTGTTCTCGTCACTCGTTCACAATGTGTACCGGCCATAAGCGAAATTTAGCTTATAGGTAGCTAAATTTGATAGTTTAGTCAAATTTATTTTAGCTCGAGCAGCATAGCTTTAATAAAAAAATCTTGTAATCAATATTCTTACCACTTTTAAACTATATTTATCACTCTCACTACTTTTACCATAAACTATTTTTGTCACTGATAAATGTGCTCTTTTCGATTTCTCGACATAAAAAACTGACAGCAACACAGCGTCCTTTCTCCTTTGTTTCATTTTTCATGCTTCATTTACATGAATGTTTTTTTTTCTGTTGTTTTTTAGTAGCTGTATTTTGTTGAGAAAAAATTAATTCGAATTATTTTGGAGTTATTTTTTTTTTAACAGAATAATAGCCGATTTAGCCGTGAAATATTTTTTCGATTTAATTTTTATACTCTATGTTGGTATTTTTTCTGTTTGTCATTCAAGCAGTTACGTATTTTATTTGTTGGAGCTCGAATTAAATAACTCAAATTTTTTGTTAGAATTATTTAATTCCTGTCACGTGCAATTGTTGTTGTAAATTTCTCAACAAAATACAGCTAATATCGTGAAACCAGCAAAAAAACTAAATTTCTGATTTAATTTTTGCAAACTGAACGTTTTGTATTTCATCGTTTTTTTAAATTTATGATTTGATAAATATTTTACGTATAAATATCTCAAATAAATTTAATTAAATCATAATACCTAAATCATATGAGTTAAACAAAGTTATTTGCGTGCATAATTCAAAAATACGTTAAATCGGTTCTAATGTCAAAATAAATTTCGATGTCGATATAAATCGATATTTTTTTGAATTCACAATAGTGGCTTTCCAATCGACTACCGCATGTACATATAAGTGCGAAAAATATGTCTCGGCTAAATGTTCGATTGGAACAAACAAAAAATTATGACATGAGCAAAATATAACCTCTAAATTTTTAATTCAAATATGTAATACCAAAAAATAATGCAATCCTGGTTTAATTTTTCAAACGTATGGTAATAAAATATAAAAATAAATATTTAAAATATAAATTATGTATAGCTTTATTATTGTAAATTATTATCAAATATGCATCACCTAGCGGAGAATATAGACGTAGTAACTGCTTGTAGCTGCTCATGCAAAAATAGGTAGAACAATTGCGAGAAGATGATTTAGCAAAGACTTAAACCATAAGTGCTTATAAGTACTTGCGGTGGTCATAAAATAATAACTTTTGTGTTTTGTGCGGTGGTTGATTGGAAAACCACTAAAACCAACCAAAAATACTACCGCAGACATATTTTGGTTTTTTTTGTACTACAGTGGCTTTACAAATTTACGAAATATACTTTGCATGAATTGGTAGAAAACTTGACTAATGTCGATGATAATTTTGTATGGAGTTGGTGTGTTTCCGTGGTCAAAAAACAATAACTGCTGCGTTCCATTTGACGTGGCAAAGTACAAATAAATACTTGGGGTAGATGATAAATGGAACGCAGAAAAATACTTGCGAAAATAAAATTTAATTAAAAATAATTTACGTACAATATGGAAAGTTGGAAAATTAATTATTAATTTGAAAACTATTCAGCCATTTCTTACCGATTAGTTGTACTAAATATTCTGGTAATGAAGTCGCCATAAATTCAAAAAGTTTACTTCTCATAAAATTTAGCAAGAGTAGCTGCGTGAAGTCAGAAGTACTTGTGCGTACTTTGCCACGTTAAATGGAACGCAGCAAATAACTACTGAAAACAACAGAATTCACAACGAAAATCCTGGGTTAAAATAAAAAAAGAGGTTGTTATCCCAAATAAAAAAAATCCCAAAACAAATTGTTTTGAAATTTTATTTTAATTTGTTTTGTACTTTAGAGTTTAGAGGATCCGAGGATCGCCGCCTCTAAACTGATTTAATTTATAGAAACCCCAAAATACATATAAATATGTGCAATTTTCATTTTTTTTACATTTTAAACATAATTATTCGCATTCTAATGCTGAGTTCTACGGGATGTTTGGAACGTACCAGCATATATTATAGAGTTATAATACTCTATAATATATGCCAATACTTAATACTCTATAATATATGCCAATACGATGACCATAAACTTGTGACTTAACATATCCCCAAAGAAAGAAATCACAAGGTGTTAAATCACACGACCTGGGAGGATAATTAACTGAACCAAATCTTGAGACAATTTCTTTACCAAATTTTGTTTTCAATAAATCGATTGTTAAGTTGACTGGGTGGCAGGTGGCACCATCTTGTTGAAACCACATATCTTTCAGATTATTCTCAACAACAGCAAGAAAAATAAAATCATTTAACATAGTTCTGTATCATTCTCCATTGACTGTTACTCTTCGACCATTTTCATCAAAGAAATAAAGCACTGATTTTGATAAAACAATTTAACAATTTCTAAACGTTGTTGAAGCGTGTATCTTTCCATGATTAAATGACATAACCTACTGGGAAAACCCTTTAGTTTCTAGTTACAGTATAAGACATGATTCAAAGAAAATTCAAGTACATAGTACTAAATTATCCGATGCTAGTGATTTGGCTTTGGAGGCCTTTTTGTCACAAGTTAAAAATGATATGGGTCTCCCTATCACCCATACGCGAACCCAACACTTAATTCAGCAGAAAAGAACTATGCAACAGTTAAAAAAGAACTTTTTGACTATCGTTTGGGGAATAGAACAATTTCGACTGTATGTTTTTGGAAAACATTTTATTGTGTGGACAAACTATACACCACTAAGTTAGCTATGGAATATTAACGATTTGTAGTTTCGCGAGCGTTATCAATGTTATCAACGTATACTAACAAAATGATTTCGTATATGACGGTTCAAAATATCAGAAAAATAAAATATCTCTTAACTTTTATTTTTAAAATGGCTACACAAATTTATATATTTTTATTTTTTTCAACGTTATAATTATGTGGATGAAAACCCACCACCACGTACCTTAATTTACTATTAATATTGAAAGTATTAATTTGCTTAACGTAATTAACTACTTGCTTTTAATTATCACCAAAAAAATTTATTAAGATTTTATTTATTTGTTAAAGAAAATTTTTAATGTCACAAATGGATGTTGCTATGGCGCTATACTGTGTCTGTGGTTGAAACAGCAAGAAAAACGAAAATGGTACAATCCAAGCAAAAATTGCTGATTGATTGTGAATGACGACAATAGTCTGAAACTGTTTTGGTGTTGTACTAAGGTGTCCAAGATATTATTTACTACAAAGTAGTGAATACACAATCAAAATCCACAGAATATTATTAATGCGTCAATATACTCTGTAGTTGTCACTACTATGCTGAAAAGAGCTGTTCAAATACAATTATATTTAATAGTCGAAATGAGTTGCATTTCGAATAATTGTAGAGATAAACGAATGGAATAAATTGATTGCATGAGTGAATCACTACAGATTCTTCGTCACGATTGTGAAGCTGGGCTTAGTCGCAATTAATTTTGATAAATGTGTAAATATCATTACTTACACGTCTCCAATCAAACCTTCAATCTAAAAATAGTGATGATTACCGAGAAATCGAAGGTGAAGCAAATGAAGATTTGCTTAATAGTGCAGATATCATAGAACTTACAAGCGAATCAGAAATTAACTCAGCTATTTCTCAGCTCCATGATGAACCATTTGACGGACATCAAGGAATTAATCGTACTTACAATCGAATGAAGACTATTTTCATTTTTCAAATAATGTTCGCTCGAATTAAGGATTATATTGAATCTTGTAAAAGTTGTCAGATAAATAAAACTTGTAGACCGACAAAAACACCAATGGTCATTAACAATATTTCTTCAAAACTATTTGAACGAGTTGCTCTAGATATTAGACATTCTACTCTTTACTTCAGATAGTTGAATTAATTGCCTAATTGGGCTACTAAAATGGAACGCGTGATCGGACTTATGTATTTCACTTTGCTTAAATATCAAGAATAAAACCAAAATATTTAATTTTGATCTGGATTATGTTTAAATTAAGCATTTAACTCGATGCCGCTGGTATTTTTATGTTACCCCTTGCCGCTAAAAAATGTTTTCCCGAGATAAATGGCTTTCTTTAAACAATTTGCTCCCATTTACAAAGAAGTACGACCTCGCATAAATTACAGACTTGAATTTTGAACGAGATACCACCGTAATTTCATTATAATTTGTCCCCGAAAACGGGAACGGTTAAAACAAAACAAAAAAAATTTGAGGTTTCAAAAAAAATAAAAATTAAAATAAAATTTATTCCAAAGCAAAATGGAAGTCAACAAGTAAAATAATTTTTTTCCCTCCCTTTTTTAAAAACGGAAGCATGAAGGAAAATATTCGCAATTTTATTTAAAACGAAAAAAAAAAAAAAAAAAATTAGAACGAAATTAAATAATAATTACAACGATGAGCAACCTACCGTGATCAAATGAATTTTTATTCGCATGTAACGAAATCGAAACGCAAGGAGGGGCGTACAAAAATCAAGAAGACGTAGTTTTTTTCGCGCAGATGTGATTGCGAGATAATCAAATTAGAGTTTTTTTTGTTGATATTCGGGAAGAAAATGTCAAATTTAAATTTAATTGGGGATATCATATACAATAGGTCTAGATGGAATGAATTTTGAATTGTTTAACCTTACAATAACAATAATACAAAAACGGCATAAATAATCACGGTTTTATAATATACTGCAATAACTAGTAAAATTTGAAATTAATTATGGTCGGATACGGATACTCCAACACCATTTAAATGTATAGAAGTTCAAAAATATTGTACATAAAATGTAAACGAATCGTAAATAGATATTTCAACACAATGAACAGTTTATTCAACTTTTTGTTGAAATTTATCAAATGAATTGGAAATCGATTGGCATCGAGCGCGTCAAAACATAATAGAAGTGCATTTGTAATTTTTATATTTTCCCTCCCTTCCCCCGCCCCCACCCAATTTTAGATGTCTTTTTCTATTCTGTATGTACAGCATTCAATTGTTTCTATAAATATTGTTTTGTTGAATGTGTCTAACATTCAATGCAGCAGGGAAAACAAATGCATTTCCATTACCAATTGCATGAATAATAAAAGTACCTTTTGTGTGCTAAATATGCTAAGATCGTCAAATATTCATTAGATTTTTAAAAGTTTTAGAAATTTGTACTTTCGGATCATTCCTTACGTGTGCACGAATATATTTAAAATATTCTTTAACCCTGAATTCCATTGCGAATAAAAGTTTGTCAGTCAAAATAAAGGGAGATAAAAATATAAAATCGGTGGTTGTGTGAAAGAAACACAAAACGAAGTCAGTCAAGATTTTACTTACATCAAATGTGTGTTTGTATTAGTGGATCGCCATAATTATGGTCAAAAATTATCAAAATCGAAGTCATTTTATGGTTATCCAACTAATATATGCACACAAATTTTGTGTACGAACGTAAATTTTTTTCCGCACACTGAGTTAATTAAAAGTTTGTTATTTTTACGGTAATTGTCATAATTTTTTTTGGTGGTTGCTTCTAAAATAGCTGTGATAATACAAAAATATAAAGTTTGTATACAGTTAAATTGTGATAAATTGGGATCAATTGTGATAATATCGCTAAATACTATTATTGGCAATTTAGTAAAGTAATCGTTTTTTTTAAAATAAATTATTGGTGGTGAAAAAGCCAAATTAAAACTCCAAGTGATAACCAAAAATTTATTTTTTTTATTTTTTATTTTTTTGCTGTCGCTGTCAAAATTTATCAAGATATTTGTGCTATAAAAAAAATAACAAAAACATGCTTTTTCTTTGTTACTCCAATGCATTTCTATTTTTTTTGTCTTCTTTCGACTTGAAGTCAGTTCAGTCAATTATTCACAGTGGAATTCAAGCTTTATGCTGTTTATTTAAAATCGCATCATTCATCAACATCGCCATCTACGATCAATAATCCGAAAGCATATGAAATTCGGTGGAACCGGGCTTATAGTATTGTTAAAAATTAATTTTTATCGAAATTTTGAGTTTAAAAAGTTTATAAATTAATGGCACCTAATCAAAGAAATCCTACGGTATACAAACCGCAAAGATTATTCTACGTATTGAAAGGAATGTAAACTTTTATTGAAAGTGATCGATGGTAATGTCTGCACAAGGGTATAATAATTCTCTCACGCTTTTTCCAGTTCTGGCGCCATTCCTCGGTTTCACATTTAAAATTTCACTAAAATCCATTAACAAATATGCTTGTTCTATTTGATGCTATAGAGACTGAGAAGATAGTCTGAATAAGTTAAGTATATAAAATTAAAGTTGGCTAGTATAATTTGTAACGGACAAGGTTCCAGTGACAAGAAAGAATCCGTTCGTAACTCTCATCGGTCAACAGATCATTGGCCAGCGGTCTGACGCGGTCGTAGTAGCTGGCTAGACTTCATTGTAGGTCGTGGCTGGAATAGAGTCAAAATTGGCCCATCCTTGAATAGGCCGCAAACATTAGGACCTGGGAGGAGATGCAAAAGTAAAACAAGTGAAGCATGGGAAAAGCCGTCACTGACCCGTTATCGACGACATATCCCAAATAGTCGACTTCCCTCAATACGAACTTACTCTTTGCTAAGCTGATAGTCAATCACGCCGTCCTTAAACGCAGAGAAACTTCGTTTAACAACTCAAAGTGTTCGGAAAGAGTAGCGGATGTGCCCAGTAGGTCGTCGAGGTACACAAAAACTACACGGATTACTCGGTCCATTAGGCGACAAAGAGTCTGGAGAATTATATAGCTCAAATGGCATAACCGTGAACTGATACAAGGATCGTCCAAGTACCGTAAACGTAGTTGCCGTCTCTCGCATCTAGAAACAGATGAACCTTGCCATTGGCCTTACGCACCAGAGTCCAACGTCTCGTACATCATTCTCAAAACCTCTGCTTTTCCGCCTTCGCTGTTCCAACATCAATAGAGTGCACTAGCAACTAAGTTTTGCCCAACCCTAATTTAGAGCTCAACGGGAATCCTTCTTTGATTTCCTCCATTGTCTGTTGATCTTTACCACGTAATACAAGATATTTAGCCATGGTTGAAGAATCAGACAGATCACCGGTAACACTCAACAAAGAAGCTTTCGGAATGATCCAGAACCGATTCCAAAAATCGATCTCAAGGTAGAAAGAGTTAGTTAGTAAGAGTTAGTTAGTAATTTCTCCGACTCACAACCTAACACTAGGAAATAATAGAGGATCGCCTGACCCTTCCTCGTTCACAATACTGTTTGGAGCGTTTTGCTCTTTTCGGCTTGCATGTTGTGGTAGGATTTACTATGTATAGCGTATGCTGCGAGCTAACTCCGTTGGGTGTTCCTAAGCTGACTCCCAACTCTCCAGATACCCCTCTGACCGTTTCCTGTAAAACAAGTGCACCGTGGTTTAATTTTGCCTTTTAACCCGCATTTGTAGTAAAATATTTCAGTCGCCAGAGTGGGAGAATCCATAAATGTGCGATCAATGTTCAAACAGTAAAAACACAATGGATATTTTGATTGGTGTGTATCTTCCGGGGTTCCTCATAGAGCTTGGATAACCACAACTGGACACACTCGACTGTTGGTTCTGGTGTGTACCCGTCCGTCAATGGGTCGACGGATTAAATCATATAGGGTATCAAAAGTTCGGTCTGTCAGATGATTTTGGAGCACGAATTTCATATTCAATCTTATTAGTTGAATCAGTTCCTCATCACAATACGGTATTTGACATTAAAGGGTTAACGTCCAAACCTTATGGTAAAAATCCATAAAACCCACACTGGCTTGCTGTTTTCGAGATTTCACTGACCATCTAACTTCGAAGTTTGTTCTACGATCCTCAAATCTTTGCACGAAAACTCGCTTTAACTCCGCCCATGTTGCCAACGGATAAAGTTTCCGATAACTCCAATACCACTGTAGAACGATGTCTTTTTTGATCCACTTTTTTTTATCAATGCCTACCAACCATAATATCATTAGTGATGGTCCGTCCGTAAACGTGAATTTTTTTTTGTATTAGCAGATACTTAATAATCGGCTTAATAACTCAGATATAAAATTTCAATAAAATAAAAGCGTCCTTGTTCCATTTAGTGTTGAGAAAATAGTAAGAAAATAGTAATAGGCCTGGATTGGTTATAAACGTAAAAAACTAATTTCTTATTGGCAAGTCTAATTTTTTGATTTATGGCTTGTATTTATAGACCTGTCATTAGTAGATTTCCGCAATATTTGTTGAATTCTGGCCATGTTTTATTCAAGAAACTCCGTCCCTGCTCCAAGTGGAACTTTAGAGATTATGAACCAATTCTCCGATTCCTCTTGCAATTTTTCTAAAGTTTTCAAAGATCTGTATGGTCTGACATTATCTGAGTGAAAAATTACTCACTTTCTTCTATTGATCAAATTTGGGCTCTTTTCATGCTAAGGCTTTATTTAATTTGTCGAGTTGGCCACATTACCACAATAATCCATTTTTCAGCACTTGTTACAATTTTGTCTAAAAATGGTTCACGTTCATAGCAACTTAGTAATGTAAAACAAGCAGTATATCGGTCTAACAAATTATTTTCACTTAATTTGTGCGTTACACGAGTATATATCCCATAATTTCCTCCATAGTTAGTTACCTTAGTCTATTAAGTAGAAAAGAAGGTCGCGCGTTTGGAATGCGAAACACACAGGGGCCCCTAGTTATTTTTAAGGTCGAACGTTGAAAGGCAGTAGACGTAGAAATTTCCTCTCTGAAATTAACCGACACACATTTTGAATTACATGAGAATTTAGTAAATTTGGAAACTTTGGTAAATTAGCTAAACATGAAAATTCTTTCTTTTATATCCAATAAAATATTCACCTCATTCAATGTAAACCAATACAATAAAACGATACAACCATACTCTTAAGTGCAAATAGAAATATTTACAATGACTGTCCAAACAGCATTCATTTAGCTACGATAAATAAATAAAACAAAAAATCGATGTTCTAGCAGCAGCAGAGCACAAAAATGTTTTCAACCGTAAAATAAAAGTATTTTCATATGGCATATCAATTATTTTTGCATTTATATTTCAAACAGATACAGATGAAACAACAACACAACCCTTATACATAAAAACACCACCCTTAAATTTTCTTTCTCCTCTTGGATATTACGGTAATTTACCTCTTCTTCTTATTTTTGTTTGTCTCGTTCATCTCGTATATAATACATACCCTCAAATACAAGTAACCTAACTATAAATACAGCATATGAAAATTGGGAAAAATTATATACCACACTGTATATACACTGATATGGCAACAAGACAACAGCTATGTAGGCAAAAAACAAAAAAAATGCCTGCAGAAATATTAATAACTTCTGGGAATAATATTGTCTTAATCAAAATAACAGAAATTGAAGTTGTCTTCAATTTTTCAATTTAATGTTACAATTGGATACAGATTTTCATTATTTCATTTTTCCGGGGAAAAAAAAAATGTTACCAGATATGTGGTCGTTGTTGTTGATGAAAATGGTTGTTCATCTAGTCTAGATTCGTTTGGTTTGTTGTTATTTTTTAGGTATGGGGTATTAGAAATGACAGATCCTAATAAACTGTACATTTAAATGTCTCTCTTATTTTATGGGTTTATGTAGATACCGTGTACGTATTAATAAATTCTAACTGACAAATAAAAAAAATAGAAAATCAGCAAATATTTACTTTTATTTGTATGTGTACATTATTATATGGCGGATAGCGTTTATGTACACATAAAATAAAGTTAGAAAGGCTTTAAGCAAGCACTTCAATTAAATGTCAAATTCGATAAATTTTTAAATACACAACATGATGGATTATACCAATTTTATTTCTCGCCTATCCGCGTTATGCGGTTCGATAGCACCAACATACAGTATTGTAGTGAGAGAGTGTGTAAATAAGCACAAACACATAAAAGCTAATTTTTTTTTTGTTTACCAATGTGAAAATCCCATGATTAATCAAAAAAAAAAAAAAAAAAAAAATCCAATGATAAAAATTTTGTTTGTAAGCAAGGCAAAGAGTGGAAAAAGCTTCAATTTATATTTAGCAAATATCTACCATATACAAAAAATAAAAATTTGTTGCCACTACAGACTAAGCACACAACAGAAAATATTTTCCGAGTTTAAGTTAATTAAAGTTTTATGACTTTTTTGCAGCAGCACAACACCACCATCAGAAGCAGTAACAACATTAAAATGAATTCAAAAAAAAAAAAAAAAAGTTTCATCTCTTTAGTGGTAGTGTCTGCAGTGATATAAACTATGTTTTAATTTTGTTGAAAAATTTTATTTTCATGTAATATTCGGATTATTTTTTCCAATTTATTTGCTGTTTTAAAATTAAATTCAATTCCAAGTATTTACGTTATGGATATTTTAGGGGAATACAATTTATAAATTTCAGCAGTCAAATCGAATTGACTTTAAAATGTATTTAAGACGATGTATGTATTTAGAAGCGTTTGGTATTCGCTGGGGATAAATTTTAAGAGAACAAAGGTGTCGGAAGTGAATTGAAAGCTGTACAATTCTGAAGTGGGCTGATCTATATGGTGGTAAGAGAACGATTTGATAAATGGTATGAGTAACTGTTGTTCCTAAAGATATCCCAACTAGAAATTAAACATGTCACAGAAATCTGCTGGTCGCAATTTGCACTATTAAAATTAATGGCGGAAAATCAAATGGCTTAATTCATTACGTTTGAAAAAAAAAAAAAATCTAACGTTGAACATAATACAGTCATTGTTGAATATTGAATATCAAATGCATTGAATTGTTTTTTGAATGCTTTCAAAATCTATTGATATGAATTAAATAGTAAGGTCTCCAGACTGTTGCTGCATACTCTACTTGGAATCTTACATAGCCGAAATATAGCGCCAATAATGTAGATTTGTCTTGGGTTTCACTATAGTCCATCGTTTGATAAACCCAATCATTGTTATCTATATGCCTTTTAAAATTTATATTTTCGTTGAATATGACCCCTAGATCGATAATTTCACAAACACGCTGCAATATTGATTTTGTATGGATTGATAATAGGCTTTTTTCCGTGTGAAACGACGTAATCTTGCATCTTTCGATTTAAATGTAATGAGTTGCGTTCACACCACTCACTAAGGCCATTGATATGTTCTTGTAATAGGTCAGTATCGCATCTTTCTCTGATGGTACGGAACAATTTAATATCATCCGCAAATATAAACACGTTAGAACTTTTTATAACATCTGTAACTCATTGAATACCCGAGATAAATCGGATAACTTTGAATAACACATATTGAGTGTGGATTGATAAATGTGAGCTGAACCATTTTACGAATTTGAAAGAAAATCCAAATGCTTCTTACTGTTAACGGTCTTTCGATGACAAATAGATTCAAATGCTTTACTGAAGTCTGTGTAAACTGCATCCTTCTATAGTGCTTTTCCATTTTGTTGATCGTTTTACTCGTAAATTCCACCAAATTTGTGTATGTTGGATCTGCCTGGAATGAACCCATGTAGTTTAACAAATATATCAAGTGACAATATAACTTTGAAGGTGTTGCACACAACCAGCTCAAATAATTTTAGGAAGGATGATGTCGTTCAAATCCCTCTATAATATGTAACGTCTTTTTGGTGTGATTTTTGATATTTTTCATTTATCCGGAAACATGCCGGATACTAGCAACAGGTTGACGAGATTCCGCAATGGTTTCACCAAAGTATTTGGATGATGGTATATCATCTGGTTCACAATCGACGCCAAAGTCTGTCAGTGCAGATATCGATAGGAAAGATCAATATATTGTTGTTGTTATTCAATGTTTGTGCTGCATTCAGATTATTGTTTGCCGGTTTATAAACAGATTGAACAATTTGTTTGGAAAGGCTTTTTAAAATTTTAAATTAATGTTTCTCAAGCGCGAGACAACGCTTAACGCTAAGCTCAACTTATTAATTGAATGATTATTTTGAATAATATCGAAAATATCTCTTAATCCCAAAATCATCGAAAATCGAGTATCGGATGTCTCGATTAATGTGTAATTTCGTGCAAAACTCAACAAAAAAAACTTTAATAAAATCTAAAATCTAAAAAACTTAAATAAATCTTAAATAATCTGACACAGTAGCCTCAAGTAATGTCCATCTTGTCCTAATTGCTCTGAGTAAGGATGACCATACGAATTGCTGTTCAAGATGATAGTGCAAGATCACATGAAACTGGTCAGTATATCAGAAAGGTCGTAAACGTGCAACAAATGAGCGGGATGATCAATTTATAGTACCTTTCTCTAATAGCTTGAATCCGTCGCTGGTCGATTGGCCCAGATTTGTGGTAATGTTTCAAACGGCATAACAACTCGATGCTAGGAAAAAAAAATCATTTGAGAGTTTAACAGGGAAGTTTGCGTACTATAATTTTAAATAAGAGTTTTCCTATGATTTAGTAAATTTTGAAAGAAGGTTTCACGATGAATTTTAGCCTGAATTGCTTACTATATTGCTACTAAGTTCTTTTTAATAGCAGAATTTGGATATTATTTACATGTTTTGAGTGTAAACGTATAATAGTACATATAGTGAACAATTTATTTCAAATATTTCTAATCAGTTTTTAAAATCACCTTTACAATCAATTGATTCACCCTACAGTTTTTTACTCTACTTTTTTAATCGATTTTGCATGTGAATTGCCAATTTGCTTTATTTATAAAATTAAAATTACGACACGATAAATTGTCCTATTAAGCAAACCAATAAATTACCATCAGCATTCAATCAAATTTATTGCTGTCATATAGTTTAACAACAAATCAATTAATTGTCTATCTTCTAAAGCAACAATAATACAATAAATAGATTTAATTAATTATTTATGATTTTTCCAATAAATACTGTACTGTACTACATATATGTACATACGTCAATTAGTAAAATTGTTTTTCCAATAAAAATGAGCAAAACAAAATAACAAAAATCATTCGTCTGCAATCAAATTAAATTGTCCGTGTTATGTCCATGAACAGACGTATTTAGGCAAACGTAATTGTGTATTAAAATAATATATTGGCAATAAAAATTAGGTATGGACATCGACGTCTATGTCAAATAATTAACACAGATCCTGAATAAATCACAAATACAAGATACTGAATTTTTCAGTCGACAGCTTCACGAAATATCGATAAACTAATTTGAAATCTTCATTTTGTAATATTTTTCGAGTATGTACATATTTTAAATTTAACGTTAATTAAAAATTATTTAAAATCTCGAAAGTTAAATTAGTGCCGCATGGATCACTTCAATGAAATTATCTGCCATAATAATAAAATATTGTTATGTATTTAAAGAATAATTAAATAAAATAAAAAAATCCAATTTTTTTTACCAATAATTTTGTTGTTTTAAATACATATTATTATGCACCACCAATAATTTACATTAACAGGATGTAATTCCAATATTTAAATGTTTATTTATTATTGTAAATACATTTCTGTAACATAAAAAATAAATTAAAATTTATTTTATTTTTATATTTATTGTTGATTTAATAAAAAAAATGATCACAATAATATTAGTAATTTGAAATTTTATTAATATTATTTGATTTTTTTTAATCAGCTTTACGAATTACATATTTATTAAATGGACAGCATACAATTTTTTGGCATTTGGTTATTTATTTTATTATGCCGGGTATCCTGGAGCAATATTTTGTATTGAAGAGCAGGCACTCCACAGTTTTGATATAAAGGCTGCATATAACAGCACATACAACATTCGTACAATATGTAAAAAAAATTCTTTGAAGGTCTTGTATAGGTTACCACATTGATTTTTATGTTTTTGGAGCTTGAGTCATGAGGATTATCACTCTGTAATGATTGTGTCTCTTTGGGTTCGGTGTAACCATTTTCTATGAAGAAGTTTTGACTAATTAACCCCAAGATAGCCGGAAACGATGCTTTTAACTAAAATTTTGTTGTGCTGTAGCAACAGTTAATCTAATCTGCGCGATGACTTATAGAAGATTGGGCATAGAATAATTTCGGTTGCACTTCTTTAAATACCTCTTTTTGCTCACTATACCTCGAGTTTGAAATCACATTTTTTTTATTTTGCTCCCGGAGCAAAACACATAAATCTTTTGAAGTTCCTACTCTCGGAATGAAGGTGTGTAGAAGACCCAATGAGAAGGATCGAGTACTGCTAATTTGGTGGTTAGAGATCTGCCTACGGTGCCTTGTTGGCAGTGTTAATTGCTAATTGATTTGTAGGAAGGTGCATCCCCAGCAATTGAATAGTGAGTGTGCGCGTGTAAGACGGAGCTCCCATACCATAATACCCTCAATCACAATCACCATCACCATCATCATCACCCTCACCATTATCTTCACCATTATCATCAAAATCACCATAACTATTACAATTACCGTTTCATAAATAATGATACACGCGTCGATTTATTTTTGAGTTTACACTAAATATCCAAAATTCAGGTAAATCGGTGGTTTTAGAAATTCCATGAGGAAGGGGTAACATTTCTGATCACTAACAACCCTATATTTCTCTTCGACTTCTAAAAAGTATTCCAAATTTAGAAGCAATCGCCCAAGGGGATCAAGTAACATATTTTTTTTTGCTTTACAAATCATGTATAGAAGAGCATAGATTAAGCCATCATAGCATCAAACCATCTGAATATCATACCTTTATATCATAATAACATTATACTATCAAACCACCTTACCATCACACCATCATTCCATCATAACATCATGCCATTGTATTAGTTTACAATCGTAAATCATATCATTGCCATCACCATAACCATCACAATCACCATTACAATCACATTCACAATCATCATCACCATTACCATCAACATCACCATCACCACCACCGTTAAAAAAATAATGATACACGTGTCGATTTATTTTTGATTTTGCAATGGCAATGGAAATGGCAATACTTTTAGTACAAACCAATCAAAGACACGCTTGTTCTAAAAAGTTATATAGAATAAATCACAAATCAGATTTGAGAAAGATTTAAAAATTTTATATCAGAAATGTGAATAAGGGTCCAGCACGGACCGTTAGTGCTCCCTTCCTAACCATACAAAATATATAAATTTTTCTGAAGAAGCTCGTCAATGATCCTATATTGAAAATTAAAATCATATCCGACAAAGGAAAGGCAGAAAATACATTTATGTAGCTAACTTTTGACTTTTGTAAATCTGAAATGCATTCATTTATAAATGTTAATTCATCGTACATTATTTTAAAAAAAAACGTGCTAACCCTACCCAATACTTAAACCATTTTTTCTTGTTGAGGTTTTAGAACATATATTTAAAGTTAGCAAGTTAAGAGCAAAACCCAATGAAAAACGAAAAGAAAAACCGTATTTAGTTTTTTCTTTATAATGTTAAAATTATTGCTTTATTTTATCTAAAATCTTATGGTTCTTGACCGAATGTAGACAGATAACACTATTTTCAATTTCAAAAAATGTTTAATTGACTGAGAAAATGAAAATCTATTGTTTTCGTTCGAAAAAAATATTTAGTACAGAAAAAATTAAATTTTCATTTTCTCAGCCAATTAAACTTTTATGGTATGACAAGCGAAGCGCCATTTTTAATTTAAAAAAATCTTTGACAGATGGAATCAAAAGTCAAATTACTTTCTTAGCGAATATCAATCTGGTTTTTGGAAAAATTTAGTGTTTTTCAAAGATTCCCTTCTATGATGGTATATTTTAACGCGTATAGGGCAGGTTTAGGTTATTTACTTAACAGAACTGTACTTTGCTCATGCTAATAAATTTCAATTTTTATTTTTCTCCAAACACAAAATAGGATAACTTATTGATTTTTGAAACCAAAAATGTAACGAGAAACAGTCAGCCACCTGTCTGCAGGAATTTCTCAGGCTCATCGAAAAGGATTGAAATGATGCAATAGTTAGTTATACATAAAGATTCTAACATAAATCTTTTACGATTTGGGCGTATACTCGCTCATTGTTTATGATTATACTAAAGAAATGTTCTGACAAAGTTTCGAATATACATACAAACATATAAGTGCAGGTTTTTCTCAATATTAGTCTGTCAAAGTATCGAATGTTTTTGCCGTCCTGAAAAGGCCATATTTTTTTGTTTGACATGATAGCGACGATATGTAATGGTAATACGAATGTCGATAACGAAATAACAAACAATATTTGCATAAAATGTTGTACGAAGCTCCGCCGACGAAATTTCTTCGATAAAAAGCAAAAGCCCCAAGATCGAAAGGTTTTTATCGAATGTCCGTGGTATGCGATTCGTGGGGTCGACCATATAAATAACAAGCGATTTTTATCAACCGCAAAGATCGGTCATTTGGTAATTTCTACATCAACTGTATTTTAAGCGCATTCGATAAAAACCATTTGTCAAACTTTGTCATTTCCATCGCTTGTTCTGACACAAAATCGCCGAATGTACACTCTTGTAGTTTACTCACACTGCTACATGTTTTGTTATTTACCAAAAATTTCACTTTGGTCTGTTGTTGAGCTCTGGGAATTTTCTCGCTCTCATAATAATGTGTTTAATCCCTTTTTAACACGGATTCATTCAACCTCATCTACTATTTGAGATAGCTTATTGTGCTTATTACGCATTTCGTATCTATCTAAAAATAGAACTAAATTCAGTCAAGTGTTTTTCTCCAATCGTTTTCCAAGTAGTAGCCTACATTAGGTAAGCATAATATAATAGCCTTATACCCTAGACACACTGCGATTTAATAAAACCGATTCAGTAAGTTTTTCGAGATTAGTCACAGTGTGTCAACCTCGATTTTAGCTAATCCCTTTGTTTTTGCATAGAATACTTAAACAAGTTTAGCTAAATTTGATTTATTAAACCACTGTCTGTCTGGGTTATAAGTCTAGTAATGTTCGCTTTATTCTCGATTTAGAGCTGTACAGCTTAGGTTGAATTAATGTCACCATGCAAAATATTATTTTACACAAATTTGTTTTTTTAATGCAGTACAACATAAAAGTTGAATAGCCGGGAGATATAAATTAAATCAATTTTATCAATAGACTCGTATATCACTATCAAAACCAATTAAATAATTAAACAACTGCAACAGCACAAAATGTGTGAAACCATCAATGTCAATATGCCTACACCCAGCAAAAAAAAAAAAACTACCCAATCATAATACCAAACCTCGCATTTACTCAACCTGAATTTTGAGTAATTTTTTTTTGTAAATTGAATTTATAAAAATATTATAATTAAAAAATTTAATTATAATAGTTTTAAAAATTAATTTTTTTTTTTTAATTTAAATGTTAAATTGAACTGTATATCACATATTACATTAAACCACAAAAATTACTGACCCCAACTATTATTTTGTGTACATATAGCATTGCATTCTGATAACACAGAATCGGATATGTACACAGAATTTTATTGACTGTAGGTGAGGTGGTCGCTGGAACATTTTTAATTATGTATACCATACACTTGCAATTAAATTATCTATCGAAAACTATAAAATTTTAATGAAGGTGTACTACAACAACACTGAAATGAAATTTCTATTTTGTATACGTATGTTGTGCTGTGTACGGTATAATGAAATCGAAAATATGGGAGTTGAATGTGCAAAACTACTAATAACAATAATGAAAATGTTAATTAGTTTATAAATATTTAATGTTTAATTAATGTTATTTTTATATGTCGATTGTTTTTTTTTTTTTTTAATTAAATATAGAAATAAACGATGTTGGTGATGTTATTAATCCCATTCACACCAATTCCAATGCAGATAACTATAATTAGGAAATGATTTTATTCAATTGGTTTCTTTTAATTTTTCTTATAATTATTTCAGCAAGTCAATAATCAAAAAATCTAAAAAAAAATATTTTTGCTTTCTTTACAGATGAATCTACTGTTGATAACATTATTTGCCGTAGCCTCGCTATCACTATTTCCAACAAAAACATTTGGTTTAACAGACGCCGACACCAATAGCGATAATAACGATAATCAAGAACAACCCAAAGCATTACCGCTATCATCACCAAAAGAAACCTCAAATATTGAACAAATCACCGATAATGGTATTAAAGCATCAGATTCTGTGGCCGCCGGTGTAACAAATACGGGCGGTGAATTATGGGAGGAAAATGAGCATGAGGTGTTAATACGAAATGAGCGTGGCGCTAATAAAAACAATAACAATAATAATCAAAATGCTAATGGTGGTGGTCCTAATGGGAATACAAATGCTGGTAAGAAAGAACGTAAAGAACGTAATTTTAAAAATAAACAAAATGATAAGCAAATGAAACAGCAACAAAATACAGATCAATTACCATTGACGGCCGAAGGTAAAATACCGAATGTGCCCAAATCGAATAATAAACAGAAAAAAATTAAACAAAACAAGAAACAAGTCAATTTGAATAATCAAAACGATAAAATAGTTGTTGATTCGTTAGAAGATCCATGTAAGTGACATTGCACATACATACAGTTAAACCATATACACACAATGTGTAATTAACTAACGACTAACAAATTACTAACAATAAATTTTAAGGCAAATTATGTTTCAAATCCTGCATTAATGCTAATTAGCTATATACATTGTTTCATTTATTATGTACTTGGCTATATACAAATGGGGAGGGATGGGTGGTTGTGTTCTGTATATTACGAAATAATTTTATATAGTAATTACATTTTATTAGGTCGTGCGGCGTTACTGTAATTTCTAATTGCCCTATAAATTTGATACATAATATTAAAATGGGGAACAGCGATGATGTAATAACGACAAATAAATTATTTTCATAATATGTGATAATTTTTTCAGCAGCTAATTTATTATTTTCCTTTTGGGATTTTCTTAATGTTAGGGTGGTTTATTTAATTTGGCCGAACTAAATAATATCTCAGAAAACATGACACAAAAAAAAATTCGAGAAGAAAGTTGTTTGATGTTGGTCTAAATGGCTCAAGTATAAAAGTTATTTTAGTCTGCAGTCGATATACCCGAGAAAAATGCAGAGATGAGGCTGATAATGCAAAACGATTACTAAAATGCTCAATAAAGGCAGGTGGCAGAGGTGATTACTTAGTACCAATTTGTGGTGTACGTACTATAAATGTATATAGACATGCCACCTTTGGTAACAT
The DNA here is from genome assembly GCA_958295665.1 of Tipula vernalis. NCBI lineage: Eukaryota > Metazoa > Arthropoda > Insecta > Diptera > Tipulidae > Tipula > Tipula vernalis. The sequence continues at coordinate 19,388,492 of OY282560.1, forward strand.
GGAAAACGGAACAACACTCATTTTTATTCAACATTTTTTTCAAAATATCCTAAATGTTGGATGAGATATCATACAGTTTATTCCTTTTGCTCTTCTTTAATCCTTTACTATTTCGAGATTGGAAAAACTCAAAAATCGCACCCACTGTACTCGAACTTCATTATAGACACAGCAACCCCTCCAACAATAATAGAAATGAGGAACTGTATCCAGTCGCGTTATCACTAACAGGAATCTTTGTAAAAAGCAAGGATAAACAATTTCTTCTCAGTTGCTTCAAGATAGTGAATATCTAAGTAATTACATGTGATCTGCTTGTTTTTTAGCACTAAACGAAAATTCACAAAACTTGTTCGAAAAGAAAACTTTCGACATCAAAAGATAACGATTTTAACGTTGTATACGTAACATGATCTTTTCGGTAAGAATTCAGTGTTTGTACAAATGAAACCATCACTTAGGGAATTGGCTCCATTAACTTAACTGTTCGGAATAGCACAAAAGCTTCTTAGTATATTAGGATTTTCGATGTTTCGAAGTTTTTAAACGCATTCGAAATTTTTTTGGGGTAGGGGCAAATAGTTTAAGTTTCAAGCAAATTTGATAAAGTAGAAACATAAAACATTTGCGAATTATTCATTTTAACTTCCTTCATTTAATCTATGGACCCGGAAAATTGTTAGCTTGTATTTATTTTGAGTAGTAGTCATATTCTTTGACTTCCGAATTGCTAGATTATCGATTATTTGCCCCTAAGAGTATTGCGTATGTATTTTCGAATTTAGCTTGGATTAAATTAAACGGAGCATTAAGTTAGAAGGGGCCTTACAGTTATTTTACAAAAAACATTTGTTTTTTGCTTTGCAATTAGTATTGAAGTTTTTCAAGATTATCGTAGGATTCCAAGTGTTTTTGATATTTTCGGGAAGATTCGAAATTTTTTTGAGAATATCAAGATTATTCTAGAATTCTAAAATAATTTGAGACTATTCGAGTCTATGCGAGTTTGTCAATATTAGTATATTACCCTAAACTTCAAAATTGCTGAGGTTATCGAAATTCGGGATTATGAGAATTTTGGATTAATGTAGATTTTCGGAATTATTCAATCGGGTTTGGCATAGATGCTAGCGAAGGAATCTAAGTTTATTCCTGGTTTTTCGGGAAATTTGCTAGGGTTTGAACTTCCTGTGAAAACGTTACATTCTAGATCCTAGATTTCAAGATGAAGATCCTAGATTTCAAGAAATACTCTTGAAAAACGCATTTTTGCTTGGCCTGTATATTTTGTATTGTAAAATCTGAATTTCTATATAATGCATGCATCACATTCATGGACCAGGCGCGTCTTTTTGCGAGAGAAAACCCGACGATAGTTACACTTACCGAGAATTTTATAATCCTGAGATTATACATTTAAAGAGAATTCCTGGTAATGTCCCGGCATAAGGCATATTTTACTAGCTTGTGATTTGTATGTCTTTTAGACTTCTGGTGGTCTGCAATAATACCAAAAGCTGGCTCGGGCTCTCATTCGACAAAGGATATGCAAATAAACAATCATGGAGATTTAGGCAAGATCCGGCCTCATGAATGACTTATTTTGTTTTTACCTGAATTGTTTTGATTTTTGATCAATTTATGATGGATGAACAGCGTCGCACCAAGGATGAACAGTTCCTACACTTACAGAGAAAAATTAAAATAAAATTAAAAATCGTAAAGATAAGTTAAGAATTTTTAATTAGAACACATTTACTATGGTTGATTGGTAATTTATATGTATTTGGTCTATTTTTTCTATCTTCTATAAGAGGCGCTTTTCTTACTTTTACTATCGTTAATAGCACTTCTGCTGCGATCCACAGATTATGGTGTGTGGGTTCACAGTTGCGGTTGATTTTTCCGTAAGTCGAGATTTTAATAAAATAAGAATATCAGATAAAATAAGTCATTCCTATGAGGCCGAATCTTGTCGAGACCTCAGTGATTGTTTTTTTACAAATGAGAAAAAGTCTCACGATTCTATAATGCTCAAGAACACTTATCGTCGTTTAGTGAAGAAGGTATCTAAGAGACAGGCATACAATTTAGAATTTAAACTTGTAACATTAGAAACAAAACTAATTAAAAGCCAATAATTATTCCTACCAGCTTGCGAATAATTTAGGAGCCATATGACATAAATCATTTATGTTAGATCACCAGGACTTTGTCATTCTGACCGTACCTTGTCGACTTGAAATCACGGCTTTGGTGAATTTTGGGACAAATTTACCACTGAAGTCCTTTTAATACCAGATAATGAGGCGAGAAACCTGTAGTGAAGGTAAATTTGGGTTTAAATTAACTGGTAGTTGGCCATTCCGATTAATCTGGCCTAAGTCTTTTGTCTATTCTTCAAACTTATCCTCTTCAGAAATTTATTGAAGTTGACTTTCGATATGCTTGAATTTTTGCTGCATAGTTTAACCTAAGGTCAAGGTCTTTTGCGATCTCTTGTAATTGGGTCATTTTGCTTGTAATGTTGCTGCATATACAAAAATGTTCTAAATGGGGTACTTTAGTTGCAATAACCCTTGGCAACCAAAATTCTCACAAATGTAACGCCATTCCTTTAGGGAATTAACGTTATCAAAAAAAAAAACCGTAAATGATTATCATGTGATTCCAGAATACATCATTTGTGCCGCTAGCTCTAACGGAGAGGTATGTTAGTCGTGGGATTGTATTCTGGCAACTATGGCGGGAGATGGAAGGTTACTCAACTCACATCACTTACCTCAATCTACATCACTCCATATCTATGTCCTGACCTAGCCACTCATTGTAACAAAAAAATTATACTTTAACTCTAACATGATTTAATACATTTTATTAGGAACATTATTTACTCAATTTCGTGAACAATAAAAATTTATTATCTTACTACAAGTTAGCAAATAATAGAAAAATCAAAAAAAAAACAATAAAGAAAGTAATTACAACATCTTATCACAATTATATCATGTTATGAAATTTTACAGCTAAGTAATATTACTCCGGTTGACCGGTTTCAATACAAACAAAATGTTTAATAAAAAAAATATTGCGTTTAATTGTTACCTTGCTATGCCGAAGACGAAGAAAGCACTTTCCACGGTTCGACAAGTCCGGTTTTCTCCTAGAACGAAAGGTCTCAGGAAAACAGAGAAAAAAAAATCATAAAGAAACAAAATAAAGAATATTAGTTGACTGTTGAAAAGAAAATTACTTAACTAGTTAGCATTATAATAAGATGCAAAAATTGAATTAATTATTACAAAAAAAAACATTAAGATCATAATAAAAAAAATGAAATATTTAAATAATGTTCAATAAATGAGACAAAAAAAAAAAATAATGAAAAGAAAATAGAATCACAACTTATCAATTTAAGTCCTTGGTTATGTCGTCAGCCAGTCATAAGCTATCACCAGCAAAAACCGCTATCCAACAATTACCACACCCGGTTCATAAACCATATGCTCCCTTTGTCCTAAATCAGCTACGACAAAATCCGCTATCACCACAAATATGTTACACCTCTGCATGCGCCTTCGATGACTTAATCCGCGTTGAACAGCCCGTTCCAATTTTACTACACAATTCGGTGCAAATAACAAGTAGATTTCATAATACAACGTTTTTATTTTAGTATTATTTTGCACAACAACAACACAAAAAAAAAATTTCACAACCAAATTGAACGCAATCACTAAACTTGAAATCGAGGTGCCACAATTTCTATTGTATGAAATTCCATAATATGATATAGAATAAAGTCTATTTAATGAGACTCAAGCTACAACTTTTCCATTTCATTTTTATATGTTGTTTTCAACCACAGTATTATAGTTTCTAAATGACACCATGAGCCAAATAAGAACAAATTATTGTTTTCACGTTCATCACTGAATTTAACCAAAGTTCTTAACACTTGAATTAAAATTTATAAAGGCAATTCTTTTAAATGAGCACAACTAACTCTTTTACTTTGGAAATCTTTAAGCTTATCAGTTTGTATTCGAGTGCGCTTACGATTTCAGATCTCAAAAAAAAACTAAAAAAAAAACTTTACTACACTTTACCTTGGGTTTTAGGGGTTTTTTTTTTTTCCTTTCAGCCAAAAATGTTGGTTGAAATTCCAAACTCTAATGATCCCTCATTTTTATTTTTACTACACCAAATCACCTCATGACAAAACCGCAATTTAGCGGAGATCATAAAAAAAATGGAACGATCTAGTAAATTTTTATTCCCCGCAAAAAAAATGTTAAATGCTTAATGATTTTATGGTTCATCGCATCAGGTTGTCTGTATGTGAAGTCATTGATAAAAAAAAATATTTGAACCAGGTACAATAAATTGGCAATACAGTTGACCCTCCGCAATTAAATCTTATTGCGATGAGAGTGAAGAAAAAACAAAAAAGAAAAAAAATGAAACGAATGTTACAATCGTGGGGACGTACCCATCGACCACTGAGCGTCTCAAAAGCCGGGCAAAGAAGAAAGGACAAGGGAAAGAAAAAAAAATGTTAAATCTGATAAATATAGATGAAGAAACATGTTGGTATTCATTGATCTTGTTGCATCATACCTTATGTCCGAATATCTTTAACATGGTAGATACCGATAGATTTTCCATCGCCAAAGGACAATTCATACGCGACATTTCCGACTTTACGCACAACGGTGGCTTTTAAAAATTTCGGAGCCAATTTGGCTGAATGATGTTGTACGGCGTCACTCAAAGGGAAATTGCGAACGTATACCATTTGTCCGATTTGGAATTCGCGTGGACGACTCCGTAAGTTGTATACATGGGCGCTTTTATTATATGCAGCTTCCAAATGAGCTAACACGTTGTGCTGAGCCACACTGAGTCGATTGGATTTACTTTGTACTGCTATGTCCATATTATCAAAGAGATTTAACTCCCTTAATAGGTGATACTCACTGCCGTGTCCTATAAGGTGTTGCCCAAACATGAGATAATGGGGTGAGTATTTCGTTGCGTTATGGGTTACGTTCCTCAATGCTGAACTAATCTCATGAATATGTGTATCCCATTTACGGTGGTCATCTTTAACGTACGCGCGTATGGCAGCCAGGATGGATCGGTTGACGCGTTCAGACGCGTTACACTGTGGTGAATACTTAGGAGTAAACCTATGCGCTACTCCAAATTTTGTCAATAAAGCATTCAAGGCATGTGAAATAAATTGAGAGCCGTTATCGGATGTAATCGTTTCTGGAACTGAATATATTGAAAATATTTCTTTTTCCAAGTAATTGCACACTGAGGAAGCCACTGCTTTCTTCATCGGTTTGAGGAATATATATTTTGTATAAAGATCTAATACAATGAACAAGTATCTATTTCCGTTAGAAGATATAGGATAAGGACCTAAAAAATCCATGCACAGATGCTGCATTGGTCGTACGGCAATTGTTTGTTGGCCCATCGGTGGTTGTGTTGTAGAATTTGTAGCCTTGGTTTGTTTACACGTTTGGCAGCTAGCTACATAATCTTGAACATTTCTAGTCATAGTTGGCCAATAATAAAATCTTTGCAAACGGTTCAGTGTCTTGGCTGTCCCTAAGTGTGAAGCTGAGGGTGGATCATGTGCCATCTTAACCAATTGCTCGGTTAGATCCTTTGGAACGTATAACTTCCATAAAGGGATGTCACTAATACTGTCTCTATGACCATTAGAAGGATTGATATACAGTTTATTATTGTCTACGCGAAGGTTGACATAAGCGGACGGATTATTTAGTACTTTACGAATGAGTTGCTGGTATTCATCTGCGTCAAAGGCTGGAGACAAAGGGTTTATATGTAACGGATCGGAATCAGTTATTACCTCGTCCATAAAGGCGCGCGAGAGAGCGTCGGGAACCACATTCTGGGTACCTTTACGATGCACAATTTTAAAATTAAATCCCTGCAGCTTTAATGCCCATCTCGCAAGTCTGCCGGATAAATCGGTCTGGCCCATGAGCCACTTTAAACTGGCGTGGTCAGTGATGATGGTAAACGAGGACCCCTCGATATATGCCCGGAATTTTTTTACGCTCAACACAGCGGCCAAACATTCAAGTTCAGTAACTGAGTAATTCCGCTGTGCAGCGTTGAGTTTTTGGGACATATAAGCGATGGGTCGCTCGCTACCATCCTCACCGACTTGTAACAGAACACTGCCAATACCGGTACTGCTGGCATCGCATTGAATGTGGAAAGGTCTGCTAAAATCAGGATGAACCAACACTGGTGCTTCAGATAATTTAAGCTTCAATTGTTCAAACGCATATTGACACTCGTCCGTCCATTTGAATGTACGCTGCTTTTTAAGGAGATCAGTGATTGGGGCTGCCAGAGTAGCAAACGACGGAATGAATCTGCGATACCAGCCTGACATACCCAAAAATCTGCGAACCTTCCGAACTGTATTGGGAACAGGGAATGACACAATAGCACTAACTTTCTCCTGGTTTACTTTCAAACACCCATCCCCCACTACATACCCTAGATATTGAATTTCTTTTAGAAGAAATTTACTTTTGACAAGATTGACTGTAAGTCCAGCAGATTTCAACAGGGAAGCGACCTGTTTAAGCAACTGAATGTGTTCCTCAAAACTCTCGGCTGTAACGAGAAGATCATCCAAATACACGAATATTTTTTCCTGTAATTGGTGTGGTATCACCCGGTGCATTAACCTGCACATGGTCTGCGGTGCGTTGCAAAGTCCGAATGGCATCACCACAAACTGATATAAAGGACGACCAGGGACCGTGAACGCGGTTTTATCTCGAGATTCCTGTGACAGCGGGATCTGCCAAAAAGCGTCCTTCAAATCGATGCTTGAGATAAATCGGGATTTAACCAGCCGTCCCAAGAGTCCGTCGATAATCGGTAACGGATATGCGTCCCTGATCGTCACTTCATTTAGTCTGCGGGCGTCTAAGCACATTCGGACCTTGCCGCTTGATTTCTTGACCAATGTCACCGGGGAACTCCAAGAGCTATTGGATTCCTCGATTACACCAAGAGCTAACATCCTATCCAGCTCATCATATAAAGCTTTTTGAACAGGCGGAGATACGGCATAGTGGCGTTGTTTAACAGGTTTCGCGTCGCCTACGTCAATGTGATGCATTAAAAGTTGAGTTCGTCCTAAACCTAATTTTTCAAAAGAAGGAAATTCGTTTATGGTGTCATCTAAAATTTTGGTTTGTTGTGCGTTCAATTCGCGCCTGAGAGTCGCATCCTTGTCTTGATCTGCAGGTAGGTCATTAATTTCCGATATGGATGGTGGCGGATTTATGCGTATTTCAAACTCACGCCAGAAATCGATTCCCAAGTAGAGTTTCTGTTTCAAGTTGGGGATAATATAGACTTTGAAAATTTTCTCGATTCCGTTATACTGAATAGTAGCGTTTATATATCCAAACACTCGCACTTGTTCTCCTGAAGCAGTTTTTATTTTTGTCGACATGTTGAACACTTGGTAAGAAGGATTTCCTAAAAATTTCTCACTTCCCATTCCAAGGGCCGTTATTGTTGCCCCGCTATCAAGCAACCCTGTATATTCTTGTCCGTTTAGGAAAACGTTGGCGTAAGGTCGGTTGTCAGAAACGTTGTCGAAGATGGCTTCCGAGACAATTTCGTGAAGAACGCGTTTATTATACCAGTACTTACGTACTCGATCAGATTTTCGAGCTATTGAATGTGTAAAATGTGAATGAGGGGAGAAATTGTGGTCGGGCTGAGGAATTTGGGTATGTGTGATTGTGTCCGAGAGGGTAAAGGGTTCAATTATGGACCGCTGTTTAACGTCGGGTTTATTTTTGGAAGGGATGAGGGTATCGAATTCCCGGTAGTTCGAACCCTCGCAGATGCGTTTCCCGAACATCGGAAGCACTTGGGTTTCACGATTCCAGGGCGCCCGCAACCAAAACAAAATATTTTGGCTGGTTGAGGACAATCAATAAATGCGTGGCCAATGTCTTGGCAGTTCCAACAAATTTCGAGAGATTCGTTACCTAACTGAGAAGTAGAAGGCCTTGATTGGATCGATGTGTATTGTTTCCCTTGACGAGAAGCAATTTCATTCACGTGCAGTACGCTTTCCCCTGGTTCAACCGCATTGACCTCTTCAATATGCTTACTCACTATACATAATTTTTCGGGTTCGTAACCATTGCGTTTCCAGACATCTTCCAGGGCTAAACATCGTTGTACTAATACTGAAATTGAGCAAATTTCTTGGTCAGCCAGTATGTTTTGGAATCCTGTCCGCATATTTCGGCGTACTATATGCAGAAGCTCTGAATCTGGTAGGGGGTTTCGAAATTGTAAAGACAGCGCTATAATGTCATTATAAAATGATCTGAAGCTCTCCTTGGGTTGTTGCTTTCTTGATTCTAGCTTTCTTCTGATGTCATGTTCGGTTCGTCTATCTTGGAAACGTTCTATCATATCTGATTTCAGTTGACTCCAGGTTATAATTGGATGACGTTCAATGTGGCACCAGTACCAGTTCAAAGCAGCTCCTTTTAATAAGATGCCTAATTGTTGCACAAGCTCCTCATTTGAAACATGATAAGTAGCAGCTTGATGCTCTATACGGAATAAAAATCGCTCCACTGGTAATTCTCGCGAGTCACCGTCGAAGAATGTCTTCCATTTTTCAATGCTGCGCAACGTATGAGGCGACGGATTACTAGGCGCAAGGGTTGTACTAGATAACACCTTAGATATTTCCATCTCGGCACTAGTGTCTGTCCGTGTGGTTTGATTACTCTTTTGTTTTGAGGATAGATCTTCATCTTCGGACGTGGAAAGTTCCGCTGGATCTTCGAGTGGAGACGACTTAATTTGATTTAGCGTATCATTTAGATCCGGTTCCCCTTGAATTAATGCCTGCACTGCGGTTAACACTAAACCGAGAATTTCTAATTGATCTTTACATTGCTGTTTATAAGTTTTGGTGCTAAAACACAGTCTGTTTAACCGTCCGTGTACGTGCAATAATCTTGATTCCACTGTTTGCAACGTTTTGGGATCAGGTTTCTTTTCAGGTGTAACATTGGTAATCCATTCACGATGTTCTTTAATTTTAAGAGAACAGCGCTGAAGTTCACGTTGAGGTGCTGCGCGTGCTACCGCATGTGCCTTATAAGGTTTTAGAACTGAATTTTGCTCTTCATTTGCTAATGCTGCATTTAGGTTGCTGAATTTACTCACAGGACTCCCTTTAAAATCCCGCGCCAGGCATTCTACCTCAAATTCATCAGGCTGCAGGTTATTTACATCCATAATTGAAAAAAAAACACACCAACAACAAAAAAAAATTCGTTTTGATTTATACACTAATGTGAAATTTATCACGAAGAATGAATATGCGCTGATTATATATTAGTAACCACTAAGGAAAATTCCAAAATTTAAGTATGAGACAAGTCGAATATATTCGTTAAATAATAGTAATAATATCACCTAGAAACGTAAAAACGTACCGACAAACAAATATATATAAATTTAGAAATCAAATATAGAATATAGTAATAAATAAAAAAAAATAAATAAACATACAAATATAATTTTAATGTGATGCAAATATGTATAGTATAATAAATAGATCATGGAGTGGCGATCTGAGCGAGTTGAGTGAGTTGAGTGACTATTATAATATGTGGTAAATAATATTACGAATTGGGTTTTAATCTAGAATAAATAATCAACCTTACAGGGAAATATTCCGTTAAAACACAAGATAAGGTATAGTACACAAACGAAGTAAAGCTTCAAGAACGATTCCACAGTAAACCAATCAACATTTCATCTAATGCCATTTGTCAAATACAAAAAAAAACTTTGTATGGAAGTGGCTGTGAAATAGAATTGAATACTTGTTAGGAAACAGAACTCTGAACCAACCCCAGTTATGTGCACTAAAAACTAAATAATAATAAATGATAGTTTGCAAAATAAAGAAATAATAATAACAAGTTTATTGGGACAAATAGCCTTGAAAATAAATTCTGTTCAAATATTCGAAAAATAACCCAGTCATAGCTGCAGATGATCAAGATAAAAATTGCTAAAGACAATGTCAAGCTATAACAGCGAAATTGTCTACGCACTTCATCGCAATCGCTTCAATGACTGACCTAACATTCGATAATAAAACTTAGTCCCGTCTTTGGGCGCCATTTTGTAACGCCATTCCTTTAGGGAATTAACGTTATCAAAAAAAAAAACCGTAAATGATTATCATGTGATTCCAGAATACATCATTTGTGCCGCTAGCTCTAACGGAGAGGTATGTTAGTCGTGGGATTGTATTCTGGCAACTATGGCGGGAGATGGAAGGTTACTCAACTCACATCACTTACCTCAATCTACATCACTCCATATCTATGTCCTGACCTAGCCACTCATTGTAACAAAAAAATTATACTTTAACTCTAACATGATTTAATACATTTTATTAGGAACATTATTTACTCAATTTCGTGAACAATAAAAATTTATTATCTTACTACAAGTTAGCAAATAATAGAAAAATCAAAAAAAAAACAATAAAGAAAGTAATTACAACATCTTATCACAATTATATCATGTTATGAAATTTTACAGCTAAGTAATATTACTCCGGTTGACCGGTTTCAATACAAACAAAATGTTTAATAAAAAAAATATTGCGTTTAATTGTTACCTTGCTATGCCGAAGACGAAGAAAGCACTTTCCACGGTTCGACAAGTCCGGTTTTCTCCTAGAACGAAAGGTCTCAGGAAAACAGAGAAAAAAAAATCATAAAGAAACAAAATAAAGAATATTAGTTGACTGTTGAAAAGAAAATTACTTAACTAGTTAGCATTATAATAAGATGCAAAAATTGAATTAATTATTACAAAAAAAAACATTAAGATCATAATAAAAAAAATGAAATATTTAAATAATGTTCAATAAATGAGACAAAAAAAAAAAATAATAAAAAGAAAATAGAATCACAACTTATCAATTTAAGTCCTTGGTTATGTCGTCAGCCAGTCATAAGCTATCACCAGCAAAAACCGCTATCCAACAATTACCACACCCGGTTCATAAACCATATGCTCCCTTTGTCCTAAATCAGCTACGACAAAATCCGCTATCACCACAAATATGTTACACCTCTGCATGCGCCTTCGATGACTTAATCCGCGTTGAACAGCCCGTTCCAATTTTACTACACAATTCGGTGCAAATAACAAGTAGATTTCATAATACAACGTTTTTATTTTAGTATTATTTTGCACAACAACAACACAAAAAAAAAAATTTCACAACCAAATTGAACGCAATCACTAAACTTGAAATCGAGGTGCCACAATTTCTATTGTATGAAATTCCATAATATGATATAGAATAAAGTCTATTTAATGAGACTCAAGCTACAACTTTTCCATTTCATTTTTATATGTTGTTTTCAACCACAGTATTATAGTTTCTAAATGACACCATGAGCCAGATAAGAACAAATTATTGTTTTCACGTTCATCACTGAATTTAACCAAAGTTCTTAACACTTGAATTAAAATTTATAAAGGCAATTCTTTTAAATGAGCACAACTAACTCTTTTACTTTGGAAATCTTTAAGCTTATCAGTTTGTATTCGAGTGCGCTTACGATTTCAGATCTCAAAAAAAAACTAAAAAAAAAACTTTACTACACTTTACCTTGGGTTTTAGGGTTTTTTTTTTTCCTTTCAGCCAAAAATGTTGGTTGAAATTCCAAACTCTAATGATCCCTCATTTTTATTTTTACTACACCAAATCACCTCATGACAAAACCGCAATTTAGCGGAGATCATAAAAAAAATGGAACGATCTAGTAAATTTTTATTCCCCGCAAAAAAAATGTTAAATGCTTAATGATTTTATGGTTCATCGCATCAGGTTGTCTGTATGTGAAGTCATTGATAAAAAAAAATATTTGAACCAGGTACAATAAATTGGCAATACAGTTGACCCTCCGCAATTAAATCTTATTGCGATGAGAGTGAAGAAAAAACAAAAAAGAAAAAAAATGAAACGAATGTTACACAAATTCCACTTAATCTGTTCAGGAACATCTCAAATGTTACAAGAATTTGTCTCAAAATCGCTATGTATAGCAAGCTGACTCTTTTATCGCAAGAAACCTCACTTTTTCCACATAATTTGGGAAATACATAATAGGAGTACAATAAATGATGAAATACCGTTAGGTGTATACTGAACCAGTATCTAGTATTTAAACATGTTAAATCAAGATAGTGAATTGAGCTTTAACAAATGTTTTGAAATTTAACTTTGAATTAGTATTCGTATCAATATTAACAAAACTACTGAGCAAACAATTTGTACAAATGTCATCAGAAAATTTCTTGAGTTTAGCTGGAATTTAGTACTCTATCTGGTGCCCGTTTTCACCAAAACAAAATAGCCAATCTCAAAAAATTTAATGCAAGTTGTATTATGAAATAAACGAAATTTAATAAAAGAAAAAAAAGAGAGAGGAAATGTTATTGAAGGGGATAGCCTCTTTTTTTGTGAAACCGGGCAAGAAAGGCGTAAATTTTATAAAGGAAATCATTTGGAGAATTGTACTCTATACGTTTATAGACTTTAAAAATTTTATTCAGCTTAAATGCAATTATTGAATTTTTCCGAAGGAATAACTCAACAGCAACAAAGATGGTCTAAGAAAATCATCGCTCAACAAACCGCAAAACATATTTCACATTCAATCCGAAAACTGTTCCATAACTACCACTAGATTTTTAAAAGTAAAGCTCGAAGAAAATAAATGTTGTTATTTTTAAATTTTTATAAGAATCTTCACGCTTCCCAATCAAAAAGAATTAGAAATCAACAATTTAGCGTTGGGAATCTCTAAGTTAATTTTGGTTGATCAAAGCTGCAGGCTGTAACCCAACTGGTAAGAATTATACATTTGCTTAGCTTAGAAAAAACTTTGTAGGTACAAGCTTGCAAAAATTTATGAATATGATTTTCGCCATTGGATTTTTATATAATACAAAGTTAATTGAACGTATGGGGATTCAATTTTGTTTTGCTTCGTAATTAAAGTTATGGTAAATTAGGGAGAGCACGTTTTTATACTATTTTCATATACCACATGTATTGTATATAGCTGGCTAAACAATTTCGCCGTACGTACAATGATGTTGATGATTAGGAAAATGTATTGAATTATTTATGAAAGCTTAAAAAATTATTTATTTCTGTAATATTGTTTTGACATTTTTTTTGCTCTTAGTATCTAATTTATGTTATTTTCCCAGAAGACATACGGCAAAAACAGAAGAGGAAAATACAAAATAGGAAAAATGTAAGCACAAAAATAAAATCGATTTGGAAAAATATTTATGAGATATGAGTGTGTGGAGAGAGAGAGGAGAGAAAAACGAGAATAAAATAATAATTTTCTTGAACCTCTCAAGAATCTCACCCCCTCTCTGTATATGGATATAGAATAACGACGATGACGACGACGAGTATATGAATTATGAAATGAAGCTTACAATTTTTTAAGCAAATTATGTACAACAACAACAAAACAAGTAAATCTATTTTGATTTTTTGTTAAACCGTTTTTTGTGTTCTGGCTAAAATTCCTAGAAATTGAGATTTATCTGAATTTTATACGAAGTGTAATGTTCTTGATTCTTCCTTCCTTCTATGTAACAGCAACGTTCAGATTTAATAGATGTATGTTTTGATATATGAAATAATGAAAAACATATCTATTACGTATTAAAGATGTGTGCTTATGAAGTTTGAGTGAATCATAATAAGTTTTTTATAAATTGTAGGCCGAGTATTTGGGACAGGGGATTATTTTATTATGAGGTTAAGTAGTTTAAAGCGGTATTTTCATCTTTTTGGTTAGGTTTGCACGATGTTTATAAATAAATTTCGGTTCTTGGTCTAATTCACTCTTTAATGAGATCTTTGTGGTCAATTGTATAGTATTTGGTACAGAAATCTCACTGCAGACGAATATTGTGTTTTAAAAATTACTTTCCGACATTGTTAGCATATACGATTAATTAATATCAAAATCGGTTTATTAATATACTATATAACAAATCTAACGATCATGCTCAAATTTGTACGCATTCCTTTTGTAATTATGTCTTTTCCACATTTGTAATTTTGTGAAAGGTACGTGAAAGAAAAAGTGATTTGGTAATGCCGACATTCCGGGGCTTTTACTAAGCCGAAAATTGAGATTTTTAAGGTCGCAATTCCGTGATATTAATTTTGTAGCACCGCACAGCAAGAAGTTTTCACTTTACTATGAAGATAAAAATTTATTAACCTGTCAGCATTCTTGTCAATTGAACATAAAAATTAGTCTTTTTATGTCTTGTGTACGAAATGTTCCAATTTTCATTTTCATATTGATAGGAAGGATCGTTTTTGTTATATAAATTCATTGACAAATTTCAATTATATGGGAAAAAAGTTATCCTTCCCCACCATTTCCAGCACTTGGGTCATTTGGTGCACTAGGGTTATACTAACCACTTATTTATAGTGGCATTGTAGTAGTATCCAATTTGTACATTACAAATGAAACATCGATTCTTCTACATAATTGATCATGCATGTACACATGCTTCATCTAACATTCCATTAAAATGATTAAAATCCAAATAAATAAAGTAAATTGTCAGTTAGCTAGACACATTCCTCATTTATGTATGTACAAAATAAAATTTAATTTCCGTCGAAAGTTTCTATTCAATTTACAGTTTTAATACTAAATTTTTATTTTTCCTTTTAAAGTTGGTCTTATGTTGATGGCTTTATACAAAGAATAAAACTTATTTGTAGTTCTTGCTCTTTATATAAATAATACATAGTAGACTACATAGACTATACATATATGTATATAAAAATGTCTTGTTTGCGGTTTGATTATAAATCGAAAGTAAGAAAACATATATGCAGGACCACACACCACAATGAAAATAAAACTTTTAAATATTTAACTTTTCTATAAAAATTTACTCGTACATTATTTTGGTTGGCTTACATGTTAGGATGGATCAAATCACGTAATTTAAAAAAAAAAAAATTATGTTAGCAAAAAAAAAAAATGAAAAGTTGGTTTTACTGTTTATCTTTTATTTACGCTGAATCAACAATTTCCGCCCACAAAACAAAAACAAAATAATATCGATTTTATACTAAAATGTATAAACAGCATTTACCACAAAAAAATTAGAACTCATTATTAAAGTAATTAAAAAACCAAAATGGGGTATTTTCATTTAAAGATGCCAGATAACAGCGCGCACAAACAACATACATCTTTTATTGCAAAATAATTTGACCTGGACTCACTCGCTTGTATACGGTACGGTTAATTTACAAACGAACGATGATAATAAATCATAACTTTTGCACTCTCCATCATACCCGTACACCCCCCCAGCAAGAAGAAAACGACAGAAATGATAAAAAAAAAATTCATTTGTTTTGCATTATAATTTAATAATAATGTATAATGTTTTTCAGCTTTTAATACTTTTCTTTTAATTTATCATTTTTAAGGAAAACACATTTCTGTTTTATGTCATATTTTATGGATTTTTTTTTTTAAGAAACGTAAAAAAATCCATTTATTAAATAATTATTTTATTGTTTATCTTTTAAAATGAAAATTACGTTTCGCATATAAAATGGCAGTCGTAATGAAAAATTATGCGATAAGCTACATTAAGTGAAATATATATGCTGTAATGCGGTGATTCGAAATCTCTTCAGTAAATAATCAAAAAAATTGATACGTTCTAACTTTTTCAATTCGTACAAAATTTTTCGGTATGGCTGTACTTTCCAAAAAAGGATGGCGTATATATGTATTAAGTTATTTATAGCTATAAATTTGCATTTACAAAATAATTTGTGTTAAAATATTAATCTTTAGAGTTAAATTAAATATGAACTGTTCACGTTTGTTTTTTTCCTTCGCTGGTTCACACGACAGCAATATGAACGAATCGAGATTTTACTCGTACGAGTAAAAATTATTTACTGGTTTCCTTAAATTAAATCCAAGAATATGTACTAGTCACTTAAAAAATAGTTAATAAACAATTCCTAATGCAATATAATTGACAATTTTTTGAGCAAAGGCCCAATTAAAAACTCAAAAAAATTTTAAATCGATGCCTTATTAGATAGTGCGGTACAATTTTTTATTCATAAATTTTCCATATAATTTATATTTAATTCCTTAACATAAACATACACTAAATATAACGCTAAAAAATATCAAGTATATCTTCTACAATGCGTTTTAAAAATGCTGTTAACGGCCGCAGGTATTATTTATTTTCTGAAATAGGATTGAGCTCCACCGAAGAAAGGAAGTAAGACTTATTTTTGAAATATTCTTCTGGAAAATAGCGATTTCCATCTTTCGATTTCTTTTTCCAGAATCAAATTCGCAATCCGCTCCAATACATTCATCGATTCTATTCTAACACGACGGATTAAGACAACCGAACTACCATTTGAAACTTCCAAGGCTTTAGGGAGTTCTCTATTCTAATAAATGACTAATTATTAAAAAACACAAATTTTTGAAAAATTTTCAAATTTCGATATCAAAGCAGAGATTTTGGGGCGAGAGTCTCTTCCCCTAAGATATAAAATGAATTAAAATAACATTTGAATAAGTAGATTTACAAAAAACTTTCGGGATTTTTTTTCGAGCATATCCCTTTCAACTATCTATGCTCAATCCCGTTGTAAGTTACACGTATGCTAAATGATCGTCACAGTACTATATTTGGAAATTCTAGACTCGGCTACTTCGCCGTCTCATCCATAAACATCTTACTCGTGTAATAACATCTCACCTACGACCCTTGTAACGTATGTAACTATTATTTTTCAGTTTGTTTATAAAATATAAAGAATACACGGATAAAAAAATTAAAATCCCGAATAATCTGAAAAATTCTCTGGAGTACAGGAGCTAAGGAAATCAAAGCTGTAGTTGTTTGTGCTATGCAAATTTGAACAATTTCAACACGGCCAAAATAATCGAAAATAATCTAACTAAAACAATATCAAATTATCTCGATAAGCCTCAAATGTTCTCACGGTTAAGCATAGGCGGCCGAAAGGCATATGATCGAAAATAAAAATCTCGCCTGAAAAGCTTGAAAAAATTACCTCGAATTTAAATGAAACAATGAGAGTAATTTAATTCAGATATTGACTCGACTTGAATCTCGATTTAAAAATATCGAATAGTTAAATGATCGATTTCAAAAATCGATCATTTTGTTATTGTTGCGAGTCTTCGATTTATACTTAATTAATATTGATTTTACGATCTAATTCCTATTCAAACCCACTCACCTTCTAGTGGTAGGCTGAAACGGTATAAATTGCTTACATTTTGTATGTAGTCGAAGTTATTTAAAATTTTACCTGATATTATTATTGGGCTTTATTCAGCCGGCAAATAATAAAATAAAATAGCAAATTAAAGTTGTCTTTAAATGGTTGAAAAAGCTAAGGTATTCTGTAAAAATAGCTAAAACCCATCAAAACAAAAACAAATTAATTTTGAATGGAGTACGCGAAATTTGAAAAAAAAAACTCTGAAATGTTCAGAGGGGCATGGATAATAAATAGGCTTCATTTAAATACCTATTTTTTGATGGATTTGTCATTTAATATTCAACTATCTTACATCGCTTTGAATTAATTTTAAATTAATGATGAAAATAAAATATCAAATTTGATCTAGATCAAAAAATGCTGAACTCAGATCAATTTCTCGATCAATAGAACTCGACATTAGCCAGATTAGAGATAATTTTTTGTCGACTAAAATAAAACGGTACGAGGTTTTTGTTCGCATGTTCTCAGTATATTAAAAACTCGCAAAATACCTGGAAGTCTGTATAAAGATCCAAGCCTACGCTTAGCTTACAAGTAAACAAAACCATATATGTTTGAATGATCCGGAAAAAAATTCAAATATTGTATAATATCACGCAACCACCCTAAATTAGAAAATCTCGAATAATTTTGTAGATCTTGAAAAACCACGAATAGTCTCGGAAAAAAGATCAGTTAGTTATAGCGAGAAAACCTTCGACTAGAAAAGCAAAAAAGTCCCAAAAAAACAGTGCTGCAAAGTTACTTTAATTCGTTGTGTACTTTGGAGGATGGAAACCCCCGCTTTGATGATTTATTAAAATTCCAATGTAAATTGGAATATTTTCAACAATTTGTGTTTTTTAATAATTTTTCACATACTAAAACAGAGAACTCTCTAAAACCGCTTAGCATTGGAATCTTTGCGCAAGAATGACAGGAAAACGTGATAATTGTTTCAAAAATATGGATATTTTTATTAATATTTACATTTCTCGTTCACATACTAAAATAAACAACTCCTCAAAGGATGACACGAAATTACGTAGTATCCTTTTGTTATCAAATTATACTATAGCTTCATATTTAATAAAAATCTAATGCAGTCTTATGGCAATTAAATTTGTATTTTCCGGGATTTTTTTTTTTTGTTGTGAAGTCGAGGGTGTCTCATTTTAACGAGCTATACTATAGCATATATAGACTATTTGTTGACGCCCGACGCAGCTGAAGATTCTTCCACCCTATCGCAAAATTCATTTAATTTCAAGCATGTAACAGATACTACATAATTAAATTAAATCCTAGAAAGAAATAGCGAGGTTTACTGTTAAAGTAAATTCACCGGAACGTAAATTGCATTTTACAAACAAGTACTAAGCATTTATTTTCGTTGTTGTTTACGTAAAAAATATTCTTTTGATGTCTTTAAAGTAAGTTTTGAGATTTAAAATTTTAGTTTTCAAATAAACAATTTCTCGATTCCCATTACGCTAAACTTACCGGTAATAAAATCTACTAGCCAAGTTCTAAATTTAAAGTTCTAAAATTGGAATTGATACGCTTCTTCGATCACCGGTCTGCCAAGGACTAATATTAAAATTCTGTTTAGGGTTGCCATACAACATATTCCACACTGCTCTCGTGTAGTCACCCATCTATATGGAGATTATTGAAACGATTAAACAGGAACAAAAGTTGGACAACCTTAAAACCAAACAGTACATGGTCCACCGAAAAGCCGGAATAGTGAAACTGTAAGTTTCATTTTTGCTCTATTAATTTTTGCTCCATTTGTCTGCTTGCTCAATGATACAAATTTGTAAAGATTTGCCTAGCAATAAGCAAAAAGATCGAAGGAAATAAGACGCAAAAAAAAAGGGCGCCACACGAGGTTTATTCTGCGTTTCGCCTTATTTATTTCAGCCTGGTTGCTTTCAATCTTTTGCTTTTTACAAAGGGGATCTCCTTCACCATATGCAAAGAGTTCTTAATATGGAAAGCTGAAAAGTTTATTAAACCAAGTATATTTTAGCTGATCTGACTTCTCCCTTTGTTCTCTAGGCTGCTGTAATCTTACTCTGCTGTACACTGCAAACATGTTTCTAACGATCATTATATGGCCTAACGATCATTATAGGCTTCCAATTATTTAGGATCAATGGTAACATTAGTGATTTGTATTACAATAATCGCTGAATCTGTCCCCATTGCTGGTTCGTACAGAACCTACCACGATGAAAATATGTATGTTACTGATGATATCAACGAAAAAAAAAACAGTATTGGATAAAATAATACAGGGGATATTGTTCACCGAACTACTCGTGAATCAAGCAAAAATCATATTCCTGGTTTGTACTAGTACTGCAAGGTGAACAGAATTACGAGAAAAACTATAATTGTTAATATCGCCTCTTAATTTAATAAGTAAATGAAATATTTAATGAAATTTTTAAATTAAATTCATATTATTACGATGTTTAACAAAAAGACGTTTAACAAGTCCTTTAGTCGTTATAACTGCAAGTTGATCGCCCGTTGGATTATGTACCAATTTAGTCTCTTTATTTTGGATTGACTATCGAATGAAATTGAATTTAACATCAATATGCTTCATATGTTTATGGTTCTTCGGCTACCCGGTTACATGATTGATTATCTACATAAATCACTTTCGATGAACAATCAATACTTCATTTAATAACATACGAAGCCATTTTGCTATATTCAGCTTCGGTTGAACTAAGACTAACTGTATCCTGTTTTCTTGATGACCAACTGACGGTATTACCAAACACTTTAAATACGCAACCTGAATTAGATTTACCGTCATTCTTATCACCTTCGTTCAGCTTCATCATTTTTATTATAAACCATTTTTAAACCCATAGATGATTGAACCTATCTCGTACATTTAGTTTTGTATGATCAAAATGTTCGGATAAATGGGATGAATGCGCATAAGTCTGGTCTCATTGTTAACGTTGAATATGTTAAGCATCTAATTAATTCACGATAAGGAATATCATTAAATAATGTGGTTGACTCAAGCTGATTGTGTTTTTAACTTTATCACATTGAATTTGAATTCCAAGAAATTTGTCAGCTTCACCAATGTCTGCCATCTCAAATTCTTTTGACAACAATTGTTTCACAATTTTAATTCAACATAAAGCAAAATATAACAAACAATACGGTTTTCAGTTTTAATATACAAGCATGAATTGGTTGAATCTTTCATTCCACTTTAGGAAGTTTACTTTACACCACAAACCTTTGTCGAAACCTGGTTAAATCCACTAGGCTCTTTAGAAACCCGTTTCGAAATTTATTGTCTGTATTGAAACTCATATTTTCAATACCATTGCTCATTTGACGATCATAATCATTCCGACCATTTCTTTTGTTATATTCATCCAGTGTGTGTGCTTTGACAAATTACATTGGTAAATCTGTCGAGTTAATAACAAATGACAAATAATACCCATTTCTTCCGTATTAGGCACCAATAAATTTGAGTCCCAGAAAGAAAATCTTCGTTGATGCTGACTCCGTTCATTATATTTCATTGTTAGTATTTGTTAACGCAACAATAATTGACTAGCTATAATGTTATGCTGAAAAATTTATTTTGCCGTCTTTTTATCTTTAACATATTCCAATTCCATCTGATTATCGTGAATACTTTAAACAATAAGTGAAATGCAAGTTTTTTCTTCCTTACGGATTTTGTCACGTTTCATTAAATCAGCAATCTTTTCTAAATCTACTAAATCTTTTTCGATGTATTTGATTAAATCTTCTTTGTCCAATAAAACAGACAATCGATATCTCTACAAATTGTAAATCTTCGTTGCAAAGATATTTTAAATAGATTCCATTATAATTCACTGAATTTTACACACTTGCACTTTCCAAAATTGAAATTTATGTACAAAATCTTTGTTGTACAATACTTTTACGAATTATTAAAAAAATTTAGTTTAAAGTTTTTAATTTAATCACTGGGCTCGTAACCTATTAAATTATTAAATGGAACAAAGTTTTTAACTGAAAGATTATAATTAAAAGCCACAACTTATGTGTATGTCTTTATTATAAGAAAAAACAATTCGTAGTGAAAAATAAAAACAACAAACCTCTTATTAGCAAACTACTTTATATAAATCAAAACAAATCATATTCATTACATATTTATTTCATACCCCAAACCGCCGCTTTGACGATTTTTAAAAAATCTAACATTCATAGAAATTGGAGCCTTTTTGAAAAATGTATGTTTTTTAATAATTATTGACCTACTAAAATAGAGAGCTCCCCAAAGCCGCTTAGCATTGGACCCTTTCTGCAAGGATGATAGGAAAACGTCAGAAAAATTTCAAAAATATTTACATTTGTATTTCACATATGAAAATAAAAAACTCAGATGACATGAAATTATTCAGATTCATTTTGTCTCATATTGTAGTTAACAAACATTTAATGGGGTCTTCCTTTTCGTTGGGGCAGTTTACTTTGTATTTTTCGAAATTTTTCGGGATTTTTTGTTCGGGAATATGATATTCGGAATTTCATTAAACATATTTTAGACACATTTTCGAGCATCTAAATATCGGCACCAAAAAAATTAAATACTATCCTTAACCTCATGAAGCAATACATAAATATACCTGGCCTAAATACATACATCAGTCCATCTCCAGTGTTCTTTGTACTGAAAAACAAAAATTTGTTGTAATTCACTTGCAGTATAATAAGAGTCTATGATACTTGATGTTTCTTATAAACTCTGGCAAATATTTAACCTTTTTGCTCTTAAAAAAAGTATAAAAAGCTGTAGAGCGAATACAGAACGATCGACAGACACCAGTTAAAATTGGATTAGCTTTTATACGAATTTAATTTACGTTGCATTGCGTTCAGATTAATAGTTATTTGGTCAGTAAAGCTTCAATTAGCCATAATTTATTCTTTACATATTACCAAAATGTATTCCTAAAAAAATTACAATTAAATTATGTAAATCAATTTTGAATTTTTCCATTTTATTTATTGTCTCAATACATAGACCGAGATTCCTTAATCGTTCCTTAAACATCGTTTCGGTACAATCAACTTGGACAATTTATGGAAAACCCAAAATTAAAAATTAAATTGATCTATCAATCATTCGAATGAATATATTGCCTCACAAAAAATTGTAATACAATAATCTTTTCAAATAGATTGAAAGTATTTTCACCGAAACTTTATTTGCTAAAATAAATACAGTGCGTCCCCTCTATTCACATACAATATATCGAGCGCAGTACATAGAACCTAAGTTTAATTTAAGCAAAATTCAGTTATGTCTTTTACTGTATACACGTTATACACACATTTATATAAAATAAATAAACCAACAAATAAAAAAAGTGAATTGAAAATTTATAAAAAAAAAAAGTTAAAGTTAAATAAAAAAAATAAAAATATTTGTTGGTTTTTGTTTAAAACATAAAAGCACAATGAAAGCAAAAAGAACTTTGCTAAGGCATTTTTATTTCTTATACGAATTCTAACAAAGTTCAAAAATTTAAAAAGAAATCAAAACATAATAAAAAAACCGTTGATTTGAAAATATACACAAAAAAAAAAAAATAATAACTTTTATTATTGTTACACACAAACTTTAAAATAAAAGCTCGCGCAAAGAACAACAATAAATCTAGAAAAGTTGAACATAATAAAAATCACTTTAAGCGAAATTGAAAATGATGCTGCTCGATGTAAATTTTTGATTCCCCACAATAATGCTGCTTATTTTATACAATTTTTTTTTTATTTTATCCTCCTAATATGCTTGCGAATTATAACAGAAATGTGCACTTGGTTCTTTATTTTTGGCTCTGCTGCTGCTTTGGTATTTTTTGTAAGGGTATGTCTGCTCAAAAAAAAAAAAAAAAGAGATTACCAAGTATTTTTATTATTTGAGAGATTATGATAATTTTTATTTTACAATATTATATTATGAAACAAAAAAATTTAAAAAATTTTAGAATTTTCTAATTTTGTGGCTTTACTATTATTATAGAAATATATAAAGGCGATTAAGGAATATGTATTGTGTACATAATTCAAAGAGCGGTTTTTCAATTTAATTAAATTTTCTTTTTTTATGATTATTTTATTTTATGGTTTTATGGTTATGAAAATTTTCTCAAAATTATGCAACCGTTAAAATGAAAGTTTATCGCTCTCGCCTAAAGAGGAGTATTAGAAAAATGGTTTTATTTTACAAATTCTGGGAAAACAAAATAAAATTCACGATGAATTTATTACTCACTGGTTGATAGTGATACGCCATGCCAACACAATAAAAGCTTTCAATATTAATTTTCCATAGCAAAATTAAAACCATGGCATAGAACCGCACTAGTTCAGTTTCAAAAAGTAGTTATTTGCATCCATTAAATCCGTAATTTTTTATACTCTAATGTAAATGCTACGAGCCTATCCAAGGTTTTTCCGTCCTAAATAAGAATAACGGATATAGAATACCTCGGATTACAAACTTCCACCTTGAAAAGCAAAAAATACCGCCACTTGGTATGTAAATAACTTTTTGTTCGATGCTATAAAAGCCTACTTTCGATTTTATTTGTTTAAACCCGTTGCAGAAAACGATACTTGCCACACAGATTGTTAATTTTTATATTATAGCGCGTTTTTTGCATAGCCCCTGCATGATTTTATAAAAATTTGGAAACCCCACGTATACAATTTTGACGTTTAATAAAATATATGTTACACATAAATGTTTTTATCGAGTTAAAGAATATAAATACTTGATTTTTAAAATCTTAAATTTTAACAACTACTACTAGTTCTACGCTACTGCATGTGCTCCAATGTTCAAACTCCTTTGGAGGAGTCCATTATCCACAATTCGTCACCATAACTTTTATCTTAATTTGGATGTTTAAGTTAATCCTTGATGTTTGGCCAAATTAAATATCTAGGACTTTCGAGAGGTGTGCGAGTAGAGCGAAATAAGATGCGGAAATATCGATAAAATATTTTATATCTTAATTACCCCTACGAATTTTTCTAATAAAGAAATTGTCTCCCTCAACAAAGTTCAAATTTAGCAGACCCACACTGCCATTTTGAGAAGAATTACATAGAGTGAGCTCATCGGGATTTAAAGATTTAAATTCTGTTATACTAAGTTTAAAGTTCTGGATTCAAAATTAGGTAGAGAACATTTTTTAAAAATTACAAAGTTCGGAATTCTAAATACTATTTGTATGAAAATATTTGTAGAATACGTGTGGAGCCTTATCCCCCATTCTGTCTGTGGGAAAGAGAATGAAGTGGGTACAGGAGATTTAAGAATCCAAAATTACACGACATACTCGGTTCTGAACTCGGTCGAGTGCAACCAGGTGGGTCTTCGGATGCCTTGTAAATTTTCAGTAATTCCGATGAATTAAAATAAAATTAGGCACTTGCTTGCTGCATTCAACGCTGCCCTATTGATTTGATCGATTCGATAGATAAGGGTTAATCACAAATAAGGGCAACAGATAAGGGTTTAGACAACAATGTGCAACAGTTTTTGACAACAATTAGGGCAATATCGTAAGAGCTGGTTGATTTGTTAGTATCAATATCTGCAAGAACTTCTGAGGCAAGGGGGCTCATGTAAAAATCGCCCGCCCCACTTGCCTGAACGAAAATCTGACGTATTTCACTTTTCACCTTGCTCAAGTGTTATTTTTTAGCAGTAGAGATTATTGCCGACTCTCGATTTCTAGTCATTATAAGAACTGCTAAGTTTTGGGTCATTGGGTCATTTAAGTATTTATTCAAAGTGGTCGTCCAAATGTAAGACTCGAATATTAATCCTATTGGAACCAATTTTTTTTTTAATTTTTATGATTTAATTTTCTGTCGACTACTCTGGAGGTTTTCGATTCAAGAATTCGTTTTTTTAATTTTTCACATAACCTCAGAAAAACACATTTTTAATATACTTTTCTTCGTTGACATATTTCAAACGATAAAATATACAAGGAAATTGCTTATACAATGGCTTTCGGGGTCACTGATTACGAATTTCCACTCAGATGTTAGAAATTCAAGATGGCGGATCAAATAAGGCGAACAATTTTTTTTAAATTAGAAAATTTCGTCACAAACGGTATGTGTGGGTTTTCGAAGTCGCTGATAACGAATTTCCTCTGAGATATTACAAATTCAAGATGGCGGACCCAATATGGCTAACAAAACGGTTTGTGGGAGGTATCACGAATTCAAAATTGTGGGTTCAATATAGCAGAGAAAATATGAACCTATAAACCCTATAATTTAGGTGTCGGTGAGCAGAAGAATAGCTGATTTAGCGAGAACTATATGATGTTCCACGGCAACAAAATGTTTCCGAAGGCTGGTAATGTTGTAGAACTGAAACGAAGAGCCCCTCCCTCCCCCCCCCCCCCTCCCCATGAGCTTAGGTTAAGCTGTTTGCCTCATTGTATGAATATCAACTACTTGTCGTCAGATCTTGGTAGCGAAAAGTTATTTACTTGTATGATTACTCCTGGTTGAATAGAGAGTTGGTTAAGATCTGACTTATGTGAATATCTCCCTATATTGGTTATTCCACCCATTTGAAGTGGGTGGTCAAAAGCTTTGCTAAAACCTGCGGGTACACTTTAACACTTGCAAGTGAAGTCGAATAGCCATTTCTATTTTACTTGTCAAAATGAGGCATATATTATGTTTCAATAACAAATTCAAATAGTTTGGATACTGGTGCAAAAGATGATATTCCTCTACCAGGATAAATCTGTTCAGGTTGGATCTATCGAATTATTTATTCAGGCATATTGCAGCTTAGGTCCGAATCACAATATGAGAATAAAATGTTTGGTTAAAATGGGACTTAAAAATTGCGATGTTCACCTCCTGACTAGATATACAACAGTATTATAATGAAACCAAATAACAATAAATTTAACTATTGCGCCTCTAGTTCGTAAATGAAAATCGTAAATCTCAAGTCGCAAGCCAACGACCAAAATCAATGGTAGCAAAAGTGTTAGAAAATTTAAAAACCCAGATATGAGAAAAATATACGGAGGGCGAATGAGATGGAGTGACAGAAACAGTTTAATTTGGAATTAATGTTTTGGCAGCAATTCCAATAAGGAATCTACCTACCTTATGTTTTAGGACTGGACGGAACAATGTTATATATCTATAAACAATTCTAATAAAACAAAAGTGAAGCAAAACTTTTTTTCATTTCAACCTACGATTTGTAAAGTTTCTTAGCTTCTCAATTAGATAAGGTTCAAAAAGTTGATGAAATCAATTTTATGTGCATAAAATTTAGTCTGAAGTGCAGCTAATATAAAAACAAAAATTAAACATAATTTTTGAGGTTATACAAAACCGAAAAATTACTGAGAGGTACCATATGTTCCTGAAAGAGTTATCATTCAACTACATATGTATCCAAAAATTGGTTTTTCTCTTCTTACAACAAAAGCATTTATTTATGTGACTTTTTTGGGTAAGAGGAGGATTCTTTGGTTATATGAACTGAACCAGGAGTCCAGTAATAAGAATTACAAATTTTGTAAAAATATGTATGAAAGTTTACACGTACAATATCGAATCAAAGATTTGGTCTAGATATTTTAATTAAAATTCAACTTTATATAAGTTCGTAAGCCGTACAAGTTACGACTTACTATTAAAATTAAAAAGAGACTTCGGTAACCCGCTTAAATAGTTTCGTCCTCAAACCAATTGAACAAAAACGCTTTAACAAAATTGCAGCAAGTATTATTTTCTTTAAACAACAACAAATTTCGGTGACATCGAACCAAGTGTTTAGCTAAACAAATTAGTTAAACGAGTTGAACAGTTAAATTATATTCGCCATTCTTACTAATAATCAGCTTTTAATACAAATGCGCCTAACTAAAACCATAAACAACGAAATACTAACACAAAACCAAACCATTTTGTTTATTAACCATCCAAATAACGATTAGAAAATAATCAAAAGCCATTCTAATTCCATTTCTTCTATTTGAAAACAAAAAATTTAGCCCAATGCCGTTACACAAAGAGCCCATGGACTGAATGTGATGCCAAATCAAATACAAGGTCGCGAACACTTTCATTGAAAAAAGTTGAAGCAGGATGTGTACCAACAAGGACAATCCAGAAGAAATGCAAAAAAGGTAAAATATCAACAAACAATAATTATTTGCTTAATTAAATTAAATTATGTGTGTTTTACTATAAAATATTTATAAATTTTTATATATTTGACTTGTTATTATACAAAAAAAAAAAAAAAAAATTGTTGACATAATCTACGTCTGATATACATATAAAAGACATAATCAGTTGTATATTAAATTAGTGCAAAACATAATAAAAATAATCCAAAAGTAAATATTTACTATTTACTTATCTTATTCATTTTAATTAGAATAAATAAGTAACTAAAGTAACAACTCGCATAATTATAGTGCTTGTAAAATATTAAAACTCCTTTTTGTTTATTTTTCACCATAATTTTACCATTTTTCGTGTACTTGTTGTTTTTTTCCATTTTCTTAATTTTTCGCGTTTTTACTTTTTTTGTTGATTTAATTAGAATCAACGTAAAATCAACAAACATTTAAAAAAAAGGCCCGAACAAAATAGTATTGTATATAGACTATATCATATTGGAATTGAGGGTGAAATTAAGCCTAGGTAGATTTATACAGGTGTATCGTGTTTACGAGTGTATGAAAACTAAGAGTATTCTGTACACAGAATAAAAACTCAGGTAATTTACGATTTAATTATAATTTTTGATTACATCTTGTATTTACGGTGTGCTGTCCCTATCCGATACCCCCCGGGTCCTTAAAACAGTTAATTATAGATTTTAATTGGGTGAGTTGTGTTATTTATGGAGTGTTGAACAGATTTCAAAAAATAGAAAGATTCGACAATGCATTACCATACTTATACATTAATTCCTCCTGGCTTATTGTTTTCTCTAGCTAAGGCATCCGAGGCTGGATTACGATAACAACCTTTGTATGTACATTTTGATTTTGACAGAAAACAAAACTTCCAAAATTTAGAAATACCATATTTCCCAAATCTATTAATTTCTATAATGAGATTCCATGATTTTTTTAATTATCCATGTCTTTTTCTCACAAATGAACCAGAAATTTGAGAAAGGCTAAAAAAGTCATCAAGAGGTATTGAAGTGCTTTCGAGTACAAGCAACTGATTTGGCGTCCTATTCGAGCAAGTGTATAGTTGTTCTCCATATTCCTACTAGTCTGTCCGACGTAATATTCATCACCGTTGAATATGACATTTTTTGTGGGCCTAAACAGCGCTCATCGTCGAGCTTTTAGTAGTAGTACTTTTCATGCTGTTACTGAGGTGGCCTCCATCCAATTATTTTTAGTAACATCCGTTTGGTTATTTTGTGTACGATGCCTTGGATAATAGAGAGATGTTTATCGTTCTATAAACTTCTCAGGTTAAACGCAACTCTTTTGGTATTATCGATAAAGAATGAAGGCTTTATTGACTTATATCATGGAAGAAATTTTGTTTCACGATATCTATCGAATTTGATACATCCTTCTTTATTTTCGTCTCACTGACTTTAACGAAAGACGAGAGCATTTATCTTAAATGGATTGTCTTACAAATAGCAAAGGTACAGATTATATTTGGCATCAACACCTATTGGTAGTTTTAGACTTCGATTTCATGAACCAAATATTTGGTTAATCTTACTACTATCTTTAAATCGACTTCTTACTAATTGGACAGATATGCTCATATATAGCGTAAAATCGACCTTCAATTAGTTTTGAAATTAAAACTAAAGCAGTCTAGCCAAACTTTCCACAATTTTTCAAAGTATTCGCTGGACTTCACTTATACCCTGGAAAAAACAAATCAATCATATAAGCAACATTTCTGGTTGCTTTCTTGTCCGAAATCGTCATGCCTCATCCACATAACTACCAAATAATATTGATTCAACCTCTACATCCATTTGAAGTCTAAATATCTTGAAAATCGCGACAAATTGAGATTGTACAGGGTGTTGAGGTGACCCTAAAATTTGATTTGAACATCTGACTTGTTTGCCTATATGATCGATATATCGTTAATAATCACGGTAAACATTTTGCATTTTACTTAAGCTAATAGCAATTATCAAACTATTCGTTAACCCAACGTGGTCAATTAAATTCCGCTGTTTTGTAACTGTTTTAAACGAAATCCTGGAAACTGAGTTCAAATTAAAACCACTCAATTAAAACTTGGTCCCAAACACTTACCAATTTTAGTTGTTTTAAAAACAAAGGAGCAAATTTTTAAACTCTTAGAATTTGTTTCAGAGAATTGTTCAAAATTTCTAAAAACGCCTAAATTCGGACAACTCGAAAATGCCATAAAAATGGATTTACTACAAATTGAAAATTAGGATAATTTAAAAGAAAACAGAAATTTAAGATAATATTTCAAATTCGTTAGGTCTCACAATAAGGAATGCCCAACTTGCTTTTCGTATTTGAATTCCTCTACAGTAAAAATGCTCTAAGACCGATTATCAGGCATATGAAATAATGTCCCGGTTTATCCAGTGGGTTCAAATGTACATGATACTATCAGGTTTTCAACCCAGAAAAATGATATCAGTTGTATAGCGGTATAGGGTTTGTTGAAAACGTTGATGTCTCAATGTGACTTTCCTCAAATATAATTTCAAAGGATTGCCAAACCTTTGTCATCGTTGTTGGCAATGGCCGATATTGGCCCTTGGGAGTTGAATGCGATTTCCAAAATATAATTTTCCAGAACTTTTATTAAACGATCGATCTGTATGTAGCCTTTGATCTAACCTATATCTATGTAGCTAGTTCGATCGTTTTTTGTCTAACAGACAAATCATAGGCTATTTTCCAGCGCTCCGCCTCAAATGGTTAAAATGAGATCGATTCAATTAGATGCAAGAGTTGATTTATTCAGCCTTTTTATGATAGCATTATCTTAGAAGGCGTCTTTCAAATTTTCACTATGCCTTATATTGTTTTAGCATAGAAATTTAACTATGTTGATAATTGTTAGATATTTATCGCATTTTGGTTTAAAATATCTTCTAGTTTGACAAAAATTTGGATAGTTAACTAAAAGACGAATTTTAGATTAAATTCCAGGTGTTTAATTGTAAAAGTAATATTTTTATAAAATATGTTAAACAGATCTTAAGCCCAAATTAATGTCTTTTAGAACAAATATTCGAGTTCCGATAATGAAAAAAGGGTAAAACCTTGGACTCAGAAGCCTCTAAATGGATTTTGATGAAACATTTTGTTGTCAATTTAAAACAAAGTTTTACCACCTTGCTTATTTCTGGTTAATTGTTTATTAGCAATTAACATTTTTTATTGCACAATAAAACGACAAAATTTACAATTCGCCCAATAATTTATATTAAGAAATGAAACTCGGTACCCATGCATTTTTTGGTTAGCTGATTAGGGCGAATTTCTATAAGTCTGCTGTAGCCTTCAGTTACGAAATGTTTCATAATTATTCAAAAATTTTACAAAACCATACGGAAAAGTATTTTTCTGTTCGCTGACTCCAAAAACTCCTGCCCATAAAGTTCAGACCAAAAATTACTTTAGATTAGAAAATACGGCCGCTATGAAATCCATGAAAGGGAGGTTTTCTTGAATTATTTTAAAAGTTTGCACCAAACTTCGTAAACAGAGTTTTTTTCAGACGCTAATTATGAATTTATGATCAACACTTTTTATTTATCAATAGCGGATCATAAACGTATGCTGTATAAACGCTGTAAAATACCAAAAAAAAACTTTTTTTTGGTAGGAGAATGTTATGGAAAATAATTAAGGTGGATTTAAGGGAAACCACAACTTTATTCCAAAGATTTAGATAAAGGTAATAATCAAGCGATACACTTTAGTTTTCTAAGAAACCATTTTCCCTGTCGTTAAACTTGCACGATGACTAACAATAAGGTTCGAGCAGTCAAAGACAAATATTTAGGAAGGTCGAAATTTATCTATCTTCACCTTTTATTTCGTTTTGTTAACTGTAACACAAACTAAAAATACACGATGAGGATTGGTATATCCGTTAATCTCATATAACGTAATATTACTCACACAATCCCCTATTTGTGGTTAAACGCCAAAACATTAAAGCTTTCGTACCAAAACTTTTGATGAAAGACATCATTATTTTCTGTCTCAGAAAACAATATATTCGTATGTCCCTTATTTAGTTGTTTTCGGGCTAATTCTGATTTCAAGCAAGTATTTGAAGAGATAAAATGTTTGAACGAAGACTCACCCTTTAGTTGATCGTTACCCTATTTCTGACTATTTTCTGAATTCACGTAAATTCTGAATTTTTTTATTTTATTTTAGCCTTCGAAATTGTTTCCTATAAGGCTTGCAATTTCTGACAAATTAAATGAATGGCAAATTTAGAGAAAGTTTTTATTAATACTACAATTTCCCGTAATACCGACGTAAGATATGATTTACTAAGGAATTTATCAAACATATTGTGAACAGATCGCAAGTAAAATTACCATTTTACTGATGCATCTGTTGACGGTTTTGTTGACCACTTCATTAAAATATATGTATTTCAATAAATATTTTAACATCGAATATGCCTCTATAAATTATTTAATTGAAACAATGGCTTTTTTGGATAAACTGGAGGACAACCATACCTTTAGTTGCATTTTACCCAAATTCACTATAAAACTTAAAAAAAATCTATGTTAGATCGATTAGTCTGTGTATAGTAACTTCGTCTAAATTACAACCAATTTCTCGTATAATTATTTCCAATATTTTACAAGCACCCAATAATCACGTGCAGAAATAAATCAAAATTCGTACTAAAAATATTCAGCTCTCGTATAACATACATAATTACACAACTCTGCCATTTTAGTGTACGTTAAAATTTATTTAGTTTTATATTTACAAAATAATAAATAAATAAAATCTAACAATTTTCAAACTGCGTACGCGTAAAACTATTTGTATAAAAACAAATATAAATTAATAAATCAAATTAAAATCAAACTATAAACTAAAAATATTACAAAAGAACGATAGCAAAATTAATTGAATTATGTCATGGAAAATGTATAAATTTTCCGCCGGCAATTTATCATAAATAAATAAGAAATAAAAATTATGGAAAATTGTTCCTATACCTACATATAATAGAGTTGCTCCCTTTGTATTAATATTGATCACCAATTACGCAAATGTCGCGAGCAACTGTACAAATACGGATCTATATAGAATGCGTGACTTTCAATAATATTGGCAAATGGGTATAGAAATTATTATTGCTATATAGTAAATGGGTAGGTAAATAAATGGAAATCATATAAGGGAGGAGAAAAAAAATTGAAAATCATGAAAAATATTTTCAATAAATTTTCTATGAGATTTATGTGTATACATGTACTTATACATATATACATATTTTGCTGTAAAACAGATTAAAAAATAACTTGGATTTTTTTTTTTTTTTTTTTGGAACAAAAAACAAATTATTTGAGATGAGAAAGCTCAATTTGTATATGTGTGTACGAGTACGTACCTACATACAAATACATACGTATTTATAAAAAGTGTCAAAAACTTTTTTTTTTAGAGTTTAGATGAAATTAATATATTTCCATTTCTGCTAATATTACGTTCTATATATGGGGTACCTAAAAACATACAAACACACATAAAGCTTTTTGTGTTACAGAATTATATTTTATTTAATCAGTCAAGCAGATTAAATTTTTTTTTTCACATATGCGATACTGTAGGTGTGCTGATAACAAAGAAAATATACCGTTCATATAAATTTTCTTTTGAATATGAAAATGAACAATACAAATTTGGTATATTTGCTTTGATAATTTTATGTGTATAGCTACCATAATACCGGTATAATCGAGCCTAGTTAATCTTAAAATCTGGGTCGCGACCCTAAGATAAACATTTAAAAATAAATTCTGGAAAGTTCAGTTTCTATAACGTTTTACCTCAGACTCCGAGAATCTAAATGGATTTTGACCAGAGCTTTTGTGATCGATTTTAAATGCGATTTAAACTACAAACTATTATAGGAGTTATAGCATAGCCATCTTACATACTTATATCATAGGCGTAAGGTAGAAATACCAGCTTTCTTCAAGAGGTGAACATTTTTCTGTTTCCCATAAGAACCAATGTAAAATTGGTAGTTTTGATTTATAAGTTTATTAATGAAAATTCAATTTAATGTAATGAAATTTGCAAGTTTGATATGTTCCGTAGATATGGTTTTAAAGTCATAGAAGAAAATATCTCTACATTTTAAAATAAATTGAAAAAAGGGAACCTTTCCATTTTCAACAATTACACACAAATCATCCCCATCGAGTCATCTTTGTCTTTACAATATAAAACAATTAAAAGTGACAAAGAAAACTTAAAAGTAAAAACGGACAAACATGAAAATAGAAAAGATAAAAGGCATAGATAATCTTTGTATGATCTACATATAGAAAACAAAAAGGCGACAACACAATAAAATAAAAATAAAAGCACTCGTAAAGACAAAAAATGAGAACAGTAGACATCCCTGTCGTTCGTTCCAACAGAAAGCCAAAATGTTTACACTCTAATCCAAAGCACCTAGCTATACAAATCATATGAAAAGTTATGTTTTTTTAATTTCGTTTTCCTTAAATGAAAAATCTTACAAAACTGAATTTTGATTTCTACGTTATCAAGAAGAATAATTGATAAATAAATGATTTGAAAATCAATTAATAAAATCTTGCTTAATTCTTGTTTACAAACACATCTTTATCTCATGACGTTACACATTTCGTTCATGTTTTTTTTGTAAATATAATAAAAAAAATTGAGGTGTGGCCAACACACGACTTTCTTTTACGAACAGAGAATTTTGAGAAATTTTATTTTTTTCCTAATTTTTTTTTTTTTAATTTTTTATTTTTTATTTTTATTTGTTTTTAATTTTTGGAAACATTTTGTATTTAAACAAGTAGTTTTTTGTAAACCTTATACTTTTTAAGATATTTGCAAAACCAATTTTCTGGACCAAGGGAGTGGCCACTTCTGGTTAGCCGATTTGGAGTAAAATTCACTGGGACCTCCCAATTTATCAAAAAAGCTTAAATCTGAAGTTTCAGTTCGATTGATTAAACCATATGGGCTGTAGAGAGGACACAGACAAACTGACAGACTGACAGACAGACAGACATTATTTCGAAACCCACTTTTTCGGACTCAGGGGACCTCAAAACAAATAAATCTCTAAAAATCTCAAGGTCCAAAATTTTCATGATTACTATACTTTATTTTACTAGAGTAAAAGAAAGTAAAAAACCCCAATCCATACGAATCGTTCGTTTAGTAAAAGTTCTGCAAAATTATTTTTTGGAAATCGCACTCAACTCCCAAGGGCCAATATCGGCCATTGCCAACAATGATGACAAAGGTTTCGCTAGCACATGGGATAGGTCCCTTAATTACCTAGTTAGAAAACCCTAATCTATACGAATCGTTCGTTTAGTAAAAGTTCTGCAAAATTATTTTTTGGAAATCGCACTCAACTCCCATGGGCCAATATCGGCCATTGCCAACAATGATGACAAAGGTTTCGCTAGCACATGGAATAGGTCCCTTAATTACCTATTTAGAAAATTCTAATCCATACGGATCGATCGTTTAGTAAAAGTTCTACGACATTATTTTTTGGAAATCGCACTCAACAATGATGACAAAGGTTTCGCTAGCACATGGAATAGGTCCCTTAATTACCTAGTCAAAAAGCCCTAATCCATACGAATCGTTCGTTTAGTAAAAATTCTGCAAAATTATTTTTTGGAAATCGCACTCAACTCCCAAGAACCAATCGGCCATTGCCAACAATGGTGACAAAGGTTTGGCTAGCACAT
Organism: Tipula vernalis; assembly: GCA_958295665.1. NCBI lineage: Eukaryota > Metazoa > Arthropoda > Insecta > Diptera > Tipulidae > Tipula > Tipula vernalis. The sequence goes on from OY282560.1 coordinate 19,424,050, forward strand.
AGAATAGGTCCCTCAAATAGCTAGTTAGAAAACCCTAATCCATACGGATCGTTCGTTTAGTAAAAGTTCTGCAAAATTTTTTTTGGAAATCGCACTCAACTCCCAAGGACCAATATCGGCCATTGCCAACAATGATGACAAAGGTTTCGCTAGCACATGGAATAGGTCCCTTAATTACCTATTTAGAAAATTCTAATCCATACGGATCGATCGTTTAGTAAAAGTTCTACGACATTATTTTTTGGAAATCGCACTCAACAATGATGACAAAGGTTTCGCTAGCACATGGAATAGGTCCCTTAATTACCTAGTCAAAAAGCCCTAATCCATACGAATCGTTCGTTTAGTAAAAATTCTGCAAAATTATTTTTTGGAAATCGCACTCAACTCCCAAGAACCAATCGGCCATTGCCAACAATGGTGACAAAGGTTTGGCTAGCACATAGAATAGGTCCCTCAAATAGCTAGTTAGAAAACCCTAATCCATACGGATCGTTCGTTTAGTAAAAGTTCTGCAAAATTTTTTTTGGAAATCGCACTCAACTCCCAAGGACCAATATCGGCCATTGCCAACAATGATGACAAAGGTTTCGCTAGCACATGGAATAGGTCCCTTAATTACCTATTTAGAAAATTCTAATCCATACGAATCGTTCGTTTAGTAAAAATTCTGCAAAATTATTTTTTGGAAATCGCACTCAACTCCCAAGAACCAATCGGCCATTGCCAACAATGATGACAAAGGTTTGGCTAGCACATAGAATAGGTCCCTCAAATAGCTAGTTAGAAAACCCTAATCCATACGATTCGTTCGTTTAGTAAAAGTTTAGCACATGGAATAGGTCCCTTAATTACCTAGTTTAAAAACCCTAATCCATACGGATCCTTCGTTTAGTAAAAGTTCTGCAAATTTTTTTTGGAAATCGCACTCAACTCCCAAGGGCCAATATCGGCCATTGCCAACAATGGTGACAAAGGTTTGGCTAGCACATAGAATAGGTCCCTCAAATACCTAGTTAGGAAACCCTAATCCATACGAATCGTTCGTTAAGTAAAAGTTTAGCACATGGAATAGGTCCCTTAATTACTTAGTTAAAATACCCTAATCCATACGGATCGTTCGTTTAGTAAAAGTTCTACGAAATTATTTTTTGGAAATCGCACTTAACAATGATGATAAAGATTTCGCTAGCACATGGAATATTTCCCTTAATTACCTAGTTAGAAAACCCTAATCCATACGAATCGTTCGTTTAGTAAAAGTTCTGCAAAATTTTTTTTTGGAAATCGCACTCAACTCCCAAGGGCCAATATCGGCCATTGCCAACAATGATGACAAAGGTTCCGCTAGCACATGGAATAGGTCCCTTAATTACCTAGTTAGAAAACCCTAATCCATACGTATCGTTCGTTTAGTAAAAGTTCTGCAAAATTATTTTTTGGAAATCGCACTCAACAATGATGATAAAGATTTCGCTAGCACATGGAATAGGTCCCTTAATTACCTAGTTAAAATTGAGGTTTGGCAGCACACGACTTTCTTTTACGAACAGAGAATTTTGAGAAATTAAATTTTTTTCCTAATTTTTTTTTTAATTTTAATTTTTTATTTTTATTTGTTTTTAATTTTTGGAAACATTTTGTATTAAGTAGTTTTTTGTAAACCTTATACTTTTTAATATATTTGCAAAACAAATTTTCTGGACCAAGGGAGTGGCCACTTCCGGTTAGCCGATTTGGAGTAAAATTCACTGGGACCTCCCAATTTATCAAAAAAGCTTAAATCTGAAGTTTCAGTTCGATTGAATAAACCATATGGGCTGTAGAGAGGACACAGACAGACTGACAGACTGACAGACAGACAGACAGACACCATTTCGAAACCCACTTTTTCGGACTCAGGGGACCTCAAAACAAATAAATCTCTAAAAATCTCAAGGTCCAAAATTTTCATGATTACTATACTTTATTTTACTAGAGTAAAAGAAAGTAAAATGTCGATAAATAGCAAAGAGCAGTTACACGTGAAATATTAAAATCAAAATATTTATTGAAGATACATCAATGAGACCACGTAGACTACGAATAACTGCGCACTGTAATAACAATAGTTAGTAGTTGCCGTCGAAATTAAAAATCAATCCAAGAATGTCGCATGCAAAAGTGGCACTTGCACACCTACGCGAAGAAAATGTTTGAAGACCAAAAAGACAACAGCGATCAATATGTACGGCAACAATTTATAACCATTGATGGCAGTTTTCTAAGTACAAATAATAAAAATTGCTTTTGGATGCTTTCAATTCTAATTGAGTAAGACTCATAGTAAGGAGACTATAGGCCCGATTCTGCCTTCCAAAATTTTATGTTATGTTATGTTATTTTTGTTTTTTCAATACAAATTCATTTAGGAAGCGGGGAAATAAAATAACATAACATGAATTTTATCGTTCCAGAATCGGGCCTTATATAACACTGGCATACTCGATTTGTGACGAAGTATACGAGTATATACAAGTCATTCGAGTTACGTTTTATAAATCCCACCATAGAGTAAGCCTTGCTAATAACAGCATCAATATGACAGTTGAACTTTAGATCAGAGCTGAAAATCACCCCCAGATCATTATCTATGTCGACCCGTTCTATTATCATCAGATCAAGAAACTAACTAAAAAATAGTGGATGCTTAGATTTGGAGTATGTCACCACTTGACATTTCTTCACACTAAGGCTCATGAGGTATAAAGTAGACCAGTCACAAAAGGCACTCAAGTCTTTTTGAAATAGATTCCGATCCGATAAAGACAGTAAAAGATATTGGCAAAATCAGTATAGACTACATCGACCTGAGTTTTATTGATTGCGTGTTTAGTTAAATTTAACCATTGAATTAAATAGCTTAGGAATACAGGATATTATGGCAATTCCACGATAATTTGTTACATCATTGCGAGGTCCCTTTTTGTAGACCGGTGCAATGTATGAAACTTTCCAACGCTCAGGAAAGTTTTCCTGACTGAGACTCTGATTAAATAAATAACAAAATGGAATCGATAGACCAGTTGCGCAAGCCTTAATCAATGATGCCGGCAGACCATCAGGACCCGCACCTTTAGCGGCATCCATATTTTGAAGCGCATGCTGAAACATTTGGCAAAGAAATTACAAAATGTAACTGGATCGTTCGGTTTCTGTCCATTGAATGTTATGAATGTATTGGTAAACCGCGTTAGCTCGACTTTTCAGTTTAACAAAATTTCAAAACTTACTCGGTTCACAACATAATTCATTTTCCAAATCAATAATGTAATTGTTATACCTATACAAATTGGTTTAAGCAAGTAAATTGCTTTTTAATGTTTTTAAACTGTATAAAATGCACAGCGAAAGCAGTACGCCTTAACTTCCGGTATGGGCTTTATTACGTTGCACCTCAAGATTATTGAGTTCTTTTGTGAGCCATGGATCTTTACGACCAAATTATTGGTTAGACTGTTCACCAATTCAGATGTTTGTTTAAGCTTAGCCTAACGCATACATATTTATTCTAACTTGGGGTCAGAGAATAACAGCTCACTAAACATCTGTTTACGCACAGCAATTACGACGTGTACTACGTACGACGTGTACTAAAACTATAAGAGTCGGAAAATAGAAAAATCCGACGGAAAAAACTCAGAGTACATCGTACAACTACATCGTAATTGCATTCCAACAGACCTAGATTAAAATCTTTTGATTTCGATCGCATACCAATTAAAAAAAAAAATTAATAAATTGTTGATGAGATTGTTAGTACCATTGACATCAAGAATTTAATTAGAAGTTAAAATTTAAATATCAGTTATTTTCTCACTGCATTTGATTAGAGGCCTTCCGGTAATCACACACTTTCCCCGTTTTTTGTGCAACGCCGATCTCTAAACTCCTGCACTAGGACACCCGATGTCGAAACAATCTTCCAAAATTCCAAGCTAAAATGACACAAATGTCAGATCGGTTGGAAGACAAACTTTTGGCGTCAGTGAGAAGCACGTAATGGTTGATGAATTATACGAGCTATTTTTGGTGGTAATGTAATTAATAATAGTTACAGTGCGAACCTCACCACTACGTTGATTTAAATTTGAAACAGATGCTTCTCTAACCATAAATGCAGCTTCAGTAGCAATCGATGAAAAGTTTTTTACTGAATCCTCATCAGATTGATTCGGAATAGAGACAGCTGGAATCCCCATTGGATTGGTCCAGAATACGAACAACAATTATTTAAATTTTTTGCCAAATTTGTAAATCTTGGTCTAATAACTTCCTTTAATACTGCCTTCCTTGAAATCTAGATATTTACACGCGTTGCAGCAATATTTAATGATACCATCCGACTTATAGTATTGCGTAATATTTGCACGACCATTTAGAATGCAACTACTTTTTACAACTAAAACAGGTCGGAAATCGTGATTCCTCGGCGGCAACAGATAAGAAGCACAAATTGGATTCATTATGAATTGCTATAAAGTATTAATGCAGTAGATAAATTGCCGGTTTCAAATCAACGGAAATATGAGTATAATGAATATTTTTGTGCCAGTTAATTTCGTGAATGGTTTTTATTTGATAACTGATGAAATTATGAAGGCATCACTTTCACTTATATTTGTTATTGTTATATTTAATTCTTTATGAAGATTAGTATTACAGAATTTAACAGTAATAAGTATATTATTTACAGTAAAATTGAACAAATTTTGAAACGCAGAACACTGAGAGTACAGTTACTGTAATAATTGTTATGTAATAATTGTCATAATTGCAAAATTGAATAAACAATAACCATAATAATATCGCTTAGTATGCCAAACTTAAATCTAAAATTTGTGCGCAACTTCATAAAATTTAAATTGAAATTCAAATACCTTACTTAAAATAATTGAAAGTAGCTTTGTGTTGTGAGAAGTTTTATAACATTTCATTAACTAAACGGGAAAAGTAAATTTTATCAGATGTTAAATAGTTCTATCACGATTTTAGGAAACAATTTACGCGTTTATTTTGTTTGTTTCGAGCAGTTTGATACGCATCTGTATTTAGTATGAAGTTTAGTATGAAAATTAATTAATGGAAATTTTTACATATGTACATACATTTTCATTAAATGATGTTGAAAGCATTTTAGAAAGTTTTTCCGTAATATGTACATATAAACAGTAGATTTCTTGTAAACCAGTAGAAACTATAAAATTTTCATTTAATATCTTAAATAATTATCATAAGAATAACAATAATGAACAAAATCCTTATTATGTAAATTAAATTTATAGAGAAAAATCTTTTCAATTTTCCCTTATACAAGAAGACGAAGTAAAATATGTAAAAAAAAACCATAAAATTTATGTATATGCAATGTGAGCATGAATTAAATTTTCTTTTGAATATTTTTAAAAGAATTAATGATTTTTTAAGTTTAATAGTTTCTTCTTCGTTATCTCTACCTATATAAGAATAATTTTTACTTGCACATAAAGGTTTTCTATTAATTTTCCGAATATAAGAAATTCTCTAGCATAACAGCATAATAGTTTTATGTGTATCTATGTACAGTTTTTTCTTATGTTATTTTGCTTAAAATTAAGAAATTTGAATAAGCTACATATATAAATAATAAAAATTTTAAGTTATTTTATTTATATACAACACATATACATATTTTATAGCATAATTTTATGTTGATAAAACAATGTAAAATAAGAATTTTACCGGTATTCAGGAAGAAGAATTTTCTTAGCTTCCCATGATTTTATTTTATTGTTGTTGTGTTTTGAAAAGTTTCAAAAAATGTTTAATTAAAAATTGATGCAGCATATTTAATGACTTGCAAAAATTAATTATAGTTTGTCGATAAAAATAACAAGATTTTATAAATTCGTTGTGCCTATGCAGGAATACTCAGGGTAGAATTATCCTTGGGTAAAAAATAGTCTGTCCGATGTTCGGTTTAAAATTGCCCTTATCGTTAGTGAACTAACATTGTTTTTTTAAGTTTGATCTAATCATCAGGACTAGAGTGCCTTACAAATTAAAGATGCGCTTAAATGGAAATAATTTTCCCATTCATTGGTTTACTATATTTCTGTTCTAAACTTTAAGAATCAATCATCAAAAAGCTATTACTCTTAATAAAATCCCTAATGAATGATCTGGTCCATATACCCATAAATTCACTCACTTTGCAGGAAAAAAAAACATTAACCGTAATGAGCATTTGAACCTCTTTTTATTTATTTTTTTTTTCTGGGTATGTACTGGAAACAACAACAAAATCAGCAAATAATCTAAACTCCCACATTACGAGTACGACTAATATGTGTATGAATGTACATATAAACCTACCTTTGTACAAATAGGAATAGTAAAATTGAAATTAATTGTATTTTAAGAGCAAAACATTTCGTTTCATTTTATTGCCTCATATATAAAGCATTTAAATTCAAAACCCTTTTTTTCTGTACATACAAATGTATGAAGGAGAACTGGTCCGTTTATATAAATTTCAGTTTTTCTTTTATATTTTACAAAATTAATATTTGAAATGAATCATATATTGAAGTGGTTTCTATACTTTAGCACGAGTGGAACATTTTGGCCCAATTGAAAATATCGGTTTCAGTGAAAAAGCTGTTAAATAAAAGTTGCTAGATTTAAAACGGGCATTAAAACTACATAATTCATTTTTTTTAGCTTGAGATCATTTCCAAGGTCATTTGGAGGTCAACTTTGTTTTTAAACAAGAACCTCTCATTTTTCTTACAGATTCTGATTTTACGTCATAGCTTATATGTAAGGTGTTTGTTTTTATGAAAACAAGTAAAGCAAGATTCGCCGTCACTGATCAAATCTCGCATCATCGTTAATATTCATATAGAATACCATAGAGATTTCAAATTTTGTGGACTACACGAGTTTTCCACATATTAGATAATATGTACATCAATACATAACCCAATACATATCGTTCTGACAATTATTTCGAAAGATTAAAGTAAACAAGATTATATAAATAAAAAAAAAATGACTTCCTTGTCACACCATTACTCATCATCAAAATTGATGATTTGGAAAAGCACCCTTCTAAAATAAATTTAACAAGTTTTTAATACACATCCCTCGGTATATTCTCATAGCACAGCCCTATATATAAATTTCCTCTCGTCTATACACAAATAAATATTTTTCTGGATTTTTTCAATCCGCGTTATATAATTACAGAAAGATAAATGAGATTTAAATTTCATTTTTTTTAAGACTAATTCAATATTTTACTTAAAAATATTTAGAAAAAAAGTAAAATTGAAAAAAAAACAAAATTTTACATTTTTGATTTTCCACTTGTCTATCCTCCCAGCGTAATCAAATTAATAAAAATAAAAATAAATGAAAATGTATACAAGGAAATTAAGGAAACTGAGCGCGGAAGCGGCACACAAACAACAATACACTCTTTACATAAACTGATTTTATTCAGATTGTTCATCACTAAGAGCATATGAAAATACTTCCGAATTCTAAAAAATATTAAATTAAATTAAAATGAAAACTGTCTACAGTTATACCACTATAGGTTGTCTGCATATGATGATTTTTGTTGCTATCAATTTTCTACAGTTTAATCGATAAAATTTCGATTACATGTCATATTGTCGCTGAATTATAGTAAACAAATAAAAAACTGCAAATAAAACTATTTATCGTTGACTTGGAATTTCCTCTGACTGCAGTTTACAGAATTTGATGAGCTGAAATATTAAAACTCAATAAAATTTCAAAGTATGACAAAATAATAGGATTAAATAAGAAATCAAAGAGTAAGTGACTGAACTTGAATTTTTTGGCTGCCCTGCAAAATATAATTTGGACCCTAATTATTTAGTTCAGCCCTTACCACTTATTTTAGGTTCATTGATCTATGCGTTTCCACATAGCTAAAATAAATGTTTGCTAAAATTTTATTTCAAGATGAATCTCTCATTTTAGAATTGATATATATTGACAAGTATAAGTGCTAAATAAAAAATTAAGTTTGCCTTTTCTCCAACTGGAAGACGGTTTACATCTTTCAAGCATAAACAATAGCCACGTCGTTAACATATGTCGAAAGGTGACAAAAGATAGGCCACTGCCTACATAAAAGTTGACGCATAACCCTTGAATCTCTAAACACCAACTACAACCAAACGAAGATTAATGGTTACTGGTTAACCAGCTAATATGGTAAGATAAATATTTGTGTCAGGCACATTCTTACATGGTAGTTAAAGCTCTGGAGTAGTAAAATACCAAATTCGAAACATAGACGATTTGAAAGTGGGTTAACAGATTTTTGCCACAATGTTCCCCCAAAATCAGAAAAATTTGGCCAATCGGTACAAAACGTCACCTCAATCTTCAAAATTGGGCTTCGAATGAGGAAAAACAATACAGAGACACATTTGATAAGTAAATTAATGCATTCAGTTGTACGAGTAGGTACAAGTCGAAAAAATGTTTATCAAGATAGAAGGCACAGAGGTGTGAAGTTCATCTAAATATTTGGAGAAATAATAAATATTTGTTTTCCTGTCAAAACTTTAAGCTGATATCATAATTTAGAAGGCGTAATACCTAATAATGATTTATGATCTGTTATAACTTATTTTTCTGCCGTTAATCCAGTTATGAAACTGTTTACAAGAGAAACAAATAGCTAGCATTCCCTTTTCAATTTATGAATAATTATTTTGTACTTCTTTTAATTTTCGTGAGGCGTAAGAAATCGAATTTACTTCTGAACAGCAAATTATTCCATATTTACTGCTATTTACCAGCCGCTATCATGTGCATTAATGATGAGCTTTTTAATATTTTCCAAACATTCTGAATGTTGAAACTCCTGACATATTTGACCGTTCCTAACAGACGTTGCAAATCTTTTTCACATTGAGGTAATTTCTGCTATAACTTTAGTATGATTTGGGTCACCTATGCCGCAAAAAATTAACTTGTTGAATTCTGTACTGAAATGTATTTATGTATTTTCGTAATTATAATATCACCTATGTAAACTATAACCCCCTCTATATATGCGAAATTTCTGTGGTTCAAGTTTTGGACCACTTCACGAGCTGATTTTATTGCGAATGGTAACCTTTAAAACTGATACTAGCCAAACGGTGTATTAAACGTACCCATTTTAGAGGAATTCTCATCAAGCTTAATTTGCCATTACACTTCTTTTAGATTCAATATGAAAAAGGATTTTTTATTAGATAATTTTGCAGAGATTTCCTCGAATGTTAGACATATTCTTTTCGAGAGTTTCCCGAAAGAGGTCCTCGGCACATTTTTTTGCGCAAAATAACCAAGCAAAACTTTCACTATAACTACGCCTCATTAGCCATCAAAGCCTAAACATTTATGTTCATATTTGATCTTATTATGTATTTGGTTTAGGACAGTTTGCCGTCCTTGAAGCGAAGAAAAGCGTCAAATTGTTCATTTTCCTGTTGTATTCTCTTTCTGAAGACAAAATTTTCCTAAACTTCGTTTTTTCTTGGCTGAGAGAACTTTCAAAAGGCGTTTATGACCTTTTCGAACTTATTTCTGTTTTCTTTTCTTTAAATTAAAAGGCCACATTAACCTCTTCATTTTTTTATTTCCTTCGTTGCGATGAAAAAAATATCGAAATTCTGATTCCATACTCTCCAACTTTCTGATAAATTGCTACACTCAAAACTCAATTTGTCTCTTTTTTTTTATAAACTCCATAATGGGAAACTTAATGACTAAGCTGATACTATCTTTCCATTTTTTACAATCATTGTCTCCAAATTATTGAATGTCCAGGACCATTAAATTAGTCATCATAGTTTCCTGTTGTAACAAAAATTTGATGGCTAAAATTCGAAATGCATAACACCAGCGAAAGATTCCTAAAAATTTCAAGATCTCAAAAAACACCAAGAAAAGTTTGACTTTCTTTTTTGTGGCAACCTATGAACCAACCTGTTGGCCTAGGAGAAAGGTGGGAGAGAGTCCCTGAGATTCTATATCCCTAACAGATCCGCAAGTAATAATTTTTGTTAATGTAACACTATGTTTCGATGTGCCATCGAATAAACTGCCTGTCTTAATTACTATGCGAAACAATATATTACAGAAAATGAACAGAAATAACCAATGTTAAGTAATAATAGAACGAAAGCTAAACAAAACCATAAAATTGGAATCGCCATTGCAAAAATGGGACAAAATCTGATATATGACAGAGTAGCGTGCTTGGCCCGACATTTGCTGCAAGTTGTCTCTTTTTCTAGGTTCGGTACTCAACGGTAGGTTACACTAAATAAAAAAAACCAAATTTAGACTGAGTTCGAACAAAAGCTTATACACATTTGTAAACATTTGGACGCCACTGTAATTTCAAAACCTTTTGCTCATGAGTATTTAAAAATTTAACTCAATTTTTGAGAACCTTAGTGTAATTGTCACATTTTCTGATAGCTCAGTTAATCACCAACTTCTGCGGCTAAAAACTGATCCTATTGCGATGAACTCTACTTAATTTAGCATCTACACTCAACTTTCAGGTTCGCTTTACCAAAATGATCAGTATTGAATTCAACTTAAAAAACATAATCTGAATAATCGAATGTTTACTTTAAAATTCGCAATTTAAGATTATCAAATTTCACGGTCAGATTTTTATAAATTAAAAATGTTCCTTTACATATCTCTATGATTCAAGACTGATTTACATTCAACGACAATCGACGACTGCAAAAAAATTGAAACACAACATAGGAAAAAGTAAAAAGACAAAAAGAGAAAATATATTCAACTGCTTAAAAAAGTCAATTGAAACCCGAGAAACAAACCCAAAAAACCTCGTCTGCTTTTTTTTTGCAGATGTCGAGTTTCATCTTTTTTCTGTAAAATTGTCGATGCGTGAATTAATAACTATAATAAGTTAACATACATAAGAAAACCAATCATTTGCATTGGTTTATGACATTTTTTGTTTAAGATTACTTTTTATATGTAAAGAAAACAAATTTTTGATTTGACATCCACATCTGTATCTGCGAAATTTTTTGAATGTAAATCAGTCTTAATTAGGAATTGTTGCATATCATTTAACGTTGCAAAGTTTGCACAACAAGTTACAAGTACACTCGCTTTTGCAAAATTTAGCTTTATCAGCTAATTATTTGTGTTCTCCATATCATCTACACACAAATAATTTTTTAAGCCTAGCCACGTAATTATAGTAATTAAAATAATTGAAACATACCTGATAGAAACATCAAAACTGTTTTTAAAGTTATTTTCGATCTAAAAATGTATCTACATAAATTTAGATCCAGATTCTAGACATATATTAAATGTAGGTTTCATAAATGTATATTTTTCACTAAATTTAAAGTTTGTAACTATAATTAAATAACACCAAAAATATTTTTGTCACATTGCATAAAGTAGTGTGTCTTGGCTAAGTTAATTTTAGGAATGATACTCGAATCCACCTAAAGTTCACAAAATTTAAATTTAAGACTTAACGTTAATATTACTAACGTAAACCAATTAAAACTCAATGCAACACATGGCGAGCAACCCTTTTATCATTTTGTACATATATTTAAGCCATTATATATCATAAATTAAGTAACAACGTTTTCATAAATTAAGTAACGACGTTGCCATAATATAATCAACGAAAATAAATTATTCAACACTAATTTACAAGAAATTTTCCATCAAATTAAGTAGGAATAAAGGCTATTTTATATTAACATCAACTTGCTATTTTACTATTTAAAAATACTATTAATTAATAATAATTTTATTCACTAATCACTTTTATCCTCTATTTTATGTGATTTTTTAAAATAAACTGACAGTTCAGAATTATGAGCCGGTTTTACAGAACAACTAGAATAAAGACTAAAAATTAAGGTTGCTTACCAATTATACAATACAATATAAAAACATTTGATAAGTTTTAATTTGATTATGTTACAAATTTGCAGTGTGTGTTTGTCTTTTCCTATTTATGTATTACAAATATTATTTTGATCACAATTTTATGTATTATTTCAGGTTCAAAGGGTTGTCCTTACTAGACTAGACCCGTATAAAACATATAATATCCCAGTCGTAATCAAAAATATACATAATTATATTCTGGCATCAAAACAAATTAAAAGGTAAAACAATGTGATGTCCCCTTTACTTATTGTTGTGTCTGTCCTATATCTAAAGTATTTGTTTGGTTCTCAAATCAAAATAAATGCTTCATATTTTTCATAACTCATTCTAGCAAACAAATTGAACATCATATTTACTCATTTTATTTTAAATTAATAGAAAACAACAATTAAGTTGTGCACCATCTCGTGTTTCTTGTTATTTTTCTGTCAGAACACGATGTATTTTGTTGATCATCTGTTGGCTCAGAAAATGTAAAACTTATTGGTCAATTTCACGGGAAACATCGTTAACGTGGTTTAGTATTTGGTTTTCCGAGCTTTTTAATTCTTATCAAATTTTATTTAAGTCATTCATGTCATTCGAGTTCGATTGAATTTGAAGATTTTTCCTAACAGATAAACATAGTTTCAGGCGCGTTCTCAATCGAAATCCTCAATGGTCTAATTTATAAAAATGATTCCAACAACTTATGCAGGCAGGTTCTCTGCCATTAACAATCCGTTTCGTAATAAATTTTGTGTTACCACTGAAAGAGCTACAGGTTAAATAGAGGGCACTTACATGTTTTTAAATACAATAAATAGAGAAATATTGAAAATGGTTTTCAGTCTACGTCGAATTGAAATTAATAAACAAGGATAGACTAAAAATATTGTTTTAGACTTCATATCACTTTCCGTTGGCATCTAGTCGATCATCTTTTCCAATTTAATTTTACTTAAACTTTCATGAGGTTGTTGTTGCCAGTGTTCACCCTAGGTTAATCTATAGCTAATTCAACGATTGGTCGCGCAGTACAACACTTAATAGTGTGGTGAAAATTAGCCGTTGTTGTTGGTTTGGAGTTTTTTTTTTATTTTTTATTTAGGTTACACAGCGGATTCTACACAACAGGTTCTTATTTAAATCACGCTAACTTAAATAAGAAGCTAAAAATTCGGGAAAGATAAATAAAATGTTTGAAAAGAGAAATAAATGACAAAAAACAGAGCCATATTTTTTAATAATTCTCCCGATCGTATAAGAGGGTGCCAATTACGCATAGAAATATTTCGATATATCGCTCATGTACACTTTTTGACCAGGATATAAATGTATCGGCCTTGAACGTAAATTATACTCGAACGCTCGTGATACCTTCGTGGATAATCGGTAGTTTTATGCCTGCTGATTGTGTTTCAACTTCCTATAGTGCGGTGTACAGCACTTCATAATGCGGCTGATATATGTTACTTAGATGTTCATTCCACAATTTATGATTTAATTTTATGACCTGCAGCCAAATAAAGATACAAAACTAACTATATTTGAAGCTAATCCTTTAATAAATGCTCTTAAAATTGGAAATTTAGTCAATTGATCAAGTACTTACTATAAATACAGGTTTTACACTACAAATTGATCCTTTTACATTTCAAATTGATCCTTTTATGTTTCAAATTGAACATTTTACATTTCAAATTAAACCTGTAGCAAATTTATGCCCAATTAGGATGAAACTTAGCTATTTATTCGCTGGTTAGGTTGAAATTTGATTCTAAAATAAATGATTTTTAGAGGAAGTTCTGGAATATGGAACAGTATGACGGAACCTGCCTATTCCCCAATAGATTACGATGAAAATCGATAGTTACACTAGAAGTGAGATTTTAAAATCATTTTTAGATGAAATTCTGTATGGGAATGAGAATCCTATTTCCAACGCACATGCCCTATTTCATCATAATCGGTTAAGAAATAGTGAAGTAGAGAAATAGGCCAAATTCCATCATAATTGGCCATATTCCAGATCATTATCTAAAAATCATTTTAGAATCCCATTTCCAAAGTAAATGTTAAATTTCACTAAGCTCCGTTAAGAAATAGCCAAGTTCCATCCTAATTGGTCAAACATACATATAATTTGCTACAGGTTTTATTTGAAGTGTAAAAAGTTCAATTTGAAGTGTAAAAACTTAGTAGAATAGACGTTCGATGAATATTGTGCCCCATTTCTGGTCGCGTTATCCTTATTGTGTGATTTAGCAGTTTTACATACATTTGTCACAATTTCCATCCTCGGCCAATAGTAAAGCTTCCTTAGTCTGGTCAACTTTTTTTTTTTAAACCTCTGTGAGCTGCAGTTGGTTCATCATCAAGGCTTAGGTATCCACAATTTCCAAACGGACCCATCAAGAATTACATCATGGGATTTAGGTTATATCCTTATATAAAGGCAGTTATTTGAGATCCATAAATTAGGATACTGAAGGGGTTTAGCAGTTACATTATCTTTAATAATTGTATAACCATCATCAATAAAGGCAGGAGATTCGAGAGAGTTTCTGAAGAACTCATGCATTAGGCGGCACATCGCCGGAACAGAGTTACAGAACCCGAACGCTATCACTCTAAAATGGTAGAGTGGCTCTATATGCTCTCTTTTCTCTTGAAGTTCGTTCCAACGGAATTTGCCAAAAAGCATCTTTTAAACCGAGGGCCGTTATGTACCAGGTGTCATTCAATCAAGAGAGCAGACCGTCTATAACAGTAAGCGGATACGAGTCTTTTACTGTGACTGCGTTCAGCTTTGTCGAATCGAGGCATGGTCGGGACTTATGCGATTCGGCTTTCTGATCAAAACGACAGGTGAAGGCCGTGGGCTTTGGCTGAACTCTAACACGTTAAGTGAGAGTATCCGATGTTGAAGATACAGGAAAGTATCGCTGTTTAGCTGTAAACCCTGATCCTTCATCAATTTTGTGCCATACTAAAATAAATCTTTCACTAGATTAAGCCTCGACGTTTGTTCCGCCGTCAGTTTATGCATCTTATATTTAGTATTTTTGATTAATATCCAGCAGAAAATTAATTGATTTTTTACCCAGAATGCTTGATGCTCGCTCCGCCATCAAGCAATCCGAACACTGTTTTACCACAGACACTAACGTTTAAATAGGGCTTAATATCTGTTTCCATTGAAAGTGATCCTATCAATCCTACAAAATCAGGTTCATGGTCTAGTTCGGAATAGTTGATATATTGAGACTAGTTGTTGGAGCTAATCGTGCGTTTTCCCCATTACCACAAGCAAAGCAAAAAACTTGTAATAAGTCACAACGACAATCCTAATAATAATGCCCTAACTCCCTACAGTTCCAACATACAACCAACTGAACTTTATTATTGGAACTGTCAAGCAAGAGCTTTGAATCTGAAGAGCTTTGAGTTTCATTCACTTACGACATTCGTTTCGGCTGATACATCGTTCGAGGATCATAACCAGACTGGGTCCACAAATTTTCATAAGATTGATCTGAACATTTATTATTTTGTCACGATAAGCAGGCAGGAGGTTACTTTTAACGTTTTGTAGCTTTTCGATGTGTTTCAGCATGCTCTTCTGGATTGGTAAACCAAGACAACAAGGCATCCTTCATTTAATTCTAGCCTGCTGTTCGATTGCTTCTCATGTAATTCCATAAGAAGGTAAGTGCATCTCGCAGAAGATGTAACCAAAGATTTATTTGTCTAGGGAATTACTATCATGGCCACAGCACCTAGCCAACGTTTCAAACCGAAACAGGAAATCCCTAACGTTATAACCATCCGAACCACTGAAGTTTAACTTCCTCCACTTTGGAAATTTTTCGCTTGGCCTAAATTTCTCATCACTTTACAATCACTACTAGCATCTCCAAATGTTGTGTTATTTGGGTCACCTCTGCGTTAAACAAGATTATTGTTGTGTACTTGAAACGGTGAACAAATTTCTAGTGTCGCTGTGTTAATTTGTGGATAACGAAATTTTTCTGAGGGATTATGATGTACAGATCGGTAGTTTAGAGCTGCTTCACCAACCAACCCTCCACCAACCTTCACCCCGACCAATTGCTTCACCATTTCGGTAGGCAAAAGACTCTAGTTGGATTAAATCCAATCTTAGTTGATGATTTGTTATACCGTTATTCTCAAGAAGTTGAAAGGAAACGGTCTCTGATTTTGCAACAGACGAATCACGATGATAAAACAGTTGCGCCAGAGCAATATGTTTGTCTATATGGATTGCTTCAATAATCTTTTTACTAGAATATACGAACTGAACATTCGATATAGCACCTCTATTGTTTTTAGATTCCTAGGTGTTGTCACATTTCGGTTCGTTAGCCAGATAAGCCTCTAATAATTTTCATCACATATGAACGCCAAAAAAAATTTCGCTTATCCATACTGGATAAAAGCCAAGCTTTTATGCATCTTTCTTGTCTGGCAATGTTAAATGACTGCAGACATTGTCCTTCAGTTTTAATTTTGATATTCAGGAGATCTGAATGGAAAATAAAATTGGCGTAAGCCTTGGCTCTAATTTCTGATATTTTTTTAGTATATCTAGCGGATATGTAGGATCTAGGTAGGAACCTGTTGTGGAATCGTCTTGCATTGACATTTCAAAATTACCTTTGTGGAAATGACGAACATGTTGGAATATTTCACATGTTTGAATTGACATATTTGTCAAAATGACTTTCAGCACACAGCAAGAAATTAATTTAACCCTTTTTAAGCTTTAAACTAAAGTGAATAAGAGAACATCGAGAAAATGAATTATGCAAAAAGCCAGCTATCTCCCACACTATAAGAGTTTACGCTACAGTTACGCTTTTGGCCCGAAGTTAAAGTTGCTCTAAGAACAATCTTCCTGCGAAATTTGACGTAAAATTTAGCTAACTATAAATAGCTAAAAATTCAAAATTACGCTTACGGTTTCGCAGATCGTTATCCTTTTACCCTTCTCTACGCGAGCTTAAAACTCTTAAAAAAATAATCTAAATCTGATTTCGTAAAGGGTTGTGGAGACCTCAACCAATATTAAAACAATTTTAGTGCAATTTGCTGAATCGTGAATTTTTTAAATATTTTTAAATAGTTAACACCAACAATTATTTATGTCTAAGGTCTAACTAATGTATTTCGTATATGTAATCACTTCTGACTAGAAATACTCCCCTCCGGCACAGATTAGGAAACAAAATTATATTGGGCTAAAATGGAACCAAAAATATTCAAATTTAAAACAAAATGTTTGCCAAAAAACTTTCACAGTAGGAAATATTTGAAACTGAATCTAAACAAGAAGATTAGTCATTCGCCGGAATATCGTCTCAGGTTTACCAAAAAAAATCACAAGTGTCCTTCAGGTCAAGGTAACTTAGTCTTCATTGACTATCAGGTCCCTGTTTCGGCGCCATATGGTGAAAACTTGCCTTATTTGTTGGTTTGGAGAGTTTTTTTTCATTTAGCCACAGCGAACTCTACATTCAAGTTCAAAATGGTAGATCCAATATAAATAATAATATAAAAATGATGTGAGATTTGTGAGACTCTAATATTACAAAATGCGACATATGGTTGCGATAAAAATTTTCTTAATTATCAAATGATTTTAATAAGAATAATAATAATAATATCAGCCTTAAACTTATTTTTAATACATAATTATTTGTGCAAACGTTTCCCAAACGATTTTATTTTATTTTTTGCTACCCTATATATACTTTTATAATTTTTCACCCTCATCAAAACTTTTTAATATATTTCTACATCATATATCTTCATGAAAGAAAATTTAATTTGAATTCACCTGATTTTTTATTTATTATATCGAAATTTATTTTAATAATCAAAATTAAATATTACGAAAAAAAATTATAAACGAATTTTTCCAAATTTTTTTTCTTAATATTTAATCATGAAAAATAATCATAAATGAAATGGAAAACTTAAAAAAGTAAAATTCTGTGTGCTCAGTGAAAAATCTAATAAGTTTTGGGAAAGGAATGTACGAGTATGTTAAAGACGGAAAGTAATGTAGCGAGCGATATACCAACAATAAAATTTGTAAAAGAAAATTATTATTAATAAAATTTTATGTCTTTAAACATTTTTCTTTTTTGCATCTTCTTCTCGAACTTGGATTTAATATTTATTTAGATATTTTTAAATGAACCCAACACAAGCAAAGTATGAGTATATAGGAATACAGCATTTAATGCTAGCTCATTTCAACATAAATTTCAACATAAGCCCCTCAGTATTAATCTTTGAACATATTCTTTGAACGTTTCCTAAGGCGCTTTCGCGACTTTTTCGCACCGTGTGCAAAGTGAATGAAAAATGTATTGAGCACTATTGTATGGATGTTGACACATTTTTTGTTTGCTTAGTGAAATATTCAAATACATGTTGAGCAAAACAAAAACAGCATTAAATGAGGAATCCCTGTATACGTACATACGTAAGAAAACGTTATTTCAATACAACTTAAAAATTGGAAGGAACGCTTAATATTTGTTATTTACTTATTTACCCTTGTATACAAGAAACAGCAAATTGTACAGTGTTCAGTCTATGAGGTTGTTGTAACACCCGACAAAATATTCGCGTATGCACAAGAAAAAATTCAAATTTCAGATTTGTCTTTTAGGAATTTATTCGAACGGAACCGGTTATACATTTTAATATATGAAATATTTCATAAACCAAATACTTTTGCTCTTTGTTGATATAGGTAGGATGGGGTGCAGCAAAATTCGGCTGAAAAATGTTATAAATTATTAACCAAGTTTGTTATTATATTTTCATTGTTTCGCAATTCAATATTTTTAATATAATAAGGGTAGTTTGCATAATAATTTAGCAATTGCAAAAATATGGTGCCTCCGAAAACAACAAGTTACTTTCAAAAATTAATTTATAATTTATTATTAATTTTGTGTGTTTGTAATACTATATAAATTGATATTGGAGCTCAACTAAATACCACCCTTTCTAGAAATAAATATCTCAACATTTTAACCTTAAAATTCTTGCTGATTACTTCTAATTACGCGTGATCTATATTCCTTGAATTTAGATCGAATCTACAATTCAACATTTAGGCGGTAGTTCGAAAATGTTCACCTTGTTTTGAAAAATAGTAAGAGCCTGACTATTAAATTCAAACCGATAGTTATCTACCTAATATTTATCTAATAAAAATCACACTGCTTCAAAATTGGACAAATCTCAAATATTCAAAAAAGTGACCAACTGGACAACTTTTAAAATGAAGTGGTCATAATATTTAAATTTAAACATGACGAATGATAACAAAACAGACAAGTTTAAAGACTGAACTACATACGATGCATAGCAGCTCCAATCAACCAGCAGAACAAAAAACGAATAATATAGGCAACATGGAAGTAATAAAAACTCATATAATTTAAAGAACATGCCAACACCTCCGACTCCCGATCCATTATGGTCTTTTGTCAGAATAAAACGTTTGCAATTGTTAAATCTGAAATGTAACCTAGACGGTAGCTTTAAAATTGCTTTTAATTTGCATTTCAGGCAGACTATTTTTCCTATTATTGTTTTGGCCGTCACAACCATCGGCAACCAATCGAATGCATGTGTTGCATTAGCCAAACAATCTATTAAATATGTGACGGTAGTAGCTCAAGTTGACGTTAGGCTCTTGTTGATCTGAAGTGGTGGATATATACATTCGCCACATTTTACTAATTGACAAATCCTTAGTAAATATTGATGGTATTCAGCTTCTTTCTACAATTATGAATTTTCAATGTTTTAAATTTTTTGGTGAACTTAACGATTGCGATTTTCTTTTCTCCTCAGTACTCGTCAAGGAAATTGCCTATCTCGAATTAACTTTAGCAAATCTGTTTCAGGTGATCTGTAGAAATATTTGAAATTCAAATGACGAACTTCTTACAAATTCTGAACCTAGTTCCATTTGTTTTTCTTAAATAATACTGTAAAGTTGTAGTCTTTCTGCGACCACGTAACCTTTGCCGCAATAAATGTAGCAGAAACGTTAAAAGATCCAGTTTTAATAGATTTGATGAACACGTATAATACTGGTTGGGGCAATTCAAAAAAGAAAGTACCACACTCTCTAGGACTGACGTCGAAGATGACTTAGTTTAATATAAATATTCTATTCATAGATTTTCCCAAATGTTTATTACAGACAACGTCACTTTCAATAGTTTCGAGTTCACAAAGTTTGCAAAAGATTGGAACTTTAAAGACATAATCAGGGCTGTGGAGTCTTAGAAAAAATATTCAGCCCCAGCTCCATTTTCGTGAAACCCTGTTATCGATTCTTAATAATTTTTCAGTTTTCGGTTTGCTTAACAGGTGTGACGAGTAACAATAGGTCATCTCTAAACTGTGGAATTTCTACAAGTATGCACAGTTGTAGTCTAAAGTCGAGGAGATAGCGTGTTGGTGGTAGCTGGATTAAATCATATGTTCAAAGACGAGGCTCGGATCATCCGTGGGATGTGCCTGTAATGTTTATTGTTATAGTATTATTTCGCCTCTTGATGTATAGTCTATTGTGAATGGGCTGTTGCTCAAAATACACAGAATCTGTAAAGGTGACTTGGATCGGTTTTATGCCTAATGATAGTAACTTTTTAAATTTTTTCTTTTGTTCAGATTTATTTGTTTCCATTCATGCTTTTCCTAATTATTGCTACGATATAAACAAATCTCCTTTTTTTAAACCAAATTAACCACAAAGTCCGTCTATTTTGAGTTATGAATGGAAGTAACTCGACAATTTTCTAAATTTTCAAAAATAAGTTTCAGTTTTTGAATATTTTCCTTAAACTTATTGTTTCATTTTCAGTTACATTGTTTTTAAAAGAAACATTGAAATAAACAAACAGTTATTTGTCATTCTATCCTATTGTGATATTCTTAAAGTTTCTATTGATTTATCACCGATTGCGAAGCCCGCCACATGTTTGAAATATTTCAGATTTAATAAGTACCCCGTTAATTCTTCTTGATATTTTTTTCAACATTGAAAATTTCGACTCAAATTTCTCCCCGAAAATTTTAAGGAGAGTTAAAAAAAAGAAAGATTTCTCTAGTAGGAACCTTAATTGCAGCTAATCCAAGCTACGTAGGAGAATAGGAAAATAGGAATAAAAACAACAAAAAACCGGAGTCGGAGTCGGTAAATGCCACATAGTTCCGGCCCCCACTCCGACTCCGGCTCCGGCTCCAACTCCACAGCCCTGAACATAACCTCTAACCTTAGATATCCACAGTAAAATAGACAACCTGCCAGCATTTACAAAAATGTGAAACTTAGGTTAGGTTGTGGTGGCTGTCCTATGGGACCGGAAAAGACACCAAAATGGTCCGTAGCCATACCATATACAATTTTTTTTTTTCGGCTCTATCCACTGAACCATCGGAAACTTAATGATGCCGAAAAATTTTGATTGACCTAACCTTATTTTTATCAAATATAACTTACATAGCTTCGGATCCCTCCGTTATATATCTTGAACCAATTTTGTTTAAATTTATATTTTTTTATAAAAATTTCCTTTTGTCGAATGTTTAAGTCCATCCTCGATTATTTTTGAAAAATGTAGGCACTCAGAACGCATTGTGATGTGACAACCTACTCTGGAATGCACAATAGACTTTATGCAGTACGCAGGGCTTTGTTCAGCTAAACCGCTTATAAAAAAATGCAATAGACTTCTAGTATTTAACGAACAATTGTCGAATTTAGAAGCACAAAACCTATCCAATTTTGCAAATTTTTTTGAAATTTGATTAATTTCAGATGCTTTCTTGAATTATGCTGAGATACCTACGAGTATATACCCTAAATTTATGATTTTTAGGAAGTCTCACTCTTTCCTAATATTTTTTACCCAAAGCAACAAATATAACCAAAATGCTAAATAAGATTGCTGAAACTACCTAATAAAATGCCTTATTCACAAAAGCTTGACTAATTTCGTCTCTGTATAGAAGAACATAGAACATACGAGTAGCAAACCGACGATCTAGCCATAAAATTGCTTTACTTCCTTGGAATTTATCTTAACCAAAACGCCTGAAAGCTTCCAGCAATACTTTATAAATTTTTCAACATTTCTAAAATCCTTCAATCCATAACTTTTGAACACTTCCAAATTTAGATGAAGTTGAAAGATGATATTTTTTAAAACATTGGCTAGACATTTCTAGTTTCCAACATTTAAAGAGTTGAACTCCTAAAGCGGAATTGTAAATCCGTTGAAAATGGAAAAATTATGGTACAAATTTGTGACAAAATGGATTAAATATGTGGATGACAGGAAAGGAGTTTTAATGATAAGATAATACCTCGAGCTTTAGATTCATAGCAGTCTCTCTTAAACTTTAAAGGCTTTGAAGATTATCGGTCTAAACTTAGCATTCCAAATCATGAAAACGGATTTTGTACCTTGTTATTGGTTTTAAAAAAAAATCGATCCCTATCCGGTTATCTGTAGCTATGAGCTTATCCGAATTTATGTAAATTAATACAAATCTATCGGGTTCGTAAAAATTGTATTTCCAAATTATCATGGTATGCCAATTCTAACGTATCTACCCTGAATTGGCCTGAAATTTGTCAAAGGTTAGAATTGATCTAATACTGACTAAATTTGTTAAAATCTTGGTCTGAGTTAGTCTTATTTTAAATAATAAATCCCTATTTGGTTTTACCTAAATTTGTAAGCATTATTTGTACCGAATTTGCTAACCCAAACCATTATTGACCGAGAATCGACCACCTATGACTTCTGAATAAATTCTTGATTTAGATTGCTTTCCCAAAAATCTTACCCAAATGTAAAGCTATAAGCAATTTTTATCAAGCATTTTTATTAGTATAACTTTTCACTGTTTCCCATAGGAATGATAAAAAGCACAAAAATTATAAAAGTTGTATATGTACAAAAGTTTTATAGATATCTTTAACAACAACATACATTCAAATATACTTTTACAACTTTTATTTTTAAAACATACATCAAATTTGACTGTGGCGAAGTCAAATATGTTAGCACATTTTCTCTATTTTGCTATTTATCGTATTGAATCTCAATAAAGTGTATCAGGTGAAACATGATTTTATTTAGATTTTTCTCTAAACTTGAAAATTCTATATACTAGTACTCGCAAGAAGTAGGTGCGTCGGATATGGAAAAAATGCATTTAGCGAAGACACATTTCAAAGACTAAATGTGACGCAGTTTGTTGATTTAGAGTAGCCAATTTTAATAAATTTAATGATTATAATGAAATTTAATTTATTTCAAATATAATGTGCAATTTAAATTTGGGTTTCGGAAGTACCCAGTATAAAGCGAAAAAAGTACTTGCTAAAGTTATCTTTTGGTTAAAGATACTTAACTAAAGTAAAGTGTAGTACTCGCTAGTTTCCCTCAGATATCTATGGCCATACGATTTTGTGATTAGAAGTTTAACCAGGGGGCCGATTCTGATGAAATGACAATTTTTCGTGACATTTTTTATTACTATAAAATATTGTCACTAAAAAGTTCAATTCCGATGCAATGAGCTACGACATTTAAGTATACATATACTAAAAGTTTAAAGCAGTTAAGAATTCGTATTGCACGATATTATTTTCTACTGACTCATATTTTATTTAAAGAATACACAGAAAAAGTCACTGAAGATAAAATCAATGACAGTTTGCTAACTTCAATTTGTCAATTAATTTTTAGACTCACAATTATAGTGTCGTTTTTTAGTACATAGTTTAAATTTTAGTACAAAGTCACAAAACAATGTCTCCCAGAACGGTGCTGTTATGAAAATTTTAAATAAATGAACGTTTTGTTCAGATCTAATTAAGAATTTGTAACGTTTTCATTTACAAATTTGTCTTAGACGAAAAAACTGATTTCCCTTATATTTTATGTGAAAAGTTTCGTTTAATCTCCGTTTCTAAATAAGCTTCGTTTTTTTTATGTGAAAAATACATATAATCCTTATCTTGTGTTGCACACAAAAACAAACAAAATTATCATCTCAAGCACTCAACGTATTATAGCAAAAGCGGAATATTCTAATTTTTCGTGTAAATTATGTCAATAAATAATTAAAATGAAACACCAACAAAATTAATAACAAGTCAAATATTTAATATAAGAATATAAATTTTCGTCTTATATTTTATATGTATATGAGTATGTATATTCACACAGCCATGCCCATACACAAAATAAAAATTAAGATTAGAAAACATAATTAAAAAATTTAATTTCCAAAGCTTGCCGATATGAAAAAGGAACATGGTCCGAATGTATAACAGGAAAAATGACACGAACAGATAAATTAAAAGTAACAAGCGATACAACATGCCAGGCAACACGAGTTGTAGACAAAAATTGTAATCCAGGCAAAGTAAAAGGTGACAAAAAAGATCAACGCCCCGGCAAAAATGGAAATAAAGATAAAGGTTTGATAGGAACAGCTGATGATTATGCATGTGACTGTAGTATTGAAACAAATAGTAATTTGCATGATGCTACTACTACTACTGCTACTACTACTTCTACAGTGGATTATTTACCTACTGCTGCCAGTATATCATTTGTAGTTTTAGATAAGATTTATCGTTTTACCGATTTGTTAAAACGGAATGCTTGAAATTTTTTTTGCTATTTATGAATATTTGTTTTTTATTTAATAAAATGGTGGCAGATTTATTTTTCTTATTAAAAATTTTATTTTCAATTATTTACTTATTGTATATAAATATTTACTATATTATGCATGTTGAAATATTTTAAATAACAACAAATAAACAATATAATTATTATCAACAATATAAAATAGTTTGTACTGTATATTTTGTTCATCAAAAATGTTTAGCAGCACTTCTCTAACTGTGGGCTGTGGAGTTGTCTTCAGGGAGTCTTCATATTTAATAGCATACTATAAAATATTTCATTTATAGTTATTAGTATGTTTGTGGTTGTTCGAAAGGGATTTAATACGTAACGTACTTAGGTGGAAAAATTCACATCATCCGGAAAAAATAGTAATAAAGAAGCCAAAATGTTTTTTATAAGAAACGTGTTTGTGAACTTCATATTTACAAGATTTTTATAGACGAGTTTTTATTCTATAATGGGTTTGAACAGGAATCCTAGATCCCAAAACATGATCTAATGGCAATCGGTGAAATCTTGATCCGATCATGAGGCTGACATGGAGCGGTACGAATGCACGGAGCAGTGTACAAGGCACAGAATTTTAAATGTTCCATATAAATATTTTCTATGCTCTTTTATAATATTCAAAATTTGATAAACGTGTGTATCTAAAAGAAAAATTCGATTCTACAATTTGCTTACAAGTATTAAAGTAATTCGAAAATCATGAAATTCTTTAAAATCGTGCTAAATTGAAGTCATTTCCGAAGTAAATTCGCGGAAACTTAGAAACCAAAGTTAAAAAGCAAGCCGGAAACTTTTACGTTATAAACGACCACTTATGAAGTTTGGCTTCAAAAATTTTAGCTAGCTTACAGTAGTCTAAACTGAATATTCCAAGATTGTAAGAAAATAGTACAATTTCACATTTTGGATATAAAATTGACAAGCGGGTTACAAAATTGTATTATTATTTAAAATTTCATTCTAAGTTGTATTGAGATCGAATTAGAGATAAACGAAAAAATTAAAATTTTAATAAACTCAGAATAGTAGATTCAGAAATGTTTTGTTTTAACCTTCTTCTTATCTCTTCGTAAATTGAGCATGCAAGTGAAAATATAAAAATAAATATAAAAATACAATATAATGTAAAAATAAATGTCGCTATTTGGTCCAAAACCTTACAGTAACAATATTTAGGGCACCTATATAAAGTTTTTTTGAGTCTATTGGTTTAAGCGATCGCAACTTTTAAAAAAAAAATTGAATTTCAAAATTTTTGTTCCAATAACAACTTTGTTTTTCTGAATTATTTTCTCTTGCGAACCATTTTCAGTAATAACAAAAAGTTTCAAATAATCTGTATTACATCCGTCTTCAACAATAATCTTATAACAAGCAACCCTGGAAAATTTGAAATACTCTTAAAAAATATCATCAATTAAGTCTCGATAAATCACAATTTCTGCACCAAGACGCAGCTAGAACCCTTGTAGTTTCGAGCAATATCGAGAAACCCGAATAATCTCGAAATGGTCGAATAATCTTACAACTCTGGAATACCTTTAGCTCGATAATTACAAAAAATTTCAAATATTCAAAGAAAAATAATTTAAAATCGTATAATAATCTCGAAAATATTGAATAATGGTTATAATTTTGATGTCAACGCTATTTATATTTGAATTGATAAATTCAAAAATCAAAAAATCAGTAACCATTTAACGGCATCCACAAGAACATCTTTCTAATATTGAATAATATTGATAATGTCGAATAGCTTCCATGCCAAGCAACTTAAAGTTAATTAAACCCGGAAATCTGTAGGTCAAAAATCTCTAATTTCAAGAATCTAAGGCAATGCTACGCTCTGCAATTTCGCATAATATCTGTAACATAGGCCTGCGCAAAACGAGGGTTACATTTTTTTTTTTTTTTTCATTTTTTGTTGATTGAACAGTCATATCCGAAGTAGTATTTTGCGCTGAATTAGAATCTTTCCACAGAATTACCCCATCACGTCAGGTTTTTAGGATGTTCTAGTCTAAAAGTGTGAAAAAGCGTGTTTTTGGACTTTTCACTTGAAATAATTAAGACCAAAAAGAGATAGGGCAAATTTGACAAAGGGCGATTTCAAAATCAACTTTTCAGTCTGATTCAGAATATTGAAATTAAAAAAATTATTCCTGGTCGACTTCATCCTGTTTCCTATCAGATTAGACAAAAATTTTGTAATACAGCAAAAACGAAGCGGAATATGCTTGAATTTCGTTTACTTGTTAGATTCAAGTTAAATAAATACGTTAGATAAAAATTCACGCGAAAATCTAGTCGACTGAAAATCTGACTGTTTTTCACTGAAATAGTTTCTAACGTGTTTATTCATTTAGACTCTAATTAATAAAACCAAATTCATATAGGAACAGGATGAAGTCGACTTGTAATAATTTTTTTAATTTCAATATTCTGGATCAGACTGAAATATTAATTTTGAAAATCCATTGCTATATTTATCTTCGTTAGATTTATTACTTCAACCCCCCAACCTTTTGTATTACACGTAATTATAAACACTAAAGTTGCAAACGGTTAAAATTCTCTCTTTTGTTTTAAAGTAATGTTTCTAAATTTGGTTAGTTATACGAAGACATTAAATCTTTCCCCAGCTATCTGAAGTAGAATGGCAGAATGGTAATTTGAAAGTTTTCAAAAGTCTACCGAAGGAATATTACTTTCGTTCAGTGGCGTAACTAGGTACCCACAGCACCCGCAGCTGCGGGGGGCGCCCATGGCAATGGGGGACCCACGAGATTTATCGAGCGCTTGAATATTAGTTCAAAGTCAAGGTTAAATAGATTGTAACTCAGATTAAACTTAAAGTAGACCACCATTTAAAATTTACAAAACGGGACATTTCTAGGAAATTTTTAAAAAAAGGTTGTCGTCTAATTTTTAGAGAAAGGAAAAATGATTTGGTGCTATTAAAGATTTTCTTAAGACCGGCCCAACAATTTCTTCTCGGTTGCTGAAGGTGAAAAGGTTCAAACTATTTACTCGTAATCTGACTCTAGATTTAGAAGGAAATTTGCTAAACTCGTTTGAAATCAAAGCTTTCGCCATCAGAGGATAACAATTTTAGTGTTTGGGTTAATTTATTTGTAATATACGTTTTCTACTCCAAGTTTACCCCTTTTGTACTTCAAATTTAATCTATTATAAATCAAATTCAGCATTTAGCAAAACAAATTGAAACTTTTACAAATCAAGTTTTTATTAGAAAAGGTTAAATTTGATTTGCAAAAGGAAGCAATACTGCTAAGCAGATTGCGAAGTACCATTTTGATGTTCATAAAAATCAAGAAGAAATTGTTGAAACTTTCTTCTTAGAAATATATATACATAACCGCGACTGAAAACAATTTCATGTTTCATTCATTAGGAGTGCCTTTGTCTTTAGAAAGGGAATTAACAGATACTTGAGCCAAACCAGTCAATTAGCGTTGCAATTTTGCAATTAGTGATGGTGGTTTTTTCGGCTGTTTTTGGCGGGATTCTCATTGATGAGTCATTGATCTTTTTTAAAATTTCTCGAGATTATTGGAGTTTAGCATGGAAATTATATTTTAATGTTCGAGCCTTAGTTTCGAGATTATTCGAGTGTAGTTCGATGTTACTCAAGAATCTCAGAGTATCTTATCCGATACTACTTGAGTTCCATTCTCATTGCATATCGTTTTGTCAAGCTTAGCCTTAACATGCTTAATAGCGTTTTGCATAGTAGTATTAGAAATATTAAGTTATATTTACACGAATTTTCTGAATATTTCAAAATTTTCGGGGATTTTCTAAATTTTGACAAGCTTGCCGAAATTATTCATTAATATCCAGATTTTTCGGTATTATTGAAATTGTTCGAGATCAATCGAGATTCACGTAATAAAGAGAATATTCGAATTTTTCTGTGATTGTTCAGCGTTATATTCTAGATTTTTTAAGTTTTCCGACATTTCTAGGTTTAATCGAGATTGTTAAAGATTTTCAAATTTATTCGAATTTTGAGTTTGAGGACTTGCAGAGTTACACACAGGTATATAAAGCTTGTTTAGTAGCTTTTTCGAGATTATGCCAAAATTTCAATACTTCTTCCTTTTGGCTATTCGAAATTATTCAAGAATGTACAGGTGTTTTACGTTTTTCGGCGCGGGTTTTCTTTCGTCTTACATACTTACGGATAATTCGATATTTGAGAACTTTCAAGAATATTCAAGATAAGTATACTTTGAAAATTCGACATTTTTGAGATTATTTCGATATTCTTGATATTTTTCAATTATATTCGGCATTTGTGATGCTTCATCGATATAGCACTGAGTGTCTAGATGTTTCGTTTTATTAGAGGCCCTTGAAATAAATCACGTTTTCTTTCGTCTAGTCACGAAATCAGATACTTTTAAATAATGCGAGGCTCGACAGTAGGAAGAAATAAGTTTTTATCTAAAAGCTTTACTTGCTCATAAGTACAAGAATTATTTCGGTCCCGGCCCCTGCATTCGTTGGAATCACTTCGGATGAAATTGCCTCCCAAAAGACGGTGGTGTGTGTTCAAAAACGAGTTAAACCCAAACTTCGCCATGTAAATAAAAATATTGCCACATTTTTCCGTGGAAGTAAAGTGGTACCGTGGAGAGTACCGTGGAAGTAAAGGGTTTTTTTGAAAACTGCGAAACCCTCAATCCGATACTATCGCCAAAATTTTCGGCATCTCGTCAAATAGCTCATGATTGACGATGCTAAAGTGTTGCATCAGCGACCAATAAACCAATGATGATAGACAACTTGGATAAGGTTTCGTCATAAGTGACAGTCCTATGAATCTTCAATATTATCTCTCCTCCGCCAATGTAAATATTATTTTATAGAGGCGGAAAGTTTCATTATCGACATTTAAATTAAATTTAATGGTCATTTGGTAACATTTTATCTTGTAATGCAAACTATGAATTTCTTTGTATAGTTTTCATTTTTAATTTTTGAAACTTTTCCCTTTGGTTTTCTATAAAAACTTTAACCGTACCGTAAGTACTTATAAACACTAATGGTTCATGTATTTGCTAAACTAACTACTCATAACCGCTCTACCTAGTTTTCATGAGTATGAGAATTGATATTAATTTACAACAATAAAGCTGAAATATATTTTCTAAATATTCATTTTAATATTTTGGAGTTTAACAAGCGACCATGGCGACCATTTGGTACCAGCGACCTGGCGTTGGTCGATTGGAAAGCCTCTATCAGTTCCCTATTTTCACATACACACATTAAACAAACATCTTCACTAATTTAATTGACTTAATAACTATGATTTCTCATTTATTTCCCAGTCATTTTTTCGTATCAAAAAATGAAGATTTATTTTTAACCGCAAAAACCAATCATCTAAAATACAAACAAGAGTTTCTTTTCAACCCCCTAACAAAAACAAAATAATTTCTTTACAACTTAGTCAAATCAATCACAACACTAAACAGTACAGTACAAACATTATTAAAAAATTCGTATTTTAAATGAAAATATTTTTATTGATTGTGTTTATTAGGCTTCCAAAAAAAGCAGAGCAAAACATTTTCTCATTTTTCATTTCTCCGATTTCTGTTGTTGTAAACAATTTTTTATTTTATTTGGAAAAACATTAAAATAAAAAAGATAATAAGTACCTAATATGTATGTATTTACAATAATAACACAAATTTTCAGAAAATGTATTGTTCTTATTTCCAAGAAAATAAATTATTTATTAGCATTTTTTTTATTTAGTTACGTTATTCATTTATTTATTTTTATTTTTTTTAGTAATACAACTACAAAACACCAACAATTTATTTATTTTATAATTAATATTTGTTTTTATGGATCAATTGATTAATATTCGTTTATTTGCACAAACATTTTATTATTTATTATATACAGGAGAAGATGAAATAAATTAATTTATCATTATATCAAAATGTTTTGATTTGAAATTAGAAAAAAATAATAAATATGATTCTTGTGAAATAATTAATGTTACGTAAATGTGGGTGGAAAAAACTTAGATTTTTGATGGAAATATTTTTACTTTATTCTTCCAAATTGTTGTTGTTCTTCATTACTGGTTTATTATGTACAAATGTGATTTGGTGCAAGTAAAAATTTAAAAAAAAAGAGAAGGAGATGATCTAGTTTCCAAGGAAATACCATACCTGTTCAATATTTTTTAAGTTATAATACGGCTAACTAGTGGCTAGGGCGTTTATATATACATATCCGTGTTATGAAACGTTTTGAATTAAATCGTACTTGGTTTTTCTGCATTTATCTCGTTACGAGAAAGTTAGAGACTTCATTAATTTGCAATCTTCATTCAAACAACTCTCTAACCAGGAATTGGAATGGGTTCGAAAAAGCTTAATGTCCAAAGGGAAAAAGCTTAATGTCCATAGGAATTAACTCGATTCGCGGACTTTTGATCTAAAACAATTTATCTAAACCAATTTGTCTAAAGCAATTTACTTAAAAGCTTTTCATCTAAAAAGGATTCGTCTAAAACATTTCGTCTAAAGCAAGTTTTATTTTAGCAAGTTTCATTTTAATGTTACTTTAAAAAATTTACAACAACAATTGCTGCGTTCCATTTGAAGTGGCAAAGTACAAATAAGTACTTGGGTGTAAATGGTAAATGGAACGCAGAAAATCAGTTGCGAAAATAAAATTTAATTTAAAAAAATTTACGTGCAACATGCAAAGTTGCAAGATTAATTAATAATTTAAAAACTGATCAGCCGTTTCTTACCGATTAGTTGTACTATATATTCTGGTAACGAAATCGCCATAAATTTAAAAAGCAAACTACTCATAAAATGTAGCAAGAGTAGCTGCGTGCAGTCAGAAGTACTTGTGTGTACTTTGCCACGTCAAATGGAACGCAGCAAATGCCATGTATTTTCATTCCATTTGGAATAGTTTCAAACCAAGTTTTTGTTGGTTTAGAATTTGGTTTAGAATTTTAGGGTTTGTATCTCTGGTTTAATCTGCTTGTTCGTAGCCAAATTAATTTCAAATCCATTGTTTTAATTTTAGCTTAATGTATCTCAGCTCAATTTATTTTATAAACCTTTGGCTGCGGACCAATTCCCGGGTAAATAATTCTTTAGACAAAAGTCAAATTTAAGGTTAATTTTGTTTTAAAAATACTCATTTTGCTATTTTTCGCCTACTTTAATGATTTTTAAGTGTTGTATCTCAACTGTTTTAAAGATAACTTCATCTTCAAAATTTCGTTGAATGTAAATCACGCATAAAACAAAATGTACTACTTTTCGCGCTGAAAGACCTTTTATTGATACAATTTAGTGAGAACACGTATAACTTTTTTGAGGCAAATTGTTTTTAGGTAAACTACGAATATATTTTAACACTTGCATGTTCTAAAACGCTGCACAACCGGTGCAACGCAGGAATCGCTTACCAATCAAAAATGGCTGCTTTCAATAACATGAATACATTGACAGAGATTGGTCTTACCTGAAAAGTTAATACAAATAATATCGATATTAAAAATGTGAGAGGCCAAGGAGAAAGCGTAGAGTGATAGCGTTTTTTTCTGTATATTTTAAATCGATGGTTAAACTAACTCGTGGCAAAATACTGGTTAATCACGCGGTCTTCGCCTTACTTTATGCACTTACGCTATACGTATATATTCCTATCTATCCTTCATATTCTACATGCTGCATGCCCCACAAGTTTTGAACTTTATTTGCGAACAATGTTGGCGGGACAGTCAGATTATGCAACATGAAGGTTGGAACAAATTATATGAATTACATGAAGAGGAAAATTTCATATGCCTTTTCAGATGCCTAAAGCTTTAAGCTACATAATGTTTCTGTAGTCCTTTAAATAGGATATGCGTAATCTGGAAATACCATTTGATTTTCAAGATACCATCTAGATAATGGAACTTAAATTAATATTCATTTTACTTCAAAAATCCAGCCCCCTTCCCCCAACGACAAAAACTATTCGATATTCATGTCCAAACCTTGCGAGTATACTACGATACGACGTACGAGTATTTGTGCGATCATTCATTTTACCTCACCTCCGAACAAATACGAAAAGTTCTTTCTCTGGGAGATAAAGAACAAAATTACAAAGAAAAAAATAATATTAAAAATGATCATGCTCGATGCCATTGCACAGTAGAAAAAAGCGTACAACCTATGTATGTATACAAAATACGATCGCATTTACTTGTGCCGATCTAGCAAAACAAACAAAACCGTGTGTAACTCCCTCTAACGTCAATATAGAAAGAAGCAACACGTCCAAAAACTAACGAGATTCTAATACATTTACAAAACAATATCTTATTTAAATCCTTCAAACACACATACTCCAATCGAAAAATACATTCAATACCAATATCTTCAATGAAACTCCCAATAACAAGTACTTACCGTAGTACTCATTACATGCATGAGATAACCTGCCAAACGATATCTGAATCTGAGCAGTAAATTTATATAAATTTTGAACATGAATAATCCTGTCTCATGTACTTGATGGGTTTAAAACAGCAAGTTTTGTTTCTTATATTTATTAAACATAAACTCTATTCAACACAATTGGGTATTCCACTACACAAAAACACAATCATCAAATACACGAAATTATCACCGAAAAACAAAAATTTGCCTACTCATGTGCTACCATAAAATCAAAACGATTTTCACTTCTCGAACACATACTGTTTTATTACACAAAAAAAAAATCATCCGGCCGTGAGTACACGAAACCTCAAAAGGCGATTACTGCGGGAACATGCGAGTACAATAATTTATTGAAATCAGATTCAAAATTCGAATGGACAAAAAGCTTTGAATAATTTTAAAAATATTTTAAAATAAAGGACTAAATGGCAGTTACATCCACTAACTAAAGCTGATCCTTTTTTACAAAAAGTCATTCAATGCATGTAGTCAGGTTCGGCTAGAAACCGCAACAAACGTAGATGACGACATCAAACCTTACTACGTGATACTCTTGAGATTGTGGATGGATCCTATCAGCATCAAGAATAGTTATTCATGTAGAGGATAACAAAGTTGTCACTAGTAACTGGAAAATTTAATATCAATACAACATGAAACATGTACCCAAACATAGGCTATTTAAGCAAGGTGATAAAATCTAAGAAGGAACCATTCCACCAAGACGGTATCAACCAAGACGAAGGGAATGTTGGGAGCACTCTTTACACTATTACTTTTCTTTATAGTTCTAGCAAAATTGTTTGTATTATTAATAAACTCGTCTTATACTCACCCTTTGTAATATGACAGATTACGCTCATGCGGTGTATTGTAATTAATTGTCATAATGATTTTCTTAGTTAAACACTACAAATTATTAAAACACGTATAAATACAACACTGTCATCAAAAATATTGTATTGAGTACCCAAATTATATTCTAAGCAGATTTTGTTAATTGAAGAGCATTTTGTGAATAAATCGACAGATTGGTGTTAATGCAATCAAAATAGCAACATTAAAAATGTGAGAGGCCAAGGTGAGAGGGGCCAGGAAAAACATATTTTAGTGTAAATCAATGTTAACAAAGCTTTTCTTCAGAAGTTTTTTATGTGTCTGTTAGCTTTTCTTCGTGCTGCAAAATTTTTTCAATTAATTATTATGTGAATCTTTCTGATGCCGCACTATCTGTTGTGCATGAATTCTTGCTCAAAATAGATTATGCGAGCAGGGTAAAATTAGAATGAAGATTGCTCGCTTAATAAATTTATTTTCTTCAGATTATTTTCCAATGCGCACCAAACTAAGTCTCGCAGAGAGGCGCCGTAGAACCGCGCTCCAGCGCTGTAAATTAAATTCTAGGACTGTAAGAGGGCAGATTAAGCATTTGTGTCGAATAATTGGTAAATGGTAAGTGATGTGCTTCGCCCAATTGAAATCAGAGGTTTTATTTTATTATTTTATTAATTATTTATTTTTTTCGACAAGTTAAACTACAGCTAATGATCTTATGTGGTTATATATTGCGGCTCGCATATCTCAAGATGGAATAAATATTGCTGTGGCTTTCACACTCATTCCACAGTGATAAATTCTGTGACTCTGGATACACAAATAATTACCGCATTGTCCAGTTGATTTTTTTTTCTAATCGGGAGTTTTATTGCTCTATTTAAAATTCAAAATTTGTCAAAAATACTCATTTGACTTGGCCATCGTGGGTATATAACTTTTCCTTTGTAACCTTAATCTTTAATCTAATATTTTGAGACAAAAATAATTAATAAAAAAAACCTTTGCTATCTCTAATTCACGCTAATGAATGGCGTCGTTTTACCAAACTAGTTTCTCGAAATTTGCTGTACGTAAAAGATGGTTACGGTTTAGATACACCTTGATTTTTATTAAGATTTTCTTCTCTGTACGGATACCGCAATTAACCAAAATGATATTACAAAGCTTAACTCGGAACCACAGTGCAAAGCATTTTTTCTTAAGCTTATTGCCACATCACAATAGAATCGTTTTCGAATATGTTACAAGTAAATTTTTCAGAATTATGCTTCATGTGATCAAAATGTTTCTAAATTGACAACATAAAACTGTTTCATCTGATTTTTCGGATTTTAAAGTACGGCCTACATGATACCATACGGTAACGGTTCTAATGTAATGATCAATCTTTCTGATATAAGGGACAATATCCAGTTCCAGTTTTTTATCCGTCTAGCTAATTTTCATAAATTTCGTCACAGTTCACTGTTAAATAATGAAAATTTGATAGTTCTTGAATAATGGTAACTTGGCAGAACGTACGCTCGTTTAATGCCCTTCGATGGCCTTGTTCCATCTGCAGGTGTTCTCTCTGCACCGGTTTTAAAACTTTTCCCAGTGCAAATATGTACGTTAGTGCAACCCTTACTGAAACCCGTAGTTTTTCGGTTATGTTTTTAAATTAAATGGAAATAAGAATTTTACAACCTTTGGCTTATTTTATATTTTGCTCTTGTCATATTTGAAACTCATGGCACTGACGGTACATTTTGCACTAAATTCATTGGCAGTGCAGTATGTACGTATTGATCTCGATTTATCAACTTTAACTAGACAAAAACTACAAAAACAAATGAACATTCATATACATAAGTAGACCATCGTGAATTATAAATTTTGCAGTTCAGTCAATTTTATTGATGAAAGTCCAACAAACGACAAATTCAAAATTTGCTGACAAAAGGTAAAAATTGATAAATCAATAGAGATTGTTGTATTCTTGACCATATACCCAAATACCATATATTGTTGGTATCAAATCCACATCATTCAAAAATATTCAAAACTGCAACAGCGCTGAATCTGTTGCATTAATGGAAGCAATAGTTGTTGTTAGTTATGCCAATAAAAGCAGCTCCAATTGTTTCGCCCAAAGTTTTTCGGTGTAATGGTCATTCTGATATGCAATATGAACCGAAGAACTGACGGTTCTTGGCCGTGATATTCCGTTCTATTCCAAAAATCCTTTCAATAGCGGTTCTTTAGAATTAACGTGCTAGTCCAAATTTGGCTTATCAACTACTATTTTCATTTGCATACTGTATTGTACTCCAGATGTTCTAGAGAAGGTATGAAGTTGCGTTGGACTGCTACGTTAGAAGTTTTTCGAGGGAATAGAGTTTTTCAAATTAGTAAATAGGCCGATAACAAGCTTACAAGTTACAACAAGATAAACATAATAAGTTACTCAAAATCAATGGTCTGATTGGAATATGTAAATAGTTTCCTCTTCAGAACCACTAGTTTTAAGTGCCATCTGTCTGGCATAAGTCTGGAATTGCTTTTATCACTAACCACGTGTTCAACTGTTTTCGACGATTGAATCAGCCCCTGAGTCCGACATCGGGTTTGATTATCTAGACACTACCACTGCCATAGTTTGTAAGTCCGATATATCGACGGGTTCAGGGAGTATGCTGATTAAACCGGAGGGTGGAGGTTCTATTGCTGACGTCTGAGCAAGGATTGCACCGGGGCAACACCTGAGATTGTTTCTAGAAAATCGCGCACGGTTAAAAAAATGTATGTATACGAGATAATAGCCCGAACAATATCCTGGACGAGAAGAAATTGAGAATTTCCCGGGTAGAAATGTGTCGCCGGGATATTAAAGCTGCAAAATCGTCAGGCTTTGTACTGCCCTTGCACAGGTGCTACGAGGTCGTTGGTGTTTTTATATGGAAATGCAGCAACGATAAAACTTTCAAATGATTATTTAGGAAGTTTCCAACTTAAAGGAAATTTGGAGCGATTATGGTAATTAATTGGTGATCCTCCGAAACCTGATTTATGCCTGAATGTCCTAATGTGGTTATTACTCTAATATCTCGACAAACGGTTAGAAGGTCATACGAAGCAAGCGTCAGGCTAATGGACCCTCGATTGTTTTCGCGTTGATCTAAAGACTTTCAAGAGAATTATTTGTTCCGGCTCAATGTTGCAATAGGTCCTGGAGAGAATCTCTTGTAAGATCCTCTCGGGACCTTAGACGTTTGATCCATTAATTTTTTTAAGATGTTGCAATAAAACAGATTAACTTGCCGCACAGTAAGTCAACTTCATTTGAATTAAGGAAGTTGCTTGCTGTATTGCACACAGTTATTTCTTTAATTCAGTACCTTCTTGATGGTACAGTTTCTGAATTGAAATCCAATAATGGTAAAATCTTCTGTAAGATTTCTGTTAATAAAAGTAGACTGTGCATTTTCCGATAGCTGTGCTTATTACCCTTGAATCTAACAATTCTTGTACTAAATTGGACTTTGCATCAGTTTATCTCCCCTATGAGTTTATCTCCCTCAAACAGAAGCATAGCTAATTCTCATCATTCAATATGGGGGAGCTCCAACATTAATCACCGAGGCACTTCTCTATTCAACTTTATAAGCTCTTCTGAGCCTATAATACTTAATAAAGGCTGTGAGCCAAGTTGATTTAACTTTTCAAGAGTTGTCTTCTCAAAATTCTGTCACAAGCGATATTTGCGTGATATCAACAAGATTTCTAATTGTCAATCGAGCGACTTACACCAATCAAAAACACTCGGTCTGAACAGTCAGTAAAAGCCTTTTCCAGCATTTCAACTAGATGAAAGTTAACAAGCGTATCTCATTAGCTACTAAAGATAGCACGATTTTAATGGAAAAGTTTTACTACTTTTTTGATCACAGTAGTATTGTTTGCTCTAAAATTTAAAATGCTTCGCTTCCATTCAAGTTAAAGCAAAAGTTTACAAAAAAAATTCCGATTTATTGGCATAGGAAAGCTCCACATCTCACCGTTTTTTAACATTAGCTGTAAATAGTAGATTATCGTAACTAATCTAAACACTTACTCTTAGAGAGATGTCGTTGAAAAAATCACCGCAACAACCGCAACTTAAAAATTATGTATGAAAATAGAAATATTTACATAAGTACCTAAATGAAATAAGTAATTTTGACATAAATGAAATTAACATTACTTTAACAGCATGATTTTCAATATTTCCCCCGTATCACGGTATATGTATATATATGTAAATAAAATTCGATAACGATGTATGTTCGAGTATTTCCTATAAAACCTAACATTAATTCTTCTCATTTCATTCCAGGTAACCGCAAAAGCCGTGCATAAATAAAAAAATTGATTATAAATTTATTTGATTAAAAACTTTTATTTTTAATTTTAAAAATAAGAATTCAAACACTTAAAACTATAAAATAAAAACAACAAAAAAAATTTATTAATTGTATTAATTCTAAAATTGAGTTAATTTTTTTTTATAATTTTTTCTATTAATTTTGTTTGAAATTTAATTTATAATAAAAAATAAATATATATTGTATTATTTTCTAAATTAAATATTAAAATTAAAAAAAACGAATAACAAAATTTATATATTTAATAAACAATAATTAAAAAAAAAAATAGAATTAATTGTACAAAAAAAATTCAAACTCTTTTAAAAAAAAAATATTTAAATTTGTCTTTTCTAAAAAAAATATATATATAAACATATTAATTAACAAAAAAAAAATTATAAAATTTGTAGTTAGCTGAAAAATTAAAAACATATTTACGTTTTTCCAAAACAAATAATTATATTTAATGATATTTTTTTCGTTTTGAATTTTTATTTTTTAATGAGTGCCCAGTTTAAATTATATACATATTCGCGTATTTGAATATTGGAGGATTATATTCATTAATTGCCATCAATAGGCGAGATTTCAGACTGGGAAATTATTTACCCCCCATAATCCCAATAATTAATTAACTTTTTGTACTTTATTTTATGTATACATATAATTATGTATGTCCGTAACATTTTATATAATTTTTTCTCGGGTAGGTTATATTGCATTAATAAAATAATACTAAATATAATTAATAAAATTAATTGAATTAATTAAAATGAAAAAAATAATAATACAATACATTATATGAATAGAATTATAATATATACATATAATAATTATTGGTGTTAGAATTAATAATATATATGATTAATATTATTATGATTATTATTAATTATATACAAAAAACAAATATTAATAATTATTTTAAACAATAAAAAATAAATCATTTTAATTATTGTATTTATGGATTATTCACAATAAAAAAATAATACATACCTACATAAAAATAAAAAATAATAATAATTAATTTGTAAAAAAGAGATCAAAATAAAAATTAATATGAAATACATAAGGTAAACAAATTTTCATCAAATCTAAAATAAAATAAAGTAAAAATTAAAAAAATAATGTAAAATGAAAATTTTTAATAATTTAAATTAAAAACAAAACAATTTACATAAATTTATTATAAATTTTTAATTGCCAAACTTCAAATCAAGCAGAATATACTCCACAAATCCATATATCCATTCTTGTGTCGTATTTTAATATGTATTATCTTCTGTACGAGATGTATATTATGTCCAAGTAACTTGTATACCCAACTGTAATTTTTTTTATTTTATTATATTTAATATTGATTCCAATTAAAGTCAAAATATAATTAAAAACAACATCATTATTTTTTATTTTTTTATTATTTGATTTCGTTTCAATTTAAATATACTACAACAACACTACGGTACTCATATATTATGTATGTATATTTAAATGTTAATTAAAAATATTTGTAATATTTTCTCATTTTCCCAGAATATTTAAAAAAATTTAAATTTATCATCTACAATAAAATTGATTTAAAGCCAATATTTAATAAAGAATGAAAACATTTTAAAATAAGAATGGAAAATTTGATGTTTTATTTATTTGAGAACGGATGGAAATTAACACAAGCTACTTTTAGAGAAGAACTTCACTCGTCGTTTATTGTTTTATTCAGTTCCGAATAGAGCAGGAGCCGAAGAGTAATAAAAATGAACGACATGGTACACGGTTTCTCTATACACGATTCAAAGGATAATAAAATTTCAACATCTGAAACGTCAAAATAAAACAAAATTGTTTGTTGACGATGTCCTTCAAATTGACTCTCAAAGTGGTAAGTGTCGTTGCTAAAAAAACGGCAAGGTAACTTCTTTCTTTGGTTCTATCCAGCGCATATTTGTTTTCTTTTCTGCCTCCCCTGGACGATGACATATCCTTAAAAAGCATGTTTGCTATCTAACAGACAAACCGTTATACGAAACAAGATGGGAGTGCAGAATAGAGTGTGTTAAAGCTATTAGATATGAAATCACTTGTATTCGAGAAGCTCTGTATGAAATTTCGGATATTCGTGGGTCTGATGCTAGAGTGCGTTTCAATATGAGTTCTTGGAAAAAATTCGCTGCATCAGGACCAGTTTGCGTATCAAACTGGTAAATCCATTGAAATGGCCCTTAGCGGTCTAGTCACGAGGATTGAAAAAGCAGTGACATATAAAGAAATTGCCCTTTGTGCCTTTATGGACATTGAGGGGCGTTTGATAATTCCTCCTATAGATCTATAGAGAGGGCAGCTTCCAGGCGTTCCATGCTGGAACATCGTGAGATTACTGCCAGACTAGGTGGCGAGTCAGTAACCATCAGGGCCGTAAAGGGCTGTCCCCAAGGAGGCATACTATCTCCTCTTTTGTGGTCATTGGTTATTGACAGACTAATGGTCCTACTGGGCTATGCGGATGATGTGGCTATCATAATCAGAGGCAAGTTTGATGAGGTCATTTCTGATCGCATGGAAAATGCACTCAATATAATATGGCAGTGGTGTTACCAGGAAGGACTCAGTGTCAATCCAAACAAAACTGTCATTGTTCCTTTTACGAGGAGGAAAAAGCTCACGCTTACAGCCACGAAGGCTTGCTGGGCCTGTCAAAGACTATATGGGCGTACTTGGGGACTACAACCAAAAATAATCTACTGGTTATTTCTTACAATCATTAGGCCTATGGTCACCTACGCATCGGTTGTATGGTGGCCTAAAACTGAGCAGATGGCAACGCAAACCTTATTGAATAAGGTTCAGCGTACAGCCTGCATCGGTGTTACGGCCTCAATGAAAACATGTCCAACCGCTGCGATGGAGTCATTTCTAGGACTGACACCGTTACACCTGCATGTTAAAAAGGATGCTGCAATTATGGCCCTGAAAATGCAGGCGGAAGGAAATATCAAACCAGGCAATATGAATGCCTACCGACTGTACGCCAGCTAAACTGAACTTCCACAAACCATTCTGTGTTAGGTTACCTGACCGGGATGTGTGGAGTGCAGGTGGACCATCTTTTGAGCGAGGGCCCATGGTATGGTTTACAGATGTATCAAAAACCGAAGATGGGGCGGGGATAGGAATACACGGGACTGGCACTACCCTCTCGAAGTCCTTGGTACCAATGCTACCATTTTTCAAGCAGAAGTACATGCTATAGAACTTTGCGCTAGGATAGGCATAGCAAACGACCTAACCGATGC
Source organism: Tipula vernalis (assembly GCA_958295665.1). NCBI lineage: Eukaryota > Metazoa > Arthropoda > Insecta > Diptera > Tipulidae > Tipula > Tipula vernalis. The sequence continues at coordinate 19,465,860 of OY282560.1, forward strand.
AAAGATTTATATTGTATCAGACAGCCAATCGGCCTTAAGGGCTCTTAGGTCTTGTATCGTTGAGTCAAGGCTGGTATGGGAAGGTAACACTTATGTGGGTGCCAGGCCATACTGGAATCGAAGGAAATGAGGCAGCTGATGGCCTCGCCCGTGAGGCTTCTGCCTCTCCATTTATTGGACCAGAACCCTTCAGCGGCGTCACTAAGGGAGACCTTAGAGCGGCGGTAAAACGCTGGGAGGATGTTCAAAAGTCCTCCCACTGGCGCAGAATTCCAGGTTTGCGACAGGCGAAGAAATTTATATCACCTTCGTCTGTCAGGGTTAAGGAGTGTCTTGAACTTAGTAAACCTGAGTTGAGGCTGCTTACTGGCTTACTCACAGGTCAAGTCCCCTTAAGGTATCACCTTAAGAAAATGGGCCTAAGTACGACAGATGGATGCCGACTCTGCAATCTGGAAGCTGAATCAGCGGAACATGTTCTGTGCCAATGCGCAGCCATTTTCCAGCAAAGACTGCAACATCTGCTTCTGCCTCTCCATTTATTGGACCAGAACCCTTCAGCGGCGTCACTAAGGGAGACCTTAGAGCGGCGGTAAAACGCTGGGAGGATGTTCAAAAGTCCTCCCACTGGCGCAGAATTCCAGGTTTGCGACAGGCGAAGAAATTTATATCACCTTCGTCTGTCAGGGTTAAGGAGTGTCTTGAACTTAGTAAACCTGAGTTGAGGCTGCTTACTGGCTTACTCACAGGTCAAGTCCCCTTAAGGTATAACCTTAAGAAAATGGGCCTAAGTACGACAGATGGATGCCGACTCTGCAATCTGGAAGCTGAATCAGCGGAACATGTTCTGTGCCAATGCGCAGCCATTTTCCAGCAAAGACTGCAACATCTAGGAGGGAGAACAATGAGCCCAGATAGTATGTATCTTATACCGGCCAGTAGAATTATCAGATTCATTAAGAGTGTGAATATTAACTGGACGGATAATTAAGTAGGGTCCAGCACAATAGATGTTTTAGGTCGCAGTGCGAAGTGGCTTATCGCCCACATGGCCCTTCAGTCAATAATAATATTAATAATATGAGTTTCAAAAGCAGATGAACCAAATAAAAGATTTATATCGAATTCTTTGGGAAAAATAAATCAATAAATTGATTTTTTTTTTTTTTTGATTTTTTTCGACATTTTGACATTACATATTCTTTCGAAGAAAATAAATTGATTTTTTTTTATCCGGATCATTTGTCACAAATCCGGATTTTTTGGTAGATTTCATCAAAATTTCACAAATCCATAGAAATGTAAACGTCAAAATTAGATAAACAAAACTAAGACGCTATTTTCATAAATCATTTGTGTTTATATTTTGATGCGAATAGTTGCATTTTAATCTAAATTAACATTTTTTATCTTTTTATGGTAAAGATTTCACAATACAATACGTAAAATGCTGTAAAATGAGTAAACATAACCTCACTTTTTGGTTTGTTATTTTTTCCATCAATACAACTACAAATAAATCAATTTATTTTTTTCATATTTTTTGGCAAATAAAAAAATCGATTTTTTTTGGAAATCGAAAGAATTTAATATCCGAAATACGCAAATACGAAAATGCTCGCGACGAGCTCTACCAAGTTTTTTTTGGTTTTATGTCGATTTCGATTCACCTTTTACCAAATCTTTAAAAGATCACTTTTTAGGCTGTGTGAATCGAACAGTTGCTCCGCATATATATGTGTACGTGTTTTTGACGTTTATATAAACATAACCTAAAATTTTTATAAAAGATCGATACTCTATAAAAAACAACTTAACATATTCTAATGTTATATACAATACATAACAACAACAAGTTAATTCTATAATATAATGTCGATTTCGATTCACCTTTTACCAAATCTTTAAAAGATCACTTTCTAGGCTGTGTGAATCGAACAGTTGCTCCGTAATATATATGTGTGTGCGTGTTTTTGACGTTTATATAAACATAACCTATAATTTTTATAAAAGATCGATACTATATAAAAAACTACTCAACATATTCTAATGTTATATACTTATATACAATACATATAACAACAACAAGTTAATTCTACAATATAAAATATTTACATAAAAATAAACAGAAACACAAAATATAACACAAAACCCAATGACGCTTTTAAAATGACAGTTCTATTTGTGTTTGTGTTTGTAAATCTGTCAAAATATCGAGATTCGTAAAACAACAACAATTTTGCTCGATCGAGCGACTTTCTTGACGAATCGAACAGTTTGACAGCGGAAAGAGCAAGCCGGTTTGCTCTTTTTTGGTGAATCGAAAACCACATTAGTCTCTATAGAAGTTTGACGTGTAAAATCACTTTTTTTTTGTTGTTTAAACGAAGTGAAGTAAGGATAATAAAAACTATCATGATGCAATGACACCACACGTCAACTACTTTCCTATTCCGAATCATTCTCAAAAGCGTTATCCCTGGATCAACCAGCGACATATATAATTTTAACTCATGTAACAATGCTGCACAACTACTTCAAATAAATATGATTTTAAAAAGCGCGCCGCCGAAAAGTCGCAAATTCACCATATAAAATCACCACTCACTATTTTCGCTCAAATATTTTCGACGTTTACGTCTTGTTACCATTTTATCTACTGTCAATTTTGTTAATTTGTTTTGTTTTCGTTTTTTCATACAATCGAATTTCGAAAGCATAAGATACCGTACAGTGCATTTATTTTATGTATTTCTTGAATATTTTCGGTATTTATATATATTACAAATAAATTAAAGACATCTAAACGTTCAAAGCTATTAAATAATCATGTTCGACGAAAAAAGTAAATTGAATTGTACACAAAATTTCCCAATACAATTTAGTACCAATTAACCATTTGCAATAATTACAGCTAATCCACCATTAGAGGAGGAAATCGCCAGTATCCATGACGATGAATACATGGAAGAAGAAGAATTAAGTTTTACATTTGAAACGGATGAAGAGGACGACAATTGGTTAACATCTTCCCAAGAATCGACATCGAGTGAAGAAGATGCAGAACTAAATAATATTCTGTGCACAACGCTAGAGAAAGTCAATAAATTTTTGGCCGACCAAACCAAGGCTACATCATTTGCTTCGAGTTTGGACACTTTACTCGCAAATATGAGCCCCGAAAATCGTAGTTCGGCGGAAGACAAAATATTGTTCTATTTGGTTAAATGCAAATTGCATGATATGAATGGCGAGGGTATTGATGATTTAAAAATATAAAAACCGAAAGTATATAAGTGCATACATATATGTATAAAAAAAAATGAATTCTTACAATTTAATATTATTTTTAATGGAATTATGTATTATAAAGGAATCTTAAATACAAAACATATTTTTTTGTTATAATCTTCTGCTCCGTTACTTTTTGGTAGATGGTAATGGTGGTTTTAACTCCAATTGAGAATTGCCAATATTTTTGCATGTTGCAGTTTCTGACGAAGTCAGAGATTTGTTCAGTTTTCTGATTAACCTCATATATAATATGATGCATCCTGAATTGAAGAGCTCCAGAGCTAATAAGGCCAATAACTTTCGACGGATCTCATTCATATCTTTGTGATAAAATTTAAAATGAGTACACAGTTTCTGCAACATTTGTAAATTGAATTAAATGAAACGCCTAATAACAATTATTTTACTCTGTGATTTACCTTGTTTGTTATTGCCCATAATGTACCTCCGTTTATAACTGTGTATATTATGGTGTCAACTTCTTATTTGAGAATTAACTCTGTGATTTACCTTGTTTGTTATTGCCCATAATGTACCTCCGTTTATAACTGTGTATATTATGGTGTCAACTTCTTATTTGAGAATTAAAAGTTTTTTGAAGGAGAGTTTGAAGTGAAGGGGTTTATGCTGATTTGGACAACTTCTGGGATTAACAATTATCTAAAATATCCATAATCTTCGTTAAAACTAGTTAATTTCGAGCCGTATTTCAAATTAATATTTTGTGAAAGGCTTTTTTGCGTAAAAGTATTAATGAACCGGTAACCCGGAATAAATGTCATGTGTTTTTGACAAGTACATATTGCCACACTATTCTGCACCAAGTTTTGAGTTTGCGTTTAAGTAACAATAAACAAATAAACTTTCTATTTTAACAATAATAATTAAAATGAGTGATCTCGAGGAGTTGAACTCATCCGAACTCGGTACCAAAGAATACTGGGAACGAGCGTATACCTCGGAAATTCAAAATTATGCATCACATGGAGATGTTGGCGAGGTTTGGTTCGACGAAGATAGTCAACTCCGGGTTATTCGTTGGATACTAAAATATAATGGAGTGGAACTCTCCGACTCGATTATAGATTTAGGTTGTGGAAATGGTATGATGCTTATAGAATTGGCACGTGAAGGGTTTACAAAGCTAACGGGAATTGATTATTCCCCTAAGGCAATCGAACTTTCAAACAGTATTGCAAAAGATCAGGATATTGTAATTACGTATAAAGTTGTAGATTTGCTGAGTAAAAGTGAAATGGCAGCATTAGGCAGATTTAAAATAGTTCACGATAAAGGTAAAAATTGTACATTGAACTTGTCAAGGAACTGTAGATAACAATTATTTTCAGGAACATATGATGCAATTAGCCTTCATCCAGAGAATCCCAAAGAAAAACGGGAGAGTTATTTGAATAATGTTCACAATATTTTACAAGACGATGGCTTATTTATAATCACTTCATGTAATTGGACTCAAAGTGAACTTGTACTAGCATTTAAATCCAATTTCGTTTTCTTTAAGGAAATTCCAACACCGAGTTTTAAGTTTGGCGGAAAAGTAGGAAATGTTGTGACATCGTTGGTTTTTCAAAAATTAAAATAAAATTATTCGTATTTAAATTCTATTTAGTTTTTTCATTCGTCTACAGATGGGATCATAAAATTTCCCTGTATTTAATTTACGACGAGACAACTAATTTCAGTTCAGTGCATGCATGACGTTTGATTACAAATAAAAAAAAGTCTTCAAAAAATTCATTTTTTCAACACATCTTGATAGGGGCAGTATAGACCGAATGTGTTTTAAATTACTTCTTTAGTATAAAAAGAATCTAGTTTATTTTTTATATATGATTTATTTGGTTTTGATTTAAATACAATAAAAAAAAAAAACAAAGTGTTTAGTGGATAATCTAGAAAATAATTAAAAATGAGTGCGCCGCCGGTTACTAATAATCCGCCAGCTCCGCTAATCAAAAAGAAAGGAATTGTTAAACAAGTAGGTATTTTTCTAATTTAGAACTTAATAAGATACAAAATTAATAATTTATCGTATTTAGTCCACATTTTAAATGTAATGTGTGCGAGGTTTTTCTTATATACGAAAGTTAAGTTTTGACTGGACTCTCGAAGAAAAAAAAAATGTCGATTCCAATATGCCAAGTTGGCAGCCGATTTTTATGAAATTGCCAAACCAGCGCTTTCGTATAGAATTTTAAAACATATTGTTCGCGATAATTGAATTAATTACACCCAAATCTATAATCTAATTGACCTATCGCATAACAAATTTTCCATTTTCATTTATGTTGTGCCCATATAAATATAAGGCAATTTACGTATTTTTAGGGAATATTTTGTATTTGTAAATAAAAAAATTGTGTAATAATTTTGAAAATATCCAGATTCTTTAAAAAAAAAATTGGGCAATTGTAATTTACCACAGCTACCTAGAGGAGGCCTATACACAAAAAATTGTAAACGTAACAAAAAAAAAATAAAAAATTTCCATCTATTTTGGTTGAAATCTCCTGATAGATCAATCAAGTTTTTTTTTAATGAGAAAGAAATGAAAGCTATTTTACACGTGTAGCATTTTTAAGTGCCACCTTTCAATTTTTTTTAAACACAAATTTTTGAATTGCAAACCCATAGGTTAGGTTATTTTCGAAATTCAATCATAATTTTTTACCATAAACTAAAATATTTCTATAAATTTGCTGTAATATTTTATACGAAATAAAAAATTATTCACAAATTAAATTATATATTTTTTTAGGTTATGTGGAGTAAACAAAAAAAAAAATCATTCCATATTGTTGATTGTGAAAAGAAAAAGTTTAAGTTCCACTTTAGAACTTTCATGTTTTTTTTATTTTCGAAACTTTTGCATAATTAGAACTGTCTAGCTGTATTACATAATTCCAAAAATACAAATTTCGTGTGGCATTAAAATATTGCGGTATTTTTAAAAAGTTTGAGTAAAATTCGCGGCAGCGAACCGGAACGTTACCGTAATCAATTTTTTTGTGTGTGAAGAAAATATTTGAGAGTTTCTATTAGCAATTTTCAGCAAAATCAAATGTTTACTCTGTTTCATACATTTGAAGCCGTTTTTTTCAACGTGGTCTCATTTAGCTATAATAAAACGACTTTTAATTATCACTCGTCTGTGTTCTCTCACTAACCAACATACATGGTCGAAATAAAGATCAAATATTATTGAATATAATTGGCTGAGATTGCAATAGAAAAAGCAACATCAAATCATAGTAAAAATTATGTATTCTTGGAGAAAAGACTTAAACTCGCTTCTCGTCTTTTGTTCAAAGTACGTCGCCTGACGAATCCAATTTTACCATAAAAGAGAACTTGAAGAGGACCAAACAGTTGATTTTGACACTTCTCGTCCTCTTTGCAGGCATAAAATCTAAAAACTAACGCTCTCTACAGTTCATACAAGTCGCCTTGTGTTTTGATTGGTTCTACTGTCTCAATAACTTTGCTAAAGACATTGAACACTTTGATTTTATAAAATTGAGAAAGGGGTGCTTCAAAAGCAAGAACTTGACAAGCAAATATATTTCATCATATGTTGAATATTGATATAACATTAGGCAAACGTTTGCCACTTTGCTATTATTATTAAATGCGGTGGGGGGGGGGGGGGGGGTTTACAAAAAGAATATTGCCCACGATTCCAAAAGTTAACTTCTTGTTCGAGCCAAACTTTATATAAAATGTTGGAACTAAATGCTGTTGGTCATCATCAAGACTAGCCTAAATCAAGACAATTAGATTTTAGATGCTGTGGCGCTCAATTATGGATTATTCGTCTTAGCATAGTTAAATCATAAAAAAAACATTTAGGAACGATTAAATTTTATTAATAATGAACCAGCTTTTGCTAAAGAAGTCGAAATCTCATTTTTTTAAAAATGGGCCAGAATGTACTTTACATGATCATTACAATAATAGAGAACTGTATGTAGATTTGGCGGCAGCAAATTAAAGTTTGATGGAAAAAAATGGATGAAAAATATTTGTTTATTTATTTATTAAAAACGACAACTTAAAAAATTCAGGAAAAGTTCAGTTGTCAGTTGATGTCACTTAAATCAGTGGTTACAAAAAATACCGGTTCGTTCCTCTATTTCGTGACCGTGATATGAGTGATAATGAGTATTATGTGCCAAATAAACGAATTAAAAACTAATCAATTATTAAAACTATTTGTTTATTTAATATGTTAGTGATAATTGTTAAATTGTAAAAAATTATCATTGAATATTATAACCCCTCCTCGCTTAATGGTTTTCCATTTGTAAATTCTAAATTATTTTGTCTCATTGTCTGTAATTTGCTAAAAACCGAAAGTTCCCATCCCAATTTATATGTTTCTTGGTGGGGGGTTCGGGTTTATAAAAAAAAAAAAAAAAAATTTCCCTGTATTTTTCTGTTTTATTCTAAATTGTGAATAGGCCCATTTAACCTATAAATAAAGGTGATTTCAAAATTTTCTTTCATTACGTCCAAGCACGTGGTTCTTGTTACTGAATCAAAAATTTATATTAAAACATACTATTTTGTGTGATTTTTAAGGCACTTTCTGGAGATTCGGTTATCATTCGTGGGCCACCAAAAGGAGGTCCTCCAGAAGAAGAACAAATCAATTTCTCTAATGTTATTGCACCGAAATTGGCAAGACGCAAAGGAAAAGGGTAAGAAATTTACATTATTAAATACAAATAATTTTTTAAATTTTTTTTCAATCTCGTTTCTAAATAGTGGTGATGATACCAGAGACGAACCTTATGCCTGGGAAGCTCGTGAATTTCTTCGCAAGAAACTAGTTGGTGAAACTGTTTGGTATACATGTGAAAAACCACAAAATTCCAAGTTATCGTATGGAACTCTTTTTTTGGGGACCGATCCCAATACGGGCATCAATATAACCGAATTGATTGTAAATGAAGGTTTTGTTAGTGTACGTCGAGAAAATGTTCGTATTACTCCCGAATTGCAGCGTTTAATTGAATTAGAAGATGCTGCAAAGCAAGCAGGAAAAGGACGTTTTGCGGGCAATGCCAATGATCACGTTCGTAATATCACATGGGCGCAAGAAAATCCACGTAGTGTTGTTGAACACTATCAAGGAAAACCGGTAAAAGCCGTTATTGAACATGTTCGCGATGGTTCAACTGTACGGGCATTTTTACTTCCCGATTTCCAGTACATTACGCTCATGATCTCAGGAATTCGTTGTCCTGGATTCAAATTAATGGAAGATGGCAGACCTGATCCCAATCAAAATGTTCCGTATGCCGAAGAAGCTCGTTTCTTTGTCGAATCGCGTTTATTACAACGAGACGTAGAAATCATTTTAGAATCGGTGAACAATCAAAATTTTGTTGGTTCAATTTTATTCCCCGATGGTAATATCGCTGAGGCTCTATTAAAACGGGGTTTTGCTAAGTGTGTTGATTGGAGTATGGCATTCATGAAAAGCGGAGCCGATAAATTACATGCAGCTGAAAAAGAGGCAAAGGAAAAACGATTGCGTCTTTGGGTAAATTATAGACCACCGACTCAACAATTTACCGGAAAAGAGAAAGAATTCCAAGGTACCGTTACTGAAATATTCAATGGTGATGCTATTGGTGTTAAGGCATCCAATGGTGCCTTTAAAAAAATATTCTTCTCTAGCATTCGGCCACCAAGGGAACCCGGCCGGTAAGAAATGTAACGCAAATTTATGGTTTTGGTTTCGTTAAATTTATGCGATTTTTTTTTTTTTAATTGTACATTTCAGTACTGTTGATGATGAAGGTAAACTACCACCCCGCCCCAAGAATTCGCGACCACTTTATGATATCCCATGGATGTTTGAAGCACGTGAATATTTGCGAAAGAAGTTGATTGGCAAGAAGGTGGTCTGTATTCTCGATTATATTTCACCGCCAAGAGACTCTTTTCCGGAGAAACATTGCTATACCGTAATGGTTGATAAGACGTAAGTAGTACTTGGAATTTAAAATTATTTTCAGTTCACATTTTAATACAATTTTGATTTTTCGTATTGATATTGTTCCGCAAATGTGATAGAGTAAAAGTAAGAGTAGAAATTTAGAATGCTTAATCTAAACCAAATGTAAGCAGATCTAGTGTACTATTCTGACATTTATATGTACCTTAAATTCCTTAAATTGGTTTAATTTAAAATATTTTTATTATCTTTGCAGAAATGTTGCTGAAGCATTGGTTGCTCAAGGTTTAGCTACAGTAATCAGATATCGACAAGACGATGATCAACGTTCCTCTCGATATGATGATTTGCTGAGTGCTGAAAGTACCGCATTAAAGGCGATTAAGGGAGTTCATGCTAAAAAAGATGTACCTGCCCATCGCATCAATGATTTGACCGTGGAACATTCGCGTATAAAAGTTCAATATTTACCCTCCTGGCAACGTGCATTACGTACTGAAGGAATTGTTGAATTTGTTGCTAGCGGTTCAAGGTTCAGAGTTTTCATCCCAAAGGATAGTTGCATTGTAACTTTCTTGTTGGGTGGTATTTCCTGCCCACGTTCATCACGCCCCGCCTTAAATACTGCACCGGCCCAAGAAGCCGAACCGTACGGCGATGAAGCGCTAGCATTCAGTAAAGAACGAATAATGCATCGTGACGTTAGTATTCACATTGAAACAACCGATAAAGCTGGTGCAGCCGTCATTGGTTGGTTATGGACAGAAGCCAATATAAATCTATCGATTGCTTTGGTTGAAGAAGGTTTAGCTACCGTTCATTTCAGTGCCGAAAAATCCGAACATTACCGTGCATTAAAAACGGCTGAGGATAACGCAAAAGCTAAGAAGAAAAACATCTGGACTAACTATGTTGAAGAAGTTATTGTCGAAAAAGACGAGGAACCCGAAGAAAAGGATGATGGCAAAGTTGTTGAGCGTAAGGTTAATTACGAAAAGGTAATCATAACCGAAGTGACAAACGAGTTACATTTCTACGCGCAACATGCTGATCATGGCGGTAAACTTGAAGCTTTATCAGCAAAACTTCGCTCTGACTTCCAATCTAACCCGCCTACAACTGGAGCTTATACTCCAAAACGGAATGATTTATGCGCTGCAAGATTTACGGAAGACAACGAATGGTACCGTGCCAAAATCGAAAAAATTCAGGGACAAAATGTGTCTGTGCTCTATGTGGATTATGGCAACAAGGAGGTTAGTAAATTTATTATTTTATTATTTTGTAATATGCAGGCTCCTTAGATCCATTTCTGGTATACAAGAAATGCTTGAGTCATAAGCCTGCTAGATTAAAACGCAATCCAACTAAGTAATAGTGCATTCATTTGAGAAGTTCTGCAATCGTAAAGAAATTTACTGTTAAAACTGGGAATGCAATAAAATTTGTTAAATTCGAATGGATAAATGAAATGATGAATTTCTGACGCTGCAATGTTTTATTGTGGCACGATGGAATTTATTGTGGAATTTTGATATAAGTTTCTAACGAAGAAGCATTCCCGGGGCAGATTCTATTAGATGGTTATTTTGGATTGCGATATTTTTTCCTCAACAATTAAATTTCCAAGTTTTCTTAACTCTAGAATTACATTTGTTTTGTAGACATTACCTGCCAGTCGTTTAGCTCATTTACCACCTGCCTTATCATCTGACAAACCATACGCACAGGAATATGTCCTTGCTTTGGCTGTACTCCCGCCCGATGAAGATGACAAGACTGAGGCATGCCGTTCGTTTGCTCAAGACGTTCTAAACAAAACCTTGAACTTAAATATTGAGTTTAAAATTGCCTCTTTGGGTTATGCTACGTTATCTGATCCTGCCACTAATGTCGATGTCGGCAAAGCTCTTATTACGGATGGTATAATCCGTGCCGAGCGACGACGTGATCGTAAACTCGCCAAATTGGTAAGTCAACGCACTATATCAGTTTAATATAATCGGTAATCATTGTATTTTTTTTTTTTTATTTAAAGATTGAGGAATATCAAGCAGCTGAAGCAGCGGCTAAAAAAGCTCGTGTCGGAATTTGGCAATACGGTGACATCACAGAAGATGATGCCAAGGAATTCGGTGCTGGACGCTAGATTTAAACAAGAAAAAAACATTTTTTTTATTTAAACAAAAACAAAATGAAAAAAATCTTATTTTTTATAACAAAAAGGAAAAAACGAAAAATGACCGCACTTGTTAATTATTATTTAAAAAAAAAATATGGGAGACAAATATTAAATTAAATTTTAAAAACCATTTATAAGTACACACATAATTCGTAAACGTCCATTTATTGTTTATATATTTTTTCTTTTTTTTTATTATATATATATATATATTCAGAGATTTCATTTATACATACATTTTTTTCTCATTAAAAATAGCTTAATTATTTTTTTCCTAATAAAGATCAAAATCTTTATAAAATTATATTCCGTTCGTACTTCTAAAAAAATATGTATTTCATTTAAAAATATACATATTCATATTGTAATGAATAGATAAATTTTTTTATAATTATAAAATTTCCATTAATTATTAAAAAACATAAATTTTGCGTTTTTCTTTCGATAATCCATTTTCTTTTTTTTTAGTTAAAAAAAAAGGATAAACCTAATAATGCAATATATTCAAATAAAAATCCAATTTAAATATTTAGGCCAATAAACGATACAAAAATGAAGGATAAGATTTAAAAAATACAAATTGTATATGGCTGATATTTTGGCATTCTATATTATATAAATAATTATATTATAAATAAAAAATCAAAATACTTTATTATGATAATTTGAAAATTAAAATTTCTTTACAAATTTGATCAATCGATCCAGCAGTCTCTCTGTTAGCTTCGATGCAAAATAAATAATTAGTATCCACTCTAGTTATGAGTAACGTTGAACATCCCATGCTGGAGAACTCAAACTCAACACCTGAAAGAACAAAACATTGTTGATTTGTTAGACGATCTATTTGATATTGCACATGCCGGTCTACGTTCGCTTACAAGTCCATAAATTTCTCTTAACAGCGAGAAAAATGTCGGTGAGGTTATAATATGGTGCCGGTGCATAAAGTTATATGGGTAAAAGAACGTAGAGCAATAAGACCAAGCTCTACTCCGATTCGAATAGCAGCACCAGCGATAAGAAAATCAAAGCAGGAGGCGGAGAAGCAGCAAACAAAAAGGAAAACCCTGTGAGTGACCCTTCCTATAACAACAAATCCATGACACCGGCCCGTATTCTTGAAATTCACCGAAAAAAGTCGCCGGTGACTTTGGTATGAAACAATTTAAATTTTCGACTGAAATGACAATTTCACTAGAAAATAATGGGCGACTTTTTTTGATCGAATTTCAAGAATAGCGGCCACCGTATCTAGCGGCTACGTTCGAAATGGACCTTATAGTAATAGTAATATTTTATTAAAATGTTAAATAAGCCGAAGCTTTTGAATAACAATCATATTTACAAATATTATCGATGTTCAGTTATCAATTTAAACAGACCCTTTTTAAATAAGCCTAGAGAGCTGATGAATTTTAGCTCCAAAGGCAAGCTGTTCCAGGTGATAATTGCATTTATCAATGCTGAATTATTCCTAACATTAGTTCTGTTAACAGGCAAGTTAACATTCTTTGTGCGCAGTGACTGGGAAAAATTTAATTTTTCATGCAAATACAATGGCATGCCCGATTTAACTATACGAAACATAAAAACGGCAGTCCTATAGCAGTAAAATTGAAACAAGTCGCATCCAAGAATTATATCTTTATACTCAGAGATATGATCAAACTTTCTAAGATCATAAATATATCGAGTACAATTATTAAATGTAACCTCAAGTATACGTCTTGAGGAACTATCACATTTGTTATAAATTACATCACAATAGCTGAAAATGGGTACAACCAAGCTTTTAATTAAATAAATTCTTAAGTTAACAGGGCAAAACTTTTTTATCAACCTAAGCGTGTACAAGCTATAATTAATACGCTGGCACAAGGAGCGCACAAGGTCGTTCCAAGTAAGATTTGAGTTCAGTATAAGCCCTAAATTGTTTAATGTTGGAACAAATGAGATGATATCACTGTCCAAATAAAGCACAGGTCTAATATTAAGAGAAGTATTTCTAGAAAGAAACAATGTTTTACTTTTACCTGGATTAATTGAAAGTGAATTATTCTTGGCCCATAAAGAAATATTTCTAAGGTCAGAATTAAGTCGCAAAACAATTTCATTCAATTCTGATAAGTTACCACCAATATACAGTTGCAAATCGTCGGCATACAGATGAAACCGACAATTTAGGATTCGCCATGATAGATCATTTATATAAATAGAAAATAACAAAGGACCCAATATGGATCCCTGAGGCACTCCAGCAAGTATCCCCGCAATACAAGAATGATCATCACCACACCTCACAAACTGCTTACGATTACATAAATACGAATGCATCAACATAATAGCAGAATTGGAAAGCTTATAATACAAATATAGCTTCTGTAACAACTGGATATGATTAACACAATCAAATGCCTTAGAAAAATCCAAGAGCACCAAAATAGCCATCGAATTTCTACTGTCTAAGGTAGACGACAGATCATCAACAATATGTACAAGGGCTGTAGTAGTGCTACAGCCGGATTTGTACTCGATTGATATTTACAAAGAAAATCAAATTTATTAAGGTGCTCTTGGATCTGCAATTGCATAACTTTTTCCAAACCGAGCAAACGGCGCAGTGGTTAAAGCTGCGGCGGTTGGATCGGGAGGTACCGGGTTCGAATCCCTATAGGGGCGGGATGCAAAAGGGATTTTTCATCATCTGATTGCGATCGGTGATGAAGATGAACACATCTATGACCCCCTGTTGAGAGTGCAGAATCCATGGGCCGACCCACCTTTCATGTCAGCACTACGGGTTGGCATGAAGCAATGCAATGTGCAGGTGGTTTTCAAAGACGGATCTGTAGCCGCCCGTCCTCGATTTGGCTACTCCAGGCGTAAGGTAGGACGGTAAAAAATAAATCAAGAAACAAACAAACAAACAAACAAACAACTTTTTCCAAGACCTTAGATGGAGCAGACAAAATACTAATTGGACGTATATCACCAATACCAGAAATAACATCCTTTTTAGGTAGTGGTGTGATAGAAGCTATCTTCCATAAATCAGGAAACACAGACTTTGTCAAACATTGATTTATAATGAATGTTATAAGAGGCAGGAACAGATCAATAAATAATTTTAGTACCTTGAAGTCTACCATATCATAAGCTTTCGAATCTGATTTAATTGCACGAATCGCATTCAACACTATAAGTTCATCAACGCAATCAAATACAAAGGCATCATTTTCAGAACTACAGAAATCAATATCAGGTAAAGGCAAAACCCCAGTAGAATCACAAATATTACAAATCCCAGACAAGATTTGTTCCGCAGAAAATTCAATGGCTGCATCACCTGTAGAGCTTGAAACACCTAGTTTTTTTAAATTATTCCACGTTGTCTTAGAGTTATGAGCATTCTCAAAATAAAATTTTTGTTTAGCTTGATTGATGCCTTTAACAGTTTTATTCCTAAAAAATTTAAAAGCTGTCAAATCAGCATCCAACCCATACAATTTATATTTTTTATGAGCCAAATCCCTACATTTCATTAAATTTAATATACATATATGAATTCAACCACGGTGCAGTAGGGCATTTATTAATGATACTTTTCCGGGGTACACAAGCTAAATCTAAATGTAAGAAATTTGAATTAAATATATCAAGGATGTCATTCACATCGGAATATTTGTACATATTAAACCAATCTAACGAAAAGAAATTATTTACAAAATGCTCGTGATTGATAGCTTTATAATCAGGAACAACAGTATAAGAAATTTGATCCCTAGTACGAGAAAACTTATAAGATGCAAAAATCAAATCATGATCAGAAATAGCAGGAACAGCAGCCTGGCCAAATGAAATAATATTATGTCTATCAGGTACGTACAAAATTATCAGATCCAAAAGACTGTTGATCCTAGTGGGTCTATAAGGTAAATAACATAAATTATGCAAATTCAAACAAGCTTCTAGTTGATTATTAACCATCATATTGAAGTTAAAATCACCACAACCAATTGATTGACCAAAATGATCAATAACAGGCTTTTGGTGGCTGTTTTTTTTATGCTGTGGTCAAAAGGCAAAACAGCCTAAATCAAATTTGATAATTTTTCTAGAGATGTAGAAAAAGTTGAATTTTAAATTCATTTTCCACTTATGCCGACAAAAAAGCTACTATAGCTTGCGCCCACCGCCTTTGGCCACAAGGCATTACCACTTAAGTCAAGTTTAGTGGAGTTGAAAGATGGCTATAAAACGTTGAATATTGAAAATATTTTTTGTCTTAAGTCGACTTAAGCTGTTTTGCCTTTTGAGCACAGATATATAAACTCAATTGCTACTGGTTTTTGATTCAGGATGTGATTTAGATTATATTAGTGTCGAATTTTTTGTTCCGAATAGAATTACCTACCATAGTAGAGTCCAGTAAATTGTCTAATGTTCCAAATATTTGCTATCTTCTAATGTGACAAATTTGCTATATTTCGACGATTGCTCGTCAATAAATTTTAGTAAACTACGGAAGAATTAGGGGCTACGCTTTCGCAGGTTTGCCTCACTCGGTGATAGTGCTGTAATTTATTAAATAAATTGAATTCTTCCTTCTCCAGAATTTTTATAAATAAATTGTTTATTTCAATTCGCATAATAAAATTTATAAATTTGAAATATACATAATTTTATTTAAACTAAAATATAAAAAATAATTTAAAGTGCTATATCGCGCCCTATTTAACAGAATCTTTATTCAACGTTCGTATTTTCTCAAGCAGCTCCCTTAGATCAACTCCGACGTCTTTATTCAAAGGTTTCTGAAATGGAATTTAATAAAAAATTGGGTCTATCACCATCAAACAGCTGTAAAAACTAAATCTACCTCCATTGACAAACTTTACTTGGTAGATTGCCGAAACGGAACAAGAAATTATATTTTTTACTACAATCAACTTACTATTTTCAATTTGACCAGTTCAATATCCTTTTGTATTTTTTGCGCGTCACGTTCGGTAGCAGACGCGTTTTCTTCTGTTGATTTTTGAGCCTCGAGAATCCTGTTCGTGTCAAAATCGAAATAGTTATTACTTTTAATGTATTATTGAATCTTGCAAATAACTGCAGGTAATCTTTTCACTTACTTGTCGTACAGTAGTACTAATTTTTCCTCTGATGCTATCAAATTCTTCACGCTTTCAATATCCGATTTGATCGGAAGGCATTTTAATTGTAAATCGAGACTTTCTTTTCTCTTCTTTATGTACCATTCCTGCACCAGATTTGAATCAATATCACATAAATTCATTGCGACTTGAAAATCAACGAGTTCGTCTAATAAATTCTGCGTGTCTGTTGGTAAGCGATCCAGCTCAATTCCAAAATAATTTTTTAATTGCGCCTCTAACCTGTCGTCTGTAGAAAACAAAATTAATTTATTCCAGATTATTTATAAATAATTAATAAATATAGTTTACTTATATCGGATAAATTCATGTTTTATTTATCAATTATTGCTGAACAGCCCGAAATCTTCCACAAAATCAACATCAAAGAAGAACGAACGTTGGAAACAAATTTGACGTTTGTAATTTTGTAATTTATAAATAAACAAAAATAAATTATTTGGTCTGACATCTAGGGGATGATAGAGTAAATAAGTTTGTAGTAGTATTCTCGTAGAGTTTGCAAAAAATGCAAAATTGGTGGTGGGGTCTTGTTGAGAAGTTCGATTTAGAGAATCTTCGATTTACCAGTGCCTGTAATACATGGAAATGCACATGTTATTGGAAGTTTGAATATAATCGAAGCAGAGGCACTAATCTGTGGCTCGCGCGTGAAGTGACGACCTCCCATAAAAATGGCTATCAAAAAATTCTTATCTTGTGTAGATTAAAAAATTAAATTAATAATTAAAACGAAACAATATAAAATTATAAGAAAAGAGAATCTGGAGTGGACGTGTATTTGGAATGTTGAAATATTTAATAAAATAAACTCTGAAATCTGAACGGCTGTTTGTGAATTATATTCGAACGTATTCGAGCCTTCGAAATATTGGATTCTTATTTCTAATCTTATACTTCGAAGAGTCGAATACGTTCGAATCGAATTCACAAATGGCACCCCAGGCAATGAGCTCAGAGTATTATGCAAGTAAAAATATTAATTATAAATGGGGCTTCAAATAAAAATGAGCGTGTGAAGATTAAAAAAAAAGAAAATTAAAAAGAAATGAATATCTATAGTGGATAAGATGACGGATAACTTTCCCGATTTTGAAGTTTCAAGTGAGAATTTTTAAACGGGAAACATGTGAAAGTCCTATCGAAATAGATGCATAATAATCAAAGTGCAGTGTTAATTTACTTATTTTTACGGGTGTAAACTTAAAAATAGTTTTATACAATGTGTAAAACATGACGAAGGGTCTATTTTCTCCGAAAAAGATTCCAGCTGATCATCAATCACTGTTAAATGAACATAAAGTTAACGCTAATGTGAATAGCCCAAGAACAACGACCCTCATATGATCATAAAAACAATGCAATGTCAACAAATTTGATTGAAATACAAATATTCCAATCAAAAAGTGCTGGGTTATCAAACATTGCAATAAATGAAAACGAAATTAATAAGGGTGACATAAATAAAATAATTTGGCAAGTTAATGAAAATGTATCTCTATCACAAATTCACAAACATTAGTGTAAACAAGAATTCAACGAATTATTACGATGACGTCAAAAAGAAAAAGAAACCAAAATCTCCAGAGGAGGCGGTCTCAAACATAAAGAGCGTAAAGCCAAATCCATCTGGAATAACATCTGGTAACCAATTCGAAGTTCTAGAAGTGGAAGGCGATAACAACGATGAGGAGGAAGAGCCTAAAGCGGGACCTCCTCTAATCTACTTAAGATCATAGCTGATCTTAAGCTGCAAGGAGACTTAGCAGAAGAAATATATGTATATGGAGCCACCTGAAGGTTTTGACGATAATTCCAAATGTGTATGTAAATTGAATAAAACAATTTATGGCTTTAAACAAGGCCAGAAGAAACAAAGAAAGCTGCTGTTGGTTATTTGTTATATATTGCACAAGGTTCGAGACCAGATATCGCAATTGTAGTAAACGATGTCAGTCATTTTAATTCAAATTATTCAAAGATCTTTTGTGCATGGACCCTGCTCAATTAGCACATCCAGTCAATATTCAGGCAATGACACAGAACAAGTTCCGCTGATTCCACTTCGAGGCCGTAGAACCGGCATTCGTCGGTCATGCTTAGGCCCATTTTCTTAAGGTGATACCTTAAAGGGGATGTGACCTGTGAGGATGCCAGTAAGCAGCTTCAACTCAGGTTTCCTAAGTTCAAGACACTCCTAAACCCTGACTGACGAAGGTGATATACATTTGTTCGACTGTCGCAAACCTGGAATTCTGCGCCAGTTTGGGGAGTTTTGGACATCCTCCCAGCGTTTTACTGCTACCCTAAGGTGCTCGCGGCGAGGCACCCAAATAAGTGTTACTTTATTTGAGCTTCAGACAATCCCATACTGTCACGCTGAAAGCGCTGAATAATAATTGTGCTGTATAGTAACATTGTAAACATAGTACTAGAGAAGTGTAAACTGAAATAATAAACAAAGAGCACTTTGCTTTACGTCTTCAACAATGATGTTTCTACATGGTGTCAGAAGTCTAAAATAAATAAAAAATTAATCGGGAAAATTTAACGAATATTTCGAGCCAAAATTAAACATAACATTTGAACGCTATGAGTTTAACAAAATGGTTCAAGATGAAACATTTTTCGACGAATTTTTAACTAAAATCCAGTTAAAAGCAAAGTATTGTGATTTTAAAGATCTCAACGATGATTTGGTTCGTGATAAAATAGTCGTAGGAATTACTAATGGTGCTGTGCGCGAAAAACTTTTAGAAATAGAAGACCTGACGTTAGCTAAAGCCATACAAATATGTCGAGTTAGTGAAATAACGACCAAACAACTGAATAAATTCGATAATACACAAATAAAAACAGTAGATAATATATTGTGTAGGAAATATAAAAATAACACAAAACCCGAAAATACATTAAAAAACAGTGCAGTGAGCGAGAAGGTTAATAAAAGCCGAGTGTGGAACTGTAAACATTGTGGCACAATTCACGGCAGAAAATCTTGTCCAGCTTATCAAAAAACATGTGACAAATGTAAACATAAAGGCCACTTCGCAAAGTTTTGCTATTCGAAAAAAGTTAACCTCATTGGAGATGAAAACAAATCTATTCGAGATGACGCAACCGATTCGGAGTTAGAGAATGAATTATCAAACTTTTGCGTAAATTCCATTACGAATAAAGACAACGAAAATAGTTATTACGAAGCTGTCAAGCTAAATGATGCAATTAGCATTAATTTCAAGCTAGACACCGGAGCACAGTGTAACGTGCTTCCAAAATCTATTGTTGATAAAATTGGAGTAAAAATCGATGAGTCACATACAAAAAGGATTCTAACGTTCGGAGACCATCCAATCGAGGTAGTGGGGGAAAGTTTAATTGATTGTATGGTGCGAAATAAAAACCGTAAACTGAAGTTTATAGTGGTAGATGCAAATGTCAGCCCAATATTAGGAAAAACTGAATGCGATAAATTGAAATTGATCGTTAGAGTTTCGGAGATCGAAGGAGCCATTTTTGAGGGTCTGGGATGTCTAAAGGATTATGAGTATGACATAGATCTTATTGACGATCCAAAATTTCAAATTTTTCCGGCGCGAACATTGGCCATTACACTTCGGGAGGAAACGAAGAAATACATCGAGGAAGCAGTTAAAGCTGGAGTTTTAATCAAGACTCTCAAGGAGCAGCAGTATCTCCAATGGTGGTAGTTAGGCGAAATGATAAACTGCGTGTTTGCGTTGACTTGACGCATATAAACAAAAATATCCTTAGAAGATATCACCCGTTGTGTACAATCGAGGAAATTGCCACTCGAATTCAAAAAGCTAAGTATTTCACTCTATTAGACTGCAAAAAGGGGTTTTGGCAAATCCGTGTCTCAGAGAGAACAGAAAAATATTTAACTATGGCAACACCTTGGGGGCGATATTCGTTCAAACGGCTACCGTTCGGTTTGGCTTCAGCACCGGAAGTGTTCCAAGACCGAATGAGTCAAATTCTGGAAGAGTTTGAAAACACTGAAGTTTCAATGGACGATATACTAATTTACGCCGAGACAAGGGAAAAGCTAAGGGACATTACAAACCGCGTTGTGAGGAAGTTTAATCATGTGGGGCTAAAATTAAATAAAGAAAAATGCATTTTCGAGGCTACTGAGATCAAATTCCTCGGACATCGTTTAAATGAAAACGGTTTATCTGCGGATCCGGACAAAATTCAGGCAATCAATAATCTGAAGGAACCTACTAATAAAAAGGAACTGCAAAGGATATTAGGAATGGCCACATATTTGGGCAAACTCATTGAAAATCTGTCCGGTATAACACAGCCATTGCGAGCGCTATTGCACAAGAATGTAGAATTTTTGTGGACGGAGGAACAGGAGGCGGCATTTCGAGTGCTAAAGCAAAAATTTTCAACAACGCCTGTTTTGAAGATTTTTGACGCTAAAGCGGAGGTCACATTGCAAGTAGATTCAAGCAGCAAAAGCTTTGGGGCCGTACTTCTGGAAAATGAGCAGCCAGTCGCATACGCATCAAAGGCGTTGACTCCTGCTCAGCTAAACTATCCACAGATAGAAAAGGAGGCGGCTGCTATACGATATGCCTGCCAGAAATTCCATTCATATATATACGGTAAGAGGCTGACTATAGAGTCCCCACAAAGAATCTTGTTTAACGTCATGCCTTATTCACCAAACATAAATTATAAAAAAGGGACAAGTCTTTATATCGCAGACACTTTAAGTCGGGATTGCAAGAACAGCATAGATCCAGATGAAGAGGAGTTACAGGTTCATATAGTATTGAACATGACAAATAAAGCGTTTAAAGACATGATTTCTTCGACGGAAGAAGATGTAGAACTTGAAAGCTTAATTTCAGTGGTACTGAACGGATGGCCAAACAACCAAAAAGAAGAACCTGCTAATGTAAAGCATTATTGGAATTTTCGGGACAGAATCTCGTACTATGGCGGAGTTTTGTTCAAAGGAACAGAAGTAATAATTCCAAAGGATCAAGTACCGCGCATATTACGCAGTATTCATTCTGGCCATTTCGGTGAGCAAAAGTGGCTCAGATTGGCACGTGAAAACGTTTACTGGAAAGGTATGAGTAATGAAATCGTCGAACATATACGCAAATGTAGCATCTGCCAGTCTATGCAACCATCAAAACCTAAAGAACCGTTGATGCTAAAGGAAGTTCCCAGTCTACCGTTTGAAATAGTAGGAGTAGATATTTCTATTTCCAGGAACAAAAATATTTGTTACTGGCCGATAGTTATTCCGGATTCTTCGACTTTGAAAAATTGAAGCATAGCACAACTGGTGAGGTCATCAAGAAGCTAAAGTCCTGGTTCTCTGTGCACGGTATACCAGTCACTATCGAAAGTGATAATGGACCCCAATTTGCCAGCAAAGAATTCAGAGATTTTGTGAGAGACTGGTCGATAAATCATCGCACATCAAACGGATTAAGTGAGTGATACGTACAGATAGCGAAAAATATGTTGAAAAAATGTGCTAAGGATAGCTCAGACATACATTTGGCGTTGTTAAATTATCGCAACGCACCGAGAAACAACGAATTAGGTTCGCCTAATCAACGTTTGTTGAGTAAAAATACCAGATCGATGTTACCGGTTTCCGTAACAAAATTAACACCGAAAATTGTTAAGTATGACGTTAAAGAAGAGTTGACAAAAATTCAAAAAAATCAAAAAGTTTATGCTGACCAGAAAACAAAAGTTTCTAAAGAATTTAGACCTGGAGAAAAAGTTCGTTTACAGGTTGGTCACCGTAAATGGATCGGAGCAACAGTTGAAAGCTTTACGGATTATCCGCGTTCATATAATATTCGTGCCAACAACGGAAAATCATATCGTCGCAACACTATTCACATTCATATAACGAAAGCAGAAATTAAACAGGAACGCAAGTTAGCCGTAGATAGCAGTCCAAACACTTCAAGCATACCAGATCACGAGGGCACATTTCGAATAACAAGCAATAATAGCATCCAGCCGAGGATGCAATCTCAGTTGAATAACTCTCCAACATCAACTAACGGTGAGGCCACCCGGCATACAGTTACAACAAGGTATATTATAAAACCACCACAACGATTAGATTTATAAAGTATTTTTTAAAAACAAACCTTAATTGAACTAACGGGTTAATTGAAATTTAAAAAAAAAAAAAAAAGGGCATAGGGTGTATTTGTTTAAATTAATAAGGGGGATGTCACGCTGAAAGCGATGAATAATAATTGTGCTGTATAGTAACATTGTAAACATAGTACTAGAGAAGTGTAAACTGAAATAATAAACAAAGAGCACTTTGCTTTACGTCTTCAACAATGATGTTTCTACACATACCAACCTTGACTCAACGGAACAAGACCTAAGAGCCTTTAAGGCCGATTGGCTGTCTGATAAAATATATATCTTTGTATCGTTTAGACCTTTTGCTATGCCGAACCACTTGAGAGACGGTGGCATGGTTTTTGATCCATCTGTAAACCATATCATTGACCCTCGGTCAAAGGATGGTCTCTCTGTTCTCCACATATCCTGGTTAGGTAACCTAACACAAATTGGTTTGTGGAAATCCAGTTTAGTTGACATACAGTCGGAAGGCATTCCTATGGTAGGGTCTGTCTGAAATTCCTTAAGGATTTCCAGATGAGCCACCATATTGTCCGGTTTAATGTTTCCCTTCACATGCATCTTAAGGGCCATAATAGCAGCATCCTTTTTAACATACAGATGCAACGGAGTTAGTACATGTACTATGTTTTCATTGAGCCCGCAACACCGAAGCAGGCTATACGCTGAACCTTATTCAATAAAGTGACTGACTAGGTAAGCATTAGATGTTGATAAACGCCGTTTCTGTATTCATACTCAGTAATGGTGCGATATCATGGAGGAGCAAACGTCAAGAGATAGTCGCTCTGTCAAGTAGGGAAGCTGAATATATAGCGTTGCCTTGGTCTTCTCTTGAGGCAATATGGCTACGAAGTTTTGGTCAAGAGTTACACCATGATATTGACCAATTTATACGTAAGAACTAAACATATTGAGGTTCGTTATCATCACAAACGGGACCAAATTGAAAATGGAACAACCAAACTTTTGTATGTTTCATCGGAAGATAACGCAGCGGATATTCTTACTAAAGGAATATCCGCAGATCAAAAACCAAATTGGGTTCCGAGAGTCAGATTTATTATGCTGTCATTTTTAAATTCTTAATGAGTAATGGTGTTATAAATTAAACATATTTTGTCCATATTATACTATTGGAATTGAAGTTGACTACATGAAGTTGGCTACATTGCATTTATATTACGTCAGTTAACTGGAAATAAGCTTTACTTGTTAATCGGATATTAAAGATATCGAACGTGTTTCTTTTATTTATCATCTAAAATAAGTTACAACATATTGAATGTCACAACAAAACACGTTGTCAGGAGGCTACCTAACAATTTTACAATTTTGTAACATTTTATAGGAAAAACCACGACAACAACGATTTTTTTGAAGTTTTGCTTCGTAATGTTAAAATTAATCAGAACCGTCAAAAGATGATAATACATGTATAGTTAGCAAAGCGCGACCCTTGCTCTGCTCAATGATTACAAGCTGATAAAAACACAAATAATTCAACGTCAAAAGATAGGAAATATCGAAGCTATTTTACATTGAACAGTTAAACCCAACCTGACCGCAAACACGTTAACAACAATTTACTTTCTTATATGTACACAATAAAAAAAATGTTTAGCATTTTTTATTTCAGTAATTTTTGTTCGACCGGCTGCTATAGACGTGTCGTTGTAATATCATCATTCCTCGCACCTTATCGTTACCGCGCATACATATTTAGGATTATTTATAAATAGATAATTTTGAGTGTTTTTTATTTGTTTACCATATCGTTGTGTAGTTTATTAATTATTTAGTGAATGTGTAATTAATAGAAAATTAGTTAAAAATTATTAAGTGTGAAAATCATATTTTCAGTGAAAAATGTGCAATTTTAACAGATAACGCATTAAATCAGTTTTTTTTTTGTTTTATTGGATAATATCCCGCAACGTATAAATACCAACCCAACTTATCAGGGGTCAATTATGTAATTTAAAGTTTTATTTATTTTGTTATCGTTATTAATTCTTGATTTGTGAAAAATGTATAGAAATATTTGGCATAAATAATTTTACGTGTGTTTTAATACTATTGTAATTATGCGCGCACGTTATAATGGGTTTTGAACGGTTTGTTTTCAAATAGTTCAATGAACTATGTGTCGCGGTATTTTGATAACAATGGACATAAACAATTTAATAACATATTTTTTGTACGTATCGATATACGGGAGTCGGAATTAATTCATGCACATTTATTAGGGAATTTACATGAAGAACGTGAACTTACTCGTACATATGTACATATATAGAGTAGGAGGTATGATCTAAATCGTGTGTTTGTGTCCAATGTCTATCTTCCCAAAAAAAGATTTTTGTAACTGTTTATTAAATTTTTATTTTACATATATTCGTTAACTGGTTTAATACAAATAACGTCTTTCTGTTTGTTGTAAATCGGTTTATGACTTATATGTACTCGGTATATAAGTTAATTGGATCTTGACGGGAATCTGAAATGGGTCAACTGATTATAATTATTATACATAACAAAACAAAAACAAAAAAAACAAAAAATACAGATTTTGGAGTTTGATCTTGATTTGTCAAAACACACCATCGAGCAGCCGATAACGATTGAGCTGGGATGCAAATGAAATATTTAATCGCCTTTCACATTTAAACGTTGTCATTTGGTGTCCTATTATTTTAAGTATGGTTAAGTATGTTTGTTTTCATTACAATTTTAATGTAAACGCATGTTGATTAAGACATTGAAATTTATAATCGCTTAAACGATGCTCTTACAGTACTACGTAATTTTATTTTATTTGAGTACTAAAAGTCAATTTGGCCGAGGTAGTAGGTTATATAAATAATGAATACATTTTAATTGTACGTGGTATGTTGTGTAATGTTTGGATATCGTAATGATGCTTTTAAATATTGGCATTGGCAAAGATATTCAGGGATTGTTTTGTAGACATATGAATAAACATACAAAAAATTGGTAGAATTCTCTCAGCAGTACTATTTATTGCAATCGTGCGGTGTTCAATGTGGCCAGTAAGATACTTGGAGCAATACGGACATCCGCATACTTTTTTTTTCTTTTTTTTTATTTATTCATAAATTGCCTAAATAGTCTAGAGACTGTGACAGACAATTATTTCATGTATTATAAACAAACAGATAATTATAAGAATTGCTAGTTCAAATCTGTTTCTTTCATAAGAATTTTATTGCATATATTTGTCTTCGTATAATCAAGTCAACCCATACTTCAATTATTGTGCTAATTAGGTATAAAATTGAACTCTACTAGATCTCTCTTATTAGTCGTTCAACCATTTTGTGTTCAGGGCCCCTATTCTTGAAATTCGATGAAAAAAAGTCGCCCGCGATTTTCTAGTGAAATACGTCATTTTAATCGAAAATTTAAATTGGTTAATACCAAAGTCATCGGCGACTTTTTTAGGTGAATTTCAATAATACGGGCCCAGTGCCCGAATTCCGGATCAATGACAAATGGGAATGAGAAATGACTTTATGTTTTATTTCGCCTACTCTAAATAAAAATGCAACCGACTAGTTGAAATAAAAAATCAAGTCATTTCTCATTATCATTTGTCACCGAACCGGAATTCAGGCCCAGGTGTGTTACGGTGACAGTCTGAACGACCTATAACCGGTGTCTACACTATGCAAAGCCACTGATATTTTCTATCAGCAATTTTATGTTTGTATATATTTTTTTTCAATGTATTGACAAATATCTATCCAAAAAATATCATAGCTGGGCATTTCACTATCATAACAATATCTTCAAATGTCAAACAAAATTGTTTCAATGCTCCACCACCTCGTCCAAAAACTTCATTTCCTTGTACAAATATGATGATGATTGATTTCGAAGATTCCTTATTTTTCTTCTAACGTCTTCAACATTTACGGCCATTTCGTCTGCTATATTTTGTAAAAATTTTTGATGTCGAACCCGTCTGTAATTTTTATGGGTTATCTTCCATAATATTTCATTTTTCGGTACAAATCGATTAATCGCATTGTACTTTCCGTATTAAAAGACATTTTGTCAGCTTGAGAGCAATTTCAAATGGCAAAACAAAACAACTTTTTTATGATATTTCCTAATATTTTACTAATATAATTTCGTGAAATAGCCTCCTGATAATTTGCTAATAGTGTCAAAATAGAAAATATCAGTGGAATTGCATCAGGGTTGGCTCCCCACTGGGTAACCCAAAAAAACCCAGTTTTTTTTGGGTAATACTTTAAAAAAAACCCGGGGGGGGTTTTTGGGGGTAATAATACTTCTTAAAAAGCGTATGTTTTTAAGAGGATATAGGTGTTTCAAAAATTCATTTATTAAATTGTATACTTAATAATAAGGTAACTATAATAAATGTATAAGGAACAAATGCATATCATAGATATGAAAAATTAAAAACAAAATTGATCAGTACAATATAAAGATAACGCCTTTTCGAAACCAAGTCGGTTTCTCAGTTTATTCCAAATTAAACCGTAGGTGGAGAAAATTCTTTCAATTGAAGCCGAGCTTGCTGGGCAGTTCATTAGTGATACAAAAAAATTGCAAAAATTTTCAGGCAACTATGAAGATTTTTCGTTTTTGACGTATAATATTTTCCACCATTTTTTTTTCGCTTAATTTTTTGAGCACCTCCGGTTTGAACATAGATTCTGGGAAGTATTCTCCATCGTTAATTTTAAATGGCAAACAGTGTGCCAAAAAGGTAGGGTGTTTTTGGCTTATCCAGTCTTCTGCTGCGCTCTCTGCTTCTTCACTAAGCAGTTTGCTCATATATTTTGGATGCATCATGTTTGCTAAATAGTGAGCCGGAGTGAGTACACTTTTCATTCGTTTTTCAATTAAAGGCCTTTTTGTTAACAAGATCTCGTTATTTAGCAAATTATACCAGATTTCGACAGCTGTGGCAATTGAAGTGGAATCACCTTGCAGACCATCTAATGCTATTTTTATTTGAGATAACATTTGTTGAAGATTTAAGGCCCCGTTGTACAATTGTACATTATTTAAAATTTTGTGGATATCGTTATGAAATTCATTTAAATGCTCTTATCTTATTTGTGAATAGAGGTGAAAATTAGCAATAAATGTTGTTAAGCAATCATCATAAGAATTCCACCTCACATCATTTGGTAGTTGAGGCATAACTCCATGTTTTTCTTTTAACCATCTATGTGGCTGGTGGTGATTTCTAAAGTATTTCTGTACACTTATTATTTGTTTGGTAACTTCTACTGGAATTATATTTTTGTATAGAAGATTGATCATGTGTGCTGAGCACCAATAAGAAAAAATCCCATGGCGTTCCTCTAAAATATCCTTCATTGTTTTCATCTTGTTTTCGTTATCCGTGCAACAGGCGAATATTTTTTATTGTATTTAGTTTTTATGAAGTTAATTGGTTTTTCTGCCACAGTAACACAATATTCAGCAGTTTTTTTTCGGACCCGGTGTCCTCTGCACTTATTAAAAAACTATTACAACCGGTATGGACTGAACACGCGATAATGGATCATTTGAAGTGTTCGTCCATCCATCTAAAATGAGTGTAAACTGGAATCCTTCAATTCAGTTATTTAATGAGCGGTTATTTCTTCATCAATTTCAAGAAGGTGCTTATCAGCTAGTTGTTTTCTGCTAGGGGCAGAATATCCAGGTCGTAGAGATTCTATCATTTCTTTAAAATATTTGTTATCAGCCACGTTAAAAGCAATGTTATTCGCGAAAAAAAATGTTGCCACAATTTTGTCCAATTTTTCTTTTTGATTTAAAGTAGTTTTAACTGAAAATTCTATCATAGATGATTGAGTACAATGTTTGGTTTTTTGTTTCTTCTGCTGATGACTACTAGTGGCAGTAAGAGTAGACGTATTTCCAATTGAAATGTCAGTATCAGTATCCGTATCACTATCGCATGTTGTTTTGTTACAATTTAATAAATGTGCTCTTATACGCTCTACTTTGTTGCTAATTTCACGATCACAGTGCTTACACTTTACTTTTGTAGAATTTTCGATATGGACTAAGTTATTCCACTCAGCAGCATTTTTACGTCCATTTCCTCGAGCCATTCTATATTTCTATGGGGAATATTTCAAAATTCTATCCTGTATTTTACTACTAAATATTTATTTGTTTTAATTAGATGTACATACTTACATTAGTTTTACTTAGTTTTAAAATATACGATTCAATAAACTCACAACATTCCTCACTAAAATTCACTTTAATAATGATTGGAGTATTTTCCTTTTCAAGACACGATTAAACAAGATTTCTAAAAAATTGAACTAACACTAGAAAACGGAAGGAGCATATATATATATATATATATATATATATATATATATATATATATATATATATATATATATATATATATATATATATATATATATATATATATATATATATATATATATATATATGAAACACAAATAGTTGTTCCTCTACCATAGCTTATAAGCCAGAAAAAGGAAGATGATGCAAATTTTAACTACATACTGTGTGAACAGGCACAAAGTAAAATATGATCGAGAAGCAAATACTGTTTCGATATTCAAAATATTCCTGATTCCTGTGCAATCGTGTTTTATCGTGCAAAATCAAACTGAAAATTTTTATAATTTGATTTATAAACTTGTTTCTGATTACATATTGGTCTCTTCTTGCATAGCCATCTTAATATATCATAGCCGTAAAGTAGAAATTCAAGCTTTCTACAAGAGAGGTGAACATTTTTCTGTTTCACATAAGAACCAATGTAAAATTGGTAGTTTTGATTTATAAGTTTAATAATGAAAATTCAATTTAATCAATTAAAATCATAGAAGAAAATATCTCTAGATTTTAAAATAAATTGAAAAAAGAAAACCTTTCCATTTTCAACGACTACACACAAACCATTAAATCCTAATATAAATGTAAACAAATAGAATCATCCTTGTCTTTTCAATATAAAACCAACATACAAATGGGTGAAAAAAAGTTAATTTTGTAATTGAATTCTAACACTTGAATAAATAACCCAAAAAAACCTACCTAAAAGACCCGAAAAAACCGACCGGGTCGGTTTTTTTTAAAAAACGCCGGGGTTTTTCCAACCCTGAATTGCATAGTGTAGACACCGGGTAACCTAGCAAGCCGTGACATACCCCACTTGGTAGATGTCATATGGAAAAACAGCAGAAGAATTTTCACCACGACAAGTTACACACCGAACCAAAAATAAAGTATACTGTCAATAATCCTTGGTATATCATTTATCCTAATAGCACCATCTCCAGGATGACAACAGTGGCGACGAGGATAAAGCGAATTTTACGCATATTACTTTCGGGAAAAAGTGAAAAAAAGTTTTTTTTGACAAGTGAGCATAACCCCGGCATTATGGAAAAACTCATCAAACGGACCAGCAGCGGCACAAATACACGAGCACCTGTCCGATCGGATCAGCGGGAGAGTTTGCTCACTGAGAAGTGGTCAACCATGGAGTACCGACGTTTTGCTGACCGCATTCTGCAAGAGACCGTACAAACCATCACTTTCGAGACAGTAGTCGAGGAGCTGAAAACGATTTTCGGATGGCAAGAATCTGCCATTACACTCCGCTACAAGTGTTTGAGCATCGCTAAAGGTTCAGGAGAAAGTTGGGACGATTTCGCAAGCCAAGTCAACCGGAAGTGCGAAAAATCCGAGATTGCCACGTGCACAGCCGACCATTTTAAGGTCCTCATATTCATCAAAGCGCTCACTGGAGATGAAGACTCACTCGTTCTCGAAACGCTTCTCATTAAGCTTGAGGAAGTCGAAATAACCCGTGCAGCAGCAGCCAATCCAGACACAGTGACCAGATTGAAGCTGAACGATGTCTGCAAGCTAGCAAAGCGGTTGTCTTGTCTCAAAGACGAGAAATTGATGGTCCAACACTCCAACTCAGCACTGAAAAGTGAAGTGATGCACAGTTGTTCAGAATGAAGAGGGACAGCAACAACAAGGTCGGCAGAAATCCACACATAAATCAACATCAAATGCTATTTCTGCGGTAACTGCCACTGGCATAAGGATTGCCCGTACAAGGACAAAATCTGGGATACTTGCAAGGTAAAGCTTCACGAAGCCGGCAATTGTACCTCGGCGAACGATTTCCGATTCCGAAGATTCCGATCAAGACCAAGCAATATTAGTACCGGGAGGCATTTAATATTTTTTTATGATCCTGTTTTGTAAAACTCGTGAGACTTTCATGGAATTTTTCGATGCAGTTGTCCACCGGACTGATAACTCAGTCTAGAGTTAATATAAGCGTTATAATTTAGCCAGGCTGTTCTTTCATCAATGTAACTTCGTATTGCTTCATTTGCTGATTTCTTTGAGAGCGTTTATAATCCAGATTCAGGTTCTAATCTCTGCAGCTTGAATAATGTCACGAGTAATAAGAAATTTTCAATGTTTCGTTTGGAAATTGATACAATCTTATCGGAATTGTCAAATCTTGACATTAACCATAGTGCCGACTTTGATTCGTTACCGCCTTTATTTTTAAAATTGACCGGTAACGCAATTGCCGCTCCGGTGTGCTTTCTATTTAATAGAAGTCTAAGAGAGGGATATTTCCCCACTCTTTGGAAGCGATCGCTTACTAAACCTATTTTCAAATCCGGGATTCGTGGTAATATTGAGAACTATAGGGATGATTTCAGTCTTACCCAAGTTGTTTGACAAACTTGTTAAAGATCAATTATTCTTTCACGTGAAAACTTTTATTTCTCCTAAACAGCATGGTTTCTTTCCAGACAGATCAACTATTACTAATTTATTACTCTTGCTTACAAATTGTGTCTCTAATGCCTTACATAGAGGAAGGCCTGCAAGGCCTTTCCCTTTGATAAGATTGATCATGACTTGCTGTTGAAGAAACTTGATTCCTTGCATTGTAGTTTTCTCCCACTGGACTGGATCAGATCTTGATTGGTTAAGATAAGTTAAGATTGGTGGTTTCACATCCAGAGTTATTAATGTCACTTCGGGAGTGCCTCAAGGTAGTCATTTGGGTCCTATGCTTTTCATACTATTCATTAATGACGTAATGAATTGTTTGAGTTATTCCGACATCCTCATCTATGCGGACGACATTAAAATTTTTAAAACCATTTCATGCACCAATGACGCAAGAGACCTCCAATCTGACTTAAATAATTTCAGTATGTGGTGCATAGCTCAGAATTTGACCCTAAACATTTCCAAATGTAAAACAATCCGTTTTACCCGTGCAATCACCCCCGCTAATTTTAATTTTTTCCTGGATGGCTGTATTATTGATAATGTTGATATGTTTATGGATCTAGGTATAACATTTACGTCGAACTTATCGTTCAATAAGCACATAGATATTTGCATTTCTAAAGCGAATTCCATGCTTGGGTTTATTAGAAGGTTTTCGAGGGATTTTCAAGATCCTTGTTCTATTAAAATATTATATACCTCGTTTGTGCGTTCGTTGTTGGAATATGGTGCAGCAATTTGGAATCCGTTTTATGGTAACTGTTCAGCCCGAACAGAAAGTGTTCAAAAGCGCTTTTTGGTTTTCTCTGCGAATGTTGCCGCTTTTACTCTCCCACCGTATCGAGGTAGATGTAAATTAATAAATATTGAGCCGCTCTTTATCCGCATAACCGAAATTGGCGCGTTATTGGTTAGAGACTTGTTGGTGTCTAAAATTGACTGTCCTGAGATTTTGGTGTTGTACGATATATATACTCCGTTACGGGCCCTTCGCGTTAGAGATTTCCAAATTAAGCTGCCTTATATTAGGCATAACTACGGTAAATATGAACCTGTTTATCAATCTACTGCTTCTTTTAATAAAGTTCGATCGGCTTTCGACTTTAATCTATCTAGGGATGCATTTAAGAATTTAATGTCTAATGTTCTTTTAAATTATTGGTAATTTTTCATGTCTGTTTAATTTTACTTTTTTTTAATTAAATTTTTAGTAAATATTAATATATTATTGAAATTGTAACCAGATTGTATATAAGTATAAAGTTTGTAATAAATAAATATTCTCTTTAGTGCAAATGCATAAGGCCATATCGATTTTTTAACTTTCTGTACCTGTCCCTTCCATTTCAGGTTTTGATCAATAACAAGTCGCAAATAACTTACTGTTGCAACTTGCCATATTTTATTATTATTTACTTCCAGATAACAGGGAAAATGTGCAGGAAATTTTTTATTCTGAAAAATTACATAATTAGTTTTTGTCATATGTATTCATGCACATTTTATTGGCACGAAGGGTTAGAGCATCTGAAGATTTTAAACTAGAACTGAATTATTCGCACACGTATAAAGTTTTCCAATTAAGTCAATATTGAACATGTCATTAATGAGAAGTTAAAGAATATTGGGCCAAGAATATATCCTTGCCGTACACCTGATATCATTGTGAACGGTTCGCTTTTAATACCATTTACAATGGTGTATTGGACTTTACTAGTGAAATAAGACGCTAAGGAAGGGTTTACCTTCGCAATTTTCGAAAGTAAGATGCACTGTGTCGAAAGCTTTTTTAAGTTCTATAGAGAGCATCGATACATAATCCTTGACCTCTAGCTCCAATAAGATTTCATTGAGAACAGAAGCAGCTTCTAACTGTGTAGTAGATGCCTCGACAAATTCAAATTGGTTGGGATGAATAATTTTATTGCACCTAAAATATTCATGTAACCTAACTACAATTATTTTCTCAAATATAGATGGTAGCATTTTATTGCCCGCTTTGAAGACAGGTTGAACTATTGAAGTCTTGGGGGCAGTCCGGAAAGTGGCCATTATTTATGGATTTATTAATCAATTTAACGACAATGGGGCATGAGATGAAGCTTACATTTTCCAATAAATTTCACTGAAATTGCATCATATGCCGAAGCAGCAGTTTGATTAAGATTTTTTATTATTGTGGAAACTTCAGAACAATCAGTAACCGAGAATTTAAGTTCAGGGAGTTATTTTAACTATACCGACGTGTCGTTGGTCATTGCAATGATTGGATTACCAGAGTTTACTTGTCATCTTTGTTAAATATCATTTATTTTAGAACTGTCCAAGTCGCTTTAGAATTACCTTTATAGACTGTTCTGTCTCAGTTCTGAAAATATTTAAATCTTTCTTTTAAGTAAATGTTACTAGGATATTTGTTTTGCAGATGGTAAAATACATTTCTTATCTTTATAATAGATACGAATTCTTCAGTTACCCAGGTTTTAGTGTTATGTTTCTTTATTGATTTAATATTAGAGGTAATGAGTTGTGATATTTCATCACTTAATTATTTAAAAGTGTTTATACAAGAATCATCGTTACATATATAGGGAAGATAAGCGAAAACCCTATCATAGTCGGTGACCCCTTATCTAACGGAAAGGGTGGTTTGGCGTCTATTGGAGGGGGGGGGGGACCAAAGTTGAGTAGATTAATCTACCAGCTCCGTAACCTTCCAGTAGAGTGCGCATCACGTGAGCTGTTCTGGTCTTGTCGTTAGGCAGCTGCGTGATGGGTACAATTGTGTAAGGGGTAACCTGTTCACAATTCGCAAGTGTTCGTACTGCCTCCTCGTGGCAACCACTGGTAACTAAGGCCATTTGGCACATTTTAGGCCATTTGGCACAGGCTAAAGTACGGCGCTAAAGGAGAAAACCTTGACAAAAAACCCTAATCTAAGGTGAAACAGCATATGCCGATGGATGAATGGCTGATAGGTTAATCAGTCCAAAATATGCAGACTCTGGATACCAGGCA
The DNA here is from genome assembly GCA_958295665.1 of Tipula vernalis. NCBI lineage: Eukaryota > Metazoa > Arthropoda > Insecta > Diptera > Tipulidae > Tipula > Tipula vernalis. The sequence goes on from OY282560.1 coordinate 19,500,535, forward strand.
CCCTCCAGTTTTATTTAGCCTTCCTGTAGTAAAGCTGGGTGACCTACAGGCGATTTGCAATTCCCAGTAACTCGTAAGAGTAAAATCAAACGGAATACGGGGCAGAAGTAGGAATATACGGGAGTAGGACAACCCTCTCGAAGTCCTTGGGCTCCAATGCTACCGTCTTTCTAGCGGAACTACATGCTGTAATAAACATCTAGGAGGGAGAGCAATAAGCCCAGATAGTATGTATCACGTACCGGGAGGCAATATTGTCAAGTTCATTAAGAACCTGAATATTGACTGAACGGATAATAAAGCAGGGTCCAGCACAATAGATCTTTTAGGTCGCAGTGCGAGGTGGCCGATCGCCCCCATGGCCCTCTAATAATAATAATAATAATCTTTCGGAATAATTCGAGGATCGAAATCAGGGGAATCAATTAGGCTAACGTTAAATTTTTACTGGATTTGGTCAGTACCGAAGGCGTAGCTAAAAATCGCGTGTAAAACTCGGGGCGTTGAGTATCGCGTATCCACTACTAGACACCACCGATTTCATCCAAGTCGCCATACCATATATTCACTTGTATTAAATAAATTAATATTAACGTCTTCCAGTACCATTTTGACTTATTTCAGTAAAACAGGGGATTTGGGATATTTCACTAAAACATTCTCGAGGGTGTGAAAGAAAACAGTATTGGGACATTTTCCGGTGCGATATATGCTAGCGTCTAGAATTTCAAGTCCGGAGATTAATATTTGAGGCTAAAAAATTAATATTCGAAAGTATATAATTTAGAAACAAGAAAATTAAAATGAAATTTTAGGTCAGGTGGAATTTGAAATTTTGAGATTAAAATTCATCGTCGACTTTCGAATTCGTTAAATCGGTTTTTTAACCAGGAATTTCCGTTCAAAATTATTGATCGTAAAATTACAATTTAGAGGAGATGGGGGAGGGGTTTAAATTCAAACACAAGGAATTACTCGTGTAGTATTTTAAACTCTGGGAAACATGACTTTTGTAGGGTATCGGATAAGGACGTGTATGAAAATTAAATTTAGATCTAAAAATTCCGAAACTAAATACATATTTCAATTGGCACAATACGACCCCTTTACTTGCATGTTGTATTAATCTTGGCTTTATTAATTAAATTTTTCTTTTAAGGTTGGGAAGGTAATAGCACTATTCTAAAGGCTAAAACGGCAAGTGATACGAACACTTCTTTAAACATTTTTTTAAAATAAATTATTAAATTTTTAAATATATAAATTATTATAAAAGGACGTGGCTATCCGGACAGGGAGTACGTGTAAGAGTACATCGAGTACGTGTAAGAGTACGTCGAGTCTATAAAAACTATCCAGCTATTTGTACTTTTACGATATACTATCCGTACTCTTAGACATACTCAACGTACTCTTAGACATACTCGACGTACTCTTACATGTACTCGACGTACTCTTACACGTACTCGACGTACTCTTACACGTACTCCCTGTCCGAATAGACACTTCCACAATTACAACCAAATATTCATTTTCACTCAAATATACAAAATTATTGTATTGAATCCTTATCAATCCATCATTCTCTATTATCTCAATTTCAATTAATTAATTGCATCGATTTCTCCAATTCTTTCCATTTATGGGATTTTCCTTCAGCAGAAATTTTAGGAGATTATCGTTTGATTGTCTAATTTGCGAATATTTTAGAGGAATTCAATCTTGGCTTTGAATATTATCGATTACACTTACACAGGTAGAATTTTAATGGGTAACGGCTTTATCGCTGTCCGATATTACGTAAATCTCAGTTTTACTATATTTTTTTGTGAAATATCGAAGCACACATACCTCGATCGCAAATATCTCTGCTTGGAAAGCTGTGGGGGTTTTACCCAATGAAATAGAGAGTTCGAGACCCGGCCCGATTATACCCGCGCCCGTACCCACCCCTGATTTTGAACCGTCAGTGTACCATTTGGAGGCGTGACGGGGTAAGGAGGAGATGATACTCCCCGCTTGTTCCCTATCGGGTATCTCAATCGTGAAATTCCTCCGGCAGTCAATAGTTTTAACCATCACGTCTGATAGTTGGATTATTTCTTCGTCTAGATTCAATTTCTCCAGGATGCTATGGCCTAATAGTCTTAATTTGAGATGTTATATTTAGGTTGACTGCCCTTGAGCCAGCTACTCTTTTAAGGTGCAAGTGTAGTGGTGAGAGCCCTAATAGCTTCTCAAGAGCAGCTGTATGGCAGGTTTTCATTGCTCCCGTTACACTTAAACAAACTAGCCTTTGGATCCTATCCAATATTGAGCAGGCACCACTTTGCTCTGTCTTAGGCCACCACACAAACGCCGCATAAGAGATTATTGGTCTTACGATGGTTGAGTATAACCAAAGTGCCATTTGGGGATTCAGATCCCACGTTTAGCCAATCATTCTTTGGCAAGTGAAATGCGCCCTATTTGCCTTGTTTGTGATATATTTTAAAAACGGGTTCCATGTCAGTTTCTGATCAAGTATCACTCCCAGGTACTTAACCTCCGTCGCCATTTGGAGAATTTCCCCATTTAGAGATAGAGGTGGGAGAATTGTTTTCCTCCGATTTGTAAAGAAAGTACAAATAATTTGGTTGGGGTTTACTCTAAGGCTCGTTTCAATACACCAGTCGCTTGCCAACTCGAGGGGATATTGCATACGTTCCGCTATTGTACTATCGAATTTCCCCCTGGCCATTAAGACTAGATCGTCTGCGTAGGTGATATTCGAGAAGTGAAAGTTTTTTAATCTTATAAGTAGTCCATCCATCACGAGTAGCCACAAAAGGGGTGAGAGAACTCCCCCCTGGGGACAACCCCTGGTAGCCGCAATCGTGATGGTTTTATCACCAAAGGAGGCCGTTATCCTCCTGTTTCCAAGCATATTGATTATCCATTGTCAAAAGGTATTGTCAAAAGTATCTTCGATATTTGTTATCAGCTCGTGGAGCGCTGTTTCTGTCGATCTTCCAGTCTGATATGCATGTTGGCTGGGGTCTAGAGCGATGCCTTAACAGGGCATTGGATCTAATATATAGGCCCAGTATCTTCTCCATGGTTTTCAGAATAAATGATGTGAGGCTAATGGGTCTATAAGACCCGAGGTGCTCTGCGGATCTTCTTCCCGTTTTCGGGATAAAAATCACCCGCATTTCCCTCCAGCTTCTTGGAACATATTGTAAGCTGAACTGGCTCTAAAGAGTATAATCAAATAAGGCAACAGTATTTGTAGGCCTTGCTGTAAAAATGCAGGATATATAAAATCCTCTACCGGCGATTTAAAGGGACCAAAGGAATTGACGGCCCATTTTATTTTTCCGGGAGTGAAGATATCTCTTGAGAACCTGTAAGCTTCCCTTGGAATCAGGTAGGGATGCACGCAGACATATAGATTCCAACGGATTTCTATGGTCCAAGGAGAGTGCCTTATGGAGTCGACATGCCGCAGGCAGCCTATCTATTTTCTCACAGAACTCTCTCCAGCTCGACCTCTTGCTTTTCCTAAGAGCGACGTTATATACTGGGTAAGAGACATTCGATAGGTTGTCCAGTCGTTTGTCCTCTTTGCCCTGTTGAAAAGTTTACGAACCTCTCGTCTTTTGGTTTCCAGGGTGTGGTTCCACCAAGGAACGTCCCTTGTCCCCCTAATACGAACCAGGGGTGAGCTTGAGTGGTAGGAATCAATAATTGCCTCGGTAACATTGCTTGAAACTCTATCGAGATCCTCAATAGAGTTGATGTTGGTCTGTAGACCATAGTTACGTTATCATAAAGTCTTTCATTATAGACTGGCCAATTAGTACGTTTTGGTATTCTTACTACCGATTCGTTTTTTGAAGGGGTTTTAATATCAAACCTGATATACATGTGATACGAGAAGGATGATTCCTTTGACACATGCCAGTCCAGAATTGTACCAGAGGTACCCATGTCAGACAGGGTAAGATCTAGCACCTCCTTCCTGACTGCACTCACAAAAGTCGCATCGTTCCCTTTGTTATTAATGATTATATTTTTTGTTAAACAAAATTCAAAAAGTTGCTCACCACTGATGTTGGTGTCACTACTTCCCCAGACTATGTGGTGTGAATTTGCATCGCAACCGATGATGAATTTTTGGTGATGAGTCGTGTAATAATTAACGAATCTCTGTACCGGTTCTGGAGGTGGGTCGTTTTCGTCCCCGGGAAAATATGCCGAAGCACAGTTGAGCGTGCTTCGGCCTCCTTTGGGTAAAGGCGTCTCTATCGAGATCGCTGTTATGTCCCTGGAAATAAATTCATTAATGGAGAATATATTAAGTGTCGAGCGACAAAGAATTGCTGTCCTCGGCCTATCCACTTCCGTGTTGTAAATTAGTTTACCTGTTTTACTCGGCAAACCTTTGATTTTTCCATTGTGGGCCCACGGCTCCTGAATGAGCGCTGTGTCCCAGTTCTTTATTAAGAAAAGGCGGCTTAGTTTATAAGTGGCCGCCTTGGATCGATGAAGATTTATCTGCGCACATCTCAAGGATGTTTGGTGTGTCGAATTGTGCAGCATCTTCCTGTTTATTTTGCCATGGGCTCTGAATAGCCTTGTTCTCCCTTTTTGGGCTGTGATTGTGCCACCCTGCCCCTTGGGCTCAAACCTTGGCTTTTCCCCTTCTTCCCCTTCGTTTATGGGGTATACTCTGTAATATATTGCGCAAACATTGTCTTTGATAATGCTACTTAGTTCCTTTAATCATCGTATTACGTGAAAAATCGTCAATGAATGTAAGGATGTAACGATAACCATTGTGACGTCAATGAATCTTTCGGAAATGGGGTTCTCAACATTTTTCCCTTTTGAACAGAATTCACAAATATCGCTGCAATTGCATTTTCTGACCTTCATACCGCTCACTAAATTCTGATTGTCCAAATGCTTTATGATATTTATATCTCTATGTCCGAGAATTCGATGCAAGTGATGTGCAGATGGAGTACGCTTACTGTTTATCATATCGACCAAATGCATTTGCCTCAGACGGTATTGATTAGCAAAAGCTTCACCAATATTTTCTTACCAATAGTTTAACTGAGAAAATGTTAACGAAACATCCGGAAGGTATAAAACATCTTTTATTATGTATGGCTGACATTGCTTTATTTCTATGATGGGAGAATTGTACTTTTACCGTACCTTTACCTATTGACTAGTATTTTTTATTATCTGTAACACGAATGCTTTCATTATAGTTTGAGATAAAATCAACAAAATCTCCTTTATTATTGCTAATATGACACATAGCTCCTGAATCAAAAATCCAGTATTCGGCCTTTCTTTTTGCAAAAGAAATATTCCAAGATGCCTGATTCGACTTTCAGAACATTACAACCTGCGCCACCAGATTGATTATCACGATCCATTTTGCGTTTATACTATTCAATCAATTTCGTTTGCATAAATTTTTAAATTTAACTCGCTGGCTTTTTGTGTTTATAGCGCTGTAACCACAGTATCATAGTTGCATGTTGTCCAAACAATAGATCAATCTGCCATTTTTCAGATCCGATTTCTCTTCACCGAGTGCGTCTATCCTTTAAAACATATCTGTCAGCCAATGAATATCCCTCTCCATCTTGCCACCATTATTGCGTTTCACTTCGATTTAGCGGATGTTTTATTTATTTATTTATATCATCAACGGGATAAAAATCCTTTTTTGATTACAATTTTATTTTACAATTTTATAGTTTATTTTTTATTAATTTTTTAAAAGAACATTTAGAAATATTAAAATCAAACACATCAAAACTACAATTAAATTGTCGACAAATCGCCTGGACCGAGCATTATGTGCGTAATTAGATTTAAATGTCGGCAAATATATAAAATTCCTAATCCGAGTAGGTTTACAGGGCACATGAATATCAATCTTTGCAAATAGTTTAGGGAAGTCAATCGAACTGTTAAGCAGATCAGCGATGAATGTTGAAGCAGCACATCTACGTCTTACAAGCAATGAATCCAAATCAGCAACTCTACATCGGTCACCGTAGGATTCGGATCAAATGGCCAATTCAATTTATGAAGATAGTAAATAATAAATTGCTTCTGTATTCGTTCAATTCTATCGATATAAATATTGTAAGCAGGATCCCAAATAATCGACGCGTATTCCAAATTAGACCGAACCAATAAGATATTGATGAAGAATGGTGATTACCAATAAGATATTGATGAAGAATAACTGCTTTTTTCCTGGAGAAGCTCATAATCTTGCACTTTTCCAAATTTAACTTCAACTTATTCATAACTGACCATTTATACAGCAAATCAAGATCACTCTGCATTTCATTACATTGTTGCGGGCTACATACACTTCTTGATATTTTCAAGTCATTTGCATATAATTCACAGTCGCAGTACTGAAACAAAGAAGCAATTTCATTGATGAAGACATTAAATAATACTATTGGCAAGAAGTAACTCAAACTGAGGTGAGTCAAATGCTTTCGCAAAATCAGTGAAAACCACATCAAGCTGACATTTAGAGTTAAAGGCACTGAATACTTTAGATGTTAAACTTAAAAGATTTGTAGTGGTAGAACGATGCCTGACGAATTCATGTTGTTGAAGTGATAATAAAGGTTTAATATTAAAATACATATAATCAGAAATAATAAGCTCAAATAATTTTGGAATTGATGATAATACAGATATGCCACGATAATTTTTAATGTTGCTCCGTTTTCCGGATTTAAAAATGGGAATTATAATTGACTGTTGCCATACCAACGGAAATACACCGCTCTAGTGGTAATGATAGCGAGCTGTTAAGATCTTTAAGTATTTTTGCAGGTATGTTATCAAAACCACATCCCGATTTCATCTTGGATATACCAAGGCTGACATCTTTTACTGAAATATAAGGTATTCCAATTAAATTTTAATGATGCGAACTACGAGGTCCTAATGAAATATCAATAGCATTATCATTGTATTTTTGATAGACTGATTGGAAAAATTCAGCAAATAATTCACATATGTCCTCAGCATTACAGGCAGTTACATCATTTAACGACATCATTTGTGGATAACCAGAATATTTTCTTTTGACTTCAACAAAAGGCCAAAATACTTTTGGGTTTGAAATTAAATTATTTTCCAGCCGTGAAATATAGTTCCTATAGGCCCGGCGTTGTTCCATATCAAATGCCCGGCATAGTTGTAGAAAAGTATTTAGACAATCCAAGTTATCACCAAATTTTTTGGCAAATGTGTGTGCCTTATTCTTCTTGTTTCTTAAATTGACCAAATTGTTGTCAAAACATGGAGGATGGTTATTCTTATGTTCATAGCATCTAGGTACATGTTTGTTGAAAGCATCAAATAAAACCAAATAAAATGAGTCGACTAGAGCATTAACATCACTCCATTTAGAATTGAAAGTTACTTCCCAATCCACCAATTCAAAAAACTCCTGCAGACCGGTAATATCAGCCTTATTAAAATTGTAATTTAACCTTGGTTGTGCATTGTTGATGAATTTACAAAACAGCTCCTGGCAGTCAAAGTTAATTTCCAATCCACTGTGGTGAAATCTATCCGGAACAAAAGGTTCCAACGACTTAGTAACCAATCCACAATTAGGATCATGTTAAATGGTCTCTTTTATTTAATCCTTTTAAACTAAACAGAGTTTTTTTTAGAATAAATGATATTAATTATAAAAACACATTTTATTTTAAAACAGAAAATATTTATTTTATCCACATTAGTGTGTTTACACAAAGACGATGAAAGATCAACTACATCTAAATAAAGAAGGTAACAAATCTACATGGAGCGATGAATGCGCCCAATAAGCAAAAATGAAACAATTCAATTCTCAACACTCCCACTAATTGTTTCACTTAGGTTCTTCATCCCAAAAGATCGAATATTTCCATTAAATTTCTGTGCCGCCAATGGTTTAGTCAAAACATCTGCTAGCTGATCATTCGTAGACACATACTGCGGTTCAATATTCTTCTTCTCAATAATATGATATCTGGAGAAATGATAATCAACCTTCAGTTATTGAAAAATTCTTGATAAACGCTCTTTCACACGTATCAATACTTCTTTGCTCTCTGATAACAATAGACCATCATCGACGTACAAAATCAGTGTTACCTTGTACCCGTCCATTTCACCAGTAAAAACACAATGATCCGCATTCGACTGCTTCATTTTTAAATTCCTCAGAAAATTTGAAAACTTCTGGTTCCAGATTCTTGATGCTTGCTTTAGACCATATAAACTTTTAAGTAAAAGACAAACAGCATCATGTCCGGTCAATTTCTCGTCGATTTTAACTCCTTCTGGAATCTTCATGTACATTTGTTCCTCTAAATCACCATATAAAAACGCCGTTTTTACATCAAATTGCATTATCTCATAATCTTCAATCGCGGCAATTGATAACATCATTCGAACTGTCTCATGTCTAACAACTGGTGAAAATGTTTCATTGAAGTCGATGCCTTCACGCTGTGAATAACCCTTTGCTATTAATCGAGCTTTGTATCGAGCACCACCCGCATTTGGCTTAGTACTTAGACTTATAAGTCGTCGGTCGTTTATTTTTTTTTTCCTACAATTTTTTTTTTTAATTTGTAATTTTCAAATTTGAAGAAATAAAATTCCCAGGATGGACCAAAACTAGGCCAAGCAATAGTGGCGGCATGGACATATATTACCTGGTGTCATTTGTTTCCATTGGGTGTATCAGACAAAATGGGGGTAGATGGTTCAGTAAGAAACAACAGCAATAGTCCCCACTCCATTCAGTGAGAGCTAGTGATTACAACCTGGCAGAAAGCAGATTGGGGAACGCCCGCCAGTCACCAGGGGAATCAAATATTCGAGGTGGACCAAAAATTAATCAGTAAAATTCAGATTCGTCTGATTTATTTATTAACGGTTATTCGCATATTTTGGTATGCTCTATTGAGAATGAGCAAAAGCTCAAAATGGAGTGTGCCAAAAGTGTTGTAAATTTTTAAGTGGAACTAAATAAATAAATAAATAAATAAGCTTGAATACCCATTTGCATCCAATAACATTTACATTTGCTGGTCTTTTCACCATTTTCCATGTTCCATTTTCTTTCAATGAACATAATTCATCTTCAATCGCCTTTTCCACTGTTCTTGTTCAGATGAACATATCGCTTCATTATAATTTAGCGGTTCGCATACAACAGCAGAATAACCAGTTTCAATCAAACGATCAGGGGTATTCGTTTTTGGTCGAAGGTTGTATCTCTCGTTTCCTCGTAGTTTTTCATTTTCTGGACTATTCGCCGCTTTATCATCATCATCATCTATTATCACGCTCAATTCTTCCATTTTGCTCTGGTGTATAAGGTGAAATTCATTCACATGTTATTCCTTCTCGCCTCAAAAGATTCGTGATTTGCTTATTCACGAACTCTGTTCCATTATCAAAACGGATGTGTTTGATATAATTACCAATCGTATTCTTAACCAATGGAATGAAACCAGTGAGTATACCGTATACCTCATCTTTTGATTTTAACAAATACACATATCTGAATGCAGTTGATTCATCCTTAATAAGCAGGAAATATTTTGATCCATCTACTCCTTCAGTTTCCATAGAACCACATAGATCCGCATGCAAAAATTCTCCTTTCATCGCAGTACGATCTGGTGCTGATTTGTGAGAAGCTCTTGTCATTTTGCCCAATTGACAATCCTCACAGAAGAATTTATCACAGTCTGATAAATTTATACCATTCACCAAACCCTTATTACACATTTGTTTAATGCTTTCGACATTGATATGACCCAAGCGCTTATGCCATTGTTGCAACGAAACTGCAGCCACATTTGCATGTTCGTCAATTCTTTTTCGAAAACATATTTTTATTTGATTTTCTTCATCCTTTTTACCAATGGCCACTACATCACCACTACTGCTCAATAGTTTGCATCCATCCTTGGTAAATAGCACGTCGAAGCCCTTGTTTGTTACTTCAACCGTCGAAAATAAGTTTGATTTGAGGTGTGAAACATGTAGAACGTTTTCCAATCGTCTCGACTCCCACTGTCCGTTGACTTCAGCTTCAATCAGAATGGTTCCAATACCATGAATTGCCAATTGTTCGTTGTTTGCAATTTTAACAACAAGCCTCTCAGAATATTTTCTATATTCACTGAACCAATCCAAACGATACGACATGTGTTTAGATGCACCCGAATCAGCAATCCATGAAACATTTTTATTGCAATTTCCAACTGATGCAATAAAAGCCATTTCACCATTTTTCTTCTTATTTTTATTCGATGACGCATTCTTATTTAAAGATGTATTCGCATTTGATGACGACGCATCTTTATTTGGACACTCACGCGCTCAATGACCAGTAACACCACATATTTTGCACTTTGTTTTCTTTTTCAATTCATCGATGTTGAATTTGTCTTTTTGCTTTGATTTCCACGTTTTTGCCGCAAACGCAACATTTAAGTCTCCATTCATAGCAACGTCGTTTTTCTTTAAATTGTCCTCTTCTAACTGTAACGATGACATCATTGTATCAAGCGTTCGTATCTCTTGTGTATTATACCAAACAGTTTTATAGTGATTAAATTTCGACGATAAACTGCTAATGATACGACACATTTTCAAATTGTCTGACAATTTTTCACCCTGTGATTCTATTTCCGATGCTATGAAATTCACTTTTGAAATGTAACCAATAATCGATTCATCTTCTTTCATTTTCAATGAAAAATATTCTTCGTACAAATTCATCACTCTAATCGTTGAATTTCTTTCAAACATGCTCTTTATTCTATCAATCATTTCCTTTGCTGTTTTGCATGATAAAACAAGATTCGCACGCTCTGAATCAAGTGATCGAATTATTGCGATAATTTGTACCATTAAATCGATGACCGCTGTAGCTAGCTTCTTCTTTAAAACCATCGGAATCTTTTTTTTTTATTTTTAACTTAAATATCACTAATTATATCACTATGTTCAACGCACACTACTACAAGATGGCGTCGCTTTTTTTTTTTTTTATTCAATGTACGCTTCGACGAGACGGCTTTGTTGAACAAAAGATTGCACTTTTTCTTTATTCGCTTTTATTTAATTAATTCGTTTATTACACTGGGCCCATAACCTTTTAAACTAAACAGAGTTTTTTTAGAATAAATGATATTAATTATAAAAACACATTTTATTTTAAAACAGAAAATATTTATTTTATCCACATTAGTGTGTTTACACAAAGACGATGAAAGATCAACTACATCTAAATAAAGAAGGTAACAAATCTACATGGAGCGATGAATGCGCCCATTAAGCAAAAATGAAACAATTCAATTCTCAACAAATCCAAGAATTGTTCATTCAGGTGTTATTGGTTCTGGAGCATCAGATATAATCGCAGTCCATGAATTTTCTTTTTGCATCGACAATTGCATTCGCCATTTCCAATTGAAATAGTTATCGTTGTTTCATTTATCGAAATGATATTTTATTTCGGTGGACATTTTTTTTTTTTATTATTATTTTCCTTGACATACTGCAGTAGACACAATAAACAAAATATATTTAAAATGTTACTTTACTTAGGTCAACTGGGCCCATAACCTGTTAATGTTACTGATTAAACAAAGTAACTAGTATTAGATAAACACAATGCTTTACACCAGTTTTTTATGAACAAGGAGGAAGTGAGATCAAAAAGAAATGGAAACTGAAAAATCAAACTACTTATCGATCTAACTTAATTTACCTTTGTCGCCATCTATTGAATTTAATCTACGTTATCCAACAGTATGTTTTTACACCTGGCAGATTATATTGGAAGGTTTTTCTCACAGTGCTTTCAATGCGTTAAGATTTTAAGAAATTTCGTATTTTTACATACGTATCGCAAGCTCTCAAAAAGTTATGTGCTGCTTGTGTTGACAAAGCCTTAAAAGAACAGCAGCAGCTGTGTCCATCAACTTGGCTTTGTAAAACACTCGATTTGTGGTTTCCTCAAGAATTGAAAGAAATTATTAAAGCGATTGATGAAAAATGGGTTATTTACAACAATGCCAATCGGAAAAGGTCGTCTAGAGATCAATCAAGACAAACCAGCATACACAATATCCAAAGCTATATTCATCAGAAGAATGTTATGTTTATTTGTTTGGTGGAATTAACGTTCTGTTCGTCAATAAAAACCTAATTTAAGATTTTGATAGTTAGAAAAAATTCTTTAATTTGGAAACTAGAGAAATATGGAATTTATTTATATTATCCAGAACCTTATGGTTCTATCGAACCAAATTCAAAATTAAAGTTTCTACTAATCTTGTATTTAACAAACGAGAACGGATCACCAAACTGATATAGTTCCAGGTCAAAATACTAAAATCAATTTTTTTTGGACAACGTCTATATTTATATAAATAGTATCATTCACGAACAAAGGAAGTGTTGTATTTGGGTAAATCATTAAAAAGCAAAACTAATTAGTAAACAGAAATATGTTTTAGTTTCTTGGGTGTGTTACCTGTTTGTCTTATCAATTTTGCTTTTTGTTAATAACACGACAGAAATAAATACTTGACACAAAATATTCACGTTTATGAGTTTATTAATTATTTGTACATATGTATAATATTTGCAGGAGGAGTAAATTAATTATTCAGTCATCTACATACCTTACAGGCCTTCACCAAACTATGTAACTTCTATTTGAATCACAAATTCGTAATTATGTTTTTGCCAAATTTTATAATTATGCAACAATTTTTATTGTTGTTTTGTATTTTTAAATACTTTTACAATAAAACATAAACATTAAAAATGTTTTATAACTTGAGGATTAAGTACACGCACTTGCAAATTAATTGGACACTTTAGCAAGAAGTTTGACGTCATTATAGTTTCGTTTACATAAAAACTATCAGTTATTGTTGCTAAATCATAAATTATATGGGATCGTGTTAATGTGAGTCTATGGGCATAAAACCTACTTAAAAAGCAAATATGCAACAGGAATATATACATTCTGCCTACTTTTTTTACAATTTCACTAAATAATTACATTGCGGTAGACCTTAGATGAAAACCATTTTACAAATTTAAATCCATAAGCTAGTAGCTAAATTTAACCTATTTTTCTACAAAACTGTAGCTAACAGACGAAAATATTGAATGTCTATTTGTACGTATAAAATTAACGGTGAGCGAGGGCACTGGCTAAGTGGTAACTGGTTTTGAGTTTCACATCCGTTGAAAGGTTTTTTCCTTTCTTTAAATAATTTTTAGTCATATCCAGTCCAAACATTATTTGCAAAATAGATTCTCAGCAACGATCACAAATTATTTGGATCTGCAAACCTGAAAATTATAAATCTAAATTTAGAACATTTGGCGGACACAGTCAGCTAGTTAACAATAAATCAAATCAAAGCACTGGCGGCCAGGTTTCTGTGTATGCAAGGGAATAAAGAGAAGAGCAGGGCAATAAAGACAAGCCGTTGAGGCCGCTGGAAACTATTCTTTTAAACGAGTACACTATAGGATGTGATGACATCGGACACGATATAAGGATAACGATTATAAATTTGGAACATGGAACGTACTTAACTTAAATCGCCCGGGTAGCATCCAACTCTTCGAACAAGTATCTATTCGCTATCAATTCGCTACGTACTAACTCTCTATCACAGCAAATGATTTTTGGAAAAGTATGTGGATACCTATCAAAAATAAAACAAACCAAATATCAATGCCATCTAGGGGATAATAATGCTACATAAATAATGCTAATTTAGAAAGATAATACCTAATTATCATCAAGGGTCAGTTTATCAATAGCAAGTATGAAACTCTTCATCACATTTTCGCATAATTGAACAAGCCCTATTTCACCAAAAACTTTGAAATAGTCTCTCTCACTTAATTCCATTACAATTTTAGTTCAATTGTTTCCTGGCTTATGTGGCACATCAGCCCCATCCTTTTGAAAATAGACAAGAAAAGCAAAAATAAGTCAGTCAGTTTAAAATTGATTTGAGACACAGTAGTCGATCAGCCTAAGTAGCGCTCTTATTTCGCACCGAACCCAGCGGGGTATTAGACTCAATTTCCAATTCGAGTTCAGCTACGATGGCCAGCATAACTGGTACAATTATATATGGTAACCGCCAATTTGTCAAATTCGTCAAGATTTAAAGGCAAAAGATTAAGAAAATTAGAAACATGATTGCGCTAATTTTATTTTAAAATATTAAGCACGAGTAGAGAAACTAAGTGATTAAAGCGAAATGAGATGCTAAAAATATTGAAAGATGTAACTAATACGTACATTTGGTTAAGGCCATTTGTTAATAATGGATTGTTAGATTGAGTTGAAGTATTGTGTAGTTGTAAGGTTGCAAATGTTGGCTACCATGACCGAAATGTTACACAAGAAATTGTTAAACAATACAGATTTCGTGGAAAAGAAGCTAAATAGTTTTGTAAATAGAATCAATAAATTTGGAATTCTACACAAGTGCTAATTAACATTGAATACGTGATGTAGTTGTTTATTTCAGTTAATGTAATTTCCCAAAATAGTTATTAAAAGTGAATCTTTTTTATTTTCATTTTTGTACCTTGACCATAAAATTCTCTGTCATTCGTTTTATAATCTTAGAAATAATAATTAATCATTATGAAATAAAGAGACAAAATAAAAAATTATTTAACAGATATTGCAAAGTTTACAGGTCAAGCGATTCCGTTCGTTTGCTGGTATTTAATTTTTATGTACAAAGTGCAATGAAATATACAACAATACATCCATAATTTAAAGCTTCAAAATAATTTTGGTTATCTCCTATAATACTGACTTAACTTGTTTAAATCTGTTCTTCTTCTATTTAAATTTGCCGTGAACTCGTGAAAATTTATAATCCTACGTCAATTCAGGTATTGTTGGGAATTTATATATGTACGTACTTTACTAAAAACTTTTCAAGGGAAACGTCAAAACTGAAATGTTTTGAACTTGTTTTTAACGATATTCCGAAGAAACCAGAAAGAAAATGACACGTAATGATACTGATATTTTTTAGATTTTGGTTAAATTTTATAACTTACTGATGATACTGATTAGCGCATCGTTATAACCACTATTACAATACATTCCAGAGTAATAAGACCATACTTACCATCGATTAATCAACAAGTTCATATCAAAAACAACTTGACACAACTGAGTGTCACTTTGTTATTGAGAATTTAGTTTAAGGATCTGCACGTTGAGCTAATGATAATTGAGTGGGAATGAATAACTTTGTAGACGATCAAATTAAAACATTGTTGAACATCAGTGATGATTCATAATTCTTCTTGACTAGGGTCCTGCGGTTTAAAGTTATATGTCAGGTCATAATTTGAGACGCTTGAAAATCTTTTGAAGTGATGATTAGTATTTTTGCCATATTCAGAATATCAAACGGTCGAGTGCTTTGAAAGGCCATTCGTTCAAAATTTAAGGTATTATACTCGTCTCGATGATGTTATTTCGCAGATATTCGACGCAGAGTGTTGTACCATTCCACAATTTTGGTGAGTTTAGAATAATTCGGAAGGAAATTTACACTTTGCTTTTCATTTTTCAGGTCATAGTATGGATTGAAACGTGAATTTTCTTTTCAAGGATGGTCTTGTTGATGTTGTTGACGATTTCGTTTCTCGTTGTTAGAAAGGCTCATTCGCATAGCCATGCTAAGTCGGTGTACTTTTTGACAATGTCCTGGTATATTTTGCTAATGAGTAGTTCGGGTGTTTCAACGATATTGCCACACTCATTCATCAATACGATTTGGCCAGAAGTTTCGTCTAATGGGTAGATATGTGCCTTCTCATTTTTCCAGGAGTTTTTCGGCAAATACTTGCCCTCTTTAATTTGATTTTTTTTCCGTGGTCTCAGACGGTTGAGTGTTTCAAGCCCGCATTTATTTCATCGGCCAGCGTCGATCTCGGAATGACACGTAGGGTTTGACGAAAATCGGCCGATAATATTAGCAAGGTACCTGCGCTTATGCTTGGAACATTATATTTAGTAATTCGAAGGACTTTCTGTGGGCCAGAGTGAATTCGTCCCAAATGATGGCTTTGCACTGTTTTAATATTTGCCCGCATGCCAACGATTTAATGGTAATTTTAGTCCAGAGCGTGCTGTATATAAGTATAGCCGCTATTCCCAATGATGACACGGCGAGTGCTATTTCCTTGCGCGATTTTCGGCCAGAATTAGGTGGATTAAAAATGATTTTCGTGTGCCACCGGGTGTATCCAGAAATATTACGCCATCTTGTTGTTTTTCGACGTAGTTCATCGTTATGACTTAGGCCAGTTTTTGACTCTGATTTAGTACCACGTTTTTTCACAATTATTGTGTAGAGTTTGGGATCTTCTGCCGTAATTGGAAATTAAGACTTGATGACGTCTATTTGATTTGGTCCGCGCAAAATTATCCGAATGTCTTGTCCATTTTTCCGATTACAACACTTGTATATTGACTGTATACTTTCATGCAATCATAATGAAATGCCGCATGTCTCAAATTGTAATTCCTACGTGCTTCGACGTTTTGGAATTTTTGCAACAAAAATTTTAATAGAAAATTCTGGAACATTCTGAGAATTCTGGAACTTTTAGAATATTCTGAAACATTCTGAAATTTTCTAGAAAATCCTAGGAAACTCTGGAACGTCCTGGAACATTCTATAAAACTCTGGAAATCCGAAAAAATTCTAGAAAATACTGGAACGTTCTGAAACGTTCCACAAATTCTGGACCAGCTTGAATTTTCTAGAAAATTTTAGGTGTTGCAGAATTTTCTATAGAACATTCTAGAAAATTTGAGAATATTCTTGAAAATTCTGAAATATTCCGAAACAACATTCTAAAAAACCTGGATCATTCCAATACACCTTGAACTTTCTAGAAAATTTTGCAATATTCTGAAACTATCTAGAAAATTCTGGAAGCTTTAGAACATTCTGTAATATTTTGAAATTTTCTAGAAAATCCTTGACATTCTGAAACTTTCTAGAATATTCTGGAATACCTGGAATTTTCTAGAAAATTGTAGAATATTCTGAAATATTCTAGAAAAATGTGAGAATATTCTTGAAAATTTTGGAACATTTCGAAACATTCTAAAAAATCCAATACATCTGGAACTTTCTAAAAAAAATTCTGAGACCTTTTAGAATATTCTAAAACTTTCTAGAAAATCCTAGAAAATTTTGGGAATTCCGGAAAATTCTAGAAAATTCTGAAAAATTCTGAAACGTTCTAGAAACTTTCAAACTCCTAGAAAACAGAGAACATTCTAGAAAATTTGAGAATATTATTGAAAATTCTGAAACATTCCGAAACATCCTAAAAAATCCCGGATCATTTCAATAAACCTGGAACATTCTAAAAAATTCTGGAATATTCTGAAACTATCCAGAAAATTCTGGAACCTTTTAGAATATTTTGAACATTCTAAAATTGTCTAGAAAATTCTTGAAAATTCTGGAACGTCTTAGAAAATTCTAGATAATTCTGGAACATTCTGAAACTTTCTAGTTATTCTGAAAAACCTGGAATTTTCTAGAAAATTGAGAATATTCTTGAAAATTCTGGAACACTCCGAAACATTTCAAAAAATCTTGGAACATTCCAATATATCTAGAACTTTCTAGAAAATTCTGGAATATTCTGAAACTTTCTAGAAAAAACTGGAACTATTTCGAACATTCTGAAATATTCTGAAATTTTCTAGAATATCCTAGGAAATTCTGAAAACGTCCTGGAACATTATAGAAACATTTGGAAATTCGAAAAATTCTAAAAAATTTGGAACATTCTGAAACTTTCTAAATATTCTGAAACACCAGGAATTTTCTAGAAAATTGTAGAAAATTCTGAAAAATTCTAAAAAAATGGGAGAATATTCTTGAAAATTTTGGAATATTTCGAAACATTATTTTAACAAATTCTGCAATATTCTGAAAGTTTTTAGAAAAAATTCTGGAACCTTTTAGAATATTCTAAAACCTTCGGAAATTTGTTAGAAAATTCTGATACATTCTGAAACATTCTAGTTAATTTTAAAACATTCCATAATAACCTGGAAAATTCTAAAACATTTCGGAACATCTGGAATTTTGAATAATATACTGGAACATTCTAGAAAACTCTGGAACATTCCGAAATTTTCTAAAACATTTTGTCTTACTCACACATCTTCCGTCTCTTCTGCACATCTTTCCTTTCGCTCACACATCCTTGCCATTTACACCCCAGAAAAGCCATCGCTATCACACTCTCTTATTATCGATGGGCGGTCAATGGCTATTTACCAATACAAGCGCAAGTGGATGGAAGTGGGTGTTTTTGAATGAAAGTAAGTGTTAGCGAACACACACTTAACTTTTATATATAAATACTTTTATACTTAAATAAATTTATTTGATATTCTTATGCCGGAAGTTGTTGGATCACTTTTCGTTCGGGGAGATTAAAAAAAACATTTAGATAAAAATGCCAAATAACTTTTTAACGGTTTATAAATTATATACTTTGCTAATATTGATTAAACCGTGACGTAATTTTATGAAAACATATGAAAAACTTATCATAAATTATTCAAACTTTTTGGGTTTGTTTCTCGGGTTCATTTTTTAATAATAGTTTTTTTCTCTTTTTTTCTTTCACGATTTTTGGTATGTTGTATCTGATTGTTTTGCATACCCTAAATTTTATTGACTGTGAATCCTAACACTGATTTACATTCAAGGCGATTTTTGGGTTTGTTTCTTCGGTTTTGTAACCGGGAGGTTAGGGGTAGAAACCTCACGCTTCACTGTTACATAGAAATTTTGACACGACATCTCACTCACCACGGCTATGTACTCCCGCTAGCTCAGCAGGGTGGCGTGGGGTTTGGTGAGTGATGTTGTGGCCTTGCTTTAGCCGTATAAAGTGGGGGGGCTGGTATAACCCTATTAGGGTATAAAAAATCGGGACAGACATGAAGTGTTCCAACGGACCACCAAACAGACTGAGAATTGCATGCAAATTTATCCCGCTGAATCAGCTATGTGACTCAACGGAATATTACCGAGACGGGAGTATCATTAGATAAGGGAGGAAATAACACCACCCTAGCCTACCATACTATATTTGTTTTAGGATTAAAACGAACAACAAAAAAACACGACATAATAAATGGGGAAAAAAACCAAACAGAAAACTAAAAAGAAATTCACATACCTTCGTTTTGACTTACCAAAGTTGTTGTTGAGTCACTTATAGAAAAAAAAATCTTTTTGAATAAAGTGGATTATATTCTCCACATAATACACCTCTTACATCAATTAAAACACTTAGAGAATAAATTCCAACATCAATATTTATTGGAACAAAAAAACAAATATAATTAAACAGACACAATTTGTATAGCAGCACAATATTTATAACCACTAAAAACTAAATTTTTCAAGCAAAAAATCAAAAAAAGAAAACCCGCGAACAACACAACAGTTAAACGTTGGATTTGCTCCACGGTGAGCAAATCACTTTCCCGATTTTTTTTCAGTTCCTACTCGAAAAAAATACCGACTGAACCTTCGAAAAACCTCCGACTGACTCCTCGAAAAACCTCCAACTAACCACCTTCATTCAAATTTTCTTCTTTTCTTTTCGGGTTGGTCGTCCCCAATCAAACTGTTTGGTATACAATACCGAAACGAAAACATAATAATTTGGGACATTGAGTAATGTGCCCAGTCAAAAAAACTTAGGTTGGTGTTTTGTATAATTTCTACAAGCAATAAACATAGCGTTTGTTGTTGTAGAAATTCCACCTGATAAAAAAACGAGAATGGCACACTTTATGTATATCAAAATACATCAATGCGTTATACAATTACATATTTTGTATAATTTCTTGCTTAATGCAATTTGACACTTTTCAGTACAACAAACAATTTATGTTGCAATTAGGTTGTCCCAATTACAAATTAATAAATCCATGTTGTACTCATGAATAGAGTCGACCAATTCTTCTTCTTTTTAGGATTTTTGTGATATGAGCCTATTGGAACATTGAAAATGCTGTCCGTTACAGTTTCAATTGATTTTTTTAAGCGGATGAATAATTTTTCACTTTGTATAAATCGGTTATATGGGTGTATGCATTAAAAACCGGAATTTGATACTAGATGTCATTACTTGTTTATGCGCTATAGTACATCATGGATATATACCATATGTCGTTTGAAAGCCTAATTCAATACCTGTCAAAATCAGCTAAAAGTTTTTGTTTTGATTGTGCACATCCAACCGATTTCAACGATGGAAAACTTATGAAATTTGCGACAAAAACAGCATTTGCGGGAAGTTTTGTTGAGTCACTTTTTCGCAAACAAAACTGCAGCTGAAAGTCATCGTTTGCTCGTGGATTTGTATGGCGAGCATGCTCTTGCAAAAACACAGTGCTTTGCGTGGTTTAGTCGCTTCAAATGTGGTGATTTTGACATCAAGGACAAAGAGCGTCCTGGTCAATCGAAAAAGTTTGAGGATGAAGAATTTGAGGCATTACTCGATCAAGATTCATGCCAAACGCAAGAAGAACTTGCAGAATCATTGGGAGTTGATCAAGCAACAATTTCCAGACGTTTGAAAGCCTTGGGATTCATCCAAAAGATGGGAAATTGGGTGCCATACGAGTTAAAGCCAAGAGACGTGGAAAGACGATTTTGCATGTCAGAAATGCTGCTCGAGCGTCACAAAAAGAAGTCGTTTTTGCATCGTATTGTCACTGGCGATGAAAAATGGATCCATTACGATAATCCCAAGCGCAAAAAAGCGTATGTCAAGAAAGGCGAGGCCGGCCCATCGACACCAAAGCCGAATATTCACGGGGCCAAGGTCATGCTGTGCATTTGGTGGGACCAGCTAGGTGTGATCCACTATGAGCTGTTGCTAAGTGGCCAAACCATCAATGCCCAACTCTGTCGTCAACAATTGATCCGATTGAAGCAGAAAATCCAGGCAGAGCGGCCAACGTATGCGACCAGACACGAGTCAATCATTTTCCACCACAATAACACTCGGCCACATATTGCGGCGCCGGTCAAAAATTACCTGGAGAATAACGGATGGGAAATTCTGCCTCACCCGCCTTATAGCCCAGACCTTGCTCCTTCCGACTACCACCTATTTCGATTCATGCAGAATGCCCTATCAGGAATACGCTTCACTTCAGTTCAAGGTATCGAAAATTGGCTCGATTCGTTTTTGGCCACCAAGCCGGCGCAGTTTTTCTGGGATGGAATCCATAAATTGCCAGAAAGATGGGAAAAAGTAGTGGGTAGCGATGGGCAATACTTTGAATAAAAAATCTTTTAACATTTTTCCATAATAAAGGCTCAAATTTCATAAAAAATTTCGGTTTTTAATGCATGCACCCAATAGTTTGGTGTAGTTTAGTATGAATTAGCAAGAAAGAAATATTAAACTATTGGGAAAGTACAATATACTAACGATTTGCTGTTTATAGTGGCCTGCGGCAAATATATCGATGAACTGTTAGCATCGGCCGAGACACGACACTTTTTATCAAATTTATCAACTATTAATGTTGATGATTAGCTCGAATTTCTATGGTAGTTTGATTGCATTATCCGTAGTAGAGTTAACATTTTCTGCTTAATTATGAAATGCCATCCTGTAAGATTTACATAGTGTTACAAAGTATCGAATACCAAATTTCAAGTTAGCTGTAGTTCAATGAAGTCTAAAACAGGGTTTAGGCCCTTTTTTTATCAAGACAGAATAACTTTGTGTTACATTTTGTAACCACTCATTTTAAAATAGATTATCCAGTTTGAAATATAGTTTGATACAATGTTTGGGCACATGATTTACGATATTTTGATGTAACGTTTAAAGTTTATGTTATTTTTCGCATTAGTGTCAAGATTTGGTGTTGTTGTACCCTATTAGTTTGAAAAATAGTTTGTGTTACATCAGGTCTGGATCCCATGTGTTAGAGTTTATAAGCAATTTTATCAAATTTAATAGGCTTGATAATCTCTTTGCGTTAGAAATGTAAGAGACACACAACAATGTTTTGTATCGTCAATTAAAATTTGAAGTTACTGAGAAATAAACACAAAGAAAATTGTTGTGTTGATAATGGAGTTTATTAGCTTACAATTTCTTATCGAAAATTATTTGTAGGTAATGATAACCAACCTTAACAAAGACAATTTATGCGTATATAAAGGGTGTTTCAACAAGAGGTTTACCCGTTCAACAGTACAGTTTATTGGTTTGCTAAAAAACAATACACGTTGACTACGTGACTACAAGACATGACCGTTACAAGATAACATGTCGTTATTTCATCTCTCTCACTATAATTATTACAAAGTTATTTTATAAAATTAGTATATAGAATTTACAAAATCATTCATCCATGAGACATAAGCACGATGGATTGAAGCAAGGTTTTAGTATCGACTTTATACTAATCTACTAAATAATACGCGAAAGCCAATATATTTTTTTATAAAATTGCTAATTAATCGATAATTAAAATTAATCACAACATTTACCTAAATATTTCTAACGTTTGTTTTTTTTTTTTTCATTATCATTGTGATTTTACAGATAACTTTACTGTTGTTGCGTTGATAAGTTAAGCCGCGTCCAAACAAAACAAATCAACAACGAAAAAATTCACACAAACACAATTAAATGAATTCAACTTAACTTAAGTGCGACGGGAACATAGTCTGTGATATTTTTTTTTTTTTTTATAAAGCAATACGTAGTTAATTAATAAGCATAAAAGATGGCTGCTAATCAGAGTGAAGAAGACCAAATTGCAGAGCTCAGGCGTTTATTTTTAGAGAAGCTACAAGCATCGGATCCAGGTAAGATGATTTTTATATTTTTGTATTTGTATTTCACATATGACGTGCATACATAATATTTCGACCCCCCAAGTAAAATATAATTTGTCGATAACTTACTTGTTAAGTGTTTTATTATTCGTTCAAGTTCATATCGCACCTTTCTGTCCTTGAAAATTTACCCAATTTGTGTGACTGCTCTGTTTTCGAAAAATATTCGTCTGTCAATATTTACAGTTTTTACCCAACGTAAATATATTTAATAGCCAGCCTTCAATATAAGCGCTGATACTATTTTGTCTGACCAAATATCATTAATTTTGTTTGCTAATTGAATTTAATTTTGTTGTAATTATTTTTGGTACATTTTGTGTTTAGGTTTAGGAAATACATAATAGTAAAATGCTTTAACGATTACAGAACGAATATATCATAACAATCTTGTTAATTGCTCCATTGCGGATTTATACCTTCACATTTTTTCATAACGAATTTTCTCAAGGGCTATTTCAAAATGATAAGCATCATGTCAGAAGTTGGAGTTCAGCTTAGGCAGTTTTTCACTTTCAACTAACACAGAACGTTCAGATCTACTGGATACACAAAAATAAGAATGTAAAACAATTTCCGTAGCCCTTCATTTTTGCCAGGCAAGAAACAATCATGCAGGTTTATATGTTATGCGACACGGTGAGTTTCGGCCAAGCAAAATAAAAAGAATTCAATATTTCTAAAGCTTTTATCTTCTATATTCTTGAATATGTAAGACAATTCCTGCAGTAATTTGCTTGTCGGACTAAGTAGGATGTCTGAATCTAACGTTCGAGCGAGCCATTCAAAAGCTTTGATATGTTCTCGTATCGATTGCGTGGGGAGATTGCCTGTTATACAAGTTAACCAAAATTTTGATTTAATGACGATTTTCTCAAATTTAATTATTGTAAACAACTTTGTGGTGCTTTTGATGTTAACACTATAAAAATCGCTGAAATCATTAGGTAGCTACCTTTTCTTAATCCAGAGACCATACATTTATCCAAAATGTAAATATCTATCGGTATATTACGTTGATTTATTTATTAAGTCTCGTTTGGAGGAGAGCAGCTAGCATATGGGGCTGATGGGGCCAGTTGCTATGTGTGCGCCTTTAGATGAACTGTTCGACCGTGTTACAGTTACTATCTTACTGGGTAACAAGCTACTAGCAATGTGTAAATGGGGAATATTTATAATATGGCGACACGAATAATCTCAAATAGGCCAGAAATGAAAACCTGAATAATCGCTCAACTATTTTTGGGCGATTGTGTTTATTTGAAAATGTGTGTGCTTCCCCTTTTCCAAAATTTCACTCGAGCGTTAAAAATTAAGACAACAGCGGCCAACGACTGATCTTATTGCCTATAGTGGGCTTTATTTTCGTTGGTTAACGTTTAAAAAAAAAACACTAAAGAATTGACGATTGCAAGATTATGAATTTTAAATTTTATAAAATATTGTAGTTGGAGAACCCCCCCCCCCCCCCCCCCCCTATAGACTACAGTTTATCGATCAATTTGAGCTTAGTTTCGTACTCTCTTAAGAAGCGGCTTTGAAGATTTCCTTATGCGAACATGTTTTGAAATATAGTAGTCGATGAAGAAGTCAAGACATGCATAGGTCACAGCTCTGTAGCAAGCTGAGTTTGTGTTCCAGAAAATTTATGGTCGCATCGCTTCGTTGTCGGCGTAAGGTGGCTTCGATGTTTTGACGGATTTGCCATTGCAACAATAAACGAGAAGGCACCTAGCAGATGAGAGCTAGATCTGAAAGAGAAATGTTCTCTAGTCGCGGATTTTTTCTAGCACGTCAATTTGCATTAAAATTAACACAACAAACACACAAAGCAAAATTATTTTTGTTTAATTTCACCATCAACTCTTCAGTGAAAATATAACTTATAAGGAATTGATGTTGCTGGTGTCTCTTCGACCAAAACCTTATTGAAGTGATATTTACACTACAAAAGTTCTCTTTTGTGACCAAGAGTTTAATAATATTTTTTAAATTTTTTATTCTAACAACAACTTTGCTTTACCAGTTTATTTTCATATTTTTGGAAATATAAAATCGATTAACTTTAAAATCGGTAAACACAGTTTTAAAAGTCTGTCACATTATTTAAAGAGCTAAATACATTCAAAACTAGCTGAATACTTTAAAGATTCATCATCAATTGATTAAAACCGTATTAGCTAGGAAAAACTCATATTATAGATCATGGCAAAACTAGACTTAAAGCTGTAACTCGATATTATCGAAAAATCTGGAAAATCTGGAAAGTTTAAAATAATCTCGAAAATCCACGAACATCTTCAATAATTTTGAATAATCTGTAACATCACGCTAGTAACAACAATGAGTACCTAAGATCTAATAATCTTGAAAGTATCGAATAATTTCGAAACCAAATTTCAAAATGTAATCTAGAACTATTTCGAGGGTTTCGGAAAATCTTAAATACTAGAAAAATCTTTATAACTCAATATCCTTCAACTTATCTAAACTGTGCTGTAAGTTAATAAACACTATGCCAATTTTGGAAAGCTTTAAAAAATGATCGATAAATCACTTATTCTGTAATAAGATACAACTAATCGCATTGCAAAGAGAGTAATCTCAAAAAGTTCTTATAAAAAGCTCGACATTCAGACAAATATTCGAATAAACTTAAAACTTCAAAAAATCCCAGAAGGGAATTCTTAGAGTTCTAAAATAATCGCGTTATTCTCAAAATAGAAAAACTCGAGTACTCTCGAAAATCTCGAATAAAACTATTTTTTTGAAAAATCTGAATTCTACACAGTTGAAAAGCAAAATGACCTTTTCTCGAAAAAATAACTGGTAAGCTCCTGCCAGCAAGCAACTCAACACTATTCAAACCATTCAGATATCTAGATTATTTCATAAATCTACAAATTTTGAATTTCGAGTCTCTCACCTAACTCAATGTTATACTGTAATGTCAAATTGTCAATGCTTATATTTCAATCCAATTTAAACTCGAATAATATCAAAAAACCTATAAAATCTCGAATAACATCTAAAAATATAACACTCTTCGGGTGTTGTAACAAATAAACCTCTAGTAAGCCTAAAAACTTTGAAAAATCATATAAAATCTCAAAAATCCCGATGTACCTGTAAGTTAGTAATAAAGCCAAATGTAAAACCACCCAAATCCGGAAATCGAGATCCCTGTGGGCAATTGTATAAGAATTAGACGAGTTTCGAAAACCTCGGGAAGTTAAACTCGAAATAAGAGCGACACACAATCGAAAGGCAGATGTAATCCTTTAGCAGGAGAGCTATATTTACAACTTTCTGTGCAACTAAAGTGCAGTATGCTGACAATTTGCTTGTTTGTTTGTTTGTTTCTTTTGATTTATTTTTTACCGTCCTACTTTACCCCTGGAGCAGCCAAATCGAGGACGGGCGGCTACAGATCCGTCTTTGAAAAACCACCTGCACATTGCATTGCTTCATGCCAACCAGTGCTGACATGAAAGGTGGGTCGGCCCATGGATTCTGCATTCTCAACAGGGGGTCATAGATGTGTTCATCTTCATCACCGATCGTAATCAGATGATGAAAAAACCCTTTTGCATCCCGCCCCTACAGGAATTCGAACCCGGTACCTCCCGATCCAACCGCCGCAGCTTTAACCACTGCGCTGTTTGCTCGGTTGCTGACAATTGGTTTGATCATTGATCTTAATTTTTGGAATAAGGCCGAAAAACCAAATGTCGAATGGCCGAATGTCGAAAGGCCTAAGACCGAAAGGCTTTATGTCGAAACGCCGAAAGGGTCGATAAGCGGAAAGGATCGAAAGGCCGAACGTCAAAGGAACGAAAGGGTCGAAAGGCGAAAGAACGATTGTGCCGAAAGGCCGCATGTATCAATAGGAATTGCAGAACACCAGGCGGGCAATAAATAAAGCTTTTGGACGGAATTTAACATCTCTATATCAATCAAACTAGTATGTGTTTTCCAACTATAGTTCCTGCTAATATTTATACCTATAGGTATTTGAAATTTTGAACTTGATCAATTTTTACGAAATTATTGCTACAGCAAGCATGCATATTGCAATTCATGCTATGAAACACAAAATCATTGACTGGGGGCATTGGATACATTCAAAAACATCAATTTATCATCACTAAACCCTCACAGCTGAACGAGTCATTTATTTTCACCCTCAGTCATATATTCTTTAGATAACTTTGAAACCATCGTAATGTGACATCTCGAAAACCAATACTGCTAAGATTATATACAGCAAAACGTCATGGTTAACGGCGTAAATTGTTAAAGTTACAATGAACAAAATTATTGTGTTTAATAAGCGCATCCTCAGTCGAACGACTTGCAATAAAAGCGAATTGATTAGAGCTCAAGAATTGTATTTTCTCTAGAAATGACATCATCCGCTTTTTGTGACTATATTAATTCCGATATCTTAGAAATGGTCGGCAAAAGGCTAATTGGGCGGTAATTATTTGTATCGAGTACAGATCCCTCTAGGGAAGACGCTAGAGGCAAAACTGAGGTTGATAAAATGGGAAAGAAACTCAGAAATGTAATTTTTAATTTTTTTTTGACAGAAAAGTTGCACAAACCACCGCCACCAATGGAGTGTTTCGCCTTAAGCTCAAAAATCGCGTTAAAAATGTCAGCACTATTGGTGGGGTAGAGATAAAAACTGTTAGGGCTGGTAACATTAATAGCGTTTTGGGATTAGAGATTTTTTAATATCGCTTTTGTTTATACTGTTATTTAGTAAAGAGTAAACAAATCTCCATTGAGCTTTAGATATTCCCCTATGTAACTCGAAATGAGAATGTGTCGAAAAGTTCCACCTTAATTTCCATTACAAACAGCGAATTTAATCATATACTCGATTAGATTAGCCAAGTCTTAAAATATAGCGTTTTGCACCATACGGTATGCCTTACTGAAATATGCTGTAGTGTACCATATGCCGCATTGAAGTATGCCGTAGTATACTATATGTCGAATTGAAATAATGAAACATACCGTAGTGTACCATATCACGTATACTGAAATATGCCATAGTAGACCATATACCATATTGAAATATGCCATAATGAAATATGCCGTAGTGTACGATATGTCGTAATGCACCATATGCTAGGTATACCACGGTAAAAATCGGTGATTGTTGCATTGATTAATCGAAAAGTTTAGATTAATTGATTAGCCTTAATCTGCCTTTACTCCCTTACCAGAAATACCGTCAGCAACTATCGCGGGGTCTAAGCAAGAAACTTGATATTTTCAATAATTTGCTTGTATTCTGTTTAATATATTAGAGCATTTCATATTCAAATCAATTTGTAAATAAGTGAAAATTGCTAAAAAAAGCCGATTTATTGCATGCGTGAAAGTTTAAGTTAGAAGCCACACTGCTAATAATGATAAGTTGTTGAAGACTACATTGTTGATGATGAGAGATTTATTTTGGAAGGGGTTCGTTAGAGCCTTTTAGATGCAATACCTCTATGTATTGTTACTCGATTTTTAGCTCCGGGATCAAATCTATTGATTTTACTATTGATTGATGAGGTCAATTTTTTTTTAACATTCACCTCATTAAAGAAGAGTCATTTAAAAAGGCGATGAATGAGACATAGTGATTTTGTAATTCCTCACATATTTATTTAAGTTTAGTATTTGTATAAGACTGGTTCTGTTTGAAGTTTGATTTACAGTTTTACGATGAATTTTTTAGTTTTTTAAGTTCTTTGTTCCCAGAATAGTCATGTTCTTTTTGTAGATTCATGAGCTTTTTTTATATTTGTCACTATCTGGACCAAAGATCTAAGTGTTAACTTCTGATTCAGATTTAAAATTTAAAATTCTTTTCTTTTATTCATTATTTCAAGGAATTGAGTTAGTTGGGTAAAATTAAGAAATAGGAGTATTTTGAAGAGCGTAAAGTTAAAAGAATTTGCCTAACAGATATCTACTACACTTGACCAACACATTGCATTGTTAAAATTTAAAACCAGATTTCAAAGCAATCTAAATGCGTTTTGACACAACAATTACAGGTAATCGGGTTCAGAAGGTACAAAATTTGCTGATTTATAGTAAGGTAATTTAAAAAAAAGCGAAATGTCTATGAAATGTATGAAAATAATGTTTGTGAATTTAGCCCAGACTTTTATGCGAGAAAAATAAAATATCATCAGGCAACACTAAAATTACAAAGTTATCTCAGCCCAACATTATTTCATATGATTTAATTTACTGTAGCGGAGAAAATCATTTTAATATTTTATTATCGAAAATTGCAAACATTTAAATCTTCCATTATTCAGGAAATTATAGAAGAAAATACCAAATTTTAAAGAAATGGGCCTTTAAGTTAGAATACTACAGGGATTTGGCCGGGATGTTTCTTTTCCGGAAACTATCGGTATTCCATTTGATTTGGCTTGGCATGAACCGACTTTGCTTCGTTTAGGCTAATGCGCCATTTCTTTGTCCAACTACTCACTGTGTCGGTTGCTTTTTGAAGTTTGGTCGTTGCTTCTGATATACACTTTCCATAGTCGCCAGAATAGCTGTATCGTCTGGAAATGTTGCTATGGTGGCACCTTCTGTATTTGGCATATCTCTGGTGTACAGGATGTACAATATAGGACCCAGTACGCTACCTTGTGGTATGCCTGCTGATATTCTTTTTAGTTCAGAGTACTCTCGGTTATATTTTACACGGAAATATTGGTCTGCGATATAAGATTTAAGAATTTGATAGAATTGCTTAGGTAGATCTCGATGCAATTTAAATTCAAGTCCTTGGTGCCAAACTTTGTCGAAAGCTTGTGCTACATCTAAGAAGATGCTGGAGCATCTCTTCTTATTCTCAAGTGCGTCTTCGATTATATCCGTTATTCTGTGAACTTGTTCTATTGTAGAGTGATTTGCTCTAAATCCAAATTGGTGTGGTGAAATCAAATTTCTCTCTTCTATTATTGGCTTGAGTCTCTTGAGCAGTAATTTTTCAAATAATTTTGAAATTACAGGAAGTAGTGAAATCGGTCTGTACGGGGATCATAATTACTTCAGCAACCTTCCATTGTCGTGGAACATATTTTAGTCTGAAGGCAGCATTGATAATTTGAACCAATTTTCGTAGTCCCTTCTCGGGAATGGCTTTTACTACTTGTCCAGTAATTAAATCTTATCCTGGAGCTTTTTTTGCGTTCAAATTACACTTGATCTCATTTTTTAATTCCTGCAATGTTACACATCAAATATTATATTCATCAATTTTGCTAACTGTTATTAGGTTTTCATCTGCTGTTTGCCTAGGTAACGGTTGAAAGGTGTCTTTCAAGTGAGCTGCAAATAGAATAGGTTTTTGCTTGTCGCTTTTGGCACAGGTTCCTTCCCCATTTTTAATAGGCGGCACATGCGTTTTGGTTCTTTTTAATCTCTTTGTTGCTTTCCAAAGAGAGTAATCAGTATCTTTATGTTCGGTGAGACCATTTAAGTACTTGTTAATAGTTTCGTTCTTAATTTCTTTTTTAAGTTGTTTTAGTTTATTGCATAGAAAATTGGGGATTTTTTTGTTTTCCGAGGCGCGTGTCCTTTGCCAGGTTTTTCTTGCCTTCCTTTTCTCTCTAACTAACTCCCTGACCTCAATAGGATAATTTAGGTTCCTATGGGATTCGGTGTGACTAGCAGGAGAACTTTCCCATGCTGCTTGTTGAATAGTACTGTTAAATACCTCTAGTTCGTCTTCCAACTGTACCTGTGTTTTAATCGGCACTCGTAGATTTATTTGCATTTCAATTAGTTCTTGAAATAGGTCCCAGTTAGTTCTATTATTTGTTAATTTAGGCAGGTTATCCTTATTAATTATCATTGTGCTGAGTGTCATGATAACAGGTGTATGATCCGAATATATCCCTTCGCTGTTTTCGATGCACATGTAATCCTCGAAGATTCCTTTCGTTACATAGAAATCAATGAGATCTGGTATTTTATTTATATCAGCAGGCCAGTATGGTGGTTTACCTCCAGAGCGGAACTCGCAGTTATTTATTCGTCCGGCTTCGAGTAGCTCTTTTCCTTTATGGGTTGTAAGTCTTGATCTCCAATAGGTGTTTTTTGCATTAAAGTCACCACCAATAATAAAATTGGATCCTAGTGATCTAAAGAGTCTATTATAATCTTCTTTGTTTAGATTATAGCGTGGAGGGCAGCAGATAGAGGAAATACTGTATTCATTATTATTGTTAGTTTCAACTTTTATGGTTTTAACTTGCATACTTTCCTCTTCTATACTAGGTTCTTCATAGTGTTTGAGATTCTTTTTCACTATTACTGTTGATCCTCCTCTGGGTTTTCCTCCTGGATGAACAGCATGGTAACATTCATAATCACGTATTTTAATAAATGATGTTTTTGTCAAATGGCTCTCCGATATAAGGCAGATATCTATTTTTTCTAAATTTAGAAAAATTTCTAGCTCTGGAACATGTTGCGCTAGTCCGTTCGCGTTCCAGGTGACAATTCTTAATGTTCTGCTCATTTTAGTATATGAGGGCTGTTGCCTCGTTCAAGGTTTGATGCATATCTAGACGCTTACATAAAGCTTCTAGACCACGTTCTTGATTTGCTAGCCGTATATTTATGGCTTCTATGCTTCGACAAATCCTTTCAAGGGGGTTATCATTCATAGCATTAGATGATTGCTGTACAATTTGTGAATAACTTTTCCGCTCTGTACCTATACCTGGTGGTTTTGGCTCCGCTTTGGTTTTAGTTGGTTTCGCTTCTCTGGTAACCCTAGGGTTTTGAGGAAACTGATGCATTTTGTTTCTTAGTATTTGAAGTTCTTTGGCTACTTCACAGCCTCTATAATTTGCAGGATGATGCCCTTTACAGTTTATACATTTTGCAGGGGTGTTTCTACTTTCTGTACACTCTTTCGCGTTGTGTTTTCCAGCACATTTTACGCATCTTGGCTCCCGTCTGCAATATTTTTGCGTGTGATTGAAACCTTGGCATTTTTTACATTGAGGTATTAGCGTCGTGTTTTTCTTTAACGGTTTTATTTTAACCCTCATATTGAGAATTGCTTTGATGTTGAAGATGTTTTCAACTTTCTCCTTTTTGTTAAACGTAAGCATGAAGAGTGGAAGCCCCCTTTTTTTGACTTGATTGTTCTCACCTCTCGCTCGTTTTAGGATATTTACTGCATCTTCTATTTGCAGATCTTTTGCCTTTATAGGTCCTCAATTATGTCCTCCTTCTCACACGTTGGATGAAGGCCTCTGGCCATAACCTTAATTGCGCGTTCGTTTTTATCTTCGTAAGTGAACCATTCTTTACCTTCCGCATTGAGCTTTGTTGCTAGAGCTCTATATGTATAGGAATCTGGTGTATTGATTTTCCACACGTTATTGTTTAGTGACACTACTCTATATTCCTTAGCTGCCACTGATTTCATTATAGATTGTATACTAGCAAATTCTGTTATGCCAATTACATTAATTGGCGGAGGAGCCTTTTATTTCAGTACAACTTTTCGTTGCCGATTTTGTTGCTGTTACTGGTGAGCTGGTTTGGTATTAGTATCACCAGTTACTAATACATTAGTTTGCGAATGATCTCCAACTTTAGGCGAGAATTCTGATTTTCGTTTTTTGGTAGGTCTTTTCTTCCTTTTCAGTACCCGATCTGTTTCTCTCATGAGATCCTCTTCATCAGTATGAAACTCATTGTTATAACTGGTGTGAGTACTTGTTTCATTATAACAAGTTAGCAGGTATTCAGAAATCTCCATTGGCTTGGGCTTCTTCAATCCTTCATTTTCTTTTTTTAGTTTTTCAATTTCGCTTCTTAGTTGGGTTAAAAGTACATATGTACTTCACTGAGTTTTCGACAGAGTTCAGCGTTTTCGTCTTTATGCTGATTTGCAGAGTTAGTATGATTGTTTTGTGATCTTAGCAAAATTGAACTTCTTTCCAACGGGTTTAGCAATGATTGGCTCACCCCAGAATCCATTGAGCCAGTCTCGTAAGAGGGTGTTGGTTATTCCGCCGTATCTCGGTCGCCAGATCCTCGTTAGTTAATTAGCAGGAAGTACCACGTGCAGGTGAGGTTGGCATTTGGGCTAGTATATTAAGACCATCTAAACCGGCGCCCCTTACCCCCCGTTAGCATAGTATGAACATTTCTTGCAACTGGATGGGATTTGGTCCTCGGATGGCCGGGATGTTTTTTTTTCCGAAAACTGTCAATATTTCATTCGATTTGACATTGCGTTATCTAATTCCATTAATAATATCAATAAGATTTGCCACATGCAAATCATGCATCAAGGAGGCCTAATGGCAAATCAAATGGAATACTGTTGGTTCCCGGAAAAGAAACAACCCGGCCAAATCCCGGTACTATTCTAACTTAAAATTTCCAAAAAATTTGGTAGTTTCTTCTATAATTTCCTGAAGATCATAAATTTTATCATATGAAATTTTCGTGTTGCCTGATGATTTTTTTTTTCTGGGATAAATGCTTCACATCGTTAAAGCCGTTTTTTGGAGAGATGGCCAGTTAACAATGTTAGCCTTAATCTGATTCTTATCTGCTCCGATCCGTTTGCGATTTAAGCCCAGTGAATTTTCTGACAGCGGATGTAATTTAGATGAACCTTGAAATGCTTGCTCGGATTAAAACAAAACAAATCTCAACAAAACGTTTTCATTGCACGTGTTGCAATTACTAATAAGTAATTTAAAATTCTTTGGCGTGTAATTATCGAGCCCAACCTAATACAACAATTTTAATCGCATTTTAATTAATATAAAAACTGTACAATAATTATAATAAATTCAAATTATTTCATTACAAGTCAGAGGCAGTTTTATAAAAATAATCGTTCATGCTTCTGTAGCAAATTTATATTTACATACATATTATATGAGTTCGATTTATGTCGAACCTTTATATTCTTGACCTTCACAATACCCATTTATGTACTAGTAGATTTAATAAAATATCAATAATTAATTGCAATTATTTATAATTTTTCCGTATAAATTCAAAAGTAATTGATTTGTAACGGATTTATATACGATTTGTCGTAGAGATGACAGGTATGACTCATTGATGTCACTTAGGCAATCTTATTATTTTTCTTCTCCAAAATGATTTAAGATCAAAACAAATATTTACACAAATGCTAATAATTATAAAATCTCGTAAAACACTAAAAACAACGTCAAAGGAAATTACAATCGTAATAGTGTGAAAACAGAATGTATACAAGTTTAAGGTTGTTTTACTATTATTCTTAAGTTCTTAGGAAGCAGCCTTGAAATTATTTATTAAGTAGATGTTTTGTTCGAGATTTGTTTTTTCTATAATCTTTTATTGGCATTACACGTATTATTACTGAAATAATTAATTGGTCTTTCCGTTGGACATAGGAATTTGACTTTTGAGTCATATTTAAGTAAAAAATATTGGGTCGTTCTGAAAGTTTGTGGAAGGTTACCTTTGCCAAATTACAAATCTTTTACTGTCCACTATTTGTGGACACTTTAAATAACATACTTTGGAAATTAAGCAGGGACGCCCAATTCAAAAAATGTAGCATAAATGTCGCAATTGACGAT
Source organism: Tipula vernalis (assembly GCA_958295665.1). Lineage (NCBI taxonomy): Eukaryota > Metazoa > Arthropoda > Insecta > Diptera > Tipulidae > Tipula > Tipula vernalis. The sequence continues at coordinate 19,535,240 of OY282560.1, forward strand.
TGTAAAAGTAGAGAAAGCGCCTCTCGAGGAAAAAAGTTAAAATGAGGCAACTGGCAAAATGACATTTCTCATAAATGCGACGAAAGAAAATTTTGCAATCCGGTGATTAAAAAATGTTTTTATAATCCAAAATTGGAATTATTTTCAATTATTAGCAATCTGGTAAGTAAAAATTGTGTTTACAGTTCAAAATTGGAATTGTTTACAACAATAACAGCTAGCTCAGTTTAAAAAATTTCCGCTAGGTGGAATCTGTGATGCTCCAATCGTCAATAGTGATTTGTTGCAGAGAAAGGGGCAAATCGTCAAACAGCATTTGAGATAATGAATGTAAATTTCGAGATATTTATTTCGAAAATAAATTTAAAAACAAAGTTACCTAAATACTGATGGAAGCTGAAAATAATTTCTCTGTGAATTATCGTAAGCTTCTAATATCACGGACCTAACCACCTAACTATGCAATTCGACGGTTACCGTTTTCTATCGTCTTGTTTTATAAAAGGTGTAGTTAGAAAACGGAAAACCTATGTTTTACTGTTTCTTCCTGAACCTTTGATAGACAACGATATAGTTATGCCCTTTTAAGTTCTAGCTTTATTGGTTCAGAAGTTATTACAATCCTACGACTTTTATTCGAGTCATGTTTTTAAAAACTCAGATAACTTCGCCGTGTAATAACTTAAATTAGGACGAAGTTGAGCTGGAGATAGATAAAGATGTCAAACCAGTTATACAAAGAGCGCGTCGTGTTTCAGTGATTTATAGGGATAAGTTGAAAGTTGAACTCAAAAAATTAGTTCAAGACGGAATTATCGAAAAGATAACGAAACATACGGATTATGTTAGTAATGTTTTGATTATTAAAAAAACCGAATTAATTTCGAATATGCTTAGATCCAATTCCTCTCAATAAAGCTCTAAAGAGACCAAATTGTCAATTTACTACGGTTGATGAAATTTTACCAGAACTGGGGAAGGCTCAAGTTTTCTCAACGTGTGACGCAGCAAGGGGTTTCTGGCAAGTAAAATTAACAAAATCCAGCAGTGAATTGACATGCTTTTGGACGCCACTTGGACGCTACGTCTGGAAACGCTTACCTTTTGGCATTTGTTCAGCGCCTGAAATTTTCCAGATGAAGATGTACGAAATGACACATGATCTTAAAGGTGTAGAGGTGTTAGCAGATGATCTTTTGATTTACGGAAGCGGTGATAACAAAGAGGAAGCGCTTATTGACCATAATAAAAATTTAGAAAGTTTAATGATTCGACTTCGACAGTATAATTGTAAATTAAATAAATCAAAATTGAAGTTATGCCAGTCATCTGTAAAATTCTTTGGTCATATTCTATCAAATGAAGGCCTTAAAGCAGATACATCAAAAATCAGTGCTATTCAAAATATGAAATCTCCAGAAAATAAAAACGATCTTCAACGATTTATGGGCATGATCAATTATCTAGCGAGATACATAAAAGATTTAAGCACACATTGTTCTCCATTACGAAAACTGTTGTTGGAAGATATTCTTTGGATTTGGACAAAAACTCAGGAGGATGAGTTCAAAAAATTAAAGTTCCTAGTTGGGAATGTTAAAACCTTGAAGTATTTTGACTGTACTAAGCCAATTACAATAGAGTGTGATTCGAGTAGCTCTGGCTTGGGCGCTGCATTATTTCAACAAGACGATATTATCGCATATGCTTTCGGAACATTGACGGCTACAGAGCGCAATTATGTTCAGATAGAGAAAGAGTTGCTCGCGATTGTGTTTGCGTGCATCAGGTTCGACCAGATGATCGTTGGTCATATGTGTACCGTAAAAACTGATCACAAGCCTTTGATCAATATTTTTCAAAAGCCATTGCTTAAAGCACCGAAGCGACTTCAGTTAATGTTAATGATCCTGCAACGTTATTCTTTAAAATTGGAGTTTATAGAAGGAAAAAACAATATTGTTGCAGATACACTATCAAGAATGCCAGTAGAAAATGATGATAATGATATAATACCTCGTGAAAAAAAATTTATACATCTAATTGAGAATGTTAATCCAGTACAAGGGTTAAATATAACCGACGAAAGAATAGAGAATATTAGATAGGTAACTCAAAATGACAGATCTTTACAAAAACTTATTCAACTAATCACATACGGATGGCCGAATAATATTAGAAACGTTCCTGAGGAAGTTCAACTTTATTATAAATTTAAAAATGACCTTTCAACACAAAACGGATTGATATTTATGGAGAATAGAATTTTAATTCCATGCGAATTAAGAAAATTGATACGTACAAACGTACATGTGAAGAATGTTTTCTGGCCAGGTATGAGTTCTGAGATTCGGGAAATGGTAAAAAAATGTGATATTTGTGCAAAATATGCAAGTTCTCTTGCAAAACCACCGATGCTGTCTCACGATATTGCAACTTACCCATTTCAATTCATATCGATGGATGTATTTTTCACTCATTATAAAGGAAAACAAACAAAATTTTTAGTAACTGTACGCCACTACTCGGATTATATTGAGCTGGATATATTAAATGATATGACTTCCAATTCAGTTGTTAACGTAGACAAACGCCATTTCAGCCGCTATGGAATACCTCAAAGAGTCTTAACAGATAATGGAACAAACTTTGTTAGTAAAGAGTTCGCATATTTTGCTTCGCAGTGGAAATTTACCCATGTTGTTTCTTCACCACATTATCATCAAAGCAATGGTAAAGGTGAATCAGCTGTAAAAATAGCCAAACACCTAATACAAAAAAGTGAAGAAAGTGGCCAAGATATCTGGTATTCTTTGTTACATTGGCGGAATATTCCTAACAAAACAAATTCGAGCCCAGTTCAGAGAATGCTGTCAAGAAGAACGCAAACAGGAATACCTTCAATAACATCGAATTTTAAACCCGAAATAATTAAAAATGTTTCGGAGAAACTGGAAGAGAATCGACGTCGGGCCAAATACTATTATGACCAAAAAACGAAATCTCTTCCACCATAAACTATTGGACAACCAGTATTTGTACAATTAAATCCCGATAATAATAAACTATGGACAAAAGGGACCATAGAAAATAGAATCACGGATAGATCATATGCGGTCAATGTTGATGATTCATCTTATCGACGAGATTTGATTCATATAAAGCCTCGTCTTTCTGATGATGTAATTACTATAAAGACGACAGAGGATATCTACGATGAAGAAACTAGCGGTACCATCGATCTAAACACCGATAATGTTTTAAGACAGAATGTTACATCACAGATTCCAGTATCGTCTCAGGCCCCTGATGCATTTTTACCAACTACTACTGAAATGACTTCAATTTCTACACAGCAACATACTCGTCCGAGGAGAATTAGTAGGATGCTCGAAAAGTTCAAAGATTATTGTATGGAAGGATAGATACTCGTAGATGGGTCCGATTTGTCTTTTAATTTTAACTTTTAGTTTTGTTTCTATATTTAATTATAAAGTTGTGCTTTTGAATTGATTGCTTTGAATTGTGTAATTTTAAAATATCTTAAGTATGTTTCTTTTAAAAGACAAGGAAGATGTTGTGGTAGATACCACTGAGTACACACTGTACAAGACCAGTGTGATGTGGACTCTAATTGGAGAGGGCGGCAGAGACGAGAGAAGAAGCGTGGCGCTCGATATTCCTACTCCATATTTAAGAAAATAATAAATATAACTATAATAAATATATATTATAACGTCAATAAATAATATAAATCTTTTATATAGTCCATAACAAAACAGGTTTCAACGATTCAAAGTTGGTGATTTTGACGTAAGAGACAAAGAACGTGAAGGCAGACCAAGAAAATTTGAAGATACAGAATTGGAAGAATTGCTTGATGTGGACTCTTGTCAGACTGAAAAACAATTGGCAGAAGAGTTGAATATTACCCAACCATGTATTTCGCAATGTATACATGCAATGGGATTGGTTCAGAAGCTGGAAAATTGGGTGCCACACAAATTGAAAGAAAGGGACATTTAATGTCGTAAAACCATGTGCGAATTGTTGCTTCAACGACAACAAAGGAAGGGGTTTTTGCATCGGATCATCACTGGGGATGAAAAATAGATCCATTATGACAATCCAAAGCGCAAACCAGCGTGGGTCAAGCCAGGTGAACCAGGGCCGTCGACGCCAAAAGCAAATATCCATGGTTCGAAGGTGATGCTTTGTATTTGGTGGGATATGAAGGGTGTCGTCTATTATGAGCTACTGAAAGAGCGTGAAACCATTACGGGACAAGTTTGTCGACGACAACTGATGGCTTTAAAGGAAGCTCTAGCTGCAAAATGACCGGAATGGGACAAAAGGCACAATAAGATTATTTTGCAACATGACAACTACTTGGTTACTTACTTGGAAAGGCAGAACTGGAAAATTCTACCCCACCCGCCGTATTCACCAGACATTGCTTCCTCTGATTACCACTTGTTCCGGCCGATGCAATCAGCCCTGGCACAGCAGCACTTCACTTCATATGAAAACGTCATAAAATGGGTCGATGACTGGATCACCTCGAAACCACCAGACTTCTTCCTTCGGGGAATCCGTTTATTGCCTGAACGATGGGCGAAGGTTACAGCTTCCGAAGGAGCATACTTTGAATAAAACATTCTTTCATTTTCTACACAAACTAATGTCTTTTATTTCAGTAAAAAAAGGTCGGAATTTTTTTGTACACCGAATATTTATTTACCAACTTTAAAAAAAAAATCTGGTTACAATTTTAAAATGTTATACATTACATTACAAAAAAAAAAAAACTTTACCAAAAATTAGAAAGAAAATCTGACATCAAAATCTTAAATGCATCTCTTGACAAATTAAAATCAAAAATCGACCGTACTTTATTAAAAGCAACCTAGACATTATAAACAGGTTCATTCATATAGCTAAATTACTTCTCCGTATTGGTAATTTAAGAACAAATTCCCCACTCTATCGTAACACACGTGTTGGAACGTAAATAGAAAATAAATCGAGAATCTCATTACAATCTATTCTACAAACGAGGAGATGACGGACAAAAGTGGCACACGTCGCAGTTCTACGAATAGAGAGAGGTTCAAATTTTAATAGTTTACATCGTCCCCTATAAGGAGAAAGAATATAATTGAGAAGATTATTGTCCCTAGGTAATCTACGCAAGGCATATTTTAAGAACTGTCTTTGAACCCTTTCTATAAGATCAGAAGAATCCTGATAAAATGGGTCCCAAATAACTACGCCATAATCTAATTGCGAGCGCACCAACGTAATATACAAGATTCTAATCGCATAAGGATCCCAGAAGTCTTTGGAAAATCTTTTAACAAACCCTAACATGGAAAACGCCTTAGAAACAATGCCCTGTGTATGAATTTGGAAGGATAAATTAGAAGCGAATGTAATATCCAAATCTTTGAAAGTGTTCACTTTCACAATTCTATGGTCTTTGAGAAAAAATTCGTAGTCACAGTTCAAAACATTCCTTCTACGGGAAAATCGCATTGTTTTACACTTCTTAGTATTCAATAATAAATTTTGGTAAGTACACCAATTCGTAAAATCCGATAAATCCGATTGTAGCTCCTCTTCATCCCGAATATTCGAAATAGTTTTAAAAATTTTAATATATCAGCGTATATAAGAATCTCAGAATACTTAATACAGTTAATCACATCATTAATAAAAAGAATGAATAAAAGGGGACCCAAATGGCTTCCCTGGGGAACCCCTGATGTAACGTAAATCCGTCTAGACATGTAATTCCCTATCTTAACGATTTGAGTTGAATAAACAACCTATACATCCATCCCCAATTCAAAAGCCGTTGAAATATAATTGGTCAGTAAAAACAAATTTGAGACAGTTGATCTGTCAGGAAGGAATTCATGTTGCTTGGAAGAAATAAACATACGAGTATAAAAAAAAATAAAATCTTTGACTAATTTTTCAAAAAGCTTCGGCAAAACGGATAAAATACTGATGGCTCGATAATTAGTATTATCACTTCTGGAACCTGACTTAAATATTGGTTTAATTAAAGAGCATTTCCAAAAGTTTGGGAAGTATCCTTGTCGACGGCTTTTGTTAAAAAGAACTGTGATTGGAAAAGCGACAGCATGTTCTGTCATTCTAAGAACCAAGGGAGGGATGGAATCCAACCCTGCACTTTGATTAATATCAAGCGAGAGTCGACCATTCAAAACAGTATCAAGTTCCAATTTCAAGGAACAATTTATATTAGCCACTGAACAATAGCTCGATATCGAATCTGTCGTTAACGGTTTCTTTACATAAACACTCTCAAAAATGTCAGCGAACAAGTTACAATTATCTTTCAAATTATGACCCAAACGATCGACCAAAAATATAGTAGACGGATATCCCTTAGTTTTTCTTTTAGAATCAACGAATCTCCAGAAGCTATCAGGTCTATCCTTTATGTTCGATTCGATCTCCAAAATGTAATTGTTGTAAAGAAATTCAATATTCTGAATTCATTTCTCAAGGATTCAAATACAGCGTAACTATCAGGAGTAGGGAAAAGTTTAAATCTCTAAATGATCATTACTCTCAAATGCACTCCAATCATAATTATCAAGAAAGGCATTAAAGGAATCGTAGTCCTCAATTTTATAATTAAAATTTTCAACAAATAACTCATCCTTGACAATTTCACATACATCGAAAGACAGTGACACCTTTATTGGAAAGTGGTATATGCTCGACGCTCCAGCTAAATCGTCACACGTCTCGACAACAACTTTTTGATCAAACGGCAAAAATACCAGGTCCAAAACATTTCCACACTTGTTCTTGACGTCCATACATTGTTTTGAGACCCATTGAAACTAATCCGGTCATGAAGTTATCATAATTCGCATTCAAGTTCAACGGAGTTAAAAAATCATCAACTCGAAGCCAATTAACATTTGGTAAATTGAAATCACCTAATATACATAAACGATCCTCTGGTTGCAAAATGGGTGCTATGCTAGACTTGATAATATCAATGACTTTATCAAACACCCCAAAATTAGAATCGCATGGAATATACATGACACAAACGATTAGTGAAAACACTTGATATCTGATTGTTACTGCGATTACATCCAAGTCGCAATCCGCCAATATTAAAGGCACTCCACCTTTCTCATATGTATCTTTAAGAAGATGCCTGTCTCGGCGATGAACAATGTACGATGCCGGAAAATATTTTTCCGTCTTAAAATTAGATGTTAGCCAAGACCGCTATACAGACCACTTCATATTCATCCTCAAGTAAAGATAAAAATAGATTCATTGCAACATTTTCTTCAAATATGTTTACCTAGCCGATGCAAGCCTATCAGTCGACATTTTTATTTTATTTTTTAGTTTGACCGATTTAACTTCACAATTCGAGGCGTGTCTTGTTTTATTTTTTTATTTCTTATCAGTCTCGTTGCCAAATGCCAATATACCAACTTGAAACACATCTATTTATGCCGTAGTACAATATGTATTTTATTTCAACATGTCTTTACATGTCACATCTTGCTTGTCTCGGGCTGTGTTAATCACTAAAGGATTGTATAATTTTTCCTTAATCGGCATCACATAGTTGAATGCAGGCACTCCAATGGCAAGAAGTGTCATCTTCAATGGCAAGAAGTGTCCAATTTTACGGAGGGCCAAAATCTGATGCGTTTGAACTAACTGACAATGCCCAAATCAATAGAAAAAAGTAGGCAAAAGTTGATCATTAGCTTAGCTATAACCACCCAACCCTTAGCCAAAACCACCCAATGTTTCAACACGTTGGTACAGAATACCCGTAGTAATCATATAATTCACAACTCGGAATATTCTTTCGATTAGATATACATATAATCTCGCCACATCTTGGCTCACTTCGTTTGAATTTTTGATAATATACCTCTTTATGATATTCTTTAGAATTTTACAAAAAACTGAAATTGAATGAAAATATTTAAACCAAATTATTTTTCTAGATCTAATATCACAAAAGGACATTGATCGCATAACATCGAATAGTATATGGGTGTTACGATTCCTAGAACAAAATGATTTCATAATGAAAGATTCCTTAAATCAGCTCTGGGCAACATGTGAATGGCGTAAGAAAAAATCCATCAATGAAATATCACCGGATAATTTACGTATGGAATATATGCACGAAGCGGTATTCTTCCCGCACAATGTGGATAGGGATAATAAACGCATGCTGATATTTGAATCGCGATTTTATACACGAGGCTCTCGTATCATGGAGGACGTGAAGCGTTGCCTTCTCTATTATATTGAACGCATGAATCGTGAGACGAATTTTGATCAGATTACGATTGTGTTTGATATGCAAGACACTGGGCTAAGCAATATGGATATGGAATTTACAAAGTATATTATAGATTTATTCAAGTATTACTATCCTAATTCATTGAATTATATACTTATTTACGAAATGCCGTGGATCTTAAACGGTAAGCTACTCAAATTCTTTATAGAAAAACTAAATATTTAAAGAATTTTTTTTTTGTTTTAGCAACATTCCAAATTATTAAAAAATTGTTACCTGCTAAAGCTGTGGCCAGATTAAAATTTATAAATAAGAAAAATATCATTGAATATGTAGCGCCAGATCAATTGCTAAAATCATGGGGCGGGCACGATGAATATAGGCCGAAATTTGTTGAAGAAAAAATTGTGCACGCAAATGGTATAAGCAGAAAGGTAAGTTTCTTTGCTTAATTTGTTCTCTTGCTTTATCGAAATGGTATAAAATTACTGACATCTAGCGAATATACTTTTCAACTTAATACAATTTTTGTGTTATAATTCAAAGTGTTATACAAATATGGATTTGTTCCAAAAAATTTCAAATTTTATGTTTTAATTAACATAATTTATATAAATTATTAATAATAATTAAATACTTCTGATAACTTTGCTTTCTTATTCCTGTTTCCTTAAAAATTTAGGTTCGTTTTGAATTTTTCAAAGTAAATGTGTGCGGAGACGGTTGGGTGGAACAAATTTATTTGTTTTGCGTTAAATTAGTTCGGTGTTATCTGAAATTTTCCTGTTGGTGCCCTAGCACACTGATTCTAAGGTGTAAAATGTTGTTTCTGTGGGGTGAAAAGAGATTACCTTCTCTCCAAAATCTTTCAAAAATGAAAGTTTCTGTTTCAGAATCCGTAGCAAAGTTGTAGAGATCGTTGATTCACCATAGGAACTCAGATTAAGTAAGATTTAGTAAATTTGAGCTAGTCTGACAAAGAACATCAATAGATTGTAACCCAACGATTGAGTTGACCGGTAAACCTCAAATATTTTTCGTTTAGCTTCGGCAAAATTTGAAACTTTCTTGTCGAAGGGTTGGATTCGTATTTGGGTAGTAAACATTTTAGCTAACACCGCGACGCTTTGTATTGCAAATGGTTTTGCTTGAGCCCTTTGCAGTCTTATGTGATAGCCATTTCACCAAGGCAACCTGAGTATGTTGTAAATATTTTCTACATTGTCCAGTAAATGATATCATGCTGATATTTATTAAGGTTGTGTTCTTCCAAAGTTGGACTCTTCATTGTGGCTTATTAGATATTGCTACTTTTATGCAAAATTACTGACTATTTACCAGTCGCTAAGCGATGTTTGAAGAAGCAGTAACCCGGCTCAAAGAGCATGTAATAAGTAAAACGTAATGTTTCAAGATAACGATCGAAAATTTGTGGCATGGTGATAGTCCCTTTCTCAGAAGGCATTTTTCTGGTGGAAGGATTTTTTGAGATTGTTTCTGATGGATTATCTGCTAATCAGTCGCCCAGTACAAGAAATCGCTGACAGAAAACCAATCCATTAGAGTTGCCTCTGGTTTCCCTTATAGGTCAAGCTTTTGCAATCACTTAACAAGGATCTTTTAAGCTGTAAATATTTGGACAGTAGCACGAGTCGAACTGGCCGCATACCGAGATTTTTGCCACAAGCTAAACTACTAAATTAACCTGAAGGAATTGTTGTACCACCAACTTGCTCAGTTCTATCCGTTTGTTAAATTTGGAATGCAGTGGCCCGAAACTACCGCCTGACAATATTTAATTATTAACTGTTACCGAGGTTTATAAAATAAAAAGAATCCTAACAACTGCCCTTTAAATTGTCTTGTGTAATATAAAACCAAATTGTACTTCCTCCTCGACGCGACGAACGGCAGAGTGGCATCTCACTAATCTCAAAAGCTTCACTTCGTGGATGGATGATTGATGATCATCATGTACAACTTCTTTCTCGGTGAAATCGCTGATGAACGTTGTGACGGCATCGATGATGAGTGACGATGAGAGCGTGATGGGCGACTAAGTGTCTGTTAATTGGTGACAGTCAGCCTTCGGTTCATCTTTGGAGATTTGAATAACTTCTCTGCAAGGAATTAGATCCAGATGCCTTTTCATGACTCGTCCTGATTCTAAACGAATAATATTCGATAAGGACCAGTTGAATAACTACGGATCCAATCTTGAATGAACGTAAAACCCATCTCTCAATTCTAGGACATGGCTTCGATGAAGGTTTAAATAGAATCTCCAGTGGCTTGTGGTCGATTATGAGATCAAACTCCTTCTCCATCACGTACATCTTAAACCTCTCCACTGCCCACACCAATGCCAAAGCTGCCTTCTCCGTCTGTGAGTAACGTCTCTCTAAGTCTGATAAACCTTTAGAAGCAAAAGCCACTATTCTAGCTTTCTTTTTATTGTTTTCTTGCATTAATACTCCTCCTAGCCCATATGGACTAGCATCGGCTACTACTATTGTTCGGTCTTTTGTATCGTAATACCCTAAAGTCGTTCCGTTAATTATTAACTCTTTATGTTTTTGAAATGAACTTTCCTGCTCGGACTTCCATTCGAATTTATTTCCTTTTCTAATAAGAATCTTTAATGGTTCACTAATTGTTGCCAAATCTGGAACAAACCTACCTTCATAATTCAATATTCCCAAAAAACTACGTACTTCTTCTTTGGTATTCGGTTGCCTGAAGTTCCCTGTCGGTCTGATACCCTTGAGTTCAAAATATGTCCCATAAAAACAATTTCGTTTTTTTTATACTGACATTTTTCCTTATTTAAAATTATCCCGTTTTCCTCTAACTTAGTTATGTGCTCACTTATATGTTCCTGCACGCTCTCCGTAAAAATTAGTATATCGTCTATGTATACTATTACACTTGGGATTCCTACTAATAAATTCTCCATCGTCTTTTGGAATATCTCGCTAGCGCATGTCATCCCAAACATTAGCCTTTTGAATCGATAAACACCTTCGTGTGACACAAATGCTGTTATCTGCCTAGATCTTGGCGTAATTTCTATTTGATGAAATGCGTTCCTTATATCTAGCTTACTAAACACCATGCTCTTTGACAAACTGGGAAGAATGTCATCAAAAGTAGGCAAAGGATGTACCTCTCTTTTTATCGCCCTATTAGCCTGTCGCATATCTACGCATAATCTAACGTCATTACCGTTATTTTTCGGGACTACTACCAATGGAGATATCCACTCCGATATTCCTTCGACCGGTTCTATTATATCATTTTCCAATAACTCTTTTAATTTAATCGATACTTTTTCTTTCAAAGGAATTGGAACTCTTCTGTAATTCTGGCGAACAGGGATTATTGATTCATCGATATGAATCTCGACTTTAACGTCTTTCAATTTTCCGACTTTAATATCCGCTTCGTTCAATGACTCATACTTTTGCACCGATTGTATGTCAAACGAAATTATTCCCAACTCAATTGCCACCTTACCACTTAACAGAGAAGTTGCATTACCTTCCACTATATACAGATCAGACTCTGTTTTCTTTCCTTTGCATTCAATTCTAACCCGCACTACTTTAAATATCTTTATATTATTGCCACCATTTTCTTTTAGCTTACTCTCGATTGAATTACATTCCTTGATTATTTCCATATTTTTCTTTACTGCTTTAAGATATGTGTCCGTGACCGTGCTAATTATGTTAACTCCTGCCCCGGTATCTACAACCACTCTAATTTTGACGTTTCCGACTAAGCAAATTACTGTCATATCCCTATTTTTGCTACACTCACTGCTAACAATATTCAACACCTCACTACTTTCCGAAGAGCTGTTTCCATCTGTCACAAATTTAATCCGATTGTTGCCTACTCCTAGTTCTACACATCTTTTCTAAATGGTTTAACATCTTACATTTGTTACACTTTTTTCCTAATGCTGGGCAAATTTTGTCCCTACTAAAATGATCTACACGTCCGCATCGGAAACAAGCCAGTTCATTTCGCTTACCTGTACTTCTATTTCTGTCCGGGTTTTCAGTAGATTTGTTTCGCCGATAATTACTCTGACCTTGATGTTGGTTATGTTTTGGTTGGTTTGGTCGTCCATTTTGATTTATTTCAGTCGACACGTTGACTTTTCTCACTTCTTTATCAGCCATATGCATATCCACGATCTCTATACCTTGCACGATTTTTATTAACTCACGTGTTCTTTCGCGTTGTCAAATTCGCACTTGGCAGCTTGTTGTCGTAATCTCACTACAAATTGATTAATGGTTTCCTCCCTATCTTGCTTCATGACTCGAAAATACCTCTTTTCTAGTGCTGAGCTCGTTTTGGGCAAAAAGTACGCGTGGGTTCGTATCCCATCCTCGTCGCCAATGTAATAATTATCTCTTTACTTAAAATGACCTTTATTGTTTTTACTGCACACGCTTTATTTTATCTTATCTTACTTTACATGTCATCTGTAATGCTGTTCTACTACGACTAATTTTATACATCATTTTACATATATAATGTGAATGGCCCTATAAACCGCATCGCTTGGAATGCATTACTGATATATAATGGACGGTCATTACAGGTGGTCTCCATTCTGTTATTTGATGTAATTGTCTTTAACCATCGATGCAATTTTTTTTTTTACGTCAGGAACAGGTGACGAAACGTCCTACATCATCAACTTACTAGCTCTAGGCGGCAAAGACATTCGACGTTACCCAGCTTTGATCCTAAACGGTAGATAATTTCGTTGTCGTACCCATTAAGGAATATGCTTCGTCTAAAATCTGGACTGACATCTCAAGAGGAGTGAATGGTCTGTGATGATAGTAAAATGTTTACCGTAGACGAACACCTGAAATATGTTTATCCCAGAGACCGCATCAACCTCAAGATCAATTTTGGTATAATTTCGCTCTGCTTTCAATATATTCTGCGACTAGAACGGGGTCGTTCTCTCCAATTCTTCGTCGAGTCGGTGATAGAGTACGGCTCCAATACCGTATGGTGATGCATCACATACGATCGGCAAAAGCCGCTTCATATCATGATAAATCAGTTAGCTTTCAGATGACTCAAGATATCAATTACGTTTCATTTCCTATTCGAGTTTAGGCGATGGGACTGAAGCTTGCTGTGAAACAAGTGATCCAAATTTAGAAGTTCGAGAAGTTGCCATTCCACTTGTTGTACTTGTTGATGGCTTTATTAATGGTTGATTTCTTCTCTGTGAGATCTACTCCTTGAAGACTGATTCCGAGTGGTGTAAACAGTTACAGCCATGAACATTTGCACGACATTTACGTAACCCTCCATTGAAATTTCTGTGGGCTGGAAATCGACTAATTGCACGAACATTGCATTGAACGTCCAAGATAAGATGATCATAAAGTTTGACGCAGACTCTATCTCGAACTCGCTCTGGTTGCGATTAATCTCAATGTTCGCTTTCTTCTTTATTTAAGCACACTGGTTATGAATGACCATTGATTCCACAACTGGCACACACAGAATCGACCGGGCATTAGACCAGGTTGGCATTACGGTTCGGTTTGCTCAATGGCCTTGGGTAAGGTCAAGTTGGTAACAGCAAGCAGTGTCCGCTGCAACCCTCCGTCACTTATGCTACTACAAATGCTGATAACAAAAAATTATAAGCATTGAGGGGAAAATCAGATTATATTTGAAACCTAATAAATGTCTAGTATATGTAAGAGTATTTCAGGTCAATTTGCTCACACATACATAAATCAAAGATGATTAAATGAACGATGAAATATTATTCCTCGAGTCTGGAAACCCTTACTCCTAAAAAATCGTTGTCATCTTGGCTTAGAATTTTATTGTTGGCCTCTATAGTTCTCTTAGCTTGTTATTTTTGAATTACACCTATTGACGTAATAGTTTCGTTATCTCTTTCCACTAATCCAAACTCTGTGCCCACGGAAGAAGACATTTATCTATATGGCTACAAATCGTATCACGTTTGCGTCTCTCATCTGTTCGAAACAGTTCTCCAGATCGTCTCTTGAAAGTTTTACCGTATTTTAATTGGAATGATGACTGACAGAGAGTTGTGAATGTGCTGCTTTTATCTGCTATTTTTCCCTTTGAACATCCGAATAGCTTTTCATGTACCTCGCTAACGTTGAATCCGTAACATCGCTTTTGGGAATGGAGTACAATAGTTCCTCACATTTTTCTTTCTTCCGATCGATTAACATGCTCAAAGAATGCAATTTTTGAATGTAGCTTTAACTATTTATGCAAACAAGGAACATACACTACAACTCTCTTTCGACATTCCGTTGTTCATATTATTTGTCCTAAATAATATCATCACTGGTTTTCTAGGTACTCAACGTGACTCACTCGTATGGAAAACCGATCTATGCGAGTTAAATAAGCCCTGGTAAGCCACTACAAATTTTAGTCCTTCCGAAAATTCTGCCCTTTATTTTGTGGTAATCGATCCTATAATTTTCCAGGAAATTTTCTCGTAGAGAAAAGGTCTTTCTATTTATTGTTGATGAATTTCGGGTAGACGAGCGGGAGTTGCGTATAACAAAGAGTGTTCTCACAAAACTCATATCTATCAACTTGGGGTGGAAAATTTCCCCATTTCTCAGATTTAGCTTTGTATATACAATTTCGAGCGGATCAATTGTATTGTATTATCTCATAACACTACCTGATAAACTAATAGTTTATCAGACATTGTCTCCCTTATAAACTTTTTGTCGTTTGGGTTTCCAAACTCAACTAAATCTTTTATTGTTCTTGGGTGATAACTAAACAGTCTCTCAGATAGAATAAAATTCTCTTCCGTGCAAGGAAAGTGATTATAATTGTTTAAGAATTTTTCTAGAGCATTGCGTATATATATTTTCATCGACTCCTTCCATCGTCACGTTTTTCAGAGCCTAGGCTACAAAACAGGGTTTAGGTTACGTTTTACTACCATCTAAGAAAAAAGCTTGGTCACACATAAAATCAATGAATCAATTTCCTATTTATTAAACATTTTTAAAATTATGAAACCGGTTATTAAAATTTAATCGTTACATAACAAACTATAAAATAATATCCTGTTTCAAAAGTAGCTAAATATATTCTCGTACATGATATAAATAACACTTTAGTTAATCTACATGTATGTCACTCACATAAAAACGTCTGAAAATACGAAATTTAAAAAATCTATATAAAAATGCCATTTACATAATTGACAATGAAAATGTATACGTGAAAAACACTCCTTCAAGTCGTTTTCCCATTTATAGTTTTTTCCACTTTGATTATCAAAAAAAAAAAAACAAACACAAAATATAAACTGATTTTTCTACCTAGCTTTTCCAACAACAACAACAATAACATACCAAAAAAAAACTCTATAAATAACTTTCCCTACATCCTTGATTTCCTCGTTCGAAATGTTAAAACTTAAAATATCGTCGTCACAACGTTTTCACCATCCACACTCAAACTCAACCACCAAACGTAAAATTGTATTAATCAAAGTCACGTGATTATTGTTTGGTTGCTAAATATAAATAAAAAGCTCTAATTACAATAAATTTAATGTTTGTAATCATAATTTTGTTTATTATGTTTTACAAGCATACATTGTATACAGACATAATCATAAGTGTTTTATTTGCATTGCATGCTATTCATTCAACAGTTGCTTAATTTAACAAACGCTATGAGTAATTAGTAATTAGTAAAGTAACAATTGAAACGAAAAATATGACGTTAATAAACATAAAACAAACCTTTATCATGCGATTCCATGTCTATTCTTAAGTGGTTCATGTGACACTGAATTTTTACTTTTCTCAACAAATTAGGCTGCCAGAGGGTTTTGTCGTTTATAGTTTTGGCCGAAACTTTTTCACAAAGGCAGGTACTAGTAGGAAGCCTAGGTCGAGTCTAAAATATAAGAGAAAACTGCCAAATAGATTTTCTCAAAAACGGCATTAACGATTCCCTTTTTATGTTGGTTTATGTGACAATCCAGCATCTACATGTTTACAAAATTTGAAGTCAATTGAAATATTCTGTCGGAGTGATTTTAACAAAAAAACTAAAAACAGTGAAAAAAACTTGTTTGAACTGTTTTCCGATATAATATAAGACTTTTCGAAGAAATATTTTTCCACGGTTAATACTCGAACATAATTACTGGTAATAGGTTACTGTGTAATTTTAAATTTATAAATTTATAAATTTACCTGCAATACTTGCTGATGGCAAATAATTGGGCAGATGCTCGATTGCGTAGCAAGCAAATAAACTTCATAAGCTAAAAACAGAATATATGATTTTTTTGAAAATTTATGGTTTTTATGGATTGTCATGACCCTTGATGTTGCAGTTTTAATTCGATTCGGGCCAGTCGCCAGTTCAGAGGTGGCAGATTATCCTCCTTAACTAAAACTAAATCTCTAATTGATAATGGCTCCGTTGGTGTCATCCACTTATGACGATGTTGTAATTCGGCAAGGTATTCCTTAGTTCATCTGGACCAAAATTGCTGCCGAATTTGCTGTACAAGACGCCGCTGACGGATAGAAGGCACATTTTCAGTCTGAATATCATGTTCGTGTATGGTATAGAGTAGTATTAATGGTTGCAAATTTAAGATCTCTTTAATCTGCTTTATGATCGTGTTAATATCCTCAAACGTCAAGGAAGCATCAACTATAAATCTTTACAGAATGCTAATAAAAGCGTCAGTCGTTTTGGCCAATACATGCCCAGGTTTTTAACGACATTACAATTATCTATATGAAGAAACTGTTCACGATCAGTGTCTGGCATCTTCTGTAGAATAACAGGCTCGTTCGACCACTATTTTTTAAGTGACATACCAGCCAAAAAAGGCGCTAAAAGATTGAAGAGGTTCATTCGAGTTATTTCGCCATAGAATACATTGATATTTTTGTCCTACCGTGCTACACAGATTTGACGATAAATCCTAGATACATCCGCACTAAAAGCATAAATATGTACTCGGAATATTACAAGGATACTGAACAGCATGTTTTGCACAATCGGTCCTACCAGTCGTTGTAGAGCCAGCAAATACTACCCGCAGTCTGGTAGTTGAGTTCCCGGGCTTCAACACGCAATGGTGTGGAAGATTAACTTCGAATCCATATACTCCTGTCCTATCAGCATTCTGAGTTAATCTTCTTTCCAAAGTTAAAAATCGATTTGTGGCCATAACTTTCGAGTTGCCCAATGACCATGGTGACCTTTAAATGGTAGTTTGGTAATTTTGACTGAAAATTTCCGATGTTGTAACTTTTTAATTGTTACTTCTATGTATTCTAATACTCCCAACGGTTTAAGCAGTCTGATCATATGATTTTAGCGTGATATTTTTTTTTTGAAAATGTGTACATTGTTTAGGCTCCAATGCGTCGTTAGCAACAAAGCGTTTGCAGTTCTTCCTTTTCTTTGGGTAATTAGAAGTCCCCTAGAGCATTTTCCCATTTCCCCAAGATTTTCACTAAACGACGATTTGTCTCAAACTCTCATTCTGTTTTCTCGATTGTCGGGCTACTTCATCGTTCGCCCGGTCACTTTACAACCCTTGTTATAGTGTCGCTTCTTTTTCTTTCAATCTATCATGCCCCGATTTGCGCAATACTTTTCTTTCAAAGGCATTCTATCTATGACTCATCTCTGGCGCTGATATGATTTGTAAAACATCTGCTATTGCAGTTCATCGGCAGCGACCCATTACGCTATACCGTTATTTGGAACTGGATATTAAAGTTTTCCAGTGGAGTTAGGCCGTCGAATGATGGGGTTTCAAAATACTTTTATGGTTTTATGGGGGGATTCGAAATCTTTAGTTTTGCCCACCGATCCTTGCAGTATCCTTTCGTAATGGATTTCTTCAACATTTACATCCCTCCTTTTACGTCTGTCACGTCAGCCACGATGGCTTTTTTATTGTGTCCTTATCGTCATAGCTGCACGCCTTGTATTTGATCCAACTTCTCATTTTGTCGATTAATTTGTTGTTCAGCTCTATAGTCCAGTTGGTCAAATTTAGGGTTTTGCAGGTTCCAATGTTGAATAACTTCGAAGTTTTGCTGATTCAATTTCGAGTTGATTAAGTAACTGGTTAAGTTTCAATAGCTTATTATTAAAAATCGGCCCGATATTTATCAATCTCCTCCGTTACTTTGGGGCAGGTGCTATTCCTTCTGCTAACTTATGGTTGGTTTCGACTTGTTTTCCATTGGTGAAACCGCGCTCTTGTCCATGATACTTTTGAAATTACAAGTTCTCCGACATCTTTGGTAAATCCGCCAACTTCCCGCTGGTCACATTAACCAGCTTTTCATGCCACTACAAACGTTCTTTTCTTGTGGGTTCGACTACCGGTGTAAAGTGCAAAGTGTAAGTTTATCGGAAAAATGTGTGTACTATAAAAGTGTTGATATATATAAAAAATTGTAACTAGCAAAATACAATAATTATTAATGCGTTGTTTAATGATGAAACCGGGGTAGGTCTATATTTTTATAAAGTGAATGGGTCAAGCTTCCTGAAACAATTTTTACTATTTGATCCAACAATCTTGGGAATATATTAAAATCCTATAACTTAAAATTTTTGTTATAAAGATAAAATTCGTTGGGCATGACACATTTTTGGAAATTGAGATAAAAGCCAAACGTGTTAACATTGCTGCTTACTGCTATATTGTGGTCATTTCCCATAAACTCAGAGAGGTTATCAGACGAGCTCCGAAACTATTTTTTATTATAACAAAAATGGTTGAACAAGGGAGAAATTTTTGGAAATTGTGTAAACGGTGGTGAAAATTGTAATAACTTGAAATGTTCAAAACTACTGCTACAAAATTATGATTTCCTATATAACATCAGAGATTTTAAAGGTATGGGCATATATTTTAAAAATGACTTAAAATGTTCAAAATTGTTGTTACCCTATGGTCATTTCCTATCATTTCAAAGATGTTACGAACAAGCCCAATTCTTTTTCTCTTAATAACAAGAATTCTTTCCTAACCACTTTCCACCTAACCACTTTCTGAAAATATACGCCCACATCTGGTAACCTCTCTGAGATTGTAGGAAATTGCTTTAGTGCAGCAGCAATTGTGAACATTTTAAGTTATTTTCATGCTTTTCGAAAATTTGGCGAACATGTCCAATGATTTTTATCTTAATAACTAAAAAATTGTTTCGGAAAGCGTGAACTGTTGACATTATAAAAAAATAGGTTCTGCTAGTTAATTACACTTTTTTTTGTTTCTCTACACTTTTTCAGTACACTTTTCGTTAATTTGTGTAGCACCACCTTGTGTGGAAAACTACACACCGATGGGGTAAGATTCGATTATTTGATTATAACGATTTTCCAACACTTTGCACAGTTACATAATTTTAAACACAATTATTTCACTTGTTCACTTATTATCACTCGTTCACTGCTTAAATTAAACTATGTCAGTGCAGCAAATCGGTCGCACTTGTAGGCCAATTTGGCACACCGCTCGATGTTTGCCGAAGCATGATCGTTATCGTTATGGACAGTAATCATTACTATAAAGACAATATTGATATTGTAGTGTACTATAACTCACAAAAGACGTAAAATAAAAATTATTTTGCCGCACGTTGGTTTGGGAGATGTGTGACAAAGTAGTTTTTTTTACGTAAAAGAATTTTACGCTTTGAAACCGGAGCAAAAATTATATGAAAAATTTATTTTGAATAACATTAGCATAAAACTAGTAAAACATTATTTTGAAGAAGTGCTAGGTATTACGTAAAGATTTCTTATATTCTACATAAACAGAGCTACATTTCTATACCATATATAGGGGGGTCGTACAAAAGTACAAATTAGTATTTTTAATGCCCACAGTTTTGTAGTTTGACGACGATCTAACCAAAACAATATAAATAAAAAATTCGATAAAAAGCGTATCAAAATCAGTCAACTATAGAACTATCTATTTGGCGCTATACATTATGTACAGTATACGTAACACACCAAAATAAAATTTTTAATATCCACCAGCTAATTTATATTACATACAGTTTGTGTTATTCAGTTGTTTCGCGGATTTCAAATGGTGTACACGTAGTTACATATCAAACGTGTTGTTAATTTTTTTTCGTGCATCTTGCATACATACTTGCATGCACACGAATACAAATCGTGTGTCAATTATTTATTATTAAGTTATGTGACAGTTGTATAATATGCGATAAAATAAATTTAAATCACGATCATGAAATTTATAATTTTTTGTCGTTGATAGAGAAAATTTGTGTTGCATATCGTTTTGATTTTATAATTGTGAAATAAGTGAAAAACTTTAGACGAGTAAATAACTATGCCAAAGGTGTGTTTCAATATCAATACTCATGTACATATATTATGTAACCGTATAATTACGGATCAATTCTGTATTATTTTACTATCAAGAGAGTAGTTTTCGATTCCCTTGAATGGGAAAAGAAAAACACATTAGAAACATGTTACACCTTAATTTTGGGTGTTGACATGATGTGGCCCCTTTAATTGTTCACATAAATGTTGGTTTTTCTTTGGTACGAGTAAATTATATCAACTTTAAAATTAAAATATTTCCTTTTTTTTTTTGTTGGTCCCATCAACATCATCGGAATGCTTTTATGTATGTGCAATGAAGCAGTGAAACTTTCACTGAAAGCATCAGCAAAACTAAAATTATCCACGTCTTGGAGAAAGTAAAAAAAAAAAAATACCGTAAAGAATTGTAACCAAAATACGTTACAATTCACAAATAATACAAAAAAAAAATTCAGTCGGTATTATGTAGCTCGGTAGTTCAATTTTGTTATTCTTAGTGTGTACATTTAATTAATTTTGGTTTTGCATTTGTTTCAAAATTATCTAATTTATTGTGTTTTAGTGGTCGAGTACGCTATAATTTGCATGAAGGTAAATGTAATTATCGCAAATGTGTTTATTGACATTTCAAACTACAGCTGGTTGTATAAATTACTTGTATACTATTGGAATTTGTACGGCAGACGTAAATCAAATTCCAATGGTTAAATTATAGTGGTAGTCTGTGAACGTATTGCTAATTATTTATAATAACAAATTGCAAATTGGTAAATAGAAATAGTTAATTCATGATTTTATTGTGGCTGTTCTATTTCAGCTGAAACCTCTCTTTCGACAGGTCATATTATTTTAAACCAGTTTAATAAAAGTTTAGGAAAGCAGGGAAACCAGAATAAATTATTTTTGGTGACCTTCAAATTACATGTCAAGGTCAAGTATATATTTTTTTAATACAAATCTATATGTTTTAACTCGTTTTGTCTGAAACATTTTTTACCGGTCATGTACTTTCTAAGATAGTTTTGTATAATAAAAATAAAGTTGAACTTGATAAATCCAAGATCATCCAAAATAACTTTCAGTTGATATTTTTTTTTGCAAGTCTTTTCGATTTTCGAGATACATTCTATTTAGATTCGAAATATTTAGATAAAATTCTATATGGTGGGAATTACTTTAAATTCGTGCAGCCTTAAATACTGCTTTAATTGAGGAGTAATATGTAAAAGCTGCATGCAGAGTTGAATTTGCGAACGTTTGATATTATTGAAATCCAAAAGCCCTAAAAGTTCATTAACACTTTGGCGGATATACCTTTGAACCTTTTACGGTTCAAATTGATCCTTTCTTTTTCATTTCAAATTGAACCATTAGCAAATTATATGTATGACCAATTAAGATGGAACTTAGCTATTTCTTAGCGGATTTTAGTGAAATTTGACGTGCGTTGGAAATGGGATTGCCTATTTCTAAACCGATTATAATGAAATTCTGCAAGTGCATTAGAAATGGGATACTAAAATTATTTTTAGACTAAGAAACAGCCAAGTTCCATACCGATCAGGCGTGTTCCAGAATTTGAAACACACATGTCAAAAGTTCTTCCTCTGGAGTTGCCCTATATTCAACAACTCTTCAATGTCTAGAATATCAAGATCATCGAATCCTTCCCCTCCAAGGAAATTTGTTGTTCGATGATATTGGTATAAACATGCTGCGCGGACTAAAATGTCCGCTTCGCGCCAAATGATTTTGTTCTTCTTCCGCCAGCGCTACATCCCATGAAGGGATTTCGCCGCCTCAATGAAGTTCCTCCATATAGTTCGATCTGCCGCAAGAGAACGCCAGACATGGTTTAGGTCCCTTTCAACGCCGTCCATCCATCATAGTGGTTCGATTTTGTGAACGAAGGACTTACCCAAGCCTTCTTTACCTTGACGATCTTAAGAGTGCGATTAGGATCATTTCTGATTCTGGCGGTGACATTTTTAGTTAATTGTCTGTTAATTAAATGGAAGGAGGATTTCTTTCAGGAAGATGATGTTGCGACCCAGAATGCAAATATCGTCAGCGAATGCTAATACCTTACATGTAGAGCTATCCATTAAAAGCTGGCACATTGAAACCAATTTTGACGGTATACCCAACAGGTAGGACAATACTTTCCATGTCTTCTCTAGACCAAATAATTTATATTAGCCGAAACACGCTGTAGAACAGATAATCACCGCCATATGTGAGCATTTTGTTGCAGACACCATCCTCACCGGGCGTCTTCTAATTTTTCATCTGCGATATCATGTTCTGCACTTCGTCATATGATGGAGGAGATGGTGTTGCTCGGTAGGTAGTGCCTGGCTATTTTGAAGTGAGAAGAAATAATTCCGCCACACTTCGAGGACGGTTTTAGTGTCCATTTTTAATTCATAGGATTCATTGCGAATAGCGCTGCTATGTGGATGAAAGTCCGCAGCTATTTCTCTTATGCAACGATATCTATCTCTCAGGCTAAAATTATATATGTTGCATGCCTGTTGCTCGTGCCATTCCCGTTTCTTCCGTCTGCATAGCAGATTGGAGATTTTCCTCGCAGTCTTGTATGCGTTATGAGTTTGCCTTGTTTTTTGCGATACATTTTAGATCTAAGCTCCACGTTTAGTTTTGATAAGTTGATTTTTCGGCATTCTTTATAGACAAATATATTAATTGTTCATGGCAATCCCAATATTTTCGATTTGGTAAATCAGAAAAATACAGAGGCCAATCGCAGTTTTGATATCTTTAAGGCTAAAAAAAATATCTTTTGGACCTGCCAATTTCAGCGTTAAAGTCACCCAAAATAATTTTAATGTCATGTTGAAGAATTTTCCGCAGGAGGGTTTCAAGCAATGTGACAACCATGAAACTTGAGTGTACAAATCATGTTATTGCTGTGACAGAGAGTTGGTCCGTAGCGACTATAATCATTGCCGATTGTTTCCTGTAGCTCGACTGAGAACGGGATCTTTGGTGTGCGGTTAAGGCTGAGTACGTTCCATGTTCCAAATTTAAAATCGTTATTCCTTTTTCATGTCCGAGCTCATTGTTATAAATCCAAAAATATTCGAGCCTCATGTTGAGGTTTCGTAACAAAATTTTTTTACAGCTTGGGCTGTTAACCCAACATTAACACCCTGCAGAAAGACCACAGCCCTCTCACTTTAGCCTACTCTTTTAACAGAGTTATTGCTAGTCGCCGCCATAAAGAGGCAGTGTGAGCACTTGCTCAAGTTGTATGCAGTTATGGCAATTGAAGCGAGTGTTGTGTCCTTCTGCGTACAAAACAGCCTGACCACAGCAGACGGAACCAATCCTCAAACAAGATGCACGTCACCCTTGCTTTTTTGTTAGCCCTAAATTGAATTGGTAGATTGGTCATGTTGGCTCCTTCCATGGCACGCGGGTTTGTGTTCTTTTAATAAAAAATGGGTTTAACGTATCATTCCATAAGCGTTACTTCAGAAAAGTAAAGTCACTAGCAGTTTTAAATCTACTGGCGGACTTCTCACATTTCGACAAATAATTTCCTTTAGGCATTTTTCCAGAATAAACCTCTCAATCGCATTAAATATCTGATCTGGAATCTATAACTATTTCTTTGGATATTTCTTACCAAACAAATTATGTGGATATTTGTTAGCTGATTTTTCGTCACCAGAAGCAATTACACATTTAGTTGTGCTGTATCTTGAATTTTCGAAATTATCCTTTTCTGGTAGTAAATTTCATTGTAGAAGAGTGTCGTTTTCTTTTACTTTAATTGGCTAAATCTCTACAGAGCCTTGTGTTTTATGGAATTGCTGTCTAAGGGTTTTCTCTTTTTACGATTATCATCGAGCCAAATAATTAAAGCTTTCTGCACAACTTCTATGATATTGCCTTTTTTGTAAGACGAAAATTAAACTAACCGCTGTACTACTTGCAAGACTTTTTCGGATTGCCAAAATTTCAAGTTTTGTTTCCAATGAAATTAAAAGTGACGTTGGGAAATTCTCTTTTTTGTCACAAAAAATGATGTGAAATTATCACTGGTTTTAATTTCGATGACTTTTGTTCTGTGTGTCAACCAAATTAAGTTAGGGATATAATTTCGTGCAATACGAATTCTAAAACTGCTTTAAACTACTAAAAATGTCATATCCCATTTCATAAGAATCGCAATAAATTTTGAGTGACAATATGGTGTACTACTGTCACGAAATCACGGAAAATTGTTCTTCTTTGAAATTACCCTGAGTGTTTTTGATGCCGACCCACCAGCTTGCAGCGTGTCCTTCCAGAAGTAACGGAAGACCCTTTAGGGCATTCTCGTCCGAGACACCGCCACAATCTTTGTAGGTTGTTATAGCGTCGATAAATGCGGAAATATCCTCATTTACTTCACCTCTAAATCGTGATGTACAATTTAAAAACGTACCACTTGTATTCGGCAACACCATTTGTCGCTGTTTAGGGTCGGCTATCTTACCGATAACCGCCAAAAGTGAACTAAATTGCTCGTCCGTAAAGAAAGCCATTTTGTTAAAATTATTTGTTTTAATTACTTCGTCACTAATTTCACTGTTTTTTACTTTAGTTTTTGCTCTAGTTAACATTTATTGTTATATTTACCATTCATCCCTGAAAACCACGTTTCTATATCAGCAAAATTGTCCTCCTTTCCCCCTTTTTAAGTCCTCCAGTGAAAATTCCCAATCGATATGGCCACGATGTTGGGCGCCAAATGTAGGTTACTTTCCTTGTTGATACAGGTTCGACTTATATTCATAGGCGAATAATCCACAATTTATGTTATGTTGGGGCTAGGGTTTCCACATGGATGGGAAATCACTCGGTGAACTCAATAATTAACAACAATTAAACTGCTTTTAAACAACTTACAATTTTATTTAAATTATATTTCTTTGCGTCGATGTATAACGCCTTTACAATATTTTTCCCCCGATTTTCCTTTTTTTTCTGACTTCAATTTTATTTTTGTTTTGAGTTTTTATAGGAATCCTATACCCGCGTCCGACTACTATATCGTTATAAAAATAAAGGTGCATTCACCGTGCAAATCAAAGGATACGTTCATAAATGAACTAATTTTATATTGAGGGCGTTACAATGTTGTTTAATCAAGAAATTCGGAAAACTTCCAGTACCTTTTATGATCAAGTTGAAAAACATATATAAGTCCTCGGAATCTATTCGGCGTATTTTATTGATAACATTGATTCACATAATATGCCCGCCTAAAAAATCCCTCGTGAAAATCAATTCCAACAAAGTTCTACATAATATAAATTTAACAATATACTCGTTATTACGTATCTACAGAAACGAACCATTCTCACATGTTTTCCCATCGCTGACCAATTTTCTACTTGGCTCTTCACTAAATTATATTTTCTCTTTCACACTATTAATTAAATTATTTAGCAAAACAATCCTGCAACATATTGTCTCATTCACGCTACCGTATAACTCGCATAAAAATAAATTAGTCATCCCTTTCATATGTACACAATTTTCCACACACATCTTTGTAAAAAAAAAAAACAAACCAGAAGAATTTTATTTCTTTAATTTGTTTGCAGTCTGTCAAAAAACTGAGTTCGTCATTAATAAAACGATTCTTTGAATAAAAATACAATTTGTGATTTTTTTTTTTTACAAATATTGCCTACATATTTTATACTGTGTATTTTTTTATTTATCTATTTACCTAAAATTTTATTATTGTACCCAGTGTTTGTAAAATAATCTCAGTGAACTGTGGGTCTGAAATTTGAAACTAAAAGGCGATCATATTTTGTTTTTTTTTGCATAGGTCGGTCGATTCCGTCTTCAAAATTCCCATTATATTATTTAAAAAGTTTAATTTAATTAAAATACGAAAAAAAAAAAAAATTTAATTTTTTTATTTGGTATAAAAATAATTTTCGAGTTTTGTTTTTTTTTTTTTTTTTGTTTTATGTAGAAGAGAAAAATAAAAATTTTGAAAAATTGCTTATCTTGTTGATTTCACGATTTTTAAGCTGCAAAAAAATTATCTGTTTTCTGTTTTGTTTCGTTTTTAGGTAACATTCGCTGATAATATGAATCAAACTGAATCTCCAATGACCGAGACAATGCCATCAGGCTTTCCAAGTGAGTATCCAGCTCGCATACAAGAACTTTCACAATAAATTATAAACGTAATGATGCCTGTGTGTGTGCACCAAATATTTTTGATGATTAATCGAATTTTGGTTTTGAGATAAAATATTTTTTTCTCGGGTCTTACGTTGATAAGAAAATTGATTTTTTTTGTTCTTCTACTCTCATCTCACACGATTTTGTATTTTTAGATGAACTCATGAAAGTTGTACCAGGTCATACGATTGTGTTCAATAAGACAGAAACTGATATTAGTGCAACACTAGAAGTTACAAATATCACTGAAAACCCGATTACGTTTAAGGTATGTGTTGTGTGTGGATGGAGATGATGATGATGCTGAGAAGTTCCATCATGCAAATTTTGTTTCATTTGTTTTCTCAGGTTAAAACAACATCGCCGGAAAAATTTCGTGTCCGACCGAGTAATGGTGTGTTAAAACAGGGTGAAAATGCAGTTGTACATATCACCTTATTGCCGGGACTATCAGGTTCGACGATCCAACGTGATAAATTTTTAGTGATGTGTATGAAATATGACGAGTCTCGAGGCGATGTACCTGAACTATGGAAGAATACGCCACCAAATAGTCCCGAAGTTGAACAGCATCGGTTACGATGTGGTGTACCCGGTTTGGAGGATTTTAAAACGCAGCCAAATACTTCTGATTCTTCAATGGGGACTTCGGTAAGTACAACAAGTTTTATTTGGTAAATCGTTTGCGTCGTTTTTTAAGCCTTGCCAGTACATTATTTTGCTCCTAATATTGTGTGCTCGTTATCGACAGTGTTCAGCAATGTTATAAGTTGTATCTTTGAGGGTGGCAAACTAATTCAGTAAATTAAATGACAAATATAATTTTTACAATTCCATCTAAAAATCTGCACATTTATGATACAGTGAAATTAAGCACAATTTTTGTTTTAGACTCTCACAAAGCGTTCTGTAACATTTTCATTTGTCACCGTCGACGGAATTCAAACCGAGCCAATTAATCGTGTAGCAAAATCAGAACGTTACGAAAAACTTTACGGCCGTAAAAAAAATCGGCCTCATAAACAAGAAAACTTTAGATGTTATGGATCTAACGCATTGAATCCCGATGAATTATTTAACCAGTGAGTAGTCTTTCAAAAGTTTTTTGGTAGCTGTTTAAAGCGTTCCAATCAAATTCTAAAACATAAAACAAAAATGAGTGTCTCCTTATTATTTGACCACAAAATATGGATTAATAAGTGGTTTCAAATAAAATCGTTCAAATGAATCGCTTTTAAGTTGTGTATTTGCTTTCTTCCAATTGATTACAAGAGTTTGTAAACGACGATTATTTGGTTGTTCTGCCAAATCTGCTGTAACCGAAAAGTTGCTGACTATCAGAGAAAATAATTTCAAATAAACCTAATGGATCAAATCGCCGATATGACAGAAATTCTGATTAAAAATGCTAACCTCTGATCATGAGCTTAAATCTTGCCTTCGTACTTTAACAACGTAGAAAGAAGTAAGAAATTAAGATAAAATAAAAGAAATTAAGTGTTCCCCATTATTTTTTAGACTGTTGATGAGAAATTGAAACCGAAGAATTTCAAAAAGATGTTGCAGTTGCAAATGAAAGAGAATTTCGAAGAGAAGTTGGGCTTGCAATTGGGTGAGAATTTTGAAGAGAAGACGGACTTGCAATTGGGTGAGAATTTCGAAGATAAGTTGGTTACCCCCCAATTGAATGAGAAATTGGAAAAGGAATTGATTGTGGAATTGGAAACGACGGTGGAAGAGGTGTTGGAACAAGAGAAGCGAATATGGCAGACAATCGGTTTAAATACTGCATACCTTTTGAATGTTATCAAAGCTTGGAAAAGATTTCTGATGAAACCACCTCGTCCGCTTGAAGAAATAGAAAGTCAAAATACGAATAGTTAAGATGATTAACCACCAATTATGTGATACATGATTAAGGGGAACGATTCTGTCAGGTTGACTGAAAAATGACAAGAATGGGGAAATAGTCAAGGTTACCAAAATCCACTTTACCTTAACTTTCATTAAATTTTGTTTGCAGCAAATGAAGATTTAAAAACATTGTAGAGTTGATGGTATAAAGATGGTTCAAAGGAAGTCTAGATTTTGAAGATTTTTTTTTCTTAGTTATTCACATTGTAACGTTATAATTCCACTAGAGACCAAAATAAATGCAAAAAAAAACAAATTAATTTATATTTTTTATTTTATTTATTTTACCAGCTATCACAACTGGCCGAGGCAACAAATCGACTAGAGAGACAAATACAATTTAATCGGACGATACAATTTATTTCACTGTTTGTATTTCTATTTCTCGCCATTGCTATTGTGTACATATTAAAATTAGAGATTAGAGATTCAGCGCAGTGCATGCCAGCAATACTCAAGGACAGATAGAACAGAATTAAACTAACAAATCAAAAATTGAATAGCTAAAACAATAAAATCATCATGATTTCTATTGTTTGTTAATTTAATTTGTGCCGCATTGCTACAGAACTATAAAAATTATTGAAAATTAATTTAAATAATTAATTATTGTAGTTCTTCTTTTATAATAGACTAACCAAATAAACAGAAAATAATTAAATATTGGCAAATGAGGCGGGTTCTCCCTATCACTCGGACTAAGTAGTAGTTTGAAATAGGATTTAAACATTTTATGTTAGTGTAAAATCAAATTAGTTTGTGTATATTAAATTAAATTTAAGATATAAAATACAAAACACTATTAGTTCAAATTAATTGATCTGCCTCATAACTGTTTGTAAATAAATTAAAAACAAAAACTAAAAAATTATAATAAGCAAAAAATGGATATATAATTTTATTTTATTGATATTCAGTTTAATTATTTTGTACATTAATTTCATGCTAATATTAATTAAATAAATTTGTTACGTAATATATATAAAATACATACATAAAAAAATATTTTGTAATAAAATAAAAAATAGTTTTTATAGCCAAAAGATGTATTTATGATCTTACATAAAATCGATAAATAAAAAATATAAAATTGTTGCCAATTAGTTTGTAGTAAAAAAGAAAAAGTATAAAATTTAGTATTTAAGGTAAAAGGAGTAAAAACAAGATAAAATACAAAAAAAAAATGAAATTCTGTACATAATAAATGTATAAATTAAATATAAATCGATGGCCTATTTTTATGTATATTTAAATACATAACTTGATATATAATAAATAGTGAGAAAAAGTGAAGAAACGCTTAAAATGTAAAATCGTTAGTTTTGTTAGTTACAATGTGGCGGCAAAGGAAACTGAGCACGTCATTACATCTGTAAAACTGGGTGCAATTTGGATGTATTCGAAACTTATATAACTCGCTGTATCAAACATTATTTATTACTCGGATAGGTAAGTGGTTTATCGTGCTCGTTATTTTTGTGTGGCACAAAATAAATCCAGAATTCAATTGAAGCCAATAAAATATTTGGCACATAACAATATTACGTTGAGGCAGAAGTCTAATTTTTTGTTGGATTCTGGAAAAAATAATCGTCGCTTTAGTGATGAAAAATGAATCATTTATTTAAGATACATATTTTGAATTTAAACGTTTTTTTAAATACCGTTGTTGCGGTCATATCAAATTTACGATCTCTAATTGTGAATAAAATGTGGAGAGATTCTTGGAATCAATAGATAATTTATTCAGTAATAAATTCTTGTGACACGGGATTAACAGAAAAGCGCAATAATGCTGCAAAATAAAAACGCAGAGTTAGAGGTATGGGGTTGATCAGTTATCTGATGAATTAGGATTTGTTCATTAAACATGGGCTTGATGGCAGCATTCGAGTGGTGGTGGTCAGAACACAAAAAGGCAAAGTGAAGAGAGCCATAACTAAAGTCTGTAAATTACCAATTGAATTAAACTTGTGTAAAGGCTTGTCCTTTCCAAGGTGAAAGCAAGTTAAATGGCTTATTACATATTAGAAAATTTATGAATATTGGAATACTGGGGTGAATAAACTTTGCTTTGTATAAATTAAACAAAGCAAAGCTTGTCCATTTCGGTATTTCAATATCCAACATGTTCCCGTTTTGGAAAGAATAAGACTACAAAAGTTCAATTTAATAAATTGGCAATTTGCACACTTTAGTTATGACTCTCTTCACTTTACTTTTTGTGTTTTGATCGCTACCATTCGAATCCTCCCATTACGCTCATTTACTTTCTCCTCTGTCCACTTTTAAAATGGTATTAATTGGACCACCTGTTGTGAAATGTCCACGTGGATCACTAGACAGCGGTATTAAGAGCTCCTTCTATCTCCATAGACAATGTCGTTAGTTGTCCCAATGTCAATTCTTGAACTCCCACAACTTTATTCATGTGAGATTTAAACAAGCAGACTACTGCCTCCCAGAGGCCCCGAAATGGAATATATTTTCTTGTGATGCCTTCGCTAGAATAAAATGCTTGCAACTCTGTTTGCTGTAAATTTTCCATCTCTTTGATATCAATTGATACCTACGACATTTTCGACGTTAAAAAGATATATGTGTAGCCTCCACGCGCGACAGAAGCGAAACTTTATAAGTTTTATAATTATGTACTATTATTTATCGTCCATTGGTCCTTATAGTATTAGAAAGAAACCAAAATGCCTGTTTGAGATTTCAACTACCTATCTCTCCCTCGATGATCAAATATTGCGACTTGCTTAGTTGACTTTTTCTTCGAAATCAAAAGAAAATCTCCAATTTTACCAAATTACTTCCATAAACATCTGGCTTTTTACAGTCTGTACTTCCACTTTATTTCTCATAAAATTCTTTGTCTTGAATAAAAATCGTTTCGTTCAGTCAAATATTCAAACAAAACCCTTTTATTTCCTTTTCATGGTTCATCTATATAATTTTTTGTGATCTCTAGACCTTATCAAATTATGCAAAGCAAAGTTTATTCACCCCGGTATTTCAATATTGATAAATTTTCTAATATGTAATTAACCACTGCACAACCATTCTGTATTATCATCCAGTTTTTGGTTAGTGGTCATCCATAAACTACGTCATGCTCTTATGTGGAGAAGGAGTATCGACTGACGTGATGATTTGAGACGATGGCCCGAAGCGCACTTTCGCAGACTAAAAATATTATTGGTGGATCTGCTGGGATAAACATTAATTTTCTATATACAAATACAAATCCGTTCGAGCAGGAACATACAATTAGAAACAGTATGAAACTGGGTGAAATGGCCCCTGTCTCAAAAGTCTCAAAAGAAAAAAAAAATGCTACTAAGGCTGTCTGTCAGCGAATTCTTAAACTAAATCAACTGAATAAGGTAAATGAATCGACAATTTGTCATCAACAATTTGTATTGGACGAAATAATCACGATTTCGACAAAATTCAACAAATTTTTGTTCTAGAATTTGACAAATAAAATCAGATCTCCAAAATATCCACAATTTTTCATCAAGAATTTGTGATTATAAATTCTAACATTATTGGCTTTCCATTGTAAGAGGTTTAATGCAATCATCTTTGAATTCTTCTTCATCGTTTTTGAACGAAATTGTTGTGATTAGTGGTTGTGAACAATTTGAATTTGGATTGGATAAGATATTATATATATATATATATATATATATATATATATATATATATATATATATATATATATATATATATATATATATATATATATATATATATATATATATATATATATATATATATATATATATATATATATATATATATATATATATATATATATATATATATATATATATATATATATATATATATATATATATATATATATATATATATATATATATATATATATATATATATATATATATATATATATATATATATATATATATATATATATATATATATATATATATATATATATATATATATATATATATATATATATATATATATATATATATATATATATATATATATATATATATATATATATATATATATATATATATATATATATATATATATATATATATATATATATATATATATATGTGGATAACTCTGGATAATGCTGTGTGATGAATTTTAGGGTTGCCTCTGGTAGTGATACTTCAACACTTTCTGATGGAGATAACTTCCTTCAAACAAATTATTTTGTTGCTATAAACAGCGAGACTTTAGTCCTAATGATTGCGTCTTGACTATCTCCAAGTATTGAGTTAATTATATCAATGTTTATTATTATTGTGACTATTGTGAGCAATTTCAGTTGGCGATTGAAGTATTCACCGCAATTTTGTTTATGGCATTTGTTAATATCTGGATTCTCTGGTTTATTTGAATTTGATGATTGTTTTCTCTTATAAGTTCGTTCATTGTGATATTGATCATCCTTAGGCGTCTGGATTTCCTATCGTATTTATGAATGTTACAATTACATATTACAATTTGGAAAATAATAGGATCATTTCATTTGGTTCTCGACTTATCCCTCTATGTACTCTATTACGTTCTTCTATGATTAGAGCTCCCTGCCTATCCTCATTAGTTACATTTTTTACTAACGATTACGAAGTGACCATTTTGTGAAAAATGTTCCCTAAATGATTCTTAAATTTTTTCGTACAGGGTTTCAGAAGCGAATATCGTAGTATGTGTAATATTGTGATATATATCTTTAACACTATTATAACTCTGTGTACGTTGGAAAATATTTCCTCCGAGACGATAGTATCAATTCTCGAAATTCGGTAAATTATCTAATTCCTATAATCAGAAAGTTCAGAAAAATGGAGAAAGTATTCATCCCGAGAATTGGCTGAATGAATTGTGTCGGAATCACTTGATGCATAATTCTGCTTGGAATCGTCTCCGGAGTTTAGGTCTTTTATCAACTTTTGGTATTCTGCTTTCGCATCCGCAACAACGTTAGTGTTTCCTCCTTTGTATAAGATGTTCTAGTCAAAATTTTCTAACTCTAAGCAGCATCTTAAAATTTTGGAGTTTTTCTCCGAAGTTTTGATAAAAACTAAGGGTTTGTGGTCAGTCACAAGTGTAAATTTATTACCGTGTAGGTATGGATCGTATTTATTTACAGCCAAGAAAATAGCAAACGCTTCCTTTTCATTAGCCGCGTAATTGGTTTCCTAATTTTTCTGGGATTTCTTGGTTATTTATTATTCTGGTGTTGAAGTTTTTTTGTAGATCTAAGTGAGGGATCTATCTCCATTCTTTTCAGAGACAGGATATTGCTGTCTATTTTGATTGTGAGATTTTATTTCGACATTTTCTAGGAATTGTTCTAAATTGTCTCATTTGCGCTAAACTTGCACAAAATTACGTATGAATGATTGTAGACCGGATTTTGTTTTGCTAGAGTTTTGAAGTTCTGCAAAATTTCTTTTGTTTTATTTTAACACGTGAATAGACGTATTGTCCATTTGTTTTGTTGTCCAAAGTTGGGACGTGTAAAAGGATAACTCTTGTTTATTCCCAAGAGCTTCCGTTAATATCGCTTTAATTTCCCCAAAAGCTTGGCGGTTTCGGCTAAGCAAAGAATATCTTTGCTTTGCCTTCAATTTGGTTTTGAACCACTTGCCAATAAATTAAGCCTTGATTAAATTTTGTTGAATATCTTTGAAATTTAACGTTAACATCAGTTTATGCATAGCCCGAGCCGTGAACCTATTGCCGTTGTTAAGGTCATTTAGTTGCTCAGTAATCTGTTGATTGAAAACTTTTAAATGTTGAATGGTCTCTGGCTTGCATTTTTTTTTAGTAAATTGATGGTAGCGTCGAAGATAGAAGTTTGATTTTTTATGAGGTGTAGTAGGAGGTACTTTTGATTCATTTTACTTACTTCTATTTCTTGTTTGTAATGTTCTGCATCACGGCTTTCGAAAACTCCAAATAGATCATACGCTATATTTCCTATTAGGTTGATAGCACTGGCACCTCATTTTTGTCTGTTGTTCTTCTCGTTACGGTGGAATATCTCATTCCGTATTCGATGCCGGCTATAAGATGTGTTGAAGATGGTTATTGATTGCCGAGCAAACGTTATGACTAGTACTGTTTAAACAAAGCTGGTTCAAATTTCTCATCCAAGTTCGAGACATATTCAGCTCTCTGTAGTATATTATCAGATTAAAATATGCGATGATTTTCCACTGATTATTAGTGGATCGTTCGCTTCCAATGTGCTCGAAGTAGATCGCTGGTTCATCAACCGAACGGTGTTCATGTAGCTTATCTTCTCCTGTGCAATAGGAAGAGGGCTTATCTTCGTAATTGGTCATTTGAATTCGATGCCGCTGCTGTTTCTGATCGTCATTACTCTAGTTAAATTATCATTACCATTCAACCATCGATACGACTCCATGTTGCCGTGTCGTTGTTTATTTAGTAGTATTTAAAAAACACGGATCGATGTCACTGACAGAAAAATCGATTTTCAAACGAACTTCATAATACCAATTTTGCCAGTGGATACGATATCGACACGAGAACGAAAATCATAATTGGGGTCAGTTAGGTTTTCGTTCAGTAAGTTTGCTTCTGTAGTATTATATATGTTAAAGTTTCACAAATTATTCGTTTTAGATGGTACTTCGTCGATTTCACTATTGCCTCTCAATGCCCTCCGAAATGTGGTGCTGGAGTTACCCTTTTCCAGTATCAGCCAAGTCCCGATGAAACTTGTTTCATTATCAGAGTATATGAAAGCGATTGAAGTCTGAACGCTTACAATCTCTAACTTCAGCTTTGGTTGAAAAACATACAAATACGATTTTCGTACCTCTACTCTTTACACTCTTCTTTGAATTGGGCCAGCAAAATCTACGCCGGTGTGTTTATATGAAAGGATGAGAGGAGATATCCTTTCTTTTGGTAGATCTGTAGCCTAATAGAAGCCTTGAAACGATGACATTTTACGTATTCTACTCTTTTATTTGCCAGTTGTAAACCAATAAATCCGTCGTAAATAGGCCACATTAGTTGGGTTCCTCCATGAAATGTTCGTAAATGTGCGTCTGCAATTAGTAACTTTGTTATATGATATTTGGGTGACAGCAGAATCGTCAATGAAATGGTGTCAGATGTTTCTTTTGGCTGAAACTGGTCCATCTCTGCGTATACATTTCGTTTTTACTTAGAATTCTTGATGTTGGCCGTTTGGTACTTTGTGAAGGATCGTTAAGTTTTATCTATAAATATCTTCTAATAAAACGTTGACAATAGCTGATGATTCGGAATATTTGAGTGCCTGAATTCCTGCTTGAATCTTAGATCTATATTATCGACGAACGAAGACTTTTATGGCCAGTTTTGACTAGATGATTTAACCCTAAAGGACCAGCTCATCATAAACTGTTTCTTCAATTCGGTCAGATGAAATCTTCTAGACGCACAATCAGGATTCGCATTAGAGCTTATGTTGCCATTGTGGTGGACTTGATTTCCGTGGATTTTTCTAATTCTATTAGCGATGAAGTGAGAATGCCCTCGAATCCATGATACCTGTAATGCTTCAGTGACTTTTCACATCAATTTTACGAGTAACAAATAGCAGCATATAGTTCAAGCCGTGGTATTGCCAAGATAGCTTTAGTTGGTGCTAGTTTGAGATGAAAGTAGTGCCACCTGGATTTTTCCATCTAGACTCACGTTCCTGGTATCGCAAAATCCTTGTTGGCTGATTGATTATCTCTTCGAAAGAGAGCAGGGATTTTTTGAAATTCTTCCATTAAATTTTGATAGAGCCGGAGGTAGTGATTTATCGTCGGAGAGTCCGGCTACTCAGAGTTCTTGCATCATTAGTTTAGTTACTAGCCATCCTAGGGCGTCGAAAGGTTTTTTTTCACTGTCCGAAAGTAGGCTCCGTTTAGTAGAGTTCTTGTTTTTTGAAATCGGAGATGAAATGCGAAATTCGAAGCTATCTTTTATTGGATTCCAATGTAGACCAAGAATTTTGATTGTGTAATCAAGTTTGAATTCAAGAATCCCATTATTCCTCAGTTCTTTTGGTATGACTTGTATCAGGGCATGTAAGTTAGCAGCCCATTTACGTAGGTTGAATCGCCCAGTTTTGAATAATGCTATGATCAATTCTTCAGCAAATAAGGTAGTTTCTGAGGCGCCCGGATAGGTGGAAGCTTGCCGTTACTGTGCCGTAAGTCATGGTTGTAAGTTTGTACTCCTTTATTTGTTGTTTGAGTGATTGTCTCCACAAGATGCGTTGATATTTCTGGTCACCTTTATGCTAAAAATGCCATTTAAAAAATGACCTTGACCTTTAAATGACCTTAAAAATTGACCTGAAGGTCAAGGGCATTAATACAGATAAATGACCGCCATTGTCCTTGATAGCTAGGATTTCTTATACAACATATACACTTATGGACAAAAAAAACGCATAATCTGTATTTTTGATATTACGAGTAGCTTAATAATTGTTTTTATAATTATCATGATAAAATCTATATAGTATCAAGTTCTCACTGTAATACACATGCATTAAAAAAAATACTACCGTTTGTTTTGTTGAATTCGAGTTTAGCAGAAATTTGAGCACTTTGGCTGTTCAGTCGAAAAGTTTATTTGCAATGAATTGTTATTTAAATTATACAATTAAGTGTAAAAGTAAGGGTTTTCATTAAAAACAAATAAAAATGAATAACTTGTCGGCCGGAAGAAATCATTTGAGTGTTGAAGATTGCGTGAGGGCCATTACATTAGTTGAAGAAGGAAGAGCTCAGTCTTACGTTGCACAACTGTTAAGAGTGGACCAATCTACAATATCAAGAGTGATTAAACGATTCCAGGAGAATGGACAGTATCATCGTCGTGCTGGTAGTGGGAGAAATCGATGTACAACACTCGCTGAGGATAGGTATATTAAATTAATTTGTTTGAGAAAACAATTCGTAACTGGACGTAGCATCAAATCAGACCTAATCGGATCCCGAGATACACCCATTAGTGAAAGGACAGTGCGTCGACGAATCAAGGAATCCAATTTGACTGAAGAAAGCCAGCCTTATGTCCAGAGTTGTCTACAGCACACCGCAGAGCTCGTTTAACATTTGCTCTCGAACATGAAAATTGGACAATGGAACAATGGGCCAATGTTTTGTTCTTCGACAAGTCTAGATTTTGCCTTGGATCATCAGACCGTCGGATAAGAGTTTATCGTCGGCCAGGTGAGCGATTTGCACCGGCATGCATTATTTCTAAACGTGCTTTCGGCGGCGGTTCTATTATGGTTTGGGGTGGAATATCACTTACTGCAAGAACAGAGTTGGTACCGATTTCTACCGGTACCATGACTGCAATTAGATACATCGACGAGTGTTTGGAACCTCATGTGATGCCATTTGCACCATTTATCGGAGATGAATTCATGTTTATGCATGATAATGCTCGTCCACACGTCGCAAATGTAGTAAAGGAATACCTTGAGGGTGTGGATGTTCCAGTAATGCGTTGGCCCGCTTGCAGCCCAGACCTTAATCCCATCGAGAATATGTGGGACATAATCGGGAGACGAATTTATGAAGTTAATGTATCATTTTCTTCGCCACAAGAACTGATCAACGCCGTTATTCAAGCTTGGGAACAAATTCCTCAAGATACTGTGGCCAATTTGATAAATTCAATGCCAGAGAGGGTAAAATGTGTTATAAATGCAAGAGGAGGTAGCACACGTTACTAATTTTTAGGATTAATCAATAATTTAAAAGATAACTTTTAGTACTCATTCAAATGATTTTGAAATACGAGTCAAATTTAGCTGATTTTCTTTACTTTAACGGTTTCGTTAAATTTGTCCAATAATTCATAAAATATTGAAATAAATTAAGCTTAGAACTAATAAAAATATTTGTTTTCGATTAAATTTTATTTAATAATAGATATTTCGTTGAGAATTCCCCTTATAGATCTAGCAAAAAGAATTATGCGATTTTTTTGTCCATAAGTATATTTTGGTATACTCGTAATGTTCGGTCGGGACAAAAAAAATAAAGATTTTTATGCCAAATTTTGAATTTTTTTGAATTTTCTACTTTTGGCTGTTCGGTCAGGTTAGCAGGAAATTATTTTTATTATTATCCGAAGACGTCGATTATCCTATCGCAATCTACTCCTAATAATTATTAATGTTTGTATTTTATTGTTTCGAATCGTTTCAGATAGAAAAGATTGTGGCGACGACAATGAGAATTAAGAAGGATATTTGTGTTACTCGCAGGCTACAGTTTGCAACACTTATCTTATTGACACTTCTTGCCGGTGCCGTTATGTACATATTGAGATTAGAAATGCATATTGCTAATACTTGTCTACCGCATGACCACCATGCTAAAAAAGGCCCTGAATAAGTATGATTTCAAATAACAGTTCACAATTTGAAATTGTCATCATGGGAAAAAAAATTCCCGTTTGTTATGTAAAAATGTAATGTCCCGTAAGTGCATTGCTGTATGTTTTGTATTATACATTGTTATATAATAATTATAATAAATTATATTTGTAATTGAAAACAAACCACCATGTTTCATTTTGTTTTACGAAGAATTTCATTTATTTAATTCCTATGAGAATTGTCCTTTCAATCTATTGGGCGTTTCGTTTAGCAATAATAAGAGTGTTCGAAGAATGTTTTGATTGATTTTTGTAGAAGTGAAATTTTTATTTCGCCTTAAATTATTTAAACTAATTCATTTTCAAACTTGTTTGTTCTACTAATTTTTAATGCTGGCTTTCTTTCATATCGTTTCAGGTAGGAGGTACCGTGGAAATAATAAAAACACTTGAGGACAAAATGGTTGTTAATTACAAGGTTGAATATTTTATATTGCTCTTTTTAATACTCCTTGATTTTGCGGTTTTGTATATTTTGAAATTAGAAATGGTTATTGCAGAAAATTGCGTAAAAATAGATAAATGATTTGAAATTGTCATCATGGAAGGAAATGCAATATTGTAATGCATTGCTATGTATACATAATCGTACAATAAATTATATTTGTAGTTGAAAACAAACTCAGTTGTTTTTTTTTTATGACGAATGCGGTTTCACCCACTTTAGAGTGCCTACCAAAAATTGGAATGAAATACATTTATTTACTGGTTTTCAGATTGATTTAATAAATTTGGTTTTGAGAATTGTTCTTACAGTTTCGCTGTTTAAAGCTATTGGGCGTTTAGATCCTACAGATAATTGATTTCAATCCCAAAAGAGGCAGAAGGCAAGAATAATTTTTCCTGAGAGATATGAATAGAAATCTACTGTTGATGATTTAAACTAAACTAAATGTCGCAATTAACGGTTAATTTCTAATGCTTCTTTTCTTTCGTATCATTTCAGATTGAATTTATCGGATATGTTACAAAAATACTTGACGAGGAAATTGTTATTAATCACAAGCTTGAAAATTTAATACTGTTCCTTTTTCTATTTCTTGATATTGCCATTTTGTTCGTTCTCAAAATAGAACAGAATATTACCGATAAGTGTTTTCATCGAAAAAAGATTATCGAAATAATTATAGAGGACATAGAGTTAGTTGTCAACGCTATAATTAATTATTTAATGAATTTGGAATTATTTTTTGTTTAATAAAAAAATCTTAGTAAATTAAAAATAT
Source organism: Tipula vernalis (assembly GCA_958295665.1). NCBI lineage: Eukaryota > Metazoa > Arthropoda > Insecta > Diptera > Tipulidae > Tipula > Tipula vernalis. The sequence goes on from OY282560.1 coordinate 19,575,827, forward strand.
TAGTTTTTGAGAGTAAATTATGATAACAGTAAATTGTAATTATAATGTATAATTATTACAGCAATGGACTTGCCGCCTCTTTACTGAATCTCTTGGTTTTGACCGCCGGTGAGCCTCTAACTTTCACTAAATTCATTTTATGTGTGACTTACCTACTTTCTTTCACAAGAAAACAAGAGCCGCTGTAGATTGGGACTCCTATAAGGAAGTCCTCATAACTTACAAATATGAATCAAGAAGAATGTTAAGGCTACGCAAAGTAATGGCCGGATGGGATATGGACCACTAATAGTGCTGAATTGTTAGAACTTCTACTGGAGACTCACTTTTCGGGTAGTTCCAAATCAGCCTCGTATTTATTTATTTATTTATAGTATTTTATAAATAATTTAGTATTAAAAGTAAAAGCTCACATGGAAACAAAGCAATCGAAACAACAAAAAAAAAAATTAATGGAGTTGCTTCCATTAGGCATAAAAACCTCTTACATTTTTTCAAACAATCTCCACCTCATGCTTACACATTCTATTTTGAGCAGTAGCTCATTTACAATAAAATGTACAGCACGAGGTGAAATAATATTAAAAATTAACAAAAATAACAAAGTTAATAAAACTAAATTAAAAAACTACGTATTGCCCATCAATCAAGGTTTAAATCGAGAACCCTTTGACTTGTCGGTCATGTTTTCTTTCTGTAAAATTTTGTTAGTTTCAAAAAAAAAAAATATTTCGAATAATTAATTTTTGATGTAAATTTGCGGTTTGCTAGTTGTCAAAAATTAACTAATCGCGAGAAGTAATTACAGTGGATGTTCAAACAACACAAAAATAAGACTGGCAATTAAACAACATGTCGCCGAACGCGATTGAGGGGCTAATTTTGCGGTAGAATGCAGTTTTTGCTAACGTTTAGTATTCATCGACATTACTATTATAAATGAGTTCCGACTCAAAATAGGATGTACAAAAATTATAAATCTAGATAAATAAATAAATAAATAAATAAACAATCACGCCACTCCAAAAATTTTGACCTAAAAAATTTTACCGATCCTAATCTCTTAATTTCCAATGGAATTGAATTCCAAAGGGAAACTCCCTTAACATAAAATGACGTGTTTAGCGACCTACAACAATTTTTAGCCGGAATTAGGCGGAAGTTAGAGGAATGAAACCTACTAAACATTAATTTCCTATATAGATAATAAGGCTCCTTAGCTTTGAGAAGTTTAAAAATAAAAAGACAAAGCGAAATTCGTAAAAAATATATAAACTACATTCTAAAACAAGGCTAGAGTAGGCAAAAATATGATCGAACTTTCTAATACCAAAAATAAACCTGGTACTAGCCTTGAAACTTGAACTTGTAGGACAGCCTTTAATAGAGCCAAAAATACAAGGGAGGCTCAGGATTGGGACTCCTATAAGGAGAAACTCGGAATTTATAAGAAAGAATTAAGAAAGGCACAAAGGAGGTCTTGGAGAATCTTCTGTGATAATACGGAAGAGGTTTCCGAAACCTCCCGCCTTAGGAAGATTCTTTCCAAAAGTACATCTAGTCCCAGTTTTTTGATAAAACCGGACGGATCTTGGACAGCTTCTAGTGTAAAATCTCTGGAGCTTCTCTTCGAGACACACTTCCCAGGGAGCTTTGAAGACCTGTTGGTGTGTAGCAATCATCAGGAATCACTGTCAGTAACCACAGAGGATATCGTAACTAGGAAACGGATCCTATGGGCACTGAGGGGTTTTAAACCATTTAAATCGGCTGGTCCTGATTAAATTATACCAGCGGAACTTCAAAACAACTCAGTAATTATTCTTCCCTACCTGGAAGCTATATTCAAAGGGTGTTTGAAGCTGGGCTATATTCCTAGGTACTGGACGGAGGTCAATGTGGTGTTTATACCGAAAGCGGGGAAAAGCTCATGTCTATCCTAAGGACCTAAGACCAATAACTCTATCATCCTTTCTTTTGAAAACCTTGGAAAGGCTGCTGGATGTATATATCAGAGATAAAATAGGTGCCAGGAAGTGGGCATCGTCTCAGCATGCGTATACAAAGGTTAGATCTGTGGACACTGCTCTGCACGCCTTGGTGTCTATGATTGAGAAATCGATTAATTCGAAGGAATTCTCTTTAGTGGCCTTCCTGGAAATAGAAGGCGCCTTTAATAATGTGAAAGCGGAGGCAATCAAGGAGGGATTGTCATTTTTGGAGGTGGACGTTCCTCTGATAGGGTTAATCAATTATATGCTGGGAAGCAGGATTGTTAGCTCGAAGTTGGGGGACTCCACCATCAAGAGGCGAGTAACTAGAGGAACTCCGCAGGGGGGGGGGTTCTGTCTCCTCTTCTCTGGAACATAGTGGTAAACGGGTTACTACTTGAATTGGAGAGAGAGGGTATTGAAGTTATCGCGTACGCAGATGACGTAGCTTTAGCTGTTACCGGGAAATTCCTGGGCACGATTGTAGACGTAATGCAGAATGCGCTTACCATCGTTACGAAATGGGCTAGCAAATGTGGACTTGATATTAACCCGTCCAAGACAGAGCTGGTACTCTTTACTAAGAAATACAAAATCCCGGTAGTTGTCCCTCCTACTTTAAATGGCACGAGACTTGCTTTTACTGATAGAGCTAGATATCTGGGCATTATCTTGGACAGTAAGCTTAGTTGAAAGCCCAACATGTTGGAGAGAATAAACAAAGCTACTATTGCTTTGTACTCCTGTAGGAACGCCATTGGTCATAGATGGGGTCTGAAGCCGGAGCTGGTACACTGGCTCTACACAGCTGTAGTGAGACCTGTACTCATGTAAGGGGTGGGTGTTTGGTGGCCAGCTCTGGATAAGGTAACTTATAAAAGTAAGATTGAGAGAGTGCAAAGAACGGCCTGTATGCTTGTTAGCGGGGCATTGAGGTCGACACCGACAAGTGCCTTAGAGGTTATGTTGCACCTTCTTCCGGTCGACATTTTTGGCAAACAGATGGCGGCAAATACGGCTGGCCGACTTGCAGCCGTCTCTCAGTGGAGATGTCTTAGTATAGGACACTCTACTATTGTCAGATCATTGAAGGATGAGCTGGCGAATCTTGCAAACTACATTAAACCTACTCTACGCTTCGAGAAGCGATTTCGGACCTCGTTCCCTTCAAGGGAATCCTGGAGGGATAGACCGTTATCGGAAACCGAAGCGTTGCAATTCTTCACAGATGGCTCCAAGCTAGACGACAAAGTAGGAGCTGGAGTATTCTGTGACAAATTAAATGTAAATATTTCTATTCGTCTCCCTGATTACTGCAGCGTGTACCAAGCTGAGGTCGTAGCGATTGAGGAGGTCATGACGTGGTTGAAGCATAATGTGTTATCCTCAGATGATATCACAATCTATGTGGACAGTCAAGCGGCGATCCGGTCGTTAGAATCGGTGTCTTTGGCGTCACGGGTGGCGTTGAGTTGTCATTCATCTCTAAATGAGATGGGGGAGCACTTCAATATCCAGGTAGTCTGGGTCCCAGGTCACTCGGGCGTCATGGGGAACTGCAGGGCAGATGAACTTGCTAGGCATGGTACGACTCTCCAGCTGCAACCTGAAAGGGCAAGTCTGGGGAGGCCTATCATAGCGCTGAGACAAGCACTTGGGAAGCAGGCAGAGAGTATGTAGAGTTGTCTATTCTACTATTGTAGAGTTGCAAGACAAGTTTGGCCAAAGCTGGACTTGGAGCGCACTAGATCATTAATATCCTTACACAGACGTGAATTAAGAACGGTCGTAGGAATTCTCACGGGACACTGCCTTTTTGGAGAACATGCAAGAAGGCTGGGTCTGGAGGCTAATGACTTCTGCAGAAGCTGCTTGGACCAAGAGAAGGAAGAGACGTTGGTCCACTTCCTTTGCTCGTGTCCAGCATTGGCTCTCAGAAGGCACAAACACTTAGGTAAGTTCAGGATTGACTGCCTCTCGGATCTCGAAAACATTAAAGTGCGGGACGTCTTACGCTACATAAGTAGCTCGAAATGGTTCCAATAGGGGTAAAAGGGGATACATCCTGTGGTATCACAATGGACCGTCACCGGTCTAAGTGTGCGTAAGCAGCCACTCCAACCTAACCTAACCTAACCTAACCTTGAAGCATCTTTGGAGAACATTCATATTTTCCTGAAGCATACCGAATAAAACTATGTCACCGTAAATAAAATGAGGAAGAAGATAAGACAAAAACAATTTTTTCCTAAACTGACTATCAGAAAATCCAACCACTTTATACAAACAACTAAGCATGCCAAAGACCCTCTTACTAATAGTAACTAAATGGTCACCCCAAGTAAGAGATTTATTAATAACTAAACCTAAATCCCTAACAGTATTTGAATATTCAATTAGCGAACCCTGCAGAAAAATACCAGGAAAGGACGAGGTATCTAACGGTTTTTTATAAATTATAATCGACTGAGATTAATTCGCGTTTAAAACTAGCCTGTTAGAGACCGACCAACTAACAATATTACTTAAGTCTTCATTTATCAGAGAAATATTCCTAACAATAGAATCCTGATCTAAACGACTATTTCTATAAATTTGAACGTCATCAGCGAAAATATGAAATGAACCATGTTGAATGGAGGATTCTTTGTCATTAATGTACATAGAAAATAATAGAGGACCCAGCACTGAACCCTGAGGTACGCCGGAAATTACAGGAAGGAAATCAGACAAGGAATTGTCGAAAAAAACTGCCTGAGAACGATTAGAAAGATAGTTAAAAATCAATTTGGCAGCAGAAAGCGAAAATCTAAACTGAGATAAGAGTTTATTAAAAAGAATTCTGTGATTAATAGAATCAAAGGCCTTAGAAAAATCTAACAAAGTTAAAGAAGCTAATTCCCTATTATTCATATTACGCCTAATATCATCACATACATTTAATAACGCAGTAGAAGTGCTATGAAATTTTCTAAACCCAGATTGGAAGCAACTAATTAAACTATTGCTATGTAAATGCGATTGAATTTGATTTTTAACAACAATCTCGAAAGCCTTAGAGAGAGAAAATGGGATACCTCAAAAGGATTACTGATCTTTGGGATCGGAATTATTTTACTTAGTTTCCACTGATCTGGATAGGAAGAGGACGTGAGAATAAAATTGAAGATATGTAACAAGTATTTTGAGACGAAAGGAAAAACTACCTTAACGAATTTTAAATTGACGTTATCCAGACCAGAAGATTCGATTTAACCTCCCAAATAGCAGATTATAAATCCTCGAGAGAAATATTTGAAAACGAAAACGAGAGAAATATTTGAAAACGAAAACGAATTAGAGAACGCGTTAGAGAACAAATCGACGGAACTACTGCTCGAGTTCAGACTAGAGCAAAAATAACTATTAATTTCATTGGGTTTGAAATTCCCACTTGAACTAATCTTGCATCTGCCTAGGCCTAAATTACGAACATTACGCCAGAAAACCTTGGGTGGAAGAAAGGAGTCTAACTTGTCCTTGTAAAAATTACGTTTAGCAATTCGAATTAACCCTACAACTCTGTTACGAGCCTGCTTATAATCTAAATGAGACTGACTATTAGGACACCTTTTCCATAAACGATATTTACTAACTCTAATATTTATGGCATTCGAAATTTCCTGAGACAACCAAGGCGGAGATTTTGCTTTACAAGTAACATTTTTAAGCGGAACGCAACTATTAAACACCAAACTAATATACGAGTTGAAAAATTCTATTTGGCTTGTTGCAGAACTAAGGCAAAAAATATCCTCCCAAGGAACTGAGTTACAAACTAAGTAAAGGCGGGAATTGTCTATACTAGAAAAATCAATAAAGCTAAAACTCTTAGGTTTAGGTGGAGAGTAAGAGTTTGATGGGATCCCATACCGAGAGACAACTGATTGAAAAACAAATAGAGTTATTAGTAAAAGATATGATATGATCAATAAGGGAATAAGAGGCCCCGCTAGCGGTTGGACAAGAAAACGTTGGTGCGACAGTGTTGTGTACGGATAAATTAAGACTATTTAAAAGATTCAAATAATCCCGAGGGAAGCCGGAATTTTGGAGTATATCGAAATTAAAGTCACCTGATATATACATTTCATCGAATCTACAAGGGAATTTTTAAATTGGGCATACGATCTCTTACTAGTTTTAGGTGGGTTTTAGATGGTACCGAATAAGATTTTACGACCATTAATGAAAACATTGACAAATAAAAGCTCTAAATCTGATACTAACAATACTGAAATGGAAGAAGGTATGGTAACTAATCTAGCCTTAATGTGATCTCCTATACAAACATACATAAACCACCATAATTAAGAGGAGGTCCCGCTCTATCTTTCCTAAATATATTATAACCTTTGATGGCCAAAGCTGAATTAGGGATATTCGGATTTAAAAATGTCTCAGAGAAACCAAGAATGTCCACTGAAGCACCATTAAAAATGTGACGAATCTCGTCAATATTTGGGACTAAACTTTGCACGTTGAAACTAGCTACATTTAACAAAGACCTATCGACTAACATAGATTTTAAAACTACATTGGGGTTGTTAAAAGACATTACACTCAAGTGTAAACACGACGCGATGTGATTGATGCGCAATACTTACAAATAAATATAGGGAACGCTTCATCCAAACCGAACAGGATTACGGGAAATCTAAAACGAAAAGAAACAAAAAACCAACCAAAGTAATAAATGCCAAGTTAACGTAAACAAAGGAACAATACTTAACCGTTGAGCCCCAATTTATTTTAATATTTTTCCCCTATGGTGGAGAAAAAAAACACAAAAAAAAATGCGACACGTCTGTCTAAGGCTACTCTAGCTTCCACTCCTCATAGGTCAAATTTTTTGTAAAATAGTAAGGTGATTTTCATCAAATCGAATTTTCTATGAAATGCCCGGAAATAATTATGGAATCTAAATACGCGTTGGCACAGCAGTTACAGGTCCCTAGACCTGTCAGTAAAGGTATCAAGAACAAAAATCGGAGCACAATTGCAGATTTTGGATTTTTATGGCTCTTAATCGTTTGATGTATAGTAAGGTGATTTTCAATGGAATCAAGGACCCTAAATACCCGTTGGCATAAAAATTACAGGTCCTTAGGCCTATCATTAGAGGTATCAAGAACAGCAATCGGAGCACAATTGCAGATTTTGGATTTTTATAGCCCTGAATCGTCTGATCTATGGTAAGGTGATTTTCATCAAATCGAATTTTCTATGAAATGCACGGAAATAATTATGGAATCTGAATACGCGTTGGCACAGGAGTTACAGGTGCCTAGACCTGTCAGTAAAGGTATCAAGAACAAAAATCTGAGCACAATTGCAGATTTTGGATTTTTATGGCTCTTAATCGACTGATGTATAGTAAGGTGATTTCCAATGGAATCAAGGACCCTAAATACTCGTTGGCATAAAAATTACAGGTCCTTAGGCCTATCATTAGAGGTATCAAGAACCACAATCGGATCACAATTGCAGGTTTTGGATTTTGAATGGCTCTGAATCGGCTGGTAAGGTGATTTTCATCAAATTGAATTTTCTCTGAAAAGTATGGAAATAATCAAGCAATCTAAATGCGCGTTTGCACACTAATTATAGGTCCCGAGACCTATCATTAGAGGTATCAAGAACCACAATCGGAGCACAATTGCAGATTTTGGATTTTGAATGGCTCTGAATCGGCTGAACTATAGTGAGGTGATTTTCATCAAATTGAATTTTCTCTGAAAAGTATGGAAATAATCAAGCAATCTAAATGCGCGTTTGCACACTAATTATAGGTCTCGAGACCTATCATTAGAGGTATCAAGAACCACAATCGGAGCACAATTGCAGATTTTGGATTTTGAATGGCTCTGAATCGGCTGAACTATAGTAAGGTGATTTTCATCAAATCGAATTTTCTTTGAAATTTATGGAAATAATCAAGCAATCTAAATGCGCGTTTGCACACTAATTATAGGTCCCGAGACCTATCATTAGAGGTATCAAGAACCACAATCGGATCACAATTGCAGATTTTGGATTTTGAATGGCTCTGAATCGGCTGAACTATAGTGAGGTGATTTTCATCAAATCGAATTTTCTCTGAAATGTATGGAAATAATCAAGCAATCTAAATGCGCGTTTGCACACTAATTATAGGTCCCGAGACCTATCATTAGAGGTATCAAGAACCACAATCGGAGCACAATTGCAGATTTTGGATTTTGTATGACTCTGAATCGGCTGAACTATAGTAAGGTGATTTTCATCAAATCGAATTTTCTTTGAAATGTATGGAAATAATCAAGCAATCTAAATGCGCGTTTGCACACTAATTATAGGTCCCGAGACCTATCATTAGAGGTATCAAGAACCACAATCGGAGCACAATTGCAGATTTTGGATTTTGAATGGCTCTGAATCGGCTGAACTATAGTAAGGTGATTTTCATCAAATCGAATTTTCTTTGAAATGTATGGAAATAATCAAGCAATCTAAATGCGCGTTTGCACACTAATTATATAGGTCCCGAGACCTATCATTAGAGGTATCAAGAACCACAATCGGATCACAATTGCAGATTTTGGATTTTGAATGACTCTGAATCGGCTGAACTATAGTGAGGTGATTTTCATCAAATCGAATTTTCTCTGAAATGTATGGAAATAATCAAGCAATCTAAATGCGCGTTTGCACACTAATTATAGGTCCCGAGACCTATCATTAGAGGTATCAAGAACTACAATCGGATCACAATTGCAGATTTTGGATTTTGAATGGCTCTGAATCGGCTGAACTATAGTAAGGTGATTTTCATCAAATTGAATTTTCTCTGAAAAGTATGGAAATAATCAAGCAATCAAAATGCGCGTTTGCACACTAATTATAGGTCCCGAGACCTATCATTAGAGGTATCAAGAACCACAATCGGATCACAATTGCAGATTTTGGATTTTGAATGGCTCTGAATCGGCTGAACTATAGTAAGGTGATTTTCATCAAATCGAATTTTCTTTGAAATTTATGGAAATAATCAAGCAATCTAAATGCGCGTTTGCACACTAATTATAGGTCCCGAGACCTATCATTAGAGGTATCAAGAACTACAATCGGATCACAATTGCAGATTTTGGATTTTGAATGGCTCTGAATCGGCTGAACTATAGTAAGGTGATTTTCATCAAATTGAATTTTCTCTGAAAAGTATGAAAATAATCAAGCAATCTAAATGCGCGTTTGCACACTAATTATAGGTCCCGAGACCTATCATTAGAGGTATCAAGAACCACAATCGGATCACAATTGCAGATTTTGGATTTTGAATGGCTCTGAATCGGCTGAACTATAGTAAGGTGATTTTCATCAAATTGAATTTTCTCTGAAAAGTATGGAAATAATCAAGCAATCTAAATGCGCGTTTGCACACTAATTATAGGTCCCGAGACCTATCATTAGAGGTATCAAGAACCACAATCGGATCACAATTGCAGATTTTGGATTTTGAATGGCTCTGAATCGGCTGAACTATAGTGAGGTGATTTTCATCAAATCGAATTTTCTCTGAAATGTATGGAAATAATCAAGCAATCTAAATGCGCGTTTGCACACTAATTATAGGTCCCGAGACCTATCATTAGAGGTATCAAGAACTACAATCGGATCACAATTGCAGATTTTGGATTTTGAATGGCTCTGAATCGGCTGAACTATAGTAAGGTGATTTTCATCAAATTGAATTTTCTCTGAAAAGTATGAAAATAATCAAGCAATCTAAATGCGCGTTTGCACACTAATTATAGGTCCCGAGACCTATCATTAGAGGTATCAAGAACCACAATCGGATCACAATTGCAGATTTTGGATTTTGAATGGCTCTGAATCGGCTGAACTATTATAGTAAGGTGATTTTCATCAAATTGAATTTTCTCTGAAAAGTATGGAAATAATCAAGCAATCTAAATGCGCGTTTGCACACTAATTATAGGTCCCGAGACCTATCATTAGAGGTATCAAGAACCACAATCGGATCACAATTGCAGATTTTGGATTTTGAATGGCTCTGAATCGGCTGAACTATAGTAAGGTGATTTTCATCAAATTGAATTTTCTCTGAAAAGTATGGAAATAATCAAGCAATCTAAATGCGCGTTTGCACACTAATTATAGGTCTCGAGACCTATCATTAGAGGTATCAAGAACCACAATCGGATCACAATTGCAGATTTTGGATTTTGAATGGCTCTGAATCGGCTGAACTATAGTAAGGTGATTTTCATCAAATCGAATTTTCTTTGAAATGTATGGAAATAATCAAGCAATCTAAATGCGCGTTTGCACACTAGTTATAGGTCCCGAGACCTATCATTAGAGGTATCAAGAACCACAATCGGAGCACAATTGCAGATTTTGGATTTTGAATGGCTCTGAATCGGCTGAACTATAGTAAGGTGATTTTCATCAAATTGAATTTTCTCTGAAAAGTATGGAAATAATCAAGCAATCTAAATGCGCGTTTGCACACTAATTATAGGTCTCGAGACCTATCATTAGAGGTATCAAGAAGCACAATCGGATCACAATTGCAGATTTTGGATTTTGAATGGCTCTGAATCGGCTGAACTATAGTAAGGTGATTTTCATCAAATCGAATTTTCTTTGAAATGTATGGAAATAATCAAGCAATCTAAATGCGCGTTTGCACACTAATTATATAGGTCCCGAGACCTATCATTAGAGGTATCAAGAACCACAATCGGATCACAATTGCAGATTTTGGATTTTGAATGACTCTGAATCGGTTGAACTATAGTGAGGTGATTTTCATCAAATCGAATTTTCTCTGAAATGTATGGAAATAATCAAGCAATCTAAATGCGCGTTTGCACACTAATTATAGGTCCCGAGACCTATCATTAGAGGTATCAAGAACTACAATCGGATCACAATTGCAGATTTTGGATTTTGAATGGCTCTGAATCGGCTGAACTATAGTAAGGTGATTTTCATCAAATTGAATTTTCTCTGAAAAGTATGGAAATAATCAAGCAATCTAAATGCGCGTTTGCACACTAATTATAGGTCCCGAGACCTATCATTAGAGGTATCAAGAACCACAATCGGATCACAATTGCAGATTTTGGATTTTGAATGGCTCTGAATCGGCTGAACTATAGTAAGGTGATTTTCATCAAATTGAATTTTCTCTGAAAAGTATGAAAATAATCAAGCAATCTAAATGCGCGTTTGCACACTAATTATAGGTCCCGAGACCTATCATTAGAGGTATCAAGAACCACAATCGGATCACAATTGCAGATTTTGGATTTTGAATGGCTCTGAATCGGCTGAACTATAGTAAGGTGATTTTCATCAAATTGAATTTTCTCTGAAAAGTATGGAAATAATCAAGCAATCTAAATGCGCGTTTGCACACTAATTATAGGTCCCGAGACCTATCATTAGAGGTATCAAGAACCACAATCGGATCACAATTGCAGATTTTGGATTTTGAATGGCTCTGAATCGGCTGAACTATAGTGAGGTGATTTTCATCAAATCGAATTTTCTCTGAAATGTATGGAAATAATCAAGCAATCTAAATGCGCGTTTGCACACTAATTATAGGTCCCGAGACCTATCATTAGAGGTATCAAGAACTACAATCGGATCACAATTGCAGATTTTGGATTTTGAATGGCTCTGAATCGGCTGACCTATAGTAAGGTGATTTTCATCAAATTGAATTTTCTCTGAAAAGTATGGAAATAATCAAGCAATCTAAATGCGCGTTTGCACACTAATTATAGGTCCCGAGACCTATCATTAGAGGTATCAAGAACCACAATCGGATCACAATTGCAGATTTTGGATTTTGAATGGCTCTGAATCGGCTGAACTATAGTAAGGTGATTTTCATCAAATTGAATTTTCTCTGAAAAGTATGGAAATAATCAAGCAATCTAAATGCGCGTTTGCACACTAATTATAGGTCCCGAGACCTATCATTAGAGGTATCAAGAACCACAATCGGATCACAATTGCAGATTTTGGATTTTGAATGGCTCTGAATCGGCTGAACTATAGTAAGGTGATTTTCATCAAATTGAATTTTCTCTGAAAAGTATGGAAATAATCAAGCAATCTAAATGCGCGTTTGCACACTAATTATAGGTCCCGAGACCTATCATTAGAGGTATCAAGAACCACAATCGGATCACAATTGCAGATTTTGGATTTTGAATGGCTCTGAATCGGCTGAACTATAGTAAGGTGATTTTCATCAAATTGAATTTTCTCTGAAAAGTATGGAAATAATCAAGCAATCTAAATGCGCGTTTGCACACTAATTATAGGTCTCGAGACCTATCATTAGAGGTATCAAGAACCACAATCGGATCACAATTGCAGATTTTGGATTTTGAATGGCTCTGAATCGGCTGAACTATAGTAAGGTGATTTTCATCAAATTGAATTTTCTTTGAAATTTATGGAAATAATCAAGCAATCTAAATGCGCGTTTGCACACTAGTTATAGGTCCCGAGACCTATCATTAGAGGTATCAAGAACCACAATCGGAGCACAATTGCAGATTTTGGATTTTGAATGGCTCTGAATCGGCTGAACTATAGTAAGGTGATTTTCATCAAATTGAATTTTCTCTGAAAAGTATGGAAATAATCAAGCAATCTAAATGCGCGTTTGCACACTAATTATAGGTCTCGAGACCTATCATTAGAGGTATCAAGAACCACAATCGGATCACAATTGCAGATTTTGGATTTTGAATGGCTCTGAATCGGCTGAACTATAGTGAGGTGATTTTCATCAAATCGAATTTTCTCTGAAATGTATGGAAATAATCAAGCAATCTAAATGCGCGTTTGCACACTAATTATATAGGTCCCGAGACCTATCATTAGAGGTATCAAGAACCACAATCGGATCACAATTGCAGATTTTGGATTTTGAATGACTCTGAATCGGCTGAACTATAGTGAGGTGATTTTCATCAAATCGAATTTTCTCTGAAATGTATGGAAATAATCAAGCAATCTAAATGCGCGTTTGCACACTAATTATAGGTCCCGAGACCTATCATTAGAGGTATCAAGAACTACAATCGGATCACAATTGCAGATTTTGGATTTTGAATGGCTCTGAATCGGCTGAACTATAGTAAGGTGATTTTCATCAAATTGAATTTTCTCTGAAAAGTATGGAAATAATCAAGCAATCTAAATGCGCGTTTGCACACTAATTATAGGTCCCGAGACCTATCATTAGAGGTATCAAGAACCACAATCGGATCACAATTGCAGATTTTGGATTTTGAATGGCTCTGAATCGGCTGAACTATAGTAAGGTGATTTTCATCAAATCGAATTTTCTTTGAAATTTATGGAAATAATCAAGCAATCTAAATGCGCGTTTGCACACTAGTTATAGGTCCCGAGACCTATCATTAGAGGTATCAAGAACCACAATCGGATCACAATTGCAGATTTTGGATTTTGAATGGCTCTGAATCGGCTGAACTATAGTAAGGTGATTTTCATCAAATTGAATTTTCTCTGAAAAGTATGGAAATAATCAAGCAATCTAAATGCGCGTTTGCACACTAATTATAGGTCTCGAGACCTATCATTAGAGGTATCAAGAACCACAATCGGATCACAATTGCAGATTTTGGATTTTGAATGGCTCTGAATCGGCTGAACTATAGTGAGGTGATTTTCATCAAATCGAATTTTCTCTGAAATGTATGGAAATAATCAAGCAATCTAAATGCGCGTTTGCACACTAATTATATAGGTCCCGAGACCTATCATTAGAGGTATCAAGAACCACAATCGGATCACAATTGCAGATTTTGGATTTTGAATGACTCTGAATCGGCTGAACTATAGTGAGGTGATTTTCATCAAATCGAATTTTCTCTGAAATGTATGGAAATAATCAAGCAATCTAAATGCGCGTTTGCACACTAATTATAGGTCCCGAGACCTATCATTAGAGGTATCAAGAACTACAATCGGATCACAATTGCAGATTTTGGATTTTGAATGGCTCTGAATCGGCTGAACTATAGTAAGGTGATTTTCATCAAATTGAATTTTCTCTGAAAAGTATGGAAATAATCAAGCAATCTAAATGCGCGTTTGCACACTAATTATAGGTCCCGAGACCTATCATTAGAGGTATCAAGAACCACAATCGGATCACAATTGCAGATTTTGGATTTTGAATGGCTCTGAATCGGCTGAACTATAGTAAGGTAATTTTCATCAAATTGAATTTTCTCTGAAAAGTATGGAAATAATCAAGCAATCTAAATGCGCGTTTGCACACTAATTATAGGTCCCGAGACCTATCATTAGAGGTATCAAGAACCACAATCGGATCACAATTGCAGATTTTGGATTTTGAATGGCTCTGAATCGGCTGAACTATAGTAAGGTGATTTTCATCAAATCGAATTTTCTTTGAAATGTATGGAAATAATCAAGCAATCTAAATGCGCGTTTGCACACTAATTATATAGGTCCCGAGACCTATCATTAGAGGTATCAAGAACCACAATCGGATCACAATTGCAGATTTTGGATTTTGAATGACTCTGAATCGGCTGAACTATAGTGAGGTGATTTTCATCAAATCGAATTTTCTCTGAAATGTATGGAAATAATCAAGCAATCTAAATGCGCGTTTGCACACTAATTATAGGTCCCGAGACCTATCATTAGAGGTATCAAGAACTACAATCGGATCACAATTGCAGATTTTGGATTTTGAATGGCTCTGAATCGGCTGAACTATAGTAAGGTGATTTTCATCAAATTGAATTTTCTCTGAAAAGTATGAAAATAATCAAGCAATCTAAATGCGCGTTTGCACACTAATTATAGGTCCCGAGACCTATCATTAGAGGTATCAAGAACCACAATCGGATCACAATTGCAGATTTTGGATTTTGAATGGCTCTGAATCGGCTGAACTATAGTAAGGTGATTTTCATCAAATTGAATTTTCTCTGAAAAGTATGGAAATAATCAAGCAATCTAAATGCGCGTTTGCACACTAATTATAGGTCCCGAGACCTATCATTAGAGGTATCAAGAACCACAATCGGATCACAATTGCAGATTTTGGATTTTGAATGGCTCTGAATCGGCTGAACTATAGTAAGGTGATTTTCATCAAATTGAATTTTCTCTGAAAAGTATGGAAATAATCAAGCAATCTAAATGCGCGTTTGCACACTAATTATAGGTCTCGAGACCTATCATTAGAGGTATCAAGAACCACAATCGGAGCACAATTGCAGATTTTGGATTTTGAATGGCTCTGAATCGGCTGAACTATAGTAAGGTGATTTTCATCAAATCGAATTTTCTTTGAAATGTATGGAAATAATCAAGCAATCTAAATGCGCGTTTGCACACTAATTATAGGTCCCGAGACCTATCATTAGAGGTATCAAGAACCACAATCGGAGCACAATTGCAGATTTTGGATTTTGAATGGCTCTGAATCGGCTGAACTATAGTAAGGTGATTTTCATCAAATTGAATTTTCTCTGAAAAGTATGGAAATAATCAAGCAATCTAAATGCGCGTTTGCACACTAATTATAGGTCTCGAGACCTATCATTAGAGGTATCAAGAACCACAATCGGATCACAATTGCAGATTTTGGATTTTGAATGGCTCTGAATCGGCTGAACTATAGTAAGGTGATTTTCATCAAATCGAATTTTCTTTGAAATGTATGGAAATAATCAAGCAATCTAGATGCGCGTTTGCACACTAATTATATAGGTCCCGAGACCTATCATTAGAGGTATCAAGAACCACAATCGGATCACAATTGCAGATTTTGGATTTTGAATGACTCTGAATCGGCTGAACTATAGTAAGGTGATTTTCATCAAATCGAATTTTCTCTGAAATGTATGGAAATAATCAAGCAATCTAAATGCGCGTTTGCACACTAATTATAGGTCCCGAGACCTATCATTAGAGGTATCAAGAACTACAATCGGATCACAATTGCAGATTTTGGATTTTGAATGGCTCTGAATCGGCTGAACTATAGTAAGGTGATTTTCATCAAATTGAATTTTCTCTGAAAAGTATGGAAATAATCAAGCAATCTAAATGCGCGTTTGCACACTAATTATAGGTCCCGAGACCTATCATTAGAGGTATCAAGAACCACAATCGGATCACAATTGCAGATTTTGGATTTTGAATGGCTCTGAATCGGCTGAACTATAGTAAGGTGATTTTCATCAAATCGAATTTTCTTTGAAATTTATGGAAATAATCAAGCAATCTAAATGCGCGTTTGCACACTAATTATAGGTCCCGAGACCTATCATTAGAGGTATCAAGAACCACAATCGGATCACAATTGCAGATTTTGGATTTTGAATGGCTCTGAATCGGCTGAACTATAGTGAGGTGATTTTCATCAAATCGAATTTTCTCTGAAAAGTATGGAAATAATCAAGCAATCTAAATGCGCGTTTGCACACTAATTATAGGTCTCGAGACCTATCATTAGAGGTATCAAGAACCACAATCGGATCACAATTGCAGATTTTGGATTTTGAATGGCTCTGAATCGGCTGAACTATAGTAAGGTGATTTTCATCAAATCGAATTTTCTTTGAAATGTATGGAAATAATCAAGCAATCTAGATGCGCGTTTGCACACTAATTATATAGGTCCCGAGACCTATCATTAGAGGTATCAAGAACCACAATCGGATCACAATTGCAGATTTTGGATTTTGAATGACTCTGAATCGGCTGAACTATAGTGAGGTGATTTTCATCAAATCGAATTTTCTCTGAAATGTATGGAAATAATCAAGCAATCTAAATGCGCGTTTGCACACTAATTATAGGTCCCTAGACCTATCATTAGAGGTATCAAGAACTACAATCGGATCACAATTGCAGATTTTGGATTTTGAATGGCTCTGAATCGGCTGAACTATAGTAAGGTGATTTTCATCAAATTGAATTTTCTCTGAAAAGTATGGAAATAATCAAGCAATCTAAATGCGCGTTTGCACACTAATTATAGGTCCCGAGACCTATCATTACAGGTATCAAGAACCACAATCGGATCACAATTGCAGATTTTGGATTTTGAATGGCTCTGAATCGGCTGAACTATAGTAAGGTGATTTTCATCAAATCGAATTTTCTTTGAAATTTATGGAAATAATCAAGCAATCTAAATGCGCGTTTGCACACTAATTATAGGTCCCGAGACCTATCATTAGAGGTATCAAGAACCACAATCGGATCACAATTGCAGATTTTGGATTTTGAATGGCTCTGAATCGGCTGAACTATAGTAAGGTGATTTTCATCAAATTGAATTTTCTCTGAAAAGTATGGAAATAATCAAGCAATCTAAATGCGCGTTTGCACACTAATTATAGGTCTCGAGACCTATCATTAGAGGTATCAAGAACCACAATCGGATCACAATTGCAGATTTTGGATTTTGAATGACTCTGAATCGGCTGAACTATAGTGAGGTGATTTTCATCAAATCGAATTTTCTCTGAAATGTATGGAAATAATCAAGCAATCTAAATGCGCGTTTGCACACTAATTATAGGTCCCGAGACCTATCATTAGAGGTATCAAGAACTACAATCGGATCACAATTGCAGATTTTGGATTTTGAATGGCTCTGAATCGGCTGAACTATAGTAAGGTGATTTTCATCAAATTGAATTTTCTCTGAAAAGTATGGAAATAATCAAGCAATCTAAATGCGCGTTTGCACACTAATTATAGGTCCCGAGACCTATCATTAGAGGTATCAAGAACCACAATCGGATCACAATTGCAGATTTTGGATTTTGAATGGCTCTGAATCGGCTGAACTATAGTAAGGTGATTTTCATCAAATTGAATTTTCTCTGAAAAGTATGGAAATAATCAAGCAATCTAAATGCGCGTTTGCACACTAATTATAGGTCTCGAGACCTATCATTAGAGGTATCAAGAACCACAATCGGATCACAATTGCAGATTTTGGATTTTGAATGGCTCTGAATCGGCTGAACTATAGTAAGGTGATTTTCATCAAATTGAATTTTCTCTGAAAAGTATGGAAATAATCAAGCAATCTAAATGCGCGTTTGCACACTAATTATAGGTCCCGAGACCTATCATTAGAGGTATCAAGAACCACAATCGGATCACAATTGCAGATTTTGGATTTTGAATGGCTCTGAATCGGCTGAACTATAGTAAGGTGATTTTCATCAAATCGAATTTTCTTTGAAATTTATGGAAATAATCAAGCAATCTAAATGCGCGTTTGCACACTAATTATAGGTCCCGAGACCTATCATTAGAGGTATCAAGAACTACAATCGGATCACAATTGCAGATTTTGGATTTTGAATGGCTCTGAATCGGCTGAACTATAGTAAGGTGATTTTCATCAAATTGAATTTTCTCTGAAAAGTATGAAAATAATCAAGCAATCTAAATGCGCGTTTGCACACTAATTATAGGTCCCGAGACCTATCATTAGAGGTATCAAGAACCACAATCGGATCACAATTGCAGATTTTGGATTTTGAATGGCTCTGAATCGGCTGAACTATAGTAAGGTGATTTTCATCAAATTGAATTTTCTCTGAAAAGTATGGAAATAATCAAGCAATCTAAATGCGCGTTTGCACACTAATTATAGGTCCCGAGACCTATCATTAGAGGTATCAAGAACCACAATCGGATCACAATTGCAGATTTTGGATTTTGAATGGCTCTGAATCGGCTGAACTATAGTGAGGTGATTTTCATCAAATCGAATTTTCTCTGAAATGTATGGAAATAATCAAGCAATCTAAATGCGCGTTTGCACACTAATTATAGGTCCCGAGACCTATCATTAGAGGTATCAAGAACTACAATCGGATCACAATTGCAGATTTTGGATTTTGAATGGCTCTGAATCGGCTGAACTATAGTAAGGTGATTTTCATCAAATTGAATTTTCTCTGAAAAGTATGAAAATAATCAAGCAATCTAAATGCGCGTTTGCACACTAATTATAGGTCCCGAGACCTATCATTAGAGGTATCAAGAACCACAATCGGATCACAATTGCAGATTTTGGATTTTGAATGGCTCTGAATCGGCTGAAATATAGTAAGGTGATTTTCATCAAATTGAATTTTCTCTGAAAAGTATGGAAATAATCAAGCAATCTAAATGCGCGTTTGCACACTAATTATAGGTCCCGAGACCTATCATTAGAGGTATCAAGAACCACAATCGGATCACAATTGCAGATTTTGGATTTTGAATGGCTCTGAATCGGCTGAACTATAGTGAGGTGATTTTCATCAAATCGAATTTTCTCTGAAATGTATGAAAATAATCAAGCAATCTAAATGCGCGTTTGCACACTAATTATAGGTCCCGAGACCTATCATTAGAGGTATCAAGAACTACAATCGGATCACAATTGCAGATTTTGGATTTTGAATGGCTCTGAATCGGCTGAACTATAGTAAGGTGATTTTCATCAAATTGAATTTTCTCTGAAAAGTATGGAAATAATCAAGCAATCTAAATGCGCGTTTGCACACTAATTATAGGTCCCGAGACCTATAATTAGAGGTATCAAGAACCACAATCGGAGCACAATTGCAGATTTTGGATTTTGAATGGCTCTGAATCGGCTGAACTATAGTAAGGTGATTTTCATCAAATTGAATTTTCTCTGAAAAGTATGGAAATAATCAAGCAATCTAAATGCGCGTTTGCACACTAATTATAGGTCTCGAGACCTATCATTAGAGGTATCAAGAACCACAATCGGATCACAATTGCAGATTTTGGATTTTGAATGGCTCTGAATCGGCTGAACTATAGTAAGGTGATTTTCATCAAATTGAATTTTCTCTGAAAAGTATGGAAATAATCAAGCAATCTAAATGCGCGTTTGCACACTAATTATAGGTCTCGAGACCTATCATTAGAGGTATCAAGAACCACAATCGGATCACAATTGCAGATTTTGGATTTTGAATGACTCTGAATCGGCTGAACTATAGTGAGGTGATTTTCATCAAATCGAATTTTCTCTGAAATGTATGGAAATAATCAAGCAATCTAAATGCGCGTTTGCACACTAATTATAGGTCCCGAGACCTATCATTAGAGGTATCAAGAACTACAATCGGATCACAATTGCAGATTTTGGATTTTGAATGGCTCTGAATCGGCTGAACTATAGTAAGGTGATTTTCATCAAATTGAATTTTCTCTGAAAAGTATGGAAATAATCAAGCAATCTAAATGCGCGTTTGCACACTAATTATAGGTCCCGAGACCTATCATTAGAGGTATCAAGAACCACAATCGGATCACAATTGCAGATTTTGGATTTTGAATGGCTCTGAATCGGCTGAACTATAGTAAGGTGATTTTCATCAAATTGAATTTTCTCTGAAAAGTATGGAAATAATCAAGCAATCTAAATGCGCGTTTGCACACTAATTATAGGTCTCGAGACCTATCATTAGAGGTATCAAGAACCACAATCGGATCACAATTGCAGATTTTGGATTTTGAATGGCTCTGAATCGGCTAAACTATAGTAAGGTGATTTTCATCAAATTGAATTTTCTCTGAAAAGTATGGAAATAATCAAGCAATCTAAATGCGCGTTTGCACACTAATTATAGGTCCCGAGACCTATCATTAGAGGTATCAAGAACCACAATCGGATCACAATTGCAGATTTTGGATTTTGAATGGCTCTGAATCGGCTGAACTATAGTAAGGTGATTTTCATCAAATCGAATTTTCTTTGAAATTTATGGAAATAATCAAGCAATCTAAATGCGCGTTTGCACACTAATTATAGGTCCCGAGACCTATCATTAGAGGTATCAAGAACTACAATCGGATCACAATTGCAGATTTTGGATTTTGAATGGCTCTGAATCGGCTGAACTATAGTAAGGTGATTTTCATCAAATTGAATTTTCTCTGAAAAGTATGAAAATAATCAAGCAATCTAAATGCGCGTTTGCACACTAATTATAGGTCCCGAGACCTATCATTAGAGGTATCAAGAACCACAATCGGATCACAATTGCAGATTTTGGATTTTGAATGGCTCTGAATCGGCTGAACTATAGTAAGGTGATTTTCATCAAATTGAATTTTCTCTGAAAAGTATGGAAATAATCAAGCAATCTAAATGCGCGTTTGCACACTAATTATAGGTCCCGAGACCTATCATTAGAGGTATCAAGAACCACAATCGGATCACAATTGCAGATTTTGGATTTTGAATGGCTCTGAATCGGCTGAACTATAGTGAGGTGATTTTCATCAAATCGAATTTTCTCTGAAATGTATGGAAATAATCAAGCAATCTAAATGCGCGTTTGCACACTAATTATAGGTCCCGAGACCTATCATTAGAGGTATCAAGAACTACAATCGGATCACAATTGCAGATTTTGGATTTTGAATGGCTCTGAATCGGCTGAACTATAGTAAGGTGATTTTCATCAAATTGAATTTTCTCTGAAAAGTATGAAAATAATCAAGCAATCTAAATGCGCGTTTGCACACTAATTATAGGTCCCGAGACCTATCATTAGAGGTATCAAGAACCACAATCGGATCACAATTGCAGATTTTGGATTTTGAATGGCTCTGAATCGGCTGAAATATAGTAAGGTGATTTTCATCAAATTGAATTTTCTCTGAAAAGTATGGAAATAATCAAGCAATCTAAATGCGCGTTTGCACACTAATTATAGGTCCCGAGACCTATCATTAGAGGTATCAAGAACCACAATCGGATCACAATTGCAGATTTTGGATTTTGAATGGCTCTGAATCGGCTGAACTATAGTGAGGTGATTTTCATCAAATCGAATTTTCTCTGAAATGTATGAAAATAATCAAGCAATCTAAATGCGCGTTTGCACACTAATTATAGGTCCCGAGACCTATCATTAGAGGTATCAAGAACCACAATCGGAGCACAATTGCAGATTTTGGATTTTGAATGGCTCTGAATCGGCTGAACTATAGTAAGGTGATTTTCATCAAATTGAATTTTCTCTGAAAAGTATGGAAATAATCAAGCAATCTAAATGCGCGTTTGCACACTAATTATAGGTCTCGAGACCTATCATTAGAGGTATCAAGAACCACAATCGGATCACAATTGCAGATTTTGGATTTTGAATGGCTCTGAATCGGCTGAACTATAGTAAGGTGATTTTCATCAAATTGAATTTTCTCTGAAAAGTATGGAAATAATCAAGCAATCTAAATGCGCGTTTGCACACTAATTATAGGTCTCGAGACCTATCATTAGAGGTATCAAGAACCACAATCGGATCACAATTGCAGATTTTGGATTTTGAATGACTCTGAATCGGCTGAACTATAGTGAGGTGATTTTCATCAAATCGAATTTTCTCTGAAATGTATGGAAATAATCAAGCAATCTAAATGCGCGTTTGCACACTAATTATAGGTCCCGAGACCTATCATTAGAGGTATCAAGAACTACAATCGGATCACAATTGCAGATTTTGGATTTTGAATGGCTCTGAATCGGCTGAACTATAGTAAGGTGATTTTCATCAAATTGAATTTTCTCTGAAAAGTATGGAAATAATCAAGCAATCTAAATGCGCGTTTGCACACTAATTATAGGTCCCGAGACCTATCATTAGAGGTATCAAGAACCACAATCGGATCACAATTGCAGATTTTGGATTTTGAATGGCTCTGAATCGGCTGAACTATAGTAAGGTGATTTTCATCAAATTGAATTTTCTCTGAAAAGTATGGAAATAATCAAGCAATCTAAATGCGCGTTTGCACACTAATTATAGGTCTCGAGACCTATCATTAGAGGTATCAAGAACCACAATCGGATCACAATTGCAGATTTTGGATTTTGAATGGCTCTGAATCGGCTGAACTATAGTAAGGTGATTTTCATCAAATTGAATTTTCTCTGAAAAGTATGGAAATAATCAAGCAATCTAAATGCGCGTTTGCACACTAATTATAGGTCCCGAGACCTATCATTAGAGGTATCAAGAACCACAATCGGATCACAATTGCAGATTTTGGATTTTGAATGGCTCTGAATCGGCTGAACTATAGTAAGGTGATTTTCATCAAATCGAATTTTCTTTGAAATTTATGGAAATAATCAAGCAATCTAAATGCGCGTTTGCACACTAATTATAGGTCCCGAGACCTATCATTAGAGGTATCAAGAACTACAATCGGATCACAATTGCAGATTTTGGATTTTGAATGGCTCTGAATCGGCTGAACTATAGTAAGGTGATTTTCATCAAATTGAATTTTCTCTGAAAAGTATGAAAATAATCAAGCAATCTAAATGCGCGTTTGCACACTAATTATAGGTCCCGAGACCTATCATTAGAGGTATCAAGAACCACAATCGGATCACAATTGCAGATTTTGGATTTTGAATGGCTCTGAATCGGCTGAACTATAGTAAGGTGATTTTCATCAAATTGAATTTTCTCTGAAAAGTATGGAAATAATCAAGCAATCTAAATGCGCGTTTGCACACTAATTATAGGTCCCGAGACCTATCATTAGAGGTATCAAGAACCACAATCGGATCACAATTGCAGATTTTGGATTTTGAATGGCTCTGAATCGGCTGAACTATAGTGAGGTGATTTTCATCAAATCGAATTTTCTCTGAAATGTATGAAAATAATCAAGCAATCTAAATGCGCGTTTGCACACTAATTATAGGTCCCGAGACCTATCATTAGAGGTATCAAGAACCACAATCGGAGCACAATTGCAGATTTTGGATTTTGAATGGCTCTGAATCGGCTGAACTATAGTAAGGTGATTTTCATCAAATTGAATTTTCTCTGAAAAGTATGGAAATAATCAAGCAATCTAAATGCGCGTTTGCACACTAATTATAGGTCCCGAGACCTATCATTAGAGGTATCAAGAACCACAATCGGATCACAATTGCAGATTTTGGATTTTGAATGGCTCTGAATCGGCTGAACTATAGTGAGGTGATTTTCATCAAATCGAATTTTCTCTGAAATGTATGGAAATAATCAAGCAATCTAAATGCGCGTTTGCACACTAATTATAGGTCCCGAGACCTATCATTAGAGGTATCAAGAACTACAATCGGATCACAATTGCAGATTTTGGATTTTGAATGGCTCTGAATCGGCTGAACTATAGTAAGGTGATTTTCATCAAATTGAATTTTCTCTGAAAAGTATGAAAATAATCAAGCAATCTAAATGCGCGTTTGCACACTAATTATAGGTCCCGAGACCTATCATTAGAGGTATCAAGAACCACAATCGGATCACAATTGCAGATTTTGGATTTTGAATGGCTCTGAATCGGCTGAACTATAGTAAGGTGATTTTCATCAAATTGAATTTTCTCTGAAAAGTATGGAAATAATCAAGCAATCTAAATGCGCGTTTGCACACTAATTATAGGTCCCGAGACCTATCATTAGAGGTATCAAGAACCACAATCGGATCACAATTGCAGATTTTGGATTTTGAATGGCTCTGAATCGGCTGAACTATAGTGAGGTGATTTTCATCAAATCGAATTTTCTCTGAAATGTATGGAAATAATCAAGCAATCTAAATGCGCGTTTGCACACTAATTATAGGTCCCGAGACCTATCATTAGAGGTATCAAGAACTACAATCGGATCACAATTGCAGATTTTGGATTTTGAATGGCTCTGAATCGGCTGAACTATAGTAAGGTGATTTTCATCAAATTGAATTTTCTCTGAAAAGTATGAAAATAATCAAGCAATCTAAATGCGCGTTTGCACACTAATTATAGGTCCCGAGACCTATCATTAGAGGTATCAAGAACCACAATCGGATCACAATTGCAGATTTTGGATTTTGAATGGCTCTGAATCGGCTGAACTATAGTGAGGTGATTTTCATCAAATCGAATTTTCTCTGAAATGTATGGAAATAATCAAGCAATCTAAATGCGCGTTTGCACACTAATTATAGGTCCCGAGACCTATCATTAGAGGTATCAAGAACTACAATCGGATCACAATTGCAGATTTTGGATTTTGAATGGCTCTGAATCGGCTGAACTATAGTAAGGTGATTTTCATCAAATTGAATTTTCTCTGAAAAGTATGGAAATAATCAAGCAATCTAAATGCGCGTTTGCACACTAATTATAGGTCCCGAGACCTATCATTAGAGGTATCAAGAACCACAATCGGATCACAATTGCAGATTTTGGATTTTGAATGGCTCTGAATCGGCTGAACTATAGTGAGGTGATTTTCATCAAATCGAATTTTCTCTGAAATGTATGAAAATAATCAAGCAATCTAAATGCGCGTTTGCACACTAATTATAGGTCCCGAGACCTATCATTAGAGGTATCAAGAACCACAATCGGAGCACAATTGCAGATTTTGGATTTTGAATGGCTCTGAATCGGCTGAACTATAGTAAGGTGATTTTCATCAAATTGAATTTTCTCTGAAAAGTATGGAAATAATCAAGCAATCTAAATGCGCGTTTGCACACTAATTATAGGTCCCGAGACCTATCATTAGAGGTATCAAGAACCACAATCGGATCACAATTGCAGATTTTGGATTTTGAATGGCTCTGAATCGGCTGAACTATAGTGAGGTGATTTTCATCAAATCGAATTTTCTCTGAAATGTATGGAAATAATCAAGCAATCTAAATGCGCGTTTGCACACTAATTATAGGTCCCGAGACCTATCATTAGAGGTATCAAGAACTACAATCGGATCACAATTGCAGATTTTGGATTTTGAATGGCTCTGAATCGGCTGAACTATAGTAAGGTGATTTTCATCAAATTGAATTTTCTCTGAAAAGTATGAAAATAATCAAGCAATCTAAATGCGCGTTTGCACACTAATTATAGGTCCCGAGACCTATCATTAGAGGTATCAAGAACCACAATCGGATCACAATTGCAGATTTTGGATTTTGAATGGCTCTGAATCGGCTGAACTATAGTAAGGTGATTTTCATCAAATTGAATTTTCTCTGAAAAGTATGGAAATAATCAAGCAATCTAAATGCGCGTTTGCACACTAATTATAGGTCCCGAGACCTATCATTAGAGGTATCAAGAACCACAATCGGATCACAATTGCAGATTTTGGATTTTGAATGGCTCTGAATCGGCTGAACTATAGTGAGGTGATTTTCATCAAATCGAATTTTCTCTGAAATGTATGGAAATAATCAAGCAATCTAAATGCGCGTTTGCACACTAATTATAGGTCCCGAGACCTATCATTAGAGGTATCAAGAACTACAATCGGATCACAATTGCAGATTTTGGATTTTGAATGGCTCTGAATCGGCTGAACTATAGTAAGGTGATTTTCATCAAATTGAATTTTCTCTGAAAAGTATGAAAATAATCAAGCAATCTAAATGCGCGTTTGCACACTAATTATAGGTCCCGAGACCTATCATTAGAGGTATCAAGAACCACAATCGGATCACAATTGCAGATTTTGGATTTTGAATGGCTCTGAATCGGCTGAAATATAGTAAGGTGATTTTCATCAAATTGAATTTTCTCTGAAAAGTATGGAAATAATCAAGCAATCTAAATGCGCGTTTGCACACTAATTATAGGTCCCGAGACCTATCATTAGAGGTATCAAGAACCACAATCGGATCACAATTGCAGATTTTGGATTTTGAATGGCTCTGAATCGGCTGAACTATAGTGAGGTGATTTTCATCAAATCGAATTTTCTCTGAAATGTATGAAAATAATCAAGCAATCTAAATGCGCGTTTGCACACTAATTATAGGTCCCGAGACCTATCATTAGAGGTATCAAGAACCACAATCGGAGCACAATTGCAGATTTTGGATTTTGAATGGCTCTGAATCGGCTGAACTATAGTAAGGTGATTTTCATCAAATTGAATTTTCTCTGAAAAGTATGGAAATAATCAAGCAATCTAAATGCGCGTTTGCACACTAATTATAGGTCTCGAGACCTATCATTAGAGGTATCAAGAACCACAATCGGATCACAATTGCAGATTTTGGATTTTGAATGGCTCTGAATCGGCTGAACTATAGTAAGGTGATTTTCATCAAATTGAATTTTCTCTGAAAAGTATGGAAATAATCAAGCAATCTAAATGCGCGTTTGCACACTAATTATAGGTCTCGAGACCTATCATTAGAGGTATCAAGAACCACAATCGGATCACAATTGCAGATTTTGGATTTTGAATGACTCTGAATCGGCTGAACTATAGTGAGGTGATTTTCATCAAATCGAATTTTCTCTGAAATGTATGGAAATAATCAAGCAATCTAAATGCGCGTTTGCACACTAATTATAGGTCCCGAGACCTATCATTAGAGGTATCAAGAACTACAATCGGATCACAATTGCAGATTTTGGATTTTGAATGGCTCTGAATCGGCTGAACTATAGTAAGGTGATTTTCATCAAATTGAATTTTCTCTGAAAAGTATGGAAATAATCAAGCAATCTAAATGCGCGTTTGCACACTAATTATAGGTCCCGAGACCTATCATTAGAGGTATCAAGAACCACAATCGGATCACAATTGCAGATTTTGGATTTTGAATGGCTCTGAATCGGCTGAACTATAGTAAGGTGATTTTCATCAAATTGAATTTTCTCTGAAAAGTATGGAAATAATCAAGCAATCTAAATGCGCGTTTGCACACTAATTATAGGTCTCGAGACCTATCATTAGAGGTATCAAGAACCACAATCGGATCACAATTGCAGATTTTGGATTTTGAATGGCTCTGAATCGGCTGAACTATAGTAAGGTGATTTTCATCAAATTGAATTTTCTCTGAAATGTATGGAAATAATCAAGCAATCTAAATGCGCGTTTGCACACTAATTATAGGTCTCGAGACCTATCATTAGAGGTATCAAGAACCACAATCGGATCACAATTGCAGATTTTGGATTTTGAATGGCTCTGAATCGGCTGAACTATAGTAAGGTGATTTTCATCAAATTGAATTTTCTCTGAAAAGTATGGAAATAATCAAGCAATCTAAATGCGCGTTTGCACACTAATTATAGGTCTCGAGACCTATCATTAGAGGTATCAAGAACCACAATCGGATCACAATTGCAGATTTTGGATTTTGAATGGCTCTGAATCGGCTGAACTATAGTAAGGTGATTTTCATCAAATTGAATTTTCTCTGAAAAGTATGGAAATAATCAAGCAATCTAAATGCGCGTTTGCACACTAATTATAGGTCCCGAGACCTATCATTAGAGGTATCAAGAACCACAATCGGATCACAATTGCAGATTTTGGATTTTGAATGGCTCTGAATCGGCTGAACTATAGTAAGGTGATTTTCATCAAATCGAATTTTCTTTGAAATTTATGGAAATAATCAAGCAATCTAAATGCGCGTTTGCACACTAATTATAGGTCCCGAGACCTATCATTAGAGGTATCAAGAACTACAATCGGATCACAATTGCAGATTTTGGATTTTGAATGGCTCTGAATCGGCTGAACTATAGTAAGGTGATTTTCATCAAATTGAATTTTCTCTGAAAAGTATGAAAATAATCAAGCAATCTAAATGCGCGTTTGCACACTAATTATAGGTCCCGAGACCTATCATTAGAGGTATCAAGAACCACAATCGGATCACAATTGCAGATTTTGGATTTTGAATGGCTCTGAATCGGCTGAACTATAGTAAGGTGATTTTCATCAAATTGAATTTTCTCTGAAAAGTATGGAAATAATCAAGCAATCTAAATGCGCGTTTGCACACTAATTATAGGTCCCGAGACCTATCATTAGAGGTATCAAGAACCACAATCGGATCACAATTGCAGATTTTGGATTTTGAATGGCTCTGAATCGGCTGAACTATAGTAAGGTGATTTTCATCAAATCGAATTTTCTTTGAAATTTATGGAAATAATCAAGCAATCTAAATGCGCGTTTGCACACTAATTATAGGTCCCGAGACCTATCATTAGAGGTATCAAGAACTACAATCGGATCACAATTGCAGATTTTGGATTTTGAATGGCTCTGAATCGGCTGAACTATAGTAAGGTGATTTTCATCAAATTGAATTTTCTCTGAA
Source organism: Tipula vernalis (assembly GCA_958295665.1). Classification (NCBI taxonomy): domain Eukaryota; kingdom Metazoa; phylum Arthropoda; class Insecta; order Diptera; family Tipulidae; genus Tipula; species Tipula vernalis. The sequence goes on from OY282560.1 coordinate 19,605,090, forward strand.
AAGTATGAAAATAATCAAGCAATCTAAATGCGCGTTTGCACACTAATTATAGGTCCCGAGACCTATCATTAGAGGTATCAAGAACCACAATCGGATCACAATTGCAGATTTTGGATTTTGAATGGCTCTGAATCGGCTGAACTATAGTAAGGTGATTTTCATCAAATTGAATTTTCTCTGAAAAGTATGGAAATAATCAAGCAATCTAAATGCGCGTTTGCACACTAATTATAGGTCCCGAGACCTATCATTAGAGGTATCAAGAACCACAATCGGATCACAATTGCAGATTTTGGATTTTGAATGGCTCTGAATCGGCTGAACTATAGTGAGGTGATTTTCATCAAATCGAATTTTCTCTGAAATGTATGGAAATAATCAAGCAATCTAAATGCGCGTTTGCACACTAATTATAGGTCCCGAGACCTATCATTAGAGGTATCAAGAACTACAATCGGATCACAATTGCAGATTTTGGATTTTGAATGGCTCTGAATCGGCTGAACTATAGTAAGGTGATTTTCATCAAATTGAATTTTCTCTGAAAAGTATGAAAATAATCAAGCAATCTAAATGCGCGTTTGCACACTAATTATAGGTCCCGAGACCTATCATTAGAGGTATCAAGAACCACAATCGGATCACAATTGCAGATTTTGGATTTTGAATGGCTCTGAATCGGCTGAAATATAGTAAGGTGATTTTCATCAAATTGAATTTTCTCTGAAAAGTATGGAAATAATCAAGCAATCTAAATGCGCGTTTGCACACTAATTATAGGTCCCGAGACCTATCATTAGAGGTATCAAGAACCACAATCGGATCACAATTGCAGATTTTGGATTTTGAATGGCTCTGAATCGGCTGAACTATAGTGAGGTGATTTTCATCAAATCGAATTTTCTCTGAAATGTATGAAAATAATCAAGCAATCTAAATGCGCGTTTGCACACTAATTATAGGTCCCGAGACCTATCATTAGAGGTATCAAGAACTACAATCGGATCACAATTGCAGATTTTGGATTTTGAATGGCTCTGAATCGGCTGAACTATAGTAAGGTGATTTTCATCAAATTGAATTTTCTCTGAAAAGTATGGAAATAATCAAGCAATCTAAATGCGCGTTTGCACACTAATTATAGGTCTCGAGACCTATCATTAGAGGTATCAAGAACCACAATCGGATCACAATTGCAGATTTTGGATTTTGAATGGCTCTGAATCGGCTGAACTATAGTAAGGTGATTTTCATCAAATCGAATTTTCTTTGAAATTTATGGAAATAATCAAGCAATCTAAATGCGCGTTTGCACACTAATTATAGGTCCCGAGACCTATCATTAGAGGTATCAAGAACCACAATCGGATCACAATTGCAGATTTTGGATTTTGAATGGCTCTGAATCGGCTGAACTATAGTAAGGTGATTTTCATCAAATTGAATTTTCTCTGAAAAGTATGGAAATAATCAAGCAATCTAAATGCGCGTTTGCACACTAATTATAGGTCCCGAGACCTATCATTAGAGGTATCAAGAACCACAATCGGATCACAATTGCAGATTTTGGATTTTGAATGGCTCTGAATCGGCTGAACTATAGTAAGGTGATTTTCATCAAATTGAATTTTCTCTGAAAAGTATGAAAATAATCAAGCAATCTAAATGCGCGTTTGCACACTAATTATAGGTCCCGAGACCTATCATTAGAGGTATCAAGAACCACAATCGGATCACAATTGCAGATTTTGGATTTTGAATGGCTCTGAATCGGCTGAACTATAGTAAGGTGATTTTCATCAAATTGAATTTTCTCTGAAAAGTATGGAAATAATCAAGCAATCTAAATGCGCGTTTGCACACTAATTATAGGTCCCGAGACCTATCATTAGAGGTATCAAGAACCACAATCGGATCACAATTGCAGATTTTGGATTTTGAATGGCTCTGAATCGGCTGAACTATAGTAAGGTGATTTTCATCAAATTGAATTTTCTCTGAAAAGTATGGAAATAATCAAGCAATCTAAATGCGCGTTTGCACACTAATTATAGGTCTCGAGACCTATCATTAGAGGTATCAAGAACCACAATCGGATCACAATTGCAGATTTTGGATTTTGAATGGCTCTGAATCGGCTGAACTATAGTAAGGTGATTTTCATCAAATTGAATTTTCTCTGAAAAGTATGGAAATAATCAAGCAATCTAAATGCGCGTTTGCACACTAATTATAGGTCCCGAGACCTATCATTAGAGGTATCAAGAACCACAATCGGATCACAATTGCAGATTTTGGATTTTGAATGGCTCTGAATCGGCTGAACTATAGTAAGGTGATTTTCATCAAATCGAATTTTCTTTGAAATGTATGGAAATAATCAAGCAATCTAAATGCGCGTTTGCACACTAATTATAGGTCCCGAGACCTATCATTAGAGGTATCAAGAACCACAATCGGAGCACAATTGCAGATTTTGGATTTTGAATGGCTCTGAATCGGCTGAACTATAGTAAGGTGATTTTCATCAAATTGAATTTTCTCTGAAAAGTATGGAAATAATCAAGCAATCTAAATGCGCGTTTGCACACTAATTATAGGTCTCGAGACCTATCATTAGAGGTATCAAGAACCACAATCGGATCACAATTGCAGATTTTGGATTTTGAATGGCTCTGAATCGGCTGAACTATAGTAAGGTGATTTTCATCAAATCGAATTTTCTTTGAAATGTATGGAAATAATCAAGCAATCTAGATGCGCGTTTGCACACTAATTATATAGGTCCCGAGACCTATCATTAGAGGTATCAAGAACCACAATCGGATCACAATTGCAGATTTTGGATTTTGAATGACTCTGAATCGGCTGAACTATAGTGAGGTGATTTTCATCAAATCGAATTTTCTCTGAAATGTATGGAAATAATCAAGCAATCTAAATGCGCGTTTGCACACTAATTATAGGTCCCGAGACCTATCATTAGAGGTATCAAGAACTACAATCGGATCACAATTGCAGATTTTGGATTTTGAATGGCTCTGAATCGGCTGAACTATAGTAAGGTGATTTTCATCAAATTGAATTTTCTCTGAAAAGTATGGAAATAATCAAGCAATCTAAATGCGCGTTTGCACACTAATTATAGGTCCCGAGACCTATCATTAGAGGTATCAAGAACCACAATCGGATCACAATTGCAGATTTTGGATTTTGAATGGCTCTGAATCGGCTGAACTATAGTAAGGTGATTTTCATCAAATCGAATTTTCTTTGAAATTTATGGAAATAATCAAGCAATCTAAATGCGCGTTTGCACACTAATTATAGGTCCCGAGACCTATCATTAGAGGTATCAAGAACCACAATCGGATCACAATTGCAGATTTTGGATTTTGAATGGCTCTGAATCGGCTGAACTATAGTGAGGTGATTTTCATCAAATCGAATTTTCTCTGAAATGTATGGAAATAATCAAGCAATCTAAATGCGCGTTTGCACACTAATTATAGGTCCCGAGACCTATCATTAGAGGTATCAAGAACCACAATCGGATCACAATTGCAGATTTTGGATTTTGAATGGCTCTGAATCGGCTGAACTATAGTAAGGTGATTTTCATCAAATCGAATTTTCTTTGAAATGTATGGAAATAATCAAGCAATCTAAATGCGCGTTTGCACACTAGTTATAGGTCCCGAGACCTATCATTAGAGGTATCAAGAACCACAATCGGAGCACAATTGCAGATTTTGGATTTTGAATGGCTCTGAATCGGCTGAACTATAGTAAGGTGATTTTCATCAAATTGAATTTTCTCTGAAAAGTATGAAAATAATCAAGCAATCTAAATGCGCGTTTGCACACTAATTATAGGTCCCGAGACCTATCATTAGAGGTATCAAGAACCACAATCGGATCACAATTGCAGATTTTGGATTTTGAATGGCTCTGAATCGGCTGAACTATAGTGAGGTGATTTTCATCAAATCGAATTTTCTCTGAAATGTATGGAAATAATCAAGCAATCTAAATGCGCGTTTGCACACTAATTATAGGTCCCGAGACCTATCATTAGAGGTATCAAGAACCACAATCGGATCACAATTGCAGATTTTGGATTTTGAATGGCTCTGAATCGGCTGAACTATAGTAAGGTGATTTTCATCAAATCGAATTTTCTTTGAAATTTATGGAAATAATCAAGCAATCTAAATGCGCGTTTGCACACTAATTATAGGTCCCGAGACCTATCATTAGAGGTATCAAGAACTACAATCGGATCACAATTGCAGATTTTGGATTTTGAATGGCTCTGAATCGGCTGAACTATAGTAAGGTGATTTTCATCAAATTGAATTTTCTCTGAAAAGTATGAAAATAATCAAGCAATCTAAATGCGCGTTTGCACACTAATTATAGGTCCCGAGACCTATCATTAGAGGTATCAAGAACCACAATCGGATCACAATTGCAGATTTTGGATTTTGAATGGCTCTGAATCGGCTGAACTATAGTAAGGTGATTTTCATCAAATTGAATTTTCTCTGAAAAGTATGGAAATAATCAAGCAATCTAAATGCGCGTTTGCACACTAATTATAGGTCCCGAGACCTATCATTAGAGGTATCAAGAACCACAATCGGATCACAATTGCAGATTTTGGATTTTGAATGGCTCTGAATCGGCTGAACTATAGTAAGGTGATTTTCATCAAATCGAATTTTCTTTGAAATTTATGGAAATAATCAAGCAATCTAAATGCGCGTTTGCACACTAATTATAGGTCCCGAGACCTATCATTAGAGGTATCAAGAACTACAATCGGATCACAATTGCAGATTTTGGATTTTGAATGGCTCTGAATCGGCTGAACTATAGTAAGGTGATTTTCATCAAATTGAATTTTCTCTGAAAAGTATGAAAATAATCAAGCAATCTAAATGCGCGTTTGCACACTAATTATAGGTCCCGAGACCTATCATTAGAGGTATCAAGAACCACAATCGGATCACAATTGCAGATTTTGGATTTTGAATGGCTCTGAATCGGCTGAACTATAGTAAGGTGATTTTCATCAAATTGAATTTTCTCTGAAAAGTATGGAAATAATCAAGCAATCTAAATGCGCGTTTGCACACTAATTATAGGTCCCGAGACCTATCATTAGAGGTATCAAGAACCACAATCGGATCACAATTGCAGATTTTGGATTTTGAATGGCTCTGAATCGGCTGAACTATAGTGAGGTGATTTTCATCAAATCGAATTTTCTCTGAAATGTATGGAAATAATCAAGCAATCTAAATGCGCGTTTGCACACTAATTATAGGTCCCGAGACCTATCATTAGAGGTATCAAGAACTACAATCGGATCACAATTGCAGATTTTGGATTTTGAATGGCTCTGAATCGGCTGAACTATAGTAAGGTGATTTTCATCAAATTGAATTTTCTCTGAAAAGTATGAAAATAATCAAGCAATCTAAATGCGCGTTTGCACACTAATTATAGGTCCCGAGACCTATCATTAGAGGTATCAAGAACCACAATCGGATCACAATTGCAGATTTTGGATTTTGAATGGCTCTGAATCGGCTGAAATATAGTAAGGTGATTTTCATCAAATTGAATTTTCTCTGAAAAGTATGGAAATAATCAAGCAATCTAAATGCGCGTTTGCACACTAATTATAGGTCCCGAGACCTATCATTAGAGGTATCAAGAACCACAATCGGATCACAATTGCAGATTTTGGATTTTGAATGGCTCTGAATCGGCTGAACTATAGTGAGGTGATTTTCATCAAATCGAATTTTCTCTGAAATGTATGAAAATAATCAAGCAATCTAAATGCGCGTTTGCACACTAATTATAGGTCCCGAGACCTATCATTAGAGGTATCAAGAACTACAATCGGATCACAATTGCAGATTTTGGATTTTGAATGGCTCTGAATCGGCTGAACTATAGTAAGGTGATTTTCATCAAATTGAATTTTCTCTGAAAAGTATGGAAATAATCAAGCAATCTAAATGCGCGTTTGCACACTAATTATAGGTCTCGAGACCTATCATTAGAGGTATCAAGAACCACAATCGGATCACAATTGCAGATTTTGGATTTTGAATGGCTCTGAATCGGCTGAACTATAGTAAGGTGATTTTCATCAAATCGAATTTTCTTTGAAATTTATGGAAATAATCAAGCAATCTAAATGCGCGTTTGCACACTAATTATAGGTCCCGAGACCTATCATTAGAGGTATCAAGAACCACAATCGGATCACAATTGCAGATTTTGGATTTTGAATGGCTCTGAATCGGCTGAACTATAGTAAGGTGATTTTCATCAAATTGAATTTTCTCTGAAAAGTATGGAAATAATCAAGCAATCTAAATGCGCGTTTGCACACTAATTATAGGTCCCGAGACCTATCATTAGAGGTATCAAGAACCACAATCGGATCACAATTGCAGATTTTGGATTTTGAATGGCTCTGAATCGGCTGAACTATAGTAAGGTGATTTTCATCAAATTGAATTTTCTCTGAAAAGTATGAAAATAATCAAGCAATCTAAATGCGCGTTTGCACACTAATTATAGGTCCCGAGACCTATCATTAGAGGTATCAAGAACCACAATCGGATCACAATTGCAGATTTTGGATTTTGAATGGCTCTGAATCGGCTGAACTATAGTAAGGTGATTTTCATCAAATTGAATTTTCTCTGAAAAGTATGGAAATAATCAAGCAATCTAAATGCGCGTTTGCACACTAATTATAGGTCCCGAGACCTATCATTAGAGGTATCAAGAACCACAATCGGATCACAATTGCAGATTTTGGATTTTGAATGGCTCTGAATCGGCTGAACTATAGTAAGGTGATTTTCATCAAATTGAATTTTCTCTGAAAAGTATGGAAATAATCAAGCAATCTAAATGCGCGTTTGCACACTAATTATAGGTCTCGAGACCTATCATTAGAGGTATCAAGAACCACAATCGGATCACAATTGCAGATTTTGGATTTTGAATGGCTCTGAATCGGCTGAACTATAGTAAGGTGATTTTCATCAAATTGAATTTTCTCTGAAAAGTATGGAAATAATCAAGCAATCTAAATGCGCGTTTGCACACTAATTATAGGTCCCGAGACCTATCATTAGAGGTATCAAGAACCACAATCGGATCACAATTGCAGATTTTGGATTTTGAATGGCTCTGAATCGGCTGAACTATAGTAAGGTGATTTTCATCAAATCGAATTTTCTTTGAAATGTATGGAAATAATCAAGCAATCTAAATGCGCGTTTGCACACTAATTATAGGTCCCGAGACCTATCATTAGAGGTATCAAGAACCACAATCGGAGCACAATTGCAGATTTTGGATTTTGAATGGCTCTGAATCGGCTGAACTATAGTAAGGTGATTTTCATCAAATTGAATTTTCTCTGAAAAGTATGGAAATAATCAAGCAATCTAAATGCGCGTTTGCACACTAATTATAGGTCTCGAGACCTATCATTAGAGGTATCAAGAACCACAATCGGATCACAATTGCAGATTTTGGATTTTGAATGGCTCTGAATCGGCTGAACTATAGTAAGGTGATTTTCATCAAATCGAATTTTCTTTGAAATGTATGGAAATAATCAAGCAATCTAGATGCGCGTTTGCACACTAATTATATAGGTCCCGAGACCTATCATTAGAGGTATCAAGAACCACAATCGGATCACAATTGCAGATTTTGGATTTTGAATGACTCTGAATCGGCTGAACTATAGTGAGGTGATTTTCATCAAATCGAATTTTCTCTGAAATGTATGGAAATAATCAAGCAATCTAAATGCGCGTTTGCACACTAATTATAGGTCCCGAGACCTATCATTAGAGGTATCAAGAACTACAATCGGATCACAATTGCAGATTTTGGATTTTGAATGGCTCTGAATCGGCTGAACTATAGTAAGGTGATTTTCATCAAATTGAATTTTCTCTGAAAAGTATGGAAATAATCAAGCAATCTAAATGCGCGTTTGCACACTAATTATAGGTCCCGAGACCTATCATTAGAGGTATCAAGAACCACAATCGGATCACAATTGCAGATTTTGGATTTTGAATGGCTCTGAATCGGCTGAACTATAGTAAGGTGATTTTCATCAAATCGAATTTTCTTTGAAATTTATGGAAATAATCAAGCAATCTAAATGCGCGTTTGCACACTAATTATAGGTCCCGAGACCTATCATTAGAGGTATCAAGAACCACAATCGGATCACAATTGCAGATTTTGGATTTTGAATGGCTCTGAATCGGCTGAACTATAGTGAGGTGATTTTCATCAAATCGAATTTTCTCTGAAATGTATGGAAATAATCAAGCAATCTAAATGCGCGTTTGCACACTAATTATAGGTCCCGAGACCTATCATTAGAGGTATCAAGAACTACAATCGGATCACAATTGCAGATTTTGGATTTTGAATGGCTCTGAATCGGCTGAACTATAGTAAGGTGATTTTCATCAAATTGAATTTTCTCTGAAAAGTATGAAAATAATCAAGCAATCTAAATGCGCGTTTGCACACTAATTATAGGTCCCGAGACCTATCATTAGAGGTATCAAGAACCACAATCGGATCACAATTGCAGATTTTGGATTTTGAATGGCTCTGAATCGGCTGAACTATAGTAAGGTGATTTTCATCAAATCGAATTTTCTTTGAAATGTATGGAAATAATCAAGCAATCTAAATGCGCGTTTGCACACTAGTTATAGGTCCCGAGACCTATCATTAGAGGTATCAAGAACCACAATCGGAGCACAATTGCAGATTTTGGATTTTGAATGGCTCTGAATCGGCTGAACTATAGTAAGGTGATTTTCATCAAATTGAATTTTCTCTGAAAAGTATGGAAATAATCAAGCAATCTAAATGCGCGTTTGCACACTAATTATAGGTCCCGAGACCTATAATTAGAGGTATCAAGAACCACAATCGGAGCACAATTGCAGATTTTGGATTTTGAATGGCTCTGAATCGGCTGAACTATAGTAAGGTGATTTTCATCAAATTGAATTTTCTCTGAAAAGTATGGAAATAATCAAGCAATCTAAATGCGCGTTTGCACACTAATTATAGGTATCGAGACCTATCATTAGAGGTATCAAGAACCACAATCGGATCACAATTGCAGATTTTGGATTTTGAATGGCTCTGAATCGGCTGAACTATAGTAAGGTGATTTTCATCAAATTGAATTTTCTCTGAAAAGTATGGAAATAATCAAGCAATCTAAATGCGCGTTTGCACACTAATTATAGGTCTCGAGACCTATCATTAGAGGTATCAAGAACCACAATCGGATCACAATTGCAGATTTTGGATTTTGAATGACTCTGAATCGGCTGAACTATAGTGAGGTGATTTTCATCAAATCGAATTTTCTCTGAAATGTATGGAAATAATCAAGCAATCTAAATGCGCGTTTGCACACTAATTATAGGTCCCGAGACCTATCATTAGAGGTATCAAGAACTACAATCGGATCACAATTGCAGATTTTGGATTTTGAATGGCTCTGAATCGGCTGAACTATAGTAAGGTGATTTTCATCAAATTGAATTTTCTCTGAAAAGTATGGAAATAATCAAGCAATCTAAATGCGCGTTTGCACACTAATTATAGGTCCCGAGACCTATCATTAGAGGTATCAAGAACCACAATCGGATCACAATTGCAGATTTTGGATTTTGAATGGCTCTGAATCGGCTGAACTATAGTAAGGTGATTTTCATCAAATTGAATTTTCTCTGAAAAGTATGGAAATAATCAAGCAATCTAAATGCGCGTTTGCACACTAATTATAGGTCTCGAGACCTATCATTAGAGGTATCAAGAACCACAATCGGATCACAATTGCAGATTTTGGATTTTGAATGGCTCTGAATCGGCTGAACTATAGTAAGGTGATTTTCATCAAATCGAATTTTCTTTGAAATTTATGGAAATAATCAAGCAATCTAAATGCGCGTTTGCACACTAATTATAGGTCCCGAGACCTATCATTAGAGGTATCAAGAACTACAATCGGATCACAATTGCAGATTTTGGATTTTGAATGGCTCTGAATCGGCTGAACTATAGTAAGGTGATTTTCATCAAATTGAATTTTCTCTGAAAAGTATGAAAATAATCAAGCAATCTAAATGCGCGTTTGCACACAAATTATAGGTCCCGAGACCTATCATTAGAGGTATCAAGAACCACAATCGGATCACAATTGCAGATTTTGGATTTTGAATGGCTCTGAATCGGCTGAACTATAGTAAGGTGATTTTCATCAAATTGAATTTTCTCTGAAAAGTATGGAAATAATCAAGCAATCTAAATGCGCGTTTGCACACTAATTATAGGTCCCGAGACCTATCATTAGAGGTATCAAGAACCACAATCGGATCACAATTGCAGATTTTGGATTTTGAATGGCTCTGAATCGGCTGAACTATAGTAAGGTGATTTTCATCAAATTGAATTTTCTCTGAAAAGTATGGAAATAATCAAGCAATCTAAATGCGCGTTTGCACACTAATTATAGGTCTCGAGACCTATCATTAGAGGTATCAAGAACCACAATCGGATCACAATTGCAGATTTTGGATTTTGAATGGCTCTGAATCGGCTGAACTATAGTAAGGTGATTTTCATCAAATTGAATTTTCTCTGAAAAGTATGGAAATAATCAAGCAATCTAAATGCGCGTTTGCACACTAATTATAGGTCCCGAGACCTATCATTAGAGGTATCAAGAACCACAATCGGATCACAATTGCAGATTTTGGATTTTGAATGGCTCTGAATCGGCTGAACTATAGTAAGGTGATTTTCATCAAATCGAATTTTCTTTGAAATGTATGGAAATAATCAAGCAATCTAAATGCGCGTTTGCACACTAATTATAGGTCCCGAGACCTATCATTAGAGGTATCAAGAACCACAATCGGAGCACAATTGCAGATTTTGGATTTTGAATGGCTCTGAATCGGCTGAACTATAGTAAGGTGATTTTCATCAAATTGAATTTTCTCTGAAAAGTATGGAAATAATCAAGCAATCTAAATGCGCGTTTGCACACTAATTATAGGTCTCGAGACCTATCATTAGAGGTATCAAGAACCACAATCGGATCACAATTGCAGATTTTGGATTTTGAATGGCTCTGAATCGGCTGAACTATAGTAAGGTGATTTTCATCAAATTGAATTTTCTCTGAAAAGTATGGAAATAATCAAGCAATCTAAATGCGCGTTTGCACACTAATTATAGGTCCCGAGACCTATCATTAGAGGTATCAAGAACCACAATCGGATCACAATTGCAGATTTTGGATTTTGAATGGCTCTGAATCGGCTGAACTATAGTGAGGTGATTTTCATCAAATCGAATTTTCTCTGAAATGTATGGAAATAATCAAGCAATCTAAATGCGCGTTTGCACACTAATTATAGGTCCCGAGACCTATCATTAGAGGTATCAAGAACTACAATCGGATCACAATTGCAGATTTTGGATTTTGAATGGCTCTGAATCGGCTGAACTATAGTAAGGTGATTTTCATCAAATTGAATTTTCTCTGAAAAGTATGGAAATAATCAAGCAATCTAAATGCGCGTTTGCACACTAATTATAGGTCCCGAGACCTATCATTAGAGGTATCAAGAACCACAATCGGATCACAATTGCAGATTTTGGATTTTGAATGGCTCTGAATCGGCTGAACTATAGTGAGGTGATTTTCATCAAATCGAATTTTCTCTGAAATGTATGAAAATAATCAAGCAATCTAAATGCGCGTTTGCACACTAATTATAGGTCCCGAGACCTATCATTAGAGGTATCAAGAACCACAATCGGAGCACAATTGCAGATTTTGGATTTTGAATGGCTCTGAATCGGCTGAACTATAGTAAGGTGATTTTCATCAAATTGAATTTTCTCTGAAAAGTATGGAAATAATCAAGCAATCTAAATGCGCGTTTGCACACTAATTATAGGTCCCGAGACCTATCATTAGAGGTATCAAGAACCACAATCGGATCACAATTGCAGATTTTGGATTTTGAATGGCTCTGAATCGGCTGAACTATAGTGAGGTGATTTTCATCAAATCGAATTTTCTCTGAAATGTATGGAAATAATCAAGCAATCTAAATGCGCGTTTGCACACTAATTATAGGTCCCGAGACCTATCATTAGAGGTATCAAGAACTACAATCGGATCACAATTGCAGATTTTGGATTTTGAATGGCTCTGAATCGGCTGAACTATAGTAAGGTGATTTTCATCAAATTGAATTTTCTCTGAAAAGTATGAAAATAATCAAGCAATCTAAATGCGCGTTTGCACACTAATTATAGGTCCCGAGACCTATCATTAGAGGTATCAAGAACCACAATCGGATCACAATTGCAGATTTTGGATTTTGAATGGCTCTGAATCGGCTGAACTATAGTAAGGTGATTTTCATCAAATTGAATTTTCTCTGAAAAGTATGGAAATAATCAAGCAATCTAAATGCGCGTTTGCACACTAATTATAGGTCCCGAGACCTATCATTAGAGGTATCAAGAACCACAATCGGATCACAATTGCAGATTTTGGATTTTGAATGGCTCTGAATCGGCTGAACTATAGTGAGGTGATTTTCATCAAATCGAATTTTCTCTGAAATGTATGGAAATAATCAAGCAATCTAAATGCGCGTTTGCACACTAATTATAGGTCCCGAGACCTATCATTAGAGGTATCAAGAACTACAATCGGATCACAATTGCAGATTTTGGATTTTGAATGGCTCTGAATCGGCTGAACTATAGTAAGGTGATTTTCATCAAATTGAATTTTCTCTGAAAAGTATGAAAATAATCAAGCAATCTAAATGCGCGTTTGCACACTAATTATAGGTCCCGAGACCTATCATTAGAGGTATCAAGAACCACAATCGGATCACAATTGCAGATTTTGGATTTTGAATGGCTCTGAATCGGCTGAAATATAGTAAGGTGATTTTCATCAAATTGAATTTTCTCTGAAAAGTATGGAAATAATCAAGCAATCTAAATGCGCGTTTGCACACTAATTATAGGTCCCGAGACCTATCATTAGAGGTATCAAGAACCACAATCGGATCACAATTGCAGATTTTGGATTTTGAATGGCTCTGAATCGGCTGAACTATAGTGAGGTGATTTTCATCAAATCGAATTTTCTCTGAAATGTATGAAAATAATCAAGCAATCTAAATGCGCGTTTGCACACTAATTATAGGTCCCGAGACCTATCATTAGAGGTATCAAGAACCACAATCGGAGCACAATTGCAGATTTTGGATTTTGAATGGCTCTGAATCGGCTGAACTATAGTAAGGTGATTTTCATCAAATTGAATTTTCTCTGAAAAGTATGGAAATAATCAAGCAATCTAAATGCGCGTTTGCACACTAATTATAGGTCTCGAGACCTATCATTAGAGGTATCAAGAACCACAATCGGATCACAATTGCAGATTTTGGATTTTGAATGGCTCTGAATCGGCTGAACTATAGTAAGGTGATTTTCATCAAATTGAATTTTCTCTGAAAAGTATGGAAATAATCAAGCAATCTAAATGCGCGTTTGCACACTAATTATAGGTCTCGAGACCTATCATTAGAGGTATCAAGAACCACAATCGGATCACAATTGCAGATTTTGGATTTTGAATGACTCTGAATCGGCTGAACTATAGTGAGGTGATTTTCATCAAATCGAATTTTCTCTGAAATGTATGGAAATAATCAAGCAATCTAAATGCGCGTTTGCACACTAATTATAGGTCCCGAGACCTATCATTAGAGGTATCAAGAACTACAATCGGATCACAATTGCAGATTTTGGATTTTGAATGGCTCTGAATCGGCTGAACTATAGTAAGGTGATTTTCATCAAATTGAATTTTCTCTGAAAAGTATGGAAATAATCAAGCAATCTAAATGCACGTTTGCACACTAATTATAGGTCCCGAGACCTATCATTAGAGGTATCAAGAACCACAATCGGATCACAATTGCAGATTTTGGATTTTGAATGGCTCTGAATCGGCTGAACTATAGTAAGGTGATTTTCATCAAATTGAATTTTCTCTGAAAAGTATGGAAATAATCAAGCAATCTAAATGCGCGTTTGCACACTAATTATAGGTCCCGAGACCTATCATTAGAGGTATCAAGAACCACAATCGGATCACAATTGCAGATTTTGGATTTTGAATGGCTCTGAATCGGCTGAACTATAGTAAGGTGATTTTCATCAAATCGAATTTTCTTTGAAATTTATGGAAATAATCAAGCAATCTAAATGCGCGTTTGCACACTAATTATAGGTCCCGAGACCTATCATTAGAGGTATCAAGAACTACAATCGGATCACAATTGCAGATTTTGGATTTTGAATGGCTCTGAATCGGCTGAACTATAGTAAGGTGATTTTCATCAAATTGAATTTTCTCTGAAAAGTATGAAAATAATCAAGCAATCTAAATGCGCGTTTGCACACTAATTATAGGTCCCGAGACCTATCATTAGAGGTATCAAGAACCACAATCGGATCACAATTGCAGATTTTGGATTTTGAATGGCTCTGAATCGGCTGAACTATAGTAAGGTGATTTTCATCAAATTGAATTTTCTCTGAAAAGTATGGAAATAATCAAGCAATCTAAATGCGCGTTTGCACACTAATTATAGGTCCCGAGACCTATCATTAGAGGTATCAAGAACCACAATCGGATCACAATTGCAGATTTTGGATTTTGAATGGCTCTGAATCGGCTGAACTATAGTGAGGTGATTTTCATCAAATCGAATTTTCTCTGAAATGTATGGAAATAATCAAGCAATCTAAATGCGCGTTTGCACACTAATTATAGGTCCCGAGACCTATCATTAGAGGTATCAAGAACTACAATCGGATCACAATTGCAGATTTTGGATTTTGAATGGCTCTGAATCGGCTGAACTATAGTAAGGTGATTTTCATCAAATTGAATTTTCTCTGAAAAGTATGAAAATAATCAAGCAATCTAAATGCGCGTTTGCACACTAATTATAGGTCCCGAGACCTATCATTAGAGGTATCAAGAACCACAATCGGATCACAATTGCAGATTTTGGATTTTGAATGGCTCTGAATCGGCTGAAATATAGTAAGGTGATTTTCATCAAATTGAATTTTCTCTGAAAAGTATGGAAATAATCAAGCAATCTAAATGCGCGTTTGCACACTAATTATAGGTCCCGAGACCTATCATTAGAGGTATCAAGAACCACAATCGGATCACAATTGCAGATTTTGGATTTTGAATGGCTCTGAATCGGCTGAACTATAGTGAGGTGATTTTCATCAAATCGAATTTTCTCTGAAATGTATGAAAATAATCAAGCAATCTAAATGCGCGTTTGCACACTAATTATAGGTCCCGAGACCTATCATTAGAGGTATCAAGAACTACAATCGGATCACAATTGCAGATTTTGGATTTTGAATGGCTCTGAATCGGCTGAACTATAGTAAGGTGATTTTCATCAAATTGAATTTTCTCTGAAAAGTATGGAAATAATCAAGCAATCTAAATGCGCGTTTGCACACTAATTATAGGTCTCGAGACCTATCATTAGAGGTATCAAGAACCACAATCGGATCACAATTGCAGATTTTGGATTTTGAATGGCTCTGAATCGGCTGAACTATAGTAAGGTGATTTTCATCAAATCGAATTTTCTTTGAAATTTATGGAAATAATCAAGCAATCTAAATGCGCGTTTGCACACTAATTATAGGTCCCGAGACCTATCATTAGAGGTATCAAGAACTACAATCGGATCACAATTGCAGATTTTGGATTTTGAATGGCTCTGAATCGGCTGAACTATAGTAAGGTGATTTTCATCAAATTGAATTTTCTCTGAAAAGTATGAAAATAATCAAGCAATCTAAATGCGCGTTTGCACACTAATTATAGGTCCCGAGACCTATCATTAGAGGTATCAAGAACCACAATCGGATCACAATTGCAGATTTTGGATTTTGAATGGCTCTGAATCGGCTGAACTATAGTAAGGTGATTTTCATCAAATTGAATTTTCTCTGAAAAGTATGGAAATAATCAAGCAATCTAAATGCGCGTTTGCACACTAATTATAGGTCCCGAGACCTATCATTAGAGGTATCAAGAACCACAATCGGATCACAATTGCAGATTTTGGATTTTGAATGGCTCTGAATCGGCTGAACTATAGTAAGGTGATTTTCATCAAATTGAATTTTCTCTGAAAAGTATGGAAATAATCAAGCAATCTAAATGCGCGTTTGCACACTAATTATAGGTCTCGAGACCTATCATTAGAGGTATCAAGAACCACAATCGGATCACAATTGCAGATTTTGGATTTTGAATGGCTCTGAATCGGCTGAACTATAGTAAGGTGATTTTCATCAAATTGAATTTTCTCTGAAAAGTATGGAAATAATCAAGCAATCTAAATGCGCGTTTGCACACTAATTATAGGTCCCGAGACCTATCATTAGAGGTATCAAGAACCACAATCGGATCACAATTGCAGATTTTGGATTTTGAATGGCTCTGAATCGGCTGAACTATAGTAAGGTGATTTTCATCAAATCGAATTTTCTTTGAAATGTATGGAAATAATCAAGCAATCTAAATGCGCGTTTGCACACTAATTATAGGTCCCGAGACCTATCATTAGAGGTATCAAGAACCACAATCGGAGCACAATTGCAGATTTTGGATTTTGAATGGCTCTGAATCGGCTGAACTATAGTAAGGTGATTTTCATCAAATTGAATTTTCTCTGAAAAGTATGAAAATAATCAAGCAATCTAAATGCGCGTTTGCACACTAATTATAGGTCTCGAGACCTATCATTAGAGGTATCAAGAACCACAATCGGATCACAATTGCAGATTTTGGATTTTGAATGGCTCTGAATCGGCTGAACTATAGTAAGGTGATTTTCATCAAATTGAATTTTCTCTGAAAAGTATGGAAATAATCAAGCAATCTAAATGCGCGTTTGCACACTAATTATAGGTCCCGAGACCTATCATTAGAGGTATCAAGAACCACAATCGGATCACAATTGCAGATTTTGGATTTTGAATGGCTCTGAATCGGCTGAACTATAGTGAGGTGATTTTCATCAAATCGAATTTTCTCTGAAATGTATGGAAATAATCAAGCAATCTAAATGCGCGTTTGCACACTAATTATAGGTCCCGAGACCTATCATTAGAGGTATCAAGAACTACAATCGGATCACAATTGCAGATTTTGGATTTTGAATGGCTCTGAATCGGCTGAACTATAGTAAGGTGATTTTCATCAAATTGAATTTTCTCTGAAAAGTATGGAAATAATCAAGCAATCTAAATGCGCGTTTGCACACTAATTATAGGTCCCGAGACCTATCATTAGAGGTATCAAGAACCACAATCGGATCACAATTGCAGATTTTGGATTTTGAATGGCTCTGAATCGGCTGAACTATAGTAAGGTGATTTTCATCAAATCGAATTTTCTTTGAAATGTATGGAAATAATCAAGCAATCTAAATGCGCGTTTGCACACTAATTATAGGTCCCGAGACCTATCATTAGAGGTATCAAGAACCACAATCGGAGCACAATTGCAGATTTTGGATTTTGAATGGCTCTGAATCGGCTGAACTATAGTAAGGTGATTTTCATCAAATTGAATTTTCTCTGAAAAGTATGGAAATAATCAAGCAATCTAAATGCGCGTTTGCACACTAATTATAGGTCTCGAGACCTATCATTAGAGGTATCAAGAACCACAATCGGATCACAATTGCAGATTTTGGATTTTGAATGGCTCTGAATCGGCTGAACTATAGTAAGGTGATTTTCATCAAATTGAATTTTCTCTGAAAAGTATGGAAATAATCAAGCAATCTAAATGCGCGTTTGCACACTAATTATAGGTCCCGAGACCTATCATTAGAGGTATCAAGAACCACAATCGGATCACAATTGCAGATTTTGGATTTTGAATGGCTCTGAATCGGCTGAACTATAGTGAGGTGATTTTCATCAAATCGAATTTTCTCTGAAATGTATGGAAATAATCAAGCAATCTAAATGCGCGTTTGCACACTAATTATAGGTCCCGAGACCTATCATTAGAGGTATCAAGAACTACAATCGGATCACAATTGCAGATTTTGGATTTTGAATGGCTCTGAATCGGCTGAACTATAGTAAGGTGATTTTCATCAAATTGAATTTTCTCTGAAAAGTATGGAAATAATCAAGCAATCTAAATGCGCGTTTGCACACTAATTATAGGTCCCGAGACCTATCATTAGAGGTATCAAGAACCACAATCGGATCACAATTGCAGATTTTGGATTTTGAATGGCTCTGAATCGGCTGAACTATAGTGAGGTGATTTTCATCAAATCGAATTTTCTCTGAAATGTATGAAAATAATCAAGCAATCTAAATGCGCGTTTGCACACTAATTATAGGTCCCGAGACCTATCATTAGAGGTATCAAGAACCACAATCGGAGCACAATTGCAGATTTTGGATTTTGAATGGCTCTGAATCGGCTGAACTATAGTAAGGTGATTTTCATCAAATTGAATTTTCTCTGAAAAGTATGGAAATAATCAAGCAATCTAAATGCGCGTTTGCACACTAATTATAGGTCCCGAGACCTATCATTAGAGGTATCAAGAACCACAATCGGATCACAATTGCAGATTTTGGATTTTGAATGGCTCTGAATCGGCTGAACTATAGTGAGGTGATTTTCATCAAATCGAATTTTCTCTGAAATGTATGGAAATAATCAAGCAATCTAAATGCGCGTTTGCACACTAATTATAGGTCCCGAGACCTATCATTAGAGGTATCAAGAACTACAATCGGATCACAATTGCAGATTTTGGATTTTGAATGGCTCTGAATCGGCTGAACTATAGTAAGGTGATTTTCATCAAATTGAATTTTCTCTGAAAAGTATGAAAATAATCAAGCAATCTAAATGCGCGTTTGCACACTAATTATAGGTCCCGAGACCTATCATTAGAGGTATCAAGAACCACAATCGGATCACAATTGCAGATTTTGGATTTTGAATGGCTCTGAATCGGCTGAACTATAGTAAGGTGATTTTCATCAAATTGAATTTTCTCTGAAAAGTATGGAAATAATCAAGCAATCTAAATGCGCGTTTGCACACTAATTATAGGTCTCGAGACCTATCATTAGAGGTATCAAGAACCACAATCGGATCACAATTGCAGATTTTGGATTTTGAATGACTCTGAATCGGCTGAACTATAGTGAGGTGATTTTCATCAAATCGAATTTTCTCTGAAATGTATGGAAATAATCAAGCAATCTAAATGCGCGTTTGCACACTAATTATAGGTCCCGAGACCTATCATTAGAGGTATCAAGAACTACAATCGGATCACAATTGCAGATTTTGGATTTTGAATGGCTCTGAATCGGCTGAACTATAGTAAGGTGATTTTCATCAAATTGAATTTTCTCTGAAAAGTATGGAAATAATCAAGCAATCTAAATGCGCGTTTGCACACTAATTATAGGTCCCGAGACCTATCATTAGAGGTATCAAGAACCACAATCGGATCACAATTGCAGATTTTGGATTTTGAATGGCTCTGAATCGGCTGAACTATAGTAAGGTGATTTTCATCAAATTGAATTTTCTCTGAAAAGTATGGAAATAATCAAGCAATCTAAATGCGCGTTTGCACACTAATTATAGGTCCCGAGACCTATCATTAGAGGTATCAAGAACCACAATCGGATCACAATTGCAGATTTTGGATTTTGAATGGCTCTGAATCGGCTGAACTATAGTAAGGTGATTTTCATCAAATCGAATTTTCTTTGAAATTTATGGAAATAATCAAGCAATCTAAATGCGCGTTTGCACACTAATTATAGGTCCCGAGACCTATCATTAGAGGTATCAAGAACTACAATCGGATCACAATTGCAGATTTTGGATTTTGAATGGCTCTGAATCGGCTGAACTATAGTAAGGTGATTTTCATCAAATTGAATTTTCTCTGAAAAGTATGAAAATAATCAAGCAATCTAAATGCGCGTTTGCACACTAATTATAGGTCCCGAGACCTATCATTAGAGGTATCAAGAACCACAATCGGATCACAATTGCAGATTTTGGATTTTGAATGGCTCTGAATCGGCTGAACTATAGTAAGGTGATTTTCATCAAATTGAATTTTCTCTGAAAAGTATGGAAATAATCAAGCAATCTAAATGCGCGTTTGCACACTAATTATAGGTCCCGAGACCTATCATTAGAGGTATCAAGAACCACAATCGGATCACAATTGCAGATTTTGGATTTTGAATGGCTCTGAATCGGCTGAACTATAGTGAGGTGATTTTCATCAAATCGAATTTTCTCTGAAATGTATGGAAATAATCAAGCAATCTAAATGCGCGTTTGCACACTAATTATAGGTCCCGAGACCTATCATTAGAGGTATCAAGAACTACAATCGGATCACAATTGCAGATTTTGGATTTTGAATGGCTCTGAATCGGCTGAACTATAGTAAGGTGATTTTCATCAAATTGAATTTTCTCTGAAAAGTATGAAGATAATCAAGCAATCTAAATGCGCGTTTGCACACTAATTATAGGTCCCGAGACCTATCATTAGAGGTATCAAGAACCACAATCGGATCACAATTGCAGATTTTGGATTTTGAATGGCTCTGAATCGGCTGAAATATAGTAAGGTGATTTTCATCAAATTGAATTTTCTCTGAAAAGTATGGAAATAATCAAGCAATCTAAATGCGCGTTTGCACACTAATTATAGGTCCCGAGACCTATCATTAGAGGTATCAAGAACCACAATCGGATCACAATTGCAGATTTTGGATTTTGAATGGCTCTGAATCGGCTGAACTATAGTGAGGTGATTTTCATCAAATCGAATTTTCTCTGAAATGTATGAAAATAATCAAGCAATCTAAATGCGCGTTTGCACACTAATTATAGGTCCCGAGACCTATCATTAGAGGTATCAAGAACTACAATCGGATCACAATTGCAGATTTTGGATTTTGAATGGCTCTGAATCGGCTGAACTATAGTGAGGTGATTTTCATCAAATTGAATTTTCTCTGAAAAGTATGGAAATAATCAAGCAATCTAAATGCGCGTTTGCACACTAATTATAGGTCTCGAGACCTATCATTAGAGGTATCAAGAACCACAATCGGATCACAATTGCAGATTTTGGATTTTGAATGGCTCTGAATCGGCTGAACTATAGTAAGGTGATTTTCATCAAATCGAATTTTCTTTGAAATTTATGGAAATAATCAAGCAATCTAAATGCGCGTTTGCACACTAATTATAGGTCCCGAGACCTATCATTAGAGGTATCAAGAACTACAATCGGATCACAATTGCAGATTTTGGATTTTGAATGGCTCTGAATCGGCTGAACTATAGTAAGGTGATTTTCATCAAATTGAATTTTCTCTGAAAAGTATGAAAATAATCAAGCAATCTAAATGCGCGTTTGCACACTAATTATAGGTCCCGAGACCTATCATTAGAGGTATCAAGAACCACAATCGGATCACAATTGCAGATTTTGGATTTTGAATGGCTCTGAATCGGCTGAACTATAGTAAGGTGATTTTCATCAAATTGAATTTTCTCTGAAAAGTATGGAAATAATCAAGCAATCTAAATGCGCGTTTGCACACTAATTATAGGTCCCGAGACCTATCATTAGAGGTATCAAGAACCACAATCGGATCACAATTGCAGATTTTGGATTTTGAATGGCTCTGAATCGGCTGAACTATAGTAAGGTGATTTTCATCAAATTGAATTTTCTCTGAAAAGTATGGAAATAATCAAGCAATCTAAATGCGCGTTTGCACACTAATTATAGGTCTCGAGACCTATCATTAGAGGTATCAAGAACCACAATCGGATCACAATTGCAGATTTTGGATTTTGAATGGCTCTGAATCGGCTGAACTATAGTAAGGTGATTTTCATCAAATTGAATTTTCTCTGAAAAGTATGGAAATAATCAAGCAATCTAAATGCGCGTTTGCACACTAATTATAGGTCCCGAGACCTATCATTAGAGGTATCAAGAACCACAATCGGATCACAATTGCAGATTTTGGATTTTGAATGGCTCTGAATCGGCTGAACTATAGTAAGGTGATTTTCATCAAATCGAATTTTCTTTGAAATGTATGGAAATAATCAAGCAATCTAAATGCGCGTTTGCACACTAATTATAGGTCCCGAGACCTATCATTAGAGGTATCAAGAACCACAATCGGAGCACAATTGCAGATTTTGGATTTTGAATGGCTCTGAATCGGCTGAACTATAGTAAGGTGATTTTCATCAAATTGAATTTTCTCTGAAAAGTATGGAAATAATCAAGCAATCTAAATGCGCGTTTGCACACTAATTATAGGTCTCGAGACCTATCATTAGAGGTATCAAGAACCACAATCGGATCACAATTGCAGATTTTGGATTTTGAATGGCTCTGAATCGGCTGAACTATAGTAAGGTGATTTTCATCAAATTGAATTTTCTCTGAAAAGTATGGAAATAATCAAGCAATCTAAATGCGCGTTTGCACACTAATTATAGGTCCCGAGACCTATCATTAGAGGTATCAAGAACCACAATCGGATCACAATTGCAGATTTTGGATTTTGAATGGCTCTGAATCGGCTGAACTATAGTGAGGTGATTTTCATCAAATCGAATTTTCTCTGAAATGTATGAAAATAATCAAGCAATCTAAATGCGCGTTTGCACACTAATTATAGGTCCCGAGACCTATCATTAGAGGTATCAAGAACCACAATCGGAGCACAATTGCAGATTTTGGATTTTGAATGGCTCTGAATCGGCTGAACTATAGTAAGGTGATTTTCATCAAATTGAATTTTCTCTGAAAAGTATGGAAATAATCAAGCAATCTAAATGCGCGTTTGCACACTAATTATAGGTCCCGAGACCTATCATTAGAGGTATCAAGAACCACAATCGGATCACAATTGCAGATTTTGGATTTTGAATGGCTCTGAATCGGCTGAACTATAGTGAGGTGATTTTCATCAAATCGAATTTTCTCTGAAATGTATGGAAATAATCAAGCAATCTAAATGCGCGTTTGCACACTAATTATAGGTCCCGAGACCTATCATTAGAGGTATCAAGAACTACAATCGGATCACAATTGCAGATTTTGGATTTTGAATGGCTCTGAATCGGCTGAACTATAGTAAGGTGATTTTCATCAAATTGAATTTTCTCTGAAAAGTATGAAAATAATCAAGCAATCTAAATGCGCGTTTGCACACTAATTATAGGTCCCGAGACCTATCATTAGAGGTATCAAGAACCACAATCGGATCACAATTGCAGATTTTGGATTTTGAATGGCTCTGAATCGGCTGAACTATAGTAAGGTGATTTTCATCAAATTGAATTTTCTCTGAAAAGTATGGAAATAATCAAGCAATCTAAATGCGCGTTTGCACACTAATTATAGGTCCCGAGACCTATCATTAGAGGTATCAAGAACCACAATCGGATCACAATTGCAGATTTTGGATTTTGAATGGCTCTGAATCGGCTGAACTATAGTGAGGTGATTTTCATCAAATCGAATTTTCTCTGAAATGTATGGAAATAATCAAGCAATCTAAATGCGCGTTTGCACACTAATTATAGGTCCCGAGACCTATCATTAGAGGTATCAAGAACTACAATCGGATCACAATTGCAGATTTTGGATTTTGAATGGCTCTGAATCGGCTGAACTATAGTAAGGTGATTTTCATCAAATTGAATTTTCTCTGAAAAGTATGAAAATAATCAAGCAATCTAAATGCGCGTTTGCACACTAATTATAGGTCCCGAGACCTATCATTAGAGGTATCAAGAACCACAATCGGATCACAATTGCAGATTTTGGATTTTGAATGGCTCTGAATCGGCTGAAATATAGTAAGGTGATTTTCATCAAATTGAATTTTCTCTGAAAAGTATGGAAATAATCAAGCAATCTAAATGCGCGTTTGCACACTAATTATAGGTCCCGAGACCTATCATTAGAGGTATCAAGAACCACAATCGGATCACAATTGCAGATTTTGGATTTTGAATGGCTCTGAATCGGCTGAACTATAGTGAGGTGATTTTCATCAAATCGAATTTTCTCTGAAATGTATGAAAATAATCAAGCAATCTAAATGCGCGTTTGCACACTAATTATAGGTCCCGAGACCTATCATTAGAGGTATCAAGAACCACAATCGGAGCACAATTGCAGATTTTGGATTTTGAATGGCTCTGAATCGGCTGAACTATAGTAAGGTGATTTTCATCAAATTGAATTTTCTCTGAAAAGTATGGAAATAATCAAGCAATCTAAATGCGCGTTTGCACACTAATTATAGGTCTCGAGACCTATCATTAGAGGTATCAAGAACCACAATCGGATCACAATTGCAGATTTTGGATTTTGAATGGCTCTGAATCGGCTGAACTATAGTAAGGTGATTTTCATCAAATTGAATTTTCTCTGAAAAGTATGGAAATAATCAAGCAATCTAAATGCGCGTTTGCACACTAATTATAGGTCTCGAGACCTATCATTAGAGGTATCAAGAACCACAATCGGATCACAATTGCAGATTTTGGATTTTGAATGACTCTGAATCGGCTGAACTATAGTGAGGTGATTTTCATCAAATCGAATTTTCTCTGAAATGTATGGAAATAATCAAGCAATCTAAATGCGCGTTTGCACACTAATTATAGGTCCCGAGACCTATCATTAGAGGTATCAAGAACTACAATCGGATCACAATTGCAGATTTTGGATTTTGAATGGCTCTGAATCGGCTGAACTATAGTAAGGTGATTTTCATCAAATTGAATTTTCTCTGAAAAGTATGGAAATAATCAAGCAATCTAAATGCGCGTTTGCACACTAATTATAGGTCCCGAGACCTATCATTAGAGGTATCAAGAACCACAATCGGATCACAATTGCAGATTTTGGATTTTGAATGGCTCTGAATCGGCTGAACTATAGTAAGGTGATTTTCATCAAATTGAATTTTCTCTGAAAAGTATGGAAATAATCAAGCAATCTAAATGCGCGTTTGCACACTAATTATAGGTCCCGAGACCTATCATTAGAGGTATCAAGAACCACAATCGGATCACAATTGCAGATTTTGGATTTTGAATGGCTCTGAATCGGCTGAACTATAGTAAGGTGATTTTCATCAAATCGAATTTTCTTTGAAATTTATGGAAATAATCAAGCAATCTAAATGCGCGTTTGCACACTAATTATAGGTCCCGAGACCTATCATTAGAGGTATCAAGAACTACAATCGGATCACAATTGCAGATTTTGGATTTTGAATGGCTCTGAATCGGCTGAACTATAGTAAGGTGATTTTCATCAAATTGAATTTTCTCTGAAAAGTATGAAAATAATCAAGCAATCTAAATGCGCGTTTGCACACTAATTATAGGTCCCGAGACCTATCATTAGAGGTATCAAGAACCACAATCGGATCACAATTGCAGATTTTGGATTTTGAATGGCTCTGAATCGGCTGAACTATAGTAAGGTGATTTTCATCAAATTGAATTTTCTCTGAAAAGTATGGAAATAATCAAGCAATCTAAATGCGCGTTTGCACACTAATTATAGGTCCCGAGACCTATCATTAGAGGTATCAAGAACCACAATCGGATCACAATTGCAGATTTTGGATTTTGAATGGCTCTGAATCGGCTGAACTATAGTGAGGTGATTTTCATCAAATCGAATTTTCTCTGAAATGTATGGAAATAATCAAGCAATCTAAATGCGCGTTTGCACACTAATTATAGGTCCCGAGACCTATCATTAGAGGTATCAAGAACTACAATCGGATCACAATTGCAGATTTTGGATTTTGAATGGCTCTGAATCGGCTGAACTATAGTAAGGTGATTTTCATCAAATTGAATTTTCTCTGAAAAGTATGAAAATAATCAAGCAATCTAAATGCGCGTTTGCACACTAATTATAGGTCCCGAGACCTATCATTAGAGGTATCAAGAACCACAATCGGATCACAATTGCAGATTTTGGATTTTGAATGGCTCTGAATCGGCTGAAATATAGTAAGGTGATTTTCATCAAATTGAATTTTCTCTGAAAAGTATGGAAATAATCAAGCAATCTAAATGCGCGTTTGCACACTAATTATAGGTCCCGAGACCTATCATTAGAGGTATCAAGAACTACAATCGGATCACAATTGCAGATTTTGGATTTTGAATGGCTCTGAATCGGCTGAACTATAGTAAGGTGATTTTCATCAAATTGAATTTTCTCTGAAATGTATGGAAATAATCAAGCAATCTAAATGCGCGTTTGCACACTAATTATAGGTCCCGAGACCTATCATTAGAGGTATCAAGAACCACAATCGGATCACAATTGCAGATTTTGGATTTTGAATGGCTCTGAATCGGCTGAACTATAGTAAGGTGATTTTCATCAAATTGAATTTTCTCTGAAAAGTATGAAAATAATCAAGCAATCTAAATGCGCGTTTGCACACTAATTATAGGTCCCGAGACCTATCATTAGAGGTATCAAGAACCACAATCGGATCACAATTGCAGATTTTGGATTTTGAATGGCTCTGAATCGGCTGAAATATAGTAAGGTGATTTTCATCAAATTGAATTTTCTCTGAAAAGTATGGAAATAATCAAGCAATCTAAATGCGCGTTTGCACACTAATTATAGGTCCCGAGACCTATCATTAGAGGTATCAAGAACCACAATCGGATCACAATTGCAGATTTTGGATTTTGAATGGCTCTGAATCGGCTGAACTATAGTGAGGTGATTTTCATCAAATCGAATTTTCTCTGAAATGTATGGAAATAATCAAGCAATCTAAATGCGCGTTTGCACACTAATTATAGGTCCCGAGACCTATCATTAGAGGTATCAAGAACTACAATCGGATCACAATTGCAGATTTTGGATTTTGAATGGCTCTGAATCGGCTGAACTATAGTAAGGTGATTTTCATCAAATTGAATTTTCTCTGAAAAGTATGGAAATAATCAAGCAATCTAAATGCGCGTTTGCACACTAATTATAGGTCTCGAGACCTATCATTAGAGGTATCAAGAACCACAATCGGATCACAATTGCAGATTTTGGATTTTGAATGGCTCTGAATCGGCTGAACTATAGTAAGGTGATTTTCATCAAATCGAATTTTCTTTGAAATTTATGGAAATAATCAAGCAATCTAAATGCGCGTTTGCACACTAATTATAGGTCCCGAGACCTATCATTAGAGGTATCAAGAACTACAATCGGATCACAATTGCAGATTTTGGATTTTGAATGGCTCTGAATCGGCTGAACTATAGTAAGGTGATTTTCATCAAATTGAATTTTCTCTGAAAAGTATGAAAATAATCAAGCAATCTAAATGCGCGTTTGCACACTAATTATAGGTCCCGAGACCTATCATTAGAGGTATCAAGAACCACAATCGGATCACAATTGCAGATTTTGGATTTTGAATGGCTCTGAATCGGCTGAACTATAGTAAGGTGATTTTCATCAAATTGAATTTTCTCTGAAAAGTATGGAAATAATCAAGCAATCTAAATGCGCGTTTGCACACTAATTATAGGTCCCGAGACCTATCATTAGAGGTATCAAGAACCACAATCGGATCACAATTGCAGATTTTGGATTTTGAATGGCTCTGAATCGGCTGAACTATAGTAAGGTGATTTTCATCAAAT
Source organism: Tipula vernalis (assembly GCA_958295665.1). Lineage (NCBI taxonomy): Eukaryota > Metazoa > Arthropoda > Insecta > Diptera > Tipulidae > Tipula > Tipula vernalis. Next base: position 19,633,107 of record OY282560.1, read on the forward strand.
TGAATTTTCTCTGAAAAGTATGGAAATAATCAAGCAATCTAAATGCGCGTTTGCACACTAATTATAGGTCTCGAGACCTATCATTAGAGGTATCAAGAACCACAATCGGATCACAATTGCAGATTTTGGATTTTGAATGGCTCTGAATCGGCTGAACTATAGTAAGGTGATTTTCATCAAATTGAATTTTCTCTGAAAAGTATGGAAATAATCAAGCAATCTAAATGCGCGTTTGCACACTAATTATAGGTCCCGAGACCTATCATTAGAGGTATCAAGAACCACAATCGGATCACAATTGCAGATTTTGGATTTTGAATGGCTCTGAATCGGCTGAACTATAGTAAGGTGATTTTCATCAAATCGAATTTTCTTTGAAATGTATGGAAATAATCAAGCAATCTAAATGCGCGTTTGCACACTAATTATAGGTCCCGAGACCTATCATTAGAATTATCAAGAACCACAATCGGAGCACAATTGCAGATTTTGGATTTTGAATGGCTCTGAATCGGCTGAACTATAGTAAGGTGATTTTCATCAAATTGAATTTTCTCTGAAAAGTATGGAAATAATCAAGCAATCTAAATGCGCGTTTGCACACTAATTATAGGTCCCGAGACCTATCATTAGAGGTATCAAGAACTACAATCGGATCACAATTGCAGATTTTGGATTTTGAATGGCTCTGAATCGGCTGAACTATAGTAAGGTGATTTTCATCAAATTGAATTTTCTCTGAAATGTATGGAAATAATCAAGCAATCTAAATGCGCGTTTGCACACTAATTATAGGTCCCGAGACCTATCATTAGAGGTATCAAGAACCACAATCGGATCACAATTGTAGATTTTGGATTTTGAATGGCTCTGAATCGGCTGAACTATAGTAAGGTGATTTTCATCAAATTGAATTTTCTCTGAAATGTATGGAAATAATCAAGCAATCTAAATGCGCGTTTGCACACTAATTATAGGTCCCGAGACCTATCATTAGAGGTATCAAGAACTACAATCGGATCACAATTGCAGATTTTGGATTTTGAATGGCTCTGAATCGGCTGAACTATAGTAAGGTGATTTTCATCAAATTGAATTTTCTCTGAAATGTATGGAAATAATCAAGCAATCTAACTGCGCGTTTGCACACTAATTATAGGTCCCGAGACCTATCATTAGAGGTATCAAGAACTACAATCGGATCACAATTGCAGATTTTGGATTTTGAATGGCTCTGAATCGGCTGAACTATAGTAAGGTGATTTTCATCAAATTGAATTTTCTCTGAAATGTATGGAAATAATCAAGCAATCTAAATGCGCGTTTGCACACTAATTATAGGTCCCGAGACCTATCATTAGAGGTATCAAGAACCACAATCGGATCACAATTGCAGATTTTGGATTTTGAATGGCTCTGAATCGGCTGAACTATAGTAAGGTGATTTTCATCAAATTGAATTTTCTCTGAAAAGTATGGAAATAATCAAGCAATCTAAATGCGCGTTTGCACACTAATTATAGGTCCCGAGACCTATCATTAGAGGTATCAAGAACTACAATCGGATCACAATTGCAGATTTTGGATTTTGAATGGCTCTGAATCGGCTGAACTATAGTAAGGTGATTTTCATCAAATTGAATTTTCTCTGAAATGTATGGAAATAATCAAGCAATCTAAATGCGCGTTTGCACACTAATTATAGGTCCCGAGACCTATCATTAGAGGTATCAAGAACCACAATCGGATCACAATTGCAGATTTTGGATTTTGAATGGCTCTGAATCGGCTGAACTATAGTAAGGTGATTTTCATCAAATTGAATTTTCTCTGAAAAGTATGGAAATAATCAAGCAATCTAAATGCGCGTTTGCACACTAATTATAGGTCTCGAGACCTATCATTAGAGGTATCAAGAACCACAATCGGAGCACAATTGCAGATTTTGGATTTTGAATGGCTCTGAATCGGCTGAACTATAGTAAGGTGATTTTCATCAAATCGAATTTTCTTTGAAATGTATGGAAATAATCAAGCAATCTAAATGCGCGTTTGCACACTAATTAAAGGTCTCGAGGCCTATCATTAGAGGTATCAAGAACCACAATCGGATCACAATTGCAGATTTTGGATTTTGAATGGCTCTGAATCGGCTGAACTATAGTAAGGTGATTTTCATCAAATTGAATTTTCTCTGAAAAGTATGGAAATAATCAAGCAATCTAAATGCGCGTTTGCACACTAATTATAGGTCCCGAGACCTATCATTAGAGGTATCAAGAACTACAATCGGATCACAATTGCAGATTTTGGATTTTGAATGGCTCTGAATCGGCTGAACTATAGTAAGGTGATTTTCATCAAATTGAATTTTCTCTGAAATGTATGGAAATAATCAAGCAATCTAAATGCGCGTTTGCACACTAATTATAGGTCCCGAGACCTATCATTAGAGGTATCAAGAACTACAATCGGATCACAATTGCAGATTTTGGATTTTGAATGGCTCTGAATCGGCTGAACTATAGTAAGGTGATTTTCATCAAATTGAATTTTCTCTGAAATGTATGGAAATAATCAAGCAATCTAAATGCGCGTTTGCACACTAATTATAGGTCCCGAGACCTATCATTAGAGGTATCAAGAACTACAATCGGATCACAATTGCAGATTTTGGATTTTGAATGGCTCTGAATCGGCTGAACTATAGTAAGGTGATTTTCATCAAATTGAATTTTCTCTGAAATGTATGGAAATAATCAAGCAATCTAAATGCGCGTTTGCACACTAATTATAGGTCCCGAGACCTATCATTAGAGGTATCAAGAACCACAATCGGATCACAATTGCAGATTTTGGATTTTGAATGGCTCTGAATCGGCTGAACTATAGTAAGGTGATTTTCATCAAATTGAATTTTCTCTGAAAAGTATGGAAATAATCAAGCAATCTAAATGCGCGTTTGCACACTAATTATAGGTCCCGAGACCTATCATTAGAGGTATCAAGAACCACAATCGGATCACAATTGCAGATTTTGGATTTTGAATGGCTCTGAATCGGCTGAACTATAGTAAGGTGATTTTCATCAAATTGAATTTTCTCTGAAAAGTATGGAAATAATCAAGCAATCTAAATGCGCGTTTGCACACTAATTATAGGTCTCGAGACCTATCATTAGAGGTATCAAGAACCACAATCGGATCACAATTGCAGATTTTGGATTTTGAATGGCTCTGAATCGGCTGAACTATAGTAAGGTGATTTTCATCAAATTGAATTTTCTCTGAAAAGTATGGAAATAATCAAGCAATCTAAATGCGCGTTTGCACACTAATTATAGGTCCCGAGACCTATCATTAGAGGTATCAAGAACCACAATCGGATCACAATTGCAGATTTTGGATTTTGAATGGCTCTGAATCGGCTGAACTATAGTAAGGTGATTTTCATCAAATCGAATTTTCTTTGAAATGTATGGAAATAATCAAGCAATCTAAATGCGCGTTTGCACACTAATTATAGGTCCCGAGACCTATCATTAGAATTATCAAGAACCACAATCGGAGCACAATTGCAGATTTTGGATTTTGAATGGCTCTGAATCGGCTGAACTATAGTAAGGTGATTTTCATCAAATTGAATTTTCTCTGAAAAGTATGGAAATAATCAAGCAATCTAAATGCGCGTTTGCACACTAATTATAGGTCCCGAGACCTATCATTAGAGGTATCAAGAACTACAATCGGATCACAATTGCAGATTTTGGATTTTGAATGGCTCTGAATCGGCTGAACTATAGTAAGGTGATTTTCATCAAATTGAATTTTCTCTGAAATGTATGGAAATAATCAAGCAATCTAAATGCGCGTTTGCACACTAATTATAGGTCCCGAGACCTATCATTAGAGGTATCAAGAACCACAATCGGATCACAATTGTAGATTTTGGATTTTGAATGGCTCTGAATCGGCTGAACTATAGTAAGGTGATTTTCATCAAATTGAATTTTCTCTGAAATGTATGGAAATAATCAAGCAATCTAAATGCGCGTTTGCACACTAATTATAGGTCCCGAGACCTATCATTAGAGGTATCAAGAACTACAATCGGATCACAATTGCAGATTTTGGATTTTGAATGGCTCTGAATCGGCTGAACTATAGTAAGGTGATTTTCATCAAATTGAATTTTCTCTGAAATGTATGGAAATAATCAAGCAATCTAACTGCGCGTTTGCACACTAATTATAGGTCCCGAGACCTATCATTAGAGGTATCAAGAACTACAATCGGATCACAATTGCAGATTTTGGATTTTGAATGGCTCTGAATCGGCTGAACTATAGTAAGGTGATTTTCATCAAATTGAATTTTCTCTGAAATGTATGGAAATAATCAAGCAATCTAAATGCGCGTTTGCACACTAATTATAGGTCCCGAGACCTATCATTAGAGGTATCAAGAACCACAATCGGATCACAATTGCAGATTTTGGATTTTGAATGGCTCTGAATCGGCTGAACTATAGTAAGGTGATTTTCATCAAATTGAATTTTCTCTGAAAAGTATGGAAATAATCAAGCAATCTAAATGCGCGTTTGCACACTAATTATAGGTCCCGAGACCTATCATTAGAGGTATCAAGAACTACAATCGGATCACAATTGCAGATTTTGGATTTTGAATGGCTCTGAATCGGCTGAACTATAGTAAGGTGATTTTCATCAAATTGAATTTTCTCTGAAATGTATGGAAATAATCAAGCAATCTAAATGCGCGTTTGCACACTAATTATAGGTCCCGAGACCTATCATTAGAGGTATCAAGAACCACAATCGGATCACAATTGCAGATTTTGGATTTTGAATGGCTCTGAATCGGCTGAACTATAGTAAGGTGATTTTCATCAAATTGAATTTTCTCTGAAAAGTATGGAAATAATCAAGCAATCTAAATGCGCGTTTGCACACTAATTATAGGTCTCGAGACCTATCATTAGAGGTATCAAGAACCACAATCGGAGCACAATTGCAGATTTTGGATTTTGAATGGCTCTGAATCGGCTGAACTATAGTAAGGTGATTTTCATCAAATCGAATTTTCTTTGAAATGTATGGAAATAATCAAGCAATCTAAATGCGCGTTTGCACACTAATTAAAGGTCTCGAGGCCTATCATTAGAGGTATCAAGAACCACAATCGGATCACAATTGCAGATTTTGGATTTTGAATGGCTCTGAATCGGCTGAACTATAGTAAGGTGATTTTCATCAAATTGAATTTTCTCTGAAAAGTATGGAAATAATCAAGCAATCTAAATGCGCGTTTGCACACTAATTATAGGTCCCGAGACCTATCATTAGAGGTATCAAGAACTACAATCGGATCACAATTGCAGATTTTGGATTTTGAATGGCTCTGAATCGGCTGAACTATAGTAAGGTGATTTTCATCAAATTGAATTTTCTCTGAAATGTATGGAAATAATCAAGCAATCTAAATGCGCGTTTGCACACTAATTATAGGTCCCGAGACCTATCATTAGAGGTATCAAGAACTACAATCGGATCACAATTGCAGATTTTGGATTTTGAATGGCTCTGAATCGGCTGAACTATAGTAAGGTGATTTTCATCAAATTGAATTTTCTCTGAAATGTATGGAAATAATCAAGCAATCTAAATGCGCGTTTGCACACTAATTATAGGTCCCGAGACCTATCATTAGAGGTATCAAGAACTACAATCGGATCACAATTGCAGATTTTGGATTTTGAATGGCTCTGAATCGGCTGAACTATAGTAAGGTGATTTTCATCAAATTGAATTTTCTCTGAAATGTATGGAAATAATCAAGCAATCTAAATGCGCGTTTGCACACTAATTATAGGTCCCGAGACCTATCATTAGAGGTATCAAGAACCACAATCGGATCACAATTGCAGATTTTGGATTTTGAATGGCTCTGAATCGGCTGAACTATAGTAAGGTGATTTTCATCAAATTGAATTTTCTCTGAAATGTATGGAAATAATCAAGCAATCTAAATGCGCGTTTGCACACTAATTATAGGTCCCGAGACCTATCATTAGAGGTATCAAGAACCACAATCGGATCACAATTGCAGATTTTGGATTTTGAATGGCTCTGAATCGGCTGAACTATAGTAAGGCGATTTTCATCAAATTGAATTTTCTCTGAAAAGTATGGAAATAATCAAGCAATCTAAATGCGCGTTTGCACACTAATTATAGGTCTCGAGACCTATCATTAGAGGTATCAAGAACCACAATCGGAGCACAATTGCAGATTTTGGATTTTGAATGGCTCTGAATCGGCTGAACTATAGTGAAGTGATTTTCATCAAATCGAATTTTCTCTGAAATGTATGGAAATAATCAAGCAATCTAAATGCGCGTTTGCATACTAATTATAGGTCCCGAGACCTATCATTAGAGGTATCAAGAACTACAATCGGATCACAATTGCAGATTTTGGATTTTGAATGGCTCTGAATCGGCTGAACTATAGTAAGGTGATTTTCATCAAATTGAATTTTCTCTGAAAAGTATGGAAATAATCAAGCAATCTAAATGCGCGTTTGCACACTAATTATAGGTCCCGAGACCTATCATTAGAGGTATCAAGAACTACAATCGGATCACAATTGCAGATTTTGGATTTTGAATGGCTCTGAATCGGCTGAACTATAGTAAGGTGATTTTCATCAAATTGAATTTTCTCTGAAATGTATGGAAATAATCAAGCAATCTAAATGCGCGTTTGCACACTAATTATAGGTCCCGAGACCTATCATTAGAGGTATCAAGAACCACAATCGGATCACAATTGCAGATTTTGGATTTTGAATGGCTCTGAATCGGCTGAACTATAGTAAGGCGATTTTCATCAAATTGAATTTTCTCTGAAAAGTATGGAAATAATCAAGCAATCTAAATGCGCGTTTGCACACTAATTATAGGTCTCGAGACCTATCATTAGAGGTATCAAGAACCACAATCGGAGCACAATTGCAGATTTTGGATTTTGAATGGCTCTGAATCGGCTGAACTATAGTGAAGTGATTTTCATCAAATCGAATTTTCTCTGAAATGTATGGAAATAATCAAGCAATCTAAATGCGCGTTTGCATACTAATTATAGGTCCCGAGACCTATCATTAGAGGTATCAAGAACTACAATCGGATCACAATTGCAGATTTTGGATTTTGAATGGCTCTGAATCGGCTGAACTATAGTAAGGTGATTTTCATCAAATTGAATTTTCTCTGAAAAGTATGGAAATAATCAAGCAATCTAAATGCGCGTTTGCACACTAATTAAAGGTCTCGAGACCTATCATTAGAGGTATCAAGAACCACAATCGGATCACAATTGCAGATTTTGGATTTTGAATGGCTCTGAATCGGCTGAACTATAGTAAGGTGATTTTCATCAAATTGAATTTTCTCTGAAATGTATGGAAATAATCAAGCAATCTAAATGCGCGTTTGCACACTAATTATAGGTCTCGAGACCTATCATTAGAGGTATCAAGAACCACAATCGGATCACAATTGCAGATTTTGGATTTTGAATGGCTCTGAATCGGCTGAACTATAGTAAGGTGATTTTCATCAAATTGAATTTTCTCTGAAATGTATGGAAATAATCAAGCAATCTAAATGCGCGTTTGCACACTAATTATAGGTCTCGAGATCTATCATTAGAGGTATCAAGAACTACAATCGGGTCACAATTGCAGATTTTGGATTTTGAATGGCTCTGAATCGGCTGAACTATAGTAAGGTGATTTTCATCAAATCGAATTTTCTCTGAAATGTATGGAAATAATCAAGCAATCTAAATGCGCGTTTGCACACTAATTATAGGTCCCGAGACCTATCATTAGAGGTATCAAGAACCACAATCGGATCACAATTGCAGATTTTGGATTTTGAATGGCTCTGAATCGGCTGAACTATAGTAAGGTGATTTTCATCAAATTGAATTTTCTCTGAAATGTATGGAAATAATCAAGCAATCTAAATGCGCGTTTGCACACTAATTATAGGTCCCGAGACCTATCATTAGAGGTATCAAGAACTACAATCGGATCACAATTGCAGATTTTGGATTTTGAATGGCTCTGGATCGGCTGAACTATAGTAAGGTGATTTTCATCAAATTGAATTTTCTCTGAAATGTATGGAAATAATCAAGCAATCTAAATGCGCGTTTGCACACTAATTATAGGTCCCGAGACCTATCATTAGAGGTATCAAGAACCACAATCGGATCACAATTGCAGATTTTGGATTTTGAATGGCTCTGAATCGGCTGAACTATATAGTAAGGTGATTTTCATCAAATTGAATTTTCTCTGAAATGTATGGAAATAATCAAGCAATCTAAATGCGCGTTTGCACACTAATTATAGGTCTCGAGACCTATCATTAGAGGTATCAAGAACCACAATCCGATCACAATTGCAGATTTTGGATTTTGAATGGCTCTGAATCGGCTGAACTATAGTAAGGTGATTTTCATCAAATTGAATTTTCTCTGAAAAGTATGGAAATAATCAAGCAATCTAAATGCGCGTTTGCACACTAATTATAGGTCCCGAGACCTATCATTAGAGGTATCAAGAACCACAATCGGATCACAATTGCAAATTTTGGATTTTGAATGGCTCTGAATCGGCTGAACTATAGTAAGGTGATTTTCATCAAATCGAATTTTCTTTGAAATGTATGGAAATAATCAAGCAATCTAAATGCGCGTTTGCACACTAACTATAGGTCCCGAGACCTATCATTAGAATTATCAAGAACCACAATCGGAGCACAATTGCAGATTTTGGATTTTGAATGGCTCTGAATCGGCTGAACTATAGTAAGGTGATTTTCATCAAATTGAATTTTCTCTGAAAAGTATGGAAATAATCAAGCAATCTAAATGCGCGTTTGCACACTAATTATAGGTCCCGAGACCTATCATTAGAGGTATCAAGAACTACAATCGGATCACAATTGCAGATTTTGGATTTTGAATGGCTCTGAATCGGCTGAACTATAGTAAGGTGATTTTCATCAAATTGAATTTTCTCTGAAATGTATGGAAATAATCAAGCAATCTAAATGCGCGTTTGCACACTAATTATAGGTCCCGAGGCCTATCATTAGAGGTATCAAGAACCACAATCGGATCACAATTGCAGATTTTGGATTTTGAATGGCTCTGAATCGGCTGAACTATAGTAAGGTGATTTTCATCAAATTGAATATTCTCTGAAAAGTATGGAAATAATCAAGCAATCTAAATGCGCGTTTGCACACTAATTATAGGTCTCGAGACCTATCATTAGAGGTATCAAGAACCACAATCGGATCACAATTGCAGATTTTGGATTTTGAATGGCTCTGAATCGGCTGAACTATAGTAAGGTGATTTTCATCAAATTGAATTTTCTCTGAAAAGTATGGAAATAATCAAGCAATCTAAATGCGCGTTTGCACAATAGTTATAGGTCCCGAGACCTATCATTAGAGGTATCAAGAACCACAATCGGAGCACAATTGCAGATTTTGGATTTTGAATGGCTCTGAATCGGCTGAACTATAGTAAGGTGATTTTCATCAAATCGAATTTTCTTTGAAATGTATGGAAATAATCAAGCAATCTAAATGCGCGTTTGCACACTAATTATAGGTCCCGAGACCTATCATTAGAATTATCAAGAACCACAATCGGATCACAATTGCAGATTTTGGATTTTGAATGGCTCTGAATCGGCTGAACTATAGTAAGGTGATTTTCATCAAATTGAATTTTCTCTGAAAAGTATGGAAATAATCAAGCAATCTAAATGCGCGTTTGCACACTAATTATAGGTCTCGAGACCTATCATTAGAGGTATCAAGAACCACAATCGGATCACAATTGCAGATTTTGGATTTTGAATGGCTCTGAATCGGCTGAACTATAGTAAGGTGATTTTCATCAAATTGAATTTTCTCTGAAATGTATGGAAATAATCAAGCAATCTAAATGCGCGTTTGCACACTAATTATAGGTCCCAAGACCTATCATTAGAGGTACAAGAACCACAATCGGATCACAATTGCAGATTTTGGATTTTGAATGGCTCTGAATCGGCTGAACTATAGTAAGGTGATTTTCATCAAATTGAATTTTCTCTGAAATGTATGGAAATAATCAAGCAATCTAAATGCGCGTTTGCACACTAATTATAGGTCTCGAGACCTATCATTAGAGGTATCAAGAACCACAATCGGATCACAATTGCAGATTTTGGATTTTGAATGGCTCTGAATCGGCTGAACTATAGTAAGGTGATTTTCATCAAATCGAATTTTCTCTGAAATGTATGGAAATAATCAAGCAATCTAAATGCGCGTTTGCACACTAATTATAGGTCCCGAGACCTATCATTAGAATTATCAAGAACCACAATCGGAGCACAATTGCAGATTTTGGATTTTGAATGGCTCTGAATCGGCTGAACTATAGTAAGGTGATTTTCATCAAATTGAATTTTCTCTGAAAAGTATGGAAATAATCAAGCAATCTAAATGCGCGTTTGCACACTAATTATAGGTCTCGAGACCTATCATTAGAGGTATCAAGAACCACAATCGGATCACAATTGCAGATTTTGGATTTTGAATGGCTCTGAATCGGCTGAACTATAGTAAGGTGATTTTCATCAAATTGAATTTTCTCTGAAAAGTATGGAAATAATCAAGCAATCTAAATGCGCGTTTGCACACTAATTATAGGTCCCGAGACCTATCATTAGAGGTATCAAGAACTACAATCGGATCACAATTGCAGATTTTGGATTTTGAATGGCTCTGAATCGGCTGAACTATAGTAAGGTGATTTTCATCAAATTGAATTTTCTCTGAAATGTATGGAAATAATCAAGCAATCTAAATGCGCGTTTGCACACTAATTATAGGTCCCGAGACCTATCATTAGAGGTATCAAGAACTACAATCGGATCACAATTGCAGATTTTGGATTTTGAATGGCTCTGAATCGGCTGAACTATAGTAAGGTGATTTTCATCAAATTGAATTTTCTCTGAAAAGTATGGAAATAATCAAGCAATCTAAATGCGCGTTTGCACACTAATTATAGGTCTCGAGACCTATCATTAGAGGTATCAAGAACCACAATCGGATCACAATTGCAGATTTTGGATTTTGAATGGCTCTGAATCGGCTGAACTATAGTAAGGTGATTTTCATCAAATTGAATTTTCTCTGAAAAGTATGGAAATAATCAAGCAATCTAAATGCGCGTTTGCACAATAGTTATAGGTCCCGAGACCTATCATTAGAGGTATCAAGAACCACAATCGGAGCACAATTGCAGATTTTGGATTTTGAATGGCTCTGAATCGGCTGAACTATAGTAAGGTGATTTTCATCAAATCGAATTTTCTTTGAAATGTATGGAAATAATCAAGCAATCTAAATGCGCGTTTGCACACTAATTATAGGTCCCGAGACCTATCATTAGAATTATCAAGAACCACAATCGGATCACAATTGCAGATTTTGGATTTTGAATGGCTCTGAATCGGCTGAACTATAGTAAGGTGATTTTCATCAAATTGAATTTTCTCTGAAAAGTATGGAAATAATCAAGCAATCTAAATGCGCGTTTGCACACTAATTATAGGTCTCGAGACCTATCATTAGAGGTATCAAGAACCACAATCGGATCACAATTGCAGATTTTGGATTTTGAATGGCTCTGAATCGGCTGAACTATAGTAAGGTGATTTTCATCAAATTGAATTTTCTCTGAAAAGTATGGAAATAATCAAGCAATTTAAATGCGCGTTTGCACACTAATTATAGGTCTCGAGACCTATCATTAGAGGTATCAAGAACCACAATCGGATCACAATTGCAGATTTTGGATTTTGAATGGCTCTGAATCGGCTGAACTATAGTAAGGTGATTTTCATCAAATTGAATTTTCTCTGAAAAGTATGGAAATAATCAAGCAATCTAAATGCGCGTTTGCACAATAGTTATAGGTCCCGAGACCTATCATTAGAGGTATCAAGAACCACAATCGGATCACAATTGCAGATTTTGGATTTTGAATGGCTCTGAATCGGCTGAACTATAGTAAGGTGATTTTCATCAAATCGAATTTTCTCTGAAATGTATGGAAATAATCAAGCAATCTAAATGCGCGTTTGCACACTAATTATAGGTCCCGAGACCTATCATTAGAGGTATCAAGAACCACAATCGGATCACAATTGCAGATTTTGGATTTTGAATGGCCCTGAATCGGCTGAACTATAGTAAGGTGATTTTCATCAAATTGAATTTTCTCTGAAAAGTATGGAAATAATCAAGCAATCTAAATGCGCGTTTGCACACTAATTATAGGTCTCGAGACCTATCATTAGAGGTATCAAGAACCACAATCGGAGCACAATTGCAGATTTTGGATTTTGAATGGCTCTGAATCGGCTGAACTATAGTGAAGTGATTTTCATCAAATCGAATTTTCTCTGAAATGTATGGAAATAATCAAGCAATCTAAATGCGCGTTTGCACACTAATTATAGGTCCCGAGACCTATCATTAGAGGTATCAAGAACTACAATCGGATCACAATTGCAGATTTTGGATTTTGAATGGCTCTGAATCGGCTGAACTATAGTAAGGTGATTTTCATCAAATTGAATTTTCTCTGAAAAGTATGGAAATAATCAAGCAATCTAAATGCGCGTTTGCACACTAATTAAAGGTCTCGAGACCTATCATTAGAGGTATCAAGAACCACAATCGGATCACAATTGCAGATTTTGGATTTTGAATGGCTCTGAATCGGCTGAACTATAGTAAGGTGATTTTCATCAAATTGAATTTTCTCTGAAATGTATGGAAATAATCAAGCAATCTAAATGCGCGTTTGCACACTAATTATAGGTCTCGAGACCTATCATTAGAGGTATCAAGAACCACAATCGGATCACAATTGCAGATTTTGGATTTTGAATGGCTCTGAATCGGCTGAACTATAGTAAGGTGATTTTCATCAAATTGAATTTTCTCTGAAATGTATGGAAATAATCAAGCAATCTAAATGCGCGTTTGCACACTAATTATAGGTCTCGAGATCTATCATTAGAGGTATCAAGAACTACAATCGGATCACAATTGCAGATTTTGGATTTTGAATGGCTCTGAATCGGCTGAACTATAGTAAGGTGATTTTCATCAAATCGAATTTTCTCTGAAATGTATGGAAATAATCAAGCAATCTAAATGCGCGTTTGCACACTAATTATAGGTCCCGAGACCTATCATTAGAGGTATCAAGAACCACAATCGGATCACAATTGCAGATTTTGGATTTTGAATGGCTCTGAATCGGCTGAACTATAGTAAGGTGATTTTCATCAAATTGAATTTTCTCTGAAATGTATGGAAATAATCAAGCAATCTAAATGCGCGTTTGCACACTAATTATAGGTCCCGAGACCTATCATTAGAGGTATCAAGAACTACAATCGGATCACAATTGCAGATTTTGGATTTTGAATGGCTCTGGATCGGCTGAACTATAGTAAGGTGATTTTCATCAAATTGAATTTTCTCTGAAATGTATGGAAATAATCAAGCAATCTAAATGCGCGTTTGCACACTAATTATAGGTCCCGAGACCTATCATTAGAGGTATCAAGAACCACAATCGGATCACAATTGCAGATTTTGGATTTTGAATGGCTCTGAATCGGCTGAACTATATAGTAAGGTGATTTTCATCAAATTGAATTTTCTCTGAAATGTATGGAAATAATCAAGCAATCTAAATGCGCGTTTGCACACTAATTATAGGTCTCGAGACCTATCATTAGAGGTATCAAGAACCACAATCCGATCACAATTGCAGATTTTGGATTTTGAATGGCTCTGAATCGGCTGAACTATAGTAAGGTGATTTTCATCAAATTGAATTTTCTCTGAAAAGTATGGAAATAACAATCAATCTAAATGCGCGTTTGCACACTAATTATAGGTCCCGAGACCTATCATTAGAGGTATCAAGAACCACAATCGGATCACAATTGCAGATTTTGGATTTTGAATGGCTCTGAATCGGCTGAACTATAGTAAGGTGATTTTCATCAAATTGAATTTTCTCTGAAAAGTATGGAAATAATCAAGCAATCTAAATGCGCGTTTGCACACTAATTATAGGTCCCGAGACCTATCATTAGAGGTATCAAGAACCACAATCGGATCACAATTGCAGATTTTGGATTTTGAATGGCTCTGAATCGGCTGAACTATAGTAAGGTGATTTTCATCAAATCGAATTTTCTTTGAAATGTATGGAAATAATCAAGCAATCTAAATGCGCGTTTGCACACTAACTATAGGTCCCGAGACCTATCATTAGAATTATCAAGAACCACAATCGGAGCACAATTGCAGATTTTGGATTTTGAATGGCTCTGAATCGGCTGAACTATAGTAAGGTGATTTTCATCAAATTGAATTTTCTCTGAAAAGTATGGAAATAATCAAGCAATCTAAATGCGCGTTTGCACACTAATTATAGGTCCCGAGGCCTATCATTAGAGGTATCAAGAACCACAATCGGATCACAATTGCAGATTTTGGATTTTGAATGGCTCTGAATCGGCTGAACTATAGTAAGGTGATTTTCATCAAATTGAATATTCTCTGAAAAGTATGGAAATAATCAAGCAATCTAAATGCGCGTTTGCACACTAATTATAGGTCCCGAGACCTATCATTAGAGGTATCAAGAACCACAATCGGATCACAATTGCAGATTTTGGATTTTGAATGGCTCTGAATCGGCTGAACTATAGTAAGGTGATTTTCATCAAATTGAATTTTCTCTGAAAAGTATGGAAATAATCAAGCAATCTAAATGCGCGTTTGCACACTAATTATAGGTCCCGAGACCTATCATTAGAGGTATCAAGAACCACAATCGGATCACAATTGCAGATTTTGGATTTTGAATGGCTCTGAATCGGCTGAACTATAGTAAGGTGATTTTCATCAAATCGAATTTTCTTTGAAATGTATGGAAATAATCAAGCAATCTAAATGCGCGTTTGCACACTAACTATAGGTCCCGAGACCTATCATTAGAATTATCAAGAACCACAATCGGAGCACAATTGCAGATTTTGGATTTTGAATGGCTCTGAATCGGCTGAACTATAGTAAGGTGATTTTCATCAAATTGAATTTTCTCTGAAAAGTATGGAAATAATCAAGCAATCTAAATGCGCGTTTGCACACTAATTATAGGTCCCGAGGCCTATCATTAGAGGTATCAAGAACCACAATCGGATCACAATTGCAGATTTTGGATTTTGAATGGCTCTGAATCGGCTGAACTATAGTAAGGTGATTTTCATCAAATTGAATATTCTCTGAAAAGTATGGAAATAATCAAGCAATCTAAATGCGCGTTTGCACACTAATTATAGGTCTCGAGACCCCTATCATTAGAGGTATCAAGAACCACAATCGGATCACAATTGCAGATTTTGGATTTTGAATGGCTCTGAATCGGCTGAACTATAGTAAGGTGATTTTCATCAAATTGAATTTTCTCTGAAAAGTATGGAAATAATCAAGCAATCTAAATGCGCGTTTGCACACTAACTATAGGTCCCGAGACCTATCATTAGAATTATCAAGAACCACAATCGGAGCACAATTGCAGATTTTGGATTTTGAATGGCTCTGAATCGGCTGAACTATAGTAAGGTGATTTTCATCAAATTGAATTTTCTCTGAAATGTATGGAAATAATCAAGCAATCTAAATGCGCGTTTGCACACTAATTATAGGTCCCGAGGCCTATCATTAGAGGTATCAAGAACCACAATCGGATCACAATTGCAGATTTTGGATTTTGAATGGCTCTGAATCGGCTGAACTATAGTAAGGTGATTTTCATCAAATTGAATATTCTCTGAAAAGTATGGAAATAATCAAGCAATCTAAATGCGCGTTTGCACACTAATTATAGGTCTCGACACCTATCATTAGAGGTATCAAGAACCACAATCGGATCACAATTGCAGATTTTGGATTTTGAATGGCTCTGAATCGGCTGAACTATAGTAAGGTGATTTTCATCAAATTGAATTTTCTCTGAAAAGTATGGAAATAATCAAGCAATCTAAATGCGCGTTTGCACAATAGTTATAGGTCCCGAGACCTATCATTAGAGGTATCAAGAACCACAATCGGAGCACAATTGCAGATTTTGGATTTTGAATGGCTCTGAATCGGCTGAACTATAGTAAGGTGATTTTCATCAAATCGAATTTTCTTTGAAATGTATGGAAATAATCAAGCAATCTAAATGCGCGTTTGCACACTAATTATAGGTCCCGAGACCTATCATTAGAATTATCAAGAACCACAATCGGAGCACAATTGCAGATTTTGGATTTTGAATGGCTCTGAATCGGCTGAACTATAGTAAGGTGATTTTCATCAAATTGAATTTTCTCTGAAAAGTATGGAAATAATCAAGCAATCTAAATGCGCGTTTGCACACTAATTATAGGTTTCGAGACCTATCATTAGAGGTATCAAGAACCACAATCGGATCACAATTGCAGATTTTGGATTTTGAATGGCTCTGAATCGGCTGAACTATAGTAAGGTGATTTTCATCAAATTGAATTTTCTCTGAAAAGTATGGAAATAATCAAGCAATCTAAATGCGCGTTTGCACACTAATTATAGGTCTCGAGACCTATCATTAGAGGTATCAAGAACCACAATCGGATCACAATTGCAGATTTTGGATTTTGAATGGCTCTGAATCGGCTGAACTATAGTAAGGTGATTTTCATCAAATTGAATTTTCTCTGAAATGTATGGAAATAATCAAGCAATCTAAATGCGCGTTTGCACACTAATTATAGGTCCCGAGACCTATCATTAGAGGTATCAAGAACCACAATCGGATCACAATTGCAGATTTTGGATTTTGAATGGCTCTGAATCGGCTGAACTATAGTAAGGTGATTTTCATCAAATTGAATTTTCTCTGAAATGTATGGAAATAATCAAGCAATCTAAATGCGCGTTTGCACACTAATTATAGGTCTCGAGACCTATCATTAGAGGTATCAAGAACCACAATCGGATCACAATTGCAGATTTTGGATTTTGAATGGCTCTGAATCGGCTGAACTATAGTAAGGTGATTTTCATCAAATTGAATTTTCTCTGAAAAGTATGGAAATAATCAAGCAATCTAAATGCGCGTTTGCACACTAGTTATAGGTCCCGAGACCTATCATTAGAGGTATCAAGAACCACAATCGGAGCACAATTGCAGATTTTGGATTTTGAATGGCTCTGAATCGGCTGAACTATAGTAAGGTGATTTTCATCAAATCGAATTTTCTTTGAAATGTATGGAAATAATCAAGCAATCTAAATGCGCGTTTGCACACTAATTATAGGTCCCGAGACCTATCATTAGAGGTATCAAGAACCACAATCGGATCACAATTGCAGATTTTGGATTTTGAATGGCTCTGAATCGGCTGAACTATAGTAAGGTGATTTTCATCAAATTGAATTTTCTCTGAAATGTATGGAAATAATCAAGCAATCTAAATGCGCGTTTGCACACTAATTATAGGTCCCGAGACCTATCATTAGAGGTATCAAGAACTACAATCGGATCACAATTGCAGATTTTGGATTTTGAATGGCTCTGAATCGGCTGAACTATAGTAAGGTGATTTTCATCAAATTGAATTTTCTCTGAAAAGTATGGAAATAATCAAGCAATTTAAATGCGCGTTTGCACACTAATTATAGGTCTCGAGACCTATCATTAGAGGTATCAAGAACCACAATCGGATCACAATTGCAGATTTTGGATTTTGAATGGCTCTGAATCGGCTGAACTATAGTAAGGTGATTTTCATCAAATTGAATTTTCTCTGAAAAGTATGGAAATAATCAAGCAATCTAAATGCGCGTTTGCACAATAGTTATAGGTCCCGAGACCTATCATTAGAGGTATCAAGAACCACAATCGGATCACAATTGCAGATTTTGGATTTTGAATGGCTCTGAATCGGCTGAACTATAGTAAGGTGATTTTCATCAAATCGAATTTTCTCTGAAATGTATGGAAATAATCAAGCAATCTAAATGCGCGTTTGCACACTAATTATAGGTCTCGAGACCTATCATTAGAGGTATCAAGAACCACAATCGGAGCACAATTGCAGATTTTGGATTTTGAATGGCTCTGAATCGGCTGAACTATAGTGAAGTGATTTTCATCAAATCGAATTTTCTCTGAAATGTATGGAAATAATCAAGCAATCTAAATGCGCGTTTGCACACTAATTATAGGTCCCGAGACCTATCATTAGAGGTATCAAGAACTACAATCGGATCACAATTGCAGATTTTGGATTTTGAATGGCTCTGAATCGGCTGAACTATAGTAAGGTGATTTTCATCAAATTGAATTTTCTCTGAAAAGTATGGAAATAATCAAGCAATCTAAATGCGCGTTTGCACACTAATTAAAGGTCTCGAGACCTATCATTAGAGGTATCAAGAACCACAATCGGATCACAATTGCAGATTTTGGATTTTGAATGGCTCTGAATCGGCTGAACTATAGTAAGGTGATTTTCATCAAATTGAATTTTCTCTGAAATGTATGGAAATAATCAAGCAATCTAAATGCGCGTTTGCACACTAATTATAGGTCTCGAGACCTATCATTAGAGGTATCAAGAACCACAATCGGATCACAATTGCAGATTTTGGATTTTGAATGGCTCTGAATCGGCTGAACTATAGTAAGGTGATTTTCATCAAATTGAATTTTCTCTGAAATGTATGGAAATAATCAAGCAATCTAAATGCGCGTTTGCACACTAATTATAGGTCTCGAGACCTATCATTAGAGGTATCAAGAACTACAATCGGATCACAATTGCAGATTTTGGATTTTGAATGGCTCTGGATCGGCTGAACTATAGTAAGGTGATTTTCATCAAATTGAATTTTCTCTGAAATGTATGGAAATAATCAAGCAATCTAAATGCGCGTTTGCACACTAATTATAGGTCCCGAGACCTATCATTAGAGGTATCAAGAACCACAATCGGATCACAATTGCAGATTTTGGATTTTGAATGGCTCTGAATCGGCTGAACTATATAGTAAGGTGATTTTCATCAAATTGAATTTTCTCTGAAATGTATGGAAATAATCAAGCAATCTAAATGCGCGTTTGCACACTAATTATAGGTCTCGAGACCTATCATTAGAGGTATCAAGAACCACAATCCGATCACAATTGCAGATTTTGGATTTTGAATGGCTCTGAATCGGCTGAACTATAGTAAGGTGATTTTCATCAAATTGAATTTTCTCTGAAATGTATGGAAATAACAATCAATCTAAATGCGCGTTTGCACACTAATTATAGGTCCCGAGACCTATCATTAGAGGTATCAAGAACCACAATCGGATCACAATTGCAGATTTTGGATTTTGAATGGCTCTGAATCGGCTGAACTATAGTAAGGTGATTTTCATCAAATTGAATTTTCTCTGAAAAGTATGGAAATAATCAAGCAATCTAAATGCGCGTTTGCACACTAATTATAGGTCCCGAGACCTATCATTAGAGGTATCAAGAACCACAATCGGATCACAATTGCAGATTTTGGATTTTGAATGGCTCTGAATCGGCTGAACTATAGTAAGGTGATTTTCATCAAATCGAATTTTCTTTGAAATGTATGGAAATAATCAAGCAATCTAAATGCGCGTTTGCACACTAACTATAGGTCCCGAGACCTATCATTAGAATTATCAAGAACCACAATCGGAGCACAATTGCAGATTTTGGATTTTGAATGGCTCTGAATCGGCTGAACTATAGTAAGGTGATTTTCATCAAATTGAATTTTCTCTGAAAAGTATGGAAATAATCAAGCAATCTAAATGCGCGTTTGCACACTAATTATAGGTCCCGAGGCCTATCATTAGAGGTATCAAGAACCACAATCGGATCACAATTGCAGATTTTGAATTTTGAATGGCTCTGAATCGGCTGAACTATAGTAAGGTGATTTTCATCAAATTGAATATTCTCTGAAAAGTATGGAAATAATCAAGCAATCTAAATGCGCGTTTGCACACTAATTATAGGTCTCGAGACCTATCATTAGAGGTATCAAGAACCACAATCGGATCACAATTGCAGATTTTGGATTTTGAATGGCTCTGAATCGGCTGAACTATAGTAAGGTGATTTTCATCAAATTGAATTTTCTCTGAAAAGTATGGAAATAATCAAGCAATCTAAATGCGCGTTTGCACACTAACTATAGGTCCCGAGACCTATCATTAGAATTATCAACAACCACAATCGGAGCACAATTGCAGATTTTGGATTTTGAATGGCTCTGAATCGGCTGAACTATAGTAAGGTGATTTTCATCAAATTGAATTTTCTCTGAAATGTATGGAAATAATCAAGCAATCTAAATGCGCGTTTGCACACTAATTATAGGTCCCGAGGCCTATCATTAGAGGTATCAAGAACCACAATCGGATCACAATTGCAGATTTTGGATTTTGAATGGCTCTGAATCGGCTGAACTATAGTAAGGTGATTTTCATCAAATTGAATATTCTCTGAAAAGTATGGAAATAATCAAGCAATCTAAATGCGCGTTTGCACACTAATTATAGGTCTCGAGACCTATCATTAGAGGTATCAAGAACCACAATCGGATCACAATTGCAGATTTTGGATTTTGAATGGCTCTGAATCGGCTGAACTATAGTAAGGTGATTTTCATCAAATTGAATTTTCTCTGAAAAGTATGGAAATAATTAAGCAATCTAAATGCGCGTTTGCACAATAGTTATAGGTCCCGAGACCTATCATTAGAGGTATCAAGAACCACAATCGGAGCACAATTGCAGATTTTGGATTTTGAATGGCTCTGAATCGGCTGAACTATAGTAAGGTGATTTTCATCAAATCGAATTTTCTTTGAAATGTATGGAAATAATCAAGCAATCTAAATGCGCGTTTGCACACTAATTATAGGTCCCGAGACCTATCATTAGAATTATCAAGAACCACAATCGGAGCACAATTGCAGATTTTGGATTTTGAATGGCTCTGAATCGGCTGAACTATAGTAAGGTGATTTTCATCAAATTGAATTTTCTCTGAAAAGTATGGAAATAATCAAGCAATCTAAATGCGCGTTTGCACACTAATTATAGGTTTCGAGACCTATCATTAGAGGTATCAAGAACCACAATCGGATCACAATTGCAGATTTTGGATTTTGAATGGCTCTGAATCGGCTGAACTATAGTAAGGTGATTTTCATCAAATTGAATTTTCTCTGAAAAGTATGGAAATAATCAAGCAATCTAAATGCGCGTTTGCACACTAATTATAGGTCTCGAGACCTATCATTAGAGGTATCAAGAACCACAATCGGATCACAATTGCAGATTTTGGATTTTGAATGGCTCTGAATCGGCTGAACTATAGTAAGGTGATTTTCATCAAATTGAATTTTCTCTGAAATGTATGGAAATAATCAAGCAATCTAAATGCGCGTTTGCACACTAATTATAGGTCCCGAGACCTATCATTAGAGGTATCAAGAACCACAATCGGATCACAATTGCAGATTTTGGATTTTGAATGGCTCTGAATCGGCTGAACTATAGTAAGGTGATTTTCATCAAATTGAATTTTCTCTGAAATGTATGGAAATAATCAAGCAATCTAAATGCGCGTTTGCACACTAATTATAGGTCTCGAGACCTATCATTAGAGGTATCAAGAACCACAATCGGATCACAATTGCAGATTTTGGATTTTGAATGGCTCTGAATCGGCTGAACTATAGTAAGGTGATTTTCATCAAATCGAATTTTCTCTGAAATGTATGGAAATAATCAAGCAATCTAAATGCGCGTTTGCACACTAATTATAGGTCCCGAGACCTATCATTAGAATTATCAAGAACCACAATCGGAGCACAATTGCAGATTTTGGATTTTGAATGGCTCTGAATCGGCTGAACTATAGTAAGGTGATTTTCATCAAATTGAATTTTCTCTGAAAAGTATGGAAATAATCAAGCAATCTAAATGCGCGTTTGCACACTAATTATAGGTCTCGAGACCTATCATTAGAGGTATCAAGAACCACAATCGGATCACAATTGCAGATTTTGGATTTTGAATGGCTCTGAATCGGCTGAACTATAGTAAGGTGATTTTCATCAAATTGAATTTTCTCTGAAAAGTATGGAAATAATCAAGCAATCTAAATGCGCGTTTGCACACTAATTATAGGTCCCGAGACCTATCATTAGAGGTATCAAGAACTACAATCGGATCACAATTGCAGATTTTGGATTTTGAATGGCTCTGAATCGGCTGAACTATAGTAAGGTGATTTTCATCAAATTGAATTTTCTCTGAAATGTATGGAAATAATCAAGCAATCTAAATGCGCGTTTGCACACTAATTATAGGTCCCGAGACCTATCATTAGAGGTATCAAGAACTACAATCGGATCACAATTGCAGATTTTGGATTTTGAATGGCTCTGAATCGGCTGAACTATAGTAAGGTGATTTTCATCAAATTGAATTTTCTCTGAAAAGTATGGAAATAATCAAGCAATCTAAATGCGCGTTTGCACACTAATTATAGGTCTCGAGACCTATCATTAGAGGTATCAAGAACCACAATCGGATCACAATTCCAGATTTTGGATTTTGAATGGCTCTGAATCGGCTGAACTATAGTAAGGTGATTTTCATCAAATTGAATTTTCTCTGAAAAGTATGGAAATAATCAAGCAATCTAAATGCGCGTTTGCACACTAATTATAGGTCTCGAGACCTATCATTAGAGGTATCAAGAACCACAATCGGATCACAATTGCAGATTTTGGATTTTGAATGGCTCTGAATCGGCTGAACTATAGTAAGGTGATTTTCATCAAATCGAATTTTCTTTGAAATGTATGGAAATAATCAAGCAATCTAAATGCGCGTTTGCACACTAATTATAGGTCCCGAGACCTATCATTAGAATTATCAAGAACCACAATCGGAGCACAATTGCAGATTTTGGATTTTGAATGGCTCTGAATCGGCTGAACTATAGTAAGGTGATTTTCATCAAATTGAATTTTCTCTGAAAAGTATGGAAATAATCAAGCAATCTAAATGCGCGTTTGCACACTAATTATAGGTCTCGAGACCTATCATTAGAGGTATCAAGAACCACAATCGGATCACAATTGCAGATTTTGGATTTTGAATGGCTCTGAATCGGCTGAACTATAGTAAGGTGATTTTCATCAAATTGAATTTTCTCTGAAAAGTATGGAAATAATCAAGCAATCTAAATGCGCGTTTGCACACTAATTATAGGTCTCGAGACCTATCATTAGAGGTATCAAGAACCACAATCGGATCACAATTGCAGATTTTGGATTTTGAATGGCTCTGAATCGGCTGAACTATAGTAAGGTGATTTTCATCAAATCGAATTTTCTTTGAAATGTATGGAAATAATCAAGCAATCTAAATGCGCGTTTGCACACTAATTATAGGTCCCGAGACCTATCATTAGAGGTATCAAGAACCACAATCGGATCACAATTGCAGATTTTGGATTTTGAATGGCTCTGAATCGGCTGAACTATAGTAAGGTGATTTTCATCAAATCGAATTTTCTCTGAAATGTATGGAAATAATCAAGCAATCTAAATGCGCGTTTGCACACTAATTATAGGTCCCGAGACCTATCATTAGAGGTATTAAGAACTACAATCGGATCACAATTGCAGATTTTGGATTTTGAATGGCTCTGAATCGGCTGAACTATAGTGAGGTGATTTTCATCAAATCGAATTTTCTCTGAAATGTATGGAAATAATCAAGCAATCTAAATGCGCGTTTGCACACTAATTATAGGTCCCGAGACCTATCATTAGAGGTACCAAGAACCACAATCGGATCACAATTGCAGATTTTGGATTTTGAATGGCTCTGAATCGGCTGAACTATAGTAAGGTGATTTTCATCAAATTGAATTTTCTCTGAAAAGTATGGAAATAATCAAGCAATCTAAATGCGCGTTTGCACAATAGTTATAGGTCCCGAGACCTATCTTTAGAGGTATCAAGAACCACAATCGGAGCACAATTGCAGATTTTGGATTTTGAATGGCTCTGAATCGGCTGAACTATAGTAAGGTGATTTTCATCAAATTGAATTTTCTCTGAAAAGTATGGAAATAATCAAGCAATCTAAATGCGCGTTTGCACACTAATTATAGGTCTCGAGACCTATCATTAGAGGTATCAAGAACCACAATCGGATCACAATTGCAGATTTTGGATTTTGAATGGCTCTGAATCGGCTGAACTATAGTAAGGTGATTTTCATCAAATTGAATTTTCTCTGAAAAGTATGGAAATAATCAAGCAATCTAAATGCGCGTTTGCACACTAATTATAGGTCCCGAGACCTATCATTAGAGGTATCAAGAACTACAATCGGATCACAATTGCAGATTTTGGATTTTGAATGGCTCTGAATCGGCTGAACTATAGTAAGGTAATTTTCATCAAATTGAATTTTCTCTGAAATGTATGAAAATAATCAAGCAATCTAAATGCGCGTTTGCACACTAATTATAGGTCCCGAGACCTATCATTAGAGGTATCAAGAACCACAATCGGATCACAATTGCAGATTTTGGATTTTGAATGGCTCTGAATCGGCTGAACTATAGTAAGGTGATTTTCATCAAATTGAATTTTCTCTGAAAAGTATGGAAATAATCAAGCAATCTAAATGCGCGTTTGCACACTAATTATAGGTCTCGAGACCTATCATTAGAGGTATCAAGAACCACAATCGGATCACAATTGCAGATTTTGGATTTTGAATGGCTCTGAATCGGCTGAACTATAGTAAGGTGATTTTCATCAAATTGAATTTTCTCTGAAAAGTATGGAAATAATCAAGCAATATAAATGCGCGTTTGCACAATAGTTATAGGTCCCGAGACCTATCATTAGAGGTATCAAGAACCACAATCGGAGCACAATTGCAGATTTTGGATTTTGAATGGCTCTGAATCGGCTGAACTATAGTAAGGTGATTTTCATCAAATCGAATTTTCTTTGAAATGTATGGAAATAATCAAGCAATCTAAATGCGCGTTTGCACACTAATTATAGGTCCCGAGACCTATCATTAGAATTATCAAGAACCACAATCGGAGCACAATTGCAGATTTTGGATTTTGAATGGCTCTGAATCGGCTGAACTATAGTAAGGTGATTTTCATCAAATTGAATTTTCTCTGAAAAGTATGGAAATAATCAAGCAATCTAAATGCGCGTTTGCACACTAATTATAGGTCTCGAGACCTATCATTAGAGGTATCAAGAACCACAATCGGATCACAATTGCAGATTTTGGATTTTGAATGGCTCTGAATCGGCTGAACTATAGTAAGGTGATTTTCATCAAATTGAATTTTCTCTGAAAAGTATGGAAATAATCAAGCAATCTAAATGCGCGTTTGCACACTAGTTATAGGTCCCGAGACCTATCATTAGAGGTATCAAGAACCACAATCGGAGCACAATTGCAGATTTTGGATTTTGAATGGCTCTGAATCGGCTGAACTATAGTAAGGTGATTTGCATCAAATCGAATTTTCTTTGAAATGTATGGAAATAATCAAGCAATCTAAATGCGCGTTTGCACACTAATTATAGGTCCCGAGACCTATCATTAGAATTATCAAGAACCACAATCGGAGCACAATTGCAGATTTTGGATTTTGAATGGCTCTGAATCGGCTGAACTATAGTAAGGTGATTTTCATCAAATTGAATTTTCTCTGAAAAGTATGGAAATAATCAAGCAATCTAAATGCGCGTTTGCACACTAATTATAGGTCTCGAGACCTATCATTAGAGGTATCAAGAACCACAATCGGATCACAATTGCAGATTTTGGATTTTGAATGGCTCTGAATCGGCTGAACTATAGTAAGGTGATTTTCATCAAATTGAATTTTCTCTGAAAAGTATGGAAATAATCAAGCAATCTAAATGCGCGTTTGCACACTAATTATAGGTCTCGAGACCTATCATTAGAGGTATCAAGAACCACAATCGGATCACAATTGCAGATTTTGGATTTTGAATGGCTCTGAATCGGCTGAACTATAGTAAGGTGATTTTCATCAAATTGAATTTTCTCTGAAAAGTATGGAAATAATCAAGCAATCTAAATGCGCGTTTGCACACTAGTTATAGGTCCCGAGACCTATCATTAGAGGTATCAAGAACCACAATCGGAGCACAATTGCAGATTTTGGATTTTGAATGGCTCTGAATCGGCTGAACTATAGTAAGGTGATTTTCATCAAATCGAATTTTCTTTGAAATGTATGGAAATAATCAAGCAATCTAAATGCGCGTTTGCACACTAATTATAGGTCCCGAGACCTATCATTAGAATTATCAAGAACCACAATCGGAGCACAATTGCAGATTTTGGATTTTGAATGGCTCTGAATCGGCTGAACTATAGTAAGGTGATTTTCATCAAATTGAATTTTCTCTGAAAAGTATGGAAATAATCAAGCAATCTAAATGCGCGTTTGCACACTAATTATAGGACTCGAGACCTATCATTAGAGGTATCAAGAACCACAATCGGATCACAATTGCAGATTTTGGATTTTGAATGGCTCTGAATCGGCTGAACTATAGTAAGGTGATTTTCATCAAATCGAATTTTCTTTGAAAAGTATGGAAATAATCAAGCAATCTAAATGCGCGCTTGCACACTAATTATAGGTCCCGAGACCTATCATTAGAGGTTTCAAGAACCACAATCGGAGCACAATTGCAGATTTTGGATTTTGAATGGCTCTGAATCGGCTGAACTATAGTAAGGTGATTTTCATCAAATCGAATTTTCTTTGAAATGTATGGAAATAATCAAGCAATCTAAATGCGCGTTTGCACACTAATTATAGGTCCCGAGACCTATCATTAGAGGTATCAAGAACCACAATCGGATCACAATTGCAGATTTTGGATTTTGAATGGCTCTGAATCGGCTGAACTATAGTAAGGTGATTTTCATCAAATTGAATTTTCTCTGAAAAGTATGGAAATAATCAAGCAATCTAAATGCGCGTTTGCACACTAATTATAGGTCTCGAGACCTATCATTAGAGGTATCAAGAACCACAATCGGATCACAATTGCAGATTTTGGATTTTGAATGGCTCTGAATCGGCTGAACTATAGTAAGGTGATTTTCATCAAATTGAATTTTCTCTGAAAAGTATGGAAATAATCAAGCAATCTAAATGCGCATTTGCACACTAGTTATAGCTCCCGAGACCTATCATTAGAGGTATCAAGAACCACAATCGGAGCACAATTGCAGATTTTGGATTTTGAATGGCTCTGAATCGGCTGAACTATAGTAAGGTGATTTTCATCAAATTGAATTTTCTCTGAAAAGTATGGAAATAATCAAGCAATCTAAATGCGCATTTGCACACTAGTTATAGGTCCCGAGACCTATCATTAGAGGTATCAAGAACCACAATCGGAGCACAATTGCAGATTTTGGATTTTGAATGGCTCTGAATCGGCTGAACTATAGTAAGGTGATTTTCATCAAATTGAATTTTCTCTGAAAAGTATGGAAATAATCAAGCAATCTAAATGCGCGTTTGCACACTAGTTATAGGTCCCAAGACCTATCATTAGAGGTATCAAGAACCACAATCGGAGCACAATTGCAGATTTTGGATTTTGAATGGCTCTGAATCGGCTGAACTATAGTAAGGTGATTTTCATCAAATTGAATTTTCTCTGAAAAGTATGGAAATAATCAAGCAATCTAAATGCGCGTTTGCACACTAATTTTAGGTCTCGAGACCTATCATTAGAGGTATCAAGAACCACAATCGGATCACAATTGCAGATTTTGGATTTTGAATGGCTCTGAATCGGCTGAACTATAGTAAGGTGATTTTCATCAAATTGAATTTTCTCTGAAAAGTATGGAAATAATCAAGCAATCTAAATGCGCGTTTGCACACTAGTTATAGGTCCCGAGACCTATCATTAGAGGTATCAAGAACCACAATCGGAGCACAATTGCAGATTTTGGATTTTGAATGGCTCTGAATCGGCTGAACTATAGTAAGGTGATTTTCATCAAATCGAATTTTCTTTGAAAAGTATGGAAATAATCAAGCAATCTAAATGCGCGTTTGCACACTAATTATAGGTCCCGAGACCTATCATTAGAGGTATCAAGAACCACAATCGGAGCACAATTGCAGATTTTGGATTTTGAATGGCTCTGAATCGGCTGAACTATAGTAAGGTGATTTTCATCAAATCGAATTTTCTTTGAAATGTATGGAAATAATCAAGCAATCTAAATGCGCGTTTGCACACTAATTATAGGTCCCGAGACCTATCATTAGAGGTATCAAGAACCACAATCGGATCACAATTGCAGATTTTGGATTTTGAATGGCTCTGAATCGGCTGAACTATAGTAAGGTGATTTTCATCAAATTGAATTTTCTCTGAAAAGTATGGAAATAATCAAGCAATCTAAATGCGCGTTTGCACACTAATTATAGGTCCCGAGACCTATCATTAGAGGTATCAAGAACTACAATCGGATCACAATTGCAGATTTTGGATTTTGAATGGCTCTGAATCGGCTGAAATGCGCGCTTGCACACTAATTATAGGTCCCGAGACCTATCATTAGAGGTTTCAAGAACCACAATCGGAGCACAATTGCAGATTTTGGATTTTGAATGGCTCTGAATCGGCTGAACTATAGTAAGGTGATTTTCATCAAATCGAATTTTCTTTGAAATGTATGGAAATAATCAAGCAATCTAAATGCGCGTTTGCACACTAATTATAGGTCCCGAGACCTATCATTAGAGGTATCAAGAACCACAATCGGATCACAATTGCAGATTTTGGATTTTGAATGGCTCTGAATCGGCTGAACTATAGTAAGGTGATTTTCATCAAATTGAATTTTCTCTGAAAAGTATGGAAATAATCAAGCAATCTAAATGCGCGTTTGCACACTAATTATAGGTCTCGAGACCTATCATTAGAGGTATCAAGAACCACAATCGGATCACAATTGCAGATTTTGGATTTTGAATGGCTCTGAATCGGCTGAACTATAGTAAGGTGATTTTCATCAAATTGAATTTTCTCTGAAAAGTATGGAAATAATCAAGCAATCTAAATGCGCATTTGCACACTAGTTATAGGTCCCGAGACCTATCATTAGAGGTATCAAGAACCACAATCGGAGCACAATTGCAGATTTTGGATTTTGAATGGCTCTGAATCGGCTGAACTATAGTAAGGTGATTTTCATCAAATTGAATTTTCTCTGAAAAGTATGGAAATAATCAAGCAATCTAAATGCGCATTTGCACACTAGTTATAGGTCCCGAGACCTATCATTAGAGGTATCAAGAACCACAATCGGAGCACAATTGCAGATTTTGGATTTTGAATGGCTCTGAATCGGCTGAACTATAGTAAGGTGATTTTCATCAAATTGAATTTTCTCTGAAAAGTATGGAAATAATCAAGCAATCTAAATGCGCGTTTGCACACTAGTTATAGGTCCCAAGACCTATCATTAGAGGTATCAAGAACCACAATCGGAGCACAATTGCAGATTTTGGATTTTGAATGGCTCTGAATCGGCTGAACTATAGTAAGGTGATTTTCATCAAATTGAATTTTCTCTGAAAAGTATGGAAATAATCAAGCAATCTAAATGCGCGTTTGCACACTAATTATAGGTCTCGAGACCTATCATTAGAGGTATCAAGAACCACAATCGGATCACAATTGCAGATTTTGGATTTTGAATGGCTCTGAATCGGCTGAACTATAGTAAGGTGATTTTCATCAAATTGAATTTTCTCTGAAAAGTATGGAAATAATCAAGCAATCTAAATGCGCGTTTGCACACTAGTTATAGGTCCCGAGACCTATCATTAGAGGTATCAAGAACCACAATCGGAGCACAATTGCAGATTTTGGATTTTGAATGGCTCTGAATCGGCTGAACTATAGTAAGGTGATTTTCATCAAATCGAATTTTCTTTGAAAAGTATGGAAATAATCAAGCAATCTAAATGCGCGTTTGCACACTAATTATAGGTCCCGAGACCTATCATTAGAGGTATCAAGAACCACAATCGGAGCACAATTGCAGATTTTGGATTTTGAATGGCTCTGAATCGGCTGAACTATAGTAAGGTGATTTTCATCAAATCGAATTTTCTTTGAAATGTATGGAAATAATCAAGCAATCTAAATGCGCGTTTGCACACTAATTATAGGTCCCGAGACCTATCATTAGAGGTATCAAGAACCACAATCGGATCACAATTGCAGATTTTGGATTTTGAATGGCTCTGAATCGGCTGAACTATAGTAAGGTGATTTTCATCAAATTGAATTTTCTCTGAAAAGTATGGAAATAATCAAGCAATCTAAATGCGCGTTTGCACACTAATTATAGGTCCCGAGACCTATCATTAGAGGTATCAAGAACTACAATCGGATCACAATTGCAGATTTTGGATTTTGAATGGCTCTGAATCGGCTGAACTATAGTAAGGTGATTTTCATCAAATTGAATTTTCTCTGAAAAGTATGGAAATAATCAAGCAATCTAAATGCGCGTTTGCACACTAATTATAGGTCTCGAGACCTATCATTAGAGGTATCAAGAACCACAATCGGATCACAATTGCAGATTTTGGATTTTGAATGGCTCTGAATCGGCTGAACTATAGTAAGGTGATTTTCATCAAATTGAATTTTCTCTGAAAAGTATGGAAATAATCAAGCAATCTAAATGCGCGTTTGCACACTAATTATAGGTCCCGAGACCTATCATTAGAGGTATCAAGAACCACAATCGGAGCACAATTGCAGATTTTGGATTTTGAATGGCTCTGAATCGGCTGAACTATAGGAAGGTGATTTTCATCAAATCGAATTTTCTTTGAAAAGTATGGAAATAATCAAGCAATCTAAATGCGCGTTTGCACACTAATTATAGGTCCCGAGACCTATCATTAGAGGTATCAAGAACCACAATCGGAGCACAATTGCAGATTTTGGATTTTGAATGGCTCTGAATCGGCTGAACTATAGTAAGGTGATTTTCATCAAATCGAATTTTCTTTGAAATGTATGGAAATAATCAAGCAATCTAAATGCGCGTTTGCACACTAATTATAGGTCCCGAGACCTATCATTAGAGGTATCAAGAACCACAATCGGAGCACAATTGCAGATTTTGGATTTTGAATGGCTCTGAATCGGCTGAACTATAGTAAGGTGATTTTCATCAAATTGAATTTTCTCTGAAAAGTATGGAAATAATCAAGCAATCTAAATGCGCGTTTGCACACTAATTATAGGTCCCGAGACCTATCATTAGAGGTATCAAGAACTACAATCGGATCACAATTGCAGATTTTGGATTTTGAATGGCTCTGAATCGGCTGAACTATAGTAAGGTGATTTTCATCAAATTGAATTTTCTCTGAAAAGTATGGAAATAATCAAGCAATCTAAATGCGCATTTGCACAATAGTTATAGGTCCCGAGACCTATCATTAGAGGTATCAAGAACCACAATCGGAGCACAATTGCAGATTTTGGATTTTGAATGGCTCTGAATCGGCTGAACTATAGTAAGGTGATTTTCATCAAATTGAATTTTCTCTGAAAAGTAAGGAAATAATCAAGCAATCTAAATGCGCGTTTGCATAATAGTTATAGGTCCCGAGACCTATCATTAGAGGTATCAAGAACCACAATCGGAGCACAATTGCAGATTTTGGATTTTGAATGGCTCTGAATCGGCTGAACTATAGTAAGGTGATTTTCATCAAATCGAATTTTCTTTGAAATGTATGGAAATAATCAAGCAATCTCAATGCGCGTTTGCACACTAATTATAGGTCCCGAGACCTATCATTAGAGGTATCAAGAACCACAATCGGATCACAATTGCAGATTTTGGATTTTGAATGGCTCTGAATCGGCTGAACTATAGTAAGGTGATTTTCATCAAATTGAATTTTCTCTGAAAAGTATGGAAATAATCAAGCAATCTAAATGCGCGTTTGCACACTAATTATAGGTCCCGAGACCTATCATTAGAGGTATCAAGAACTACAATCGGATCACAATTGCAGATTTTGGATTTTGAATGGCTCTGAATCGGCTGAACTATAGTAAGGTGATTTTCATCAAATTGAATTTTCTCTGAAAAGTATGGAAATAATCAAGCAATCTAAATGCGCATTTGCACAATAGTTATAGGTCCCGAGACCTATCATTAGAGGTATCAAGAACCACAATCGGAGCACAATTGCAGATTTTGGATTTTGAATGGCTCTGAATCGGCTGAACTATAGTAAGGTGATTTTCATCAAATTGAATTTTCTCTGAAAAGTATGGAAATAATCAAGCAATCTAAATGCGCATTTGCACACTAGTTATAGGTCCCGAGACCTATCATTAGAGGTATCAAGAACCACAATCGGAGCACAATTGCAGATTTTGGATTTTGAATGGCTCTGAATCGGCTGAACTATAGTAAGGTGATTTTCATCAAATTGAATTTTCTCTGAAAAGTATGGAAATAATCAAGCAATCTAAATGCGCGTTTGCACACTAATTATAGGTCTCGAGACCTATCATTAGAGGTATCAAGAACCACAATCGGATCACAATTGCAGATTTTGGATTTTGAATGGCTCTGAATCGGCTGAACTATAGTAAGGTGATTTTCATCAAATTGAATTTTCTCTGAAAAGTATGGAAATAATCAAGCAATCTAAATGCGCGTTTGCACACTAGTTATAGGTCCCGAGACCTATCATTAGAGGTATCAAGAACCACAATCGGAGCACAATTGCAGATTTTGGATTTTGAATGGCTCTGAATCGGCTGAACTATAGTAAGGTGATTTTCATCAAATCGAATTTTCTTTGAAAAGTATGGAAATAATCAAGCAATCTAAATGCGCGTTTGCACACTAATTATAGGTCCCGAGACCTATCATTAGAGGTATCAAGAACCACAATCGGAGCACAATTGCAGATTTTGGATTTTGAATGGCTCTGAATCGGCTGAACTATAGTAAGGTGATTTTCATCAAATCGAATTTTCTTTGAAATGTATGGAAATAATCAAGCAATCTAAATGCGCGTTTGCACACTAATTATAGGTCCCGAGACCTATCATTAGAGGTATCAAGAACCACAATCGGATCACAATTGCAGATTTTGGATTTTGAATGGCTCTGAATCGGCTGAACTATAGTAAGGTGATTTTCATCAAATTGAATTTTCTCTGAAAAGTATGGAAATAATCAAGCAATCTAAATGCGCGTTTGCACACTAATTATAGGTCCCGAGACCTATCATTAGAGGTATCAAGAACTACAATCGGATCACAATTGCAGATTTTGGATTTTGAATGGCTCTGAATCGGCTGAACTATAGTAAGGTGATTTTCATCAAATTGAATTTTCTCTGAAAAGTATGGAAATAATCAAGCAATCTAAATGCGCATTTGCACAATAGTTATAGGTCCCGAGACCTATCATTAGAGGTATCAAGAACCACAATCGGAGCAAAATTGCAGATTTTGGATTTTGAATGGCTCTGAATCGGCTGAACTATAGTAAGGTGATTTTCATCAAATTGAATTTTCTCTGAAAAGTAAGGAAATAATCAAGCAATCTAAATGCGCGTTTGCATAATAGTTATAGGTCCCGAGACCTATCATTAGAGGTATCAAGAACCACAATCGGAGCACAATTGCAGATTTTGGATTTTGAATGGCTCTGAATCGGCTGAACTATAGTAAGGTGATTTTCATCAAATCGAATTTTCTTTGAAATGTATGGAAATAATCAAGCAATCTAAATGCGCGTTTGCACACTAATTATAGGTCCCGAGACCTATCATTAGAGGTATCAAGAACCACAATCGGATCACAATTGCAGATTTTGGATTTTGAATGGCTCTGAATCGGCTGAACTATAGTAAGGTGATTTTCATCAAATTGAATTTTCTCTGAAAAGTATGGAAATAATCAAGCAATCTAAATGCGCGTTTGCACACTAATTATAGGTCCCGAGACCTATCATTAGAGGTATCAAGAACTACAATCGGATCACAATTGCAGATTTTGGATTTTGAATGGCTCTGAATCGGCTGAACTATAGTAAGGTGATTTTCATCAAATTGAATTTTCTCTGAAAAGTATGGAAATAATCAAGCAATCTAAATGCGCATTTGCACAATAGTTATAGGTCCCGAGACCTATCATTAGAGGTATCAAGAACCACAATCGGAGCACAATTGCAGATTTTGGATTTTGAATGGCTCTGAATCGGCTGAACTATAGTAAGGTGATTTTCATCAAATTGAATTTTCTCTGAAAAGTATGGAAATAATCAAGCAATCTAAATGCGCATTTGCACACTAGTTATAGGTCCCGAGACCTATCATTAGAGGTATCAAGAACCACAATCGGAGCACAATTGCAGATTTTGGATTTTGAATGGCTCTGAATCGGCTGAACTATAGTAAGGTGATTTTCATCAAATTGAATTTTCTCTGAAAAGTATGGAAATAATCAAGCAATCTAAATGCGCGTTTGCACACTAATTATAGGTCTCGAGACCTATCATTAGAGGTATCAAGAACCACAATCGGATCACAATTGCAGATTTTGGATTTTGAATGGCTCTGAATCGGCTGAACTATAGTAAGGTGATTTTCATCAAATTGAATTTTCTCTGAAAAGTATGGAAATAATCAAGCAATCTAAATGCGCGTTTGCACACTAGTTATAGGTCCCGAGACCTATCATTAGAGGTATCAAGAACCACAATCGGAGCACAATTGCAGATTTTGGATTT
Organism: Tipula vernalis; assembly: GCA_958295665.1. Classification (NCBI taxonomy): domain Eukaryota; kingdom Metazoa; phylum Arthropoda; class Insecta; order Diptera; family Tipulidae; genus Tipula; species Tipula vernalis. Next base: position 19,668,303 of record OY282560.1, read on the forward strand.
TGAATGGCTCTGAATCGGCTGAACTATAGTAAGGTGATTTTCATCAAATCGAATTTTCTTTGAAAAGTATGGAAATAATCAAGCAATCTAAATGCGCGTTTGCACACTAATTATAGGTCCCGAGACCTATCATTAGAGGTATCAAGAACCACAATCGGAGCACAATTGCAGATTTTGGATTTTGAATGGCTCTGAATCGGCTGAACTATAGTAAGGTGATTTTCATCAAATCGAATTTTCTTTGAAATGTATGGAAATAATCAAGCAATCTAAATGCGCGTTTGCACACTAATTATAGGTCCCGAGACCTATCATTAGATAGTAAGGTGATTTTCATCAAATCGAATTTTCTTTGAAATGTATGGAAATAATCAAGCAATCTAAATGCGCGTTTGCACACTAATTATAGGTCCCGAGACCTATCATTAGAGGTATCAAGAACCACAATCGGATCACAATTGCAGATTTTGGATTTTGAATGGCTCTGAATCGGCTGAACTATAGTAAGGTGATTTTCATCAAATTGAATTTTCTCTGAAAAGTATGGAAATAATCAAGCAATCTAAATGCGCGTTTGCACACTAATTATAGGTCCCGAGACCTATCATTAGAGGTATCAAGAACTACAATCGGATCATAATTGCAGATTTTGGATTTTGAATGGCTCTGAATCGGCTGAACTATAGTAAGGTGATTTTCATCAAATTGAATTTTCTCTGAAAAGTATGGAAATAATCAAGCAATCTAAATGCGCGTTTGCACACTAATTATAGGTCCCGAGACCTATCATTAGAGGTATCAAGAACTACAATCGGATCACAATTGCAGATTTTGGATTTTGAATGGCTCTGAATCGGCTGAACTATAGTAAGGTGATTTTCATCAAATTGAATTTTCTCTGAAAAGTATGGAAATAATCAAGCAATCTAAATGCGCATTTGCACAATAGTTATAGGTCCCGAGACCTATCATTAGAGGTATCAAGAACCACAATCGGAGCACAATTGCAGATTTTGGATTTTGAATGGCTCTGAATCGGCTGAACTATAGTAAGGTGATTTTCATCAAATTGAATTTTCTCTGAAAAGTAAGGAAATAATCAAGCAATCTAAATGCGCGTTTGCATAATAGTTATAGGTCCCGAGACCTATCATTAGAGGTATCAAGAACCACAATCGGAGCACAATTGCAGATTTTGGATTTTGAATGGCTCTGAATCGGCTGAACTATAGTAAGGTGATTTTCATCAAATCGAATTTTCTTTGAAATGTATGGAAATAATCAAGCAATCTAAATGCGCGTTTGCACACTAATTATAGGTCCCGAGACCTATCATTAGAGGTATCAAGAACTACAATCGGATCACAATTGCAGATTTTGGATTTTGAATGGCTCTGAATCGGCTGAACTATAGTAAGGTGATTTTCATCAAATTGAATTTTCTCTGAAAAGTATGGAAATAATCAAGCAATCTAAATGCGCATTTGCACAATAGTTATAGGTCCCGAGACCTATCATTAGAGGTATCAAGAACCACAATCGGAGCACAATTGCAGATTTTGGATTTTGAATGGCTCTGAATCGGCTGAACTATAGTAAGGTGATTTTCATCAAATTGAATTTTCTCTGAAAAGTATGGAAATAATCAAGCAATCTAAATGCGCATTTGCACACTAGTTATAGGTCCCGAGACCTATCATTAGAGGTATCAAGAACCACAATCGGAGCACAATTGCAGATTTTGGATTTTGAATGGCTCTGAATCGGCTGAACTATAGTAAGGTGATTTTCATCAAATTGAATTTTCTCTGAAAAGTATGGAAATAATCAAGCAATCTAAATGCGCATTTGCACAATAGTTATAGGTCCCGAGACCTATCATTAGAGGTATCAAGAACCACAATCGGAGCACAATTGCAGATTTTGGATTTTGAATGGCTCTGAATCGGCTGAACTATAGTAAGGTGATTTTCATCAAATTGAATTTTCTCTGAAAAGTATGGAAATAATCAAGCAATCTAAATGCGCATTTGCACACTAGTTATAGGTCCCGAGACCTATCATTAGAGGTATCAAGAACCACAATCGGAGCACAATTGCAGATTTTGGATTTTGAATGGCTCTGAATCGGCTGAACTATAGTAAGGTGATTTTCATCAAATTGAATTTTCTCTGAAAAGTATGGAAATAATCAAGCAATCTAAATGCGCGTTTGCACACTAATTATAGGTCCCGAGACCTATCATTAGAGGTATCAAGAACTACAATCGGATCACAATTGCAGATTTTGGATTTTGAATGGCTCTGAATCGGCTGAACTATAGTAAGGTGATTTTCATCAAATTGAATTTTCTCTGAAAAGTATGGAAATAATCAAGCAATCTAAATGCGCATTTGCACACTAGTTATAGGTCCCGAGACCTATCATTAGAGGTATCAAGAACCACAATCGGATCACAATTGCAGATTTTGGATTTTGAATGGCTCTGAATCGGCTGAACTATAGTAAGGTGATTTTCATCAAATTGAATTTTCTCTGAAAAGTATGGAAATAATCAAGCAATCTAAATGCGCGTTTGCACACTAATTATAGGTCCCGAGACCTATCATTAGAGGTATCAAGAACTACAATCGGATCACAATTGCAGATTTTGGATTTTGAATGGCTCTGAATCGGCTGAACTATAGTAAGGTGATTTTCATCAAATTGAATTTTCTCTGAAAAGTATGGAAATAATCAAGCAATCTAAATGCGCATTTGCACAATAGTTATAGGTCCCGAGACCTATCATTAGAGGTATCAAGAACCACAATCGGAGCACAATTGCAGATTTTGGATTTTGAATGGCTCTGAATCGGCTGAACTATAGTAAGGTGATTTTCATCAAATTGAATTTTCTCTGAAAAGTATGGAAATAATCAAGCAATCTAAATGCGCATTTGCACACTAGTTATAGGTCCCGAGACCTATCATTAGAGGTATCAAGAACCACAATCGGAGCACAATTGCAGATTTTGGATTTTGAATGGCTCTGAATCGGCTGAACTATAGTAAGGTGATTTTCATCAAATTGAATTTTCTCTGAAAAGTATGGAAATAATCAAGCAATCTAAATGCGCGTTTGCACACTAATTATAGGTCCCGAGACCTATCATTAGAGGTATCAAGAACTACAATCGGATCACAATTGCAGATTTTGGATTTTGAATGGCTCTGAATCGGCTGAACTATAGTAAGGTGATTTTCATCAAATTGAATTTTCTCTGAAAAGTATGGAAATAATCAAGCAATCTAAATGCGCATTTGCACACTAGTTATAGGTCCCGAGACCTATCATTAGAGGTATCAAGAACCACAATCGGATCACAATTGCAGATTTTGGATTTTGAATGGCTCTGAATCGGCTGAACTATAGTAAGGTGATTTTCATCAAATTGAATTTTCTCTGAAAAGTATGGAAATAATCAAGCAATCTAAATGCGCGTTTGCACACTAATTATAGGTCCCGAGACCTATCATTAGAGGTATCAAGAACTACAATCGGATCACAATTGCAGATTTTGGATTTTGAATGGCTCTGAATCGGCTGAACTATAGTAAGGTGATTTTCATCAAATTGAATTTTCTCTGAAAAGTATGGAAATAATCAAGCAATCTAAATGCGCATTTGCACACTAGTTATAGGTCCCGAGACCTATCATTAGAGGTATCAAGAACCACAATCGGAGCACAATTGCAGATTTTGGATTTTGAATGGCTCTGAATCGGCTGAACTATAGTAAGGTGATTTTCATCAAATTGAATTTTCTCTGAAAAGTATGGAAATAATCAAGCAATCTAAATGCGCGTTTGCACACTAATTATAGGTCCCGAGACCTATCATTAGAGGTATCAAGAACTACAATCGGATCACAATTGCAGATTTTGGATTTTGAATGGCTCTGAATCGGCTGAACTATAGTAAGGTGATTTTCATCAAATTGAATTTTCTCTGAAAAGTATGGAAATAATCAAGCAATCTAAATGCGCATTTGCACACTAGTTATAGGTCCCGAGACCTATCATTAGAGGTATCAAGAACCACAATCGGATCACAATTGCAGATTTTGGATTTTGAATGGCTCTGAATCGGCTGAACTATAGTAAGGTGATTTTCATCAAATTGAATTTTCTCTGAAAAGTATGGAAATAATCAAGCAATCTAAATGCGCGTTTGCACACTAATTATAGGTCCCGAGACCTATCATTAGAGGTATCAAGAACTACAATCGGATCACAATTGCAGATTTTGGATTTTGAATGGCTCTGAATCGGCTGAACTATAGTAAGGTGATTTTCATCAAATTGAATTTTCTCTGAAAAGTATGGAAATAATCAAGCAATCTAAATGCGCATTTGCACAATAGTTATAGGTCCCGAGACCTATCATTAGAGGTATCAAGAACCACAATCGGAGCACAATTGCAGATTTTGGATTTTGAATGGCTCTGAATCGGCTGAACTATAGTAAGGTGATTTTCATCAAATTGAATTTTCTCTGAAAAGTATGGAAATAATCAAGCAATCTAAATGCGCATTTGCACACTAGTTATAGGTCCCGAGACCTATCATTAGAGGTATCAAGAACCACAATCGGAGCACAATTGCAGATTTTGGATTTTGAATGGCTCTGAATCGGCTGAACTATAGTAAGGTGATTTTCATCAAATTGAATTTTCTCTGAAAAGTATGGAAATAATCAAGCAATCTAAATGCGCATTTGCACACTAGTTATAGGTCCCGAGACCTATCATTAGAGGTATCAAGAACCACAATCGGAGCACAATTGCAGATTTTGGATTTTGAATGGCTCTGAATCGGCTGAACTATAGTAAGGTGATTTTCATCAAATTGAATTTTCTCTGAAAAGTATGGAAATAATCAAGCAATCTAAATGCGCGTTTGCACACTAATTATAGGTCTCGAGACCTATCATTAGAGGTATCAAGAACCACAATCGGATCACAATTGCAGATTTTGGATTTTGAATGGCTCTGAATCGGCTGAACTATAGTAAGGTGATTTTCATCAAATTGAATTTTCTCTGAAAAGTATGGAAATAATCAAGCAATCTAAATGCGCGTTTGCACACTAGTTATAGGTCCCGAGACCTATCATTAGAGGTATCAAGAACCACAATCGGAGCACAATTGCAGATTTTGGATTTTGAATGGCTCTGAATCGGCTGAACTATAGTAAGGTGATTTTCATCAAATCGAATTTTCTTTGAAAAGTATGGAAATAATCAAGCAATCTAAATGCGCGTTTGCACACTAATTATAGGTCCCGAGACCTATCATTAGAGGTATCAAGAACCACAATCGGAGCACAATTGCAGATTTTGGATTTTGAATGGCTCTGAATCGGCTGAACTATAGTAAGGTGATTTTCATCAAATTGAATTTTCTCTGAAAAGTATGGAAATAATCAAGCAATCTAAATGCGCGTTTGCACACTAATTATAGGTCCCGAGACCTATCATTAGAGGTATCAAGAACTACAATCGGATCACAATTGCAGATTTTGGATTTTGAATGGCTCTGAATCGGCTGAACTATAGTAAGGTGATTTTCATCAAATTGAATTTTCTCTGAAAAGTATGGAAATAATCAAGCAATCTAAATGCGCATTTGCACAATAGTTATAGGTCCCGAGACCTATCATTAGAGGTATCAAGAACCACAATCGGAGCACAATTGCAGATTTTGGATTTTGAATGGCTCTGAATCGGCTGAACTATAGTAAGGTGATTTTCATCAAATTGAATTTTCTCTGAAAAGTAAGGAAATAATCAAGCAATCTAAATGCGCGTTTGCATAATAGTTATAGGTCCCGAGACCTATCATTAGAGGTATCAAGAACCACAATCGGAGCACAATTGCAGATTTTGGATTTTGAATGGCTCTGAATCGGCTGAACTATAGTAAGGTGATTTTCATCAAATCGAATTTTCTTTGAAATGTATGGAAATAATCAAGCAATCTAAATGCGCGTTTGCACACTAATTATAGGTCCCGAGACCTATCATTAGAGGTATCAAGAACCACAATCGGATCACAATTGCAGATTTTGGATTTTGAATGGCTCTGAATCGGCTGAACTATAGTAAGGTGATTTTCATCAAATTGAATTTTCTCTGAAAAGTATGGAAATAATCAAGCAATCTAAATGCGCGTTTGCACACTAATTATAGGTCCCGAGACCTATCATTAGAGGTATCAAGAACTACAATCGGATCACAATTGCAGATTTTGGATTTTGAATGGCTCTGAATCGGCTGAACTATAGTAAGGTGATTTTCATCAAATTGAATTTTCTCTGAAAAGTATGGAAATAATCAAGCAATCTAAATGCGCATTTGCACAATAGTTATAGGTCCCGAGACCTATCATTAGAGGTATCAAGAACCACAATCGGAGCACAATTGCAGATTTTGGATTTTGAATGGCTCTGAATCGGCTGAACTATAGTAAGGTGATTTTCATCAAATTGAATTTTCTCTGAAAAGTAAGGAAATAATCAAGCAATCTAAATGCGCGTTTGCATAATAGTTATAGGTCCCGAGACCTATCATTAGAGGTATCAAGAACCACAATCGGAGCACAATTGCAGATTTTGGATTTTGAATGGCTCTGAATCGGCTGAACTATAGTAAGGTGATTTTCATCAAATCGAATTTTCTTTGAAATGTATGGAAATAATCAAGCAATCTAAATGCGCGTTTGCACACTAATTATAGGTCCCGAGACCTATCATTAGAGGTATCAAGAACCACAATCGGATCACAAGTGCAGATTTTGGATTTTGAATGGCTCTGAATCGGCTGAACTATAGTAAGGTGATTTTCATCAAATTGAATTTTCTCTGAAAAGTATGGAAATAATCAAGCAATCTAAATGCGCGTTTGCACACTAATTAAAGGTCCCGAGACCTATCATTAGAGGTATCAAGAACTACAATCGGATCACAATTGCAGATTTTGGATTTTGAATGGCTCTGAATCGGCTGAACTATAGTAAGGTGATTTTCATCAAATTGAATTTTCTCTGAAAAGTATGGAAATAATCAAGCAATCTAAATGCGCATTTGCACACTAGTTATAGGTCCCGAGACCTATCATTAGAGGTATCAAGAACCACAATCGGAGCACAATTGCAGATTTTGGATTTTGAATGGCTCTGAATCGGCTGAACTATAGTAAGGTGATTTTCATCAAATTGAATTTTCTCTGAAAAGTATGGAAATAATCAAGCAATCTAAATGCGCGTTTGCACACTAATTATAGGTCTCGAGACCTATCATTAGAGGTATCAAGAACCACAATCGGATCACAATTGCAGATTTTGGATTTTGAATGGCTCTGAATCGGCTGAACTATAGTAAGGTGATTTTCATCAAATTGAATTTTCTCTGAAAAGTATGGAAATAATCAAGCAATCTAAATGCGCGTTTGCACACTAGTTATAGGTCCCGAGACCTATCATTAGAGGTATCAAGAACCACAATCGGAGCACAATTGCAGATTTTGGATTTTGAATGGCTCTGAATCGGCTGAACTATAGTAAGGTGATTTTCATCAAATCGAATTTTCTTTGAAAAGTATGGAAATAATCAAGCAATCTAAATGCGCGTTTGCACACTAATTATAGGTCCCGAGACCTATCATTAGAGGTATCAAGAACCACAATCGGATCACAATTGCAGATTTTGGATTTTGAATGGCTCTGAATCGGCTGAACTATAGTAAGGTGATTTTCATCAAATTGAATTTTCTCTGAAAAGTATGGAAATAATCAAGCAATCTAAATGCGCGTTTGCACACTAATTATAGGTCCCGAGACCTATCATTAGAGGTATCAAGAACTACAATCGGATCACAATTGCAGATTTTGGATTTTGAATGGCTCTGAATCGGCTGAACTATAGTAAGGTGATTTTCATCAAATTGAATTTTCTCTGAAAAGTATGGAAATAATCAAGCAATCTAAATGCGCATTTGCACAATAGTTATAGGTCCCGAGACCTATCATTAGAGGTATCAAGAACCACAATCGGAGCACAATTGCAGATTTTGGATTTTGAATGGCTCTGAATCGGCTGAACTATAGTAAGGTGATTTTCATCAAATTGAATTTTCTCTGAAAAGTATGGAAATAATCAAGCAATCTAAATGCGCATTTGCACACTAGTTATAGGTCCCGAGACCTATCATTAGAGGTATCAAGAACCACAATCGGAGCACAATTGCAGATTTTGGATTTTGAATGGCTCTGAATCGGCTGAACTATAGTAAGGTGATTTTCATCAAATTGAATTTTCTCTGAAAAGTATGGAAATAATCAAGCAATCTAAATGCGCGTTTGCACACTAATTATAGGTCCCGAGACCTATCATTAGAGGTATCAAGAACCACAATCGGATCACAATTGCAGATTTTGGATTTTGAATGGCTCTGAATCGGCTGAACTATAGTAAGGTGATTTTCATCAAATTGAATTTTCTCTGAAAAGTATGGAAATAATCAAGCAATCTAAATGCGCGTTTGCACACTAGTTATAGGTCCCGAGACCTATCATTAGAGGTATCAAGAACCACAATCGGAGCACAATTGCAGATTTTGGATTTTGAATGGCTCTGAATCGGCTGAACTATAGTAAGGTGATTTTCATCAAATCGAATTTTCTTTGAAATGTATGGAAATAATCAAGCAATCTAAATGCGCGTTTGCACACCAATTATAGGTCCCGAGACCTATCATTAGAGGTATCAAGAACCACAATCGGATCACAATTGCAGATTTTGGATTTTGAATGGCTCTGAATCGGCTGAACTATAGTAAGGTGATTTTCATCAAATTGAATTTTCTCTGAAAAGTATGGAAATAATCAAGCAATCTAAATGCGCGTTTGCACACCAATTATAGGTCCCGAGACCTATCATTAGAGGTATCAAGAACTACAATCGGATCACAATTGCAGATTTTGGATTTTGAATGGCTCTGAATCGGCTGAACTATAGTAAGGTGATTTTCATCAAATTGAATTTTCTCTGAAAAGTATGGAAATAATCAAGCAATCTAAATGCGCATTTGCACAATAGTTATAGGTCCCGAGACCTATCATTAGAGGTATCAAGAACCACAATCGGAGCACAATTGCAGATTTTGGATTTTGAATGGCTCTGAATCGGCTGAACTATAGTAAGGTGATTTTCATCAAATTGAATTTTCTCTGAAAAGTAAGGAAATAATCAAGCAATCTAAATGCGCGTTTGCATAATAGTTATAGGTCCCGAGACCTATCATTAGAGGTATCAAGAACCACAATCGGAGCACAATTGCAGATTTTGGATTTTGAATGGCTCTGAATCGGCTGAACTATAGTAAGGTGATTTTCATCAAATCGAATTTTCTTTGAAATGTATGGAAATAATCAAGCAATCTAAATGCGCGTTTGCACACTAATTATAGGTCCCGAGACCTATCATTAGAGGTATCAAGAACCACAATCGGATCACAATTGCAGATTTTGGATTTTGAATGGCTCTGAATCGGCTGAACTATAGTAAGGTGATTTTCATCAAATTGAATTTTCTCTGAAAAGTATGGAAATAATCAAGCAATCTAAATGCGCGTTTGCACACTAATTATAGGTCCCGAGACCTATCATTAGAGGTATCAAGAACTACAATCGGATCACAATTGCAGATTTTGGATTTTGAATGGCTCTGAATCGGCTGAACTATAGTAAGGTGATTTTCATCAAATTGAATTTTCTCTGAAAAGTATGGAAATAATCAAGCAATCTAAATGCGCATTTGCACAATAGTTATAGGTCCCGAGACCTATCATTAGAGGTATCAAGAACCACAATCGGAGCACAATTGCAGATTTTGGATTTTGAATGGCTCTGAATCGGCTGAACTATAGTAAGGTGATTTTCATCAAATTGAATTTTCTCTGAAAAGTATGGAAATAATCAAGCAATCTAAATGCGCATTTGCACACTAGTTATAGGTCCCGAGACTTATCATTAGAGGTATCAAGAACCACAATCGGAGCACAATTGCAGATTTTGGATTTTGAATGGCTCTGAATCGGCTGAACTATAGTAAGGTGATTTTCATCAAATTGAATTTTCTCTGAAAAGTATGGAAATAATCAAGCAATCTAAATGCGCGTTTGCACACTAGTTATAGGTCCCGAGACCTATCATTAGAGGTATCAAGAACCACAATCGGAGCACAATTGCAGATTTTGGATTTTGAATGGCTCTGAATCGGCTGAACTATAGTAAGGTGATTTTCATCAAATCGAATTTTCTTTTAAAAGTATGGAAATAATCAAGCAATCTAAATGCGCGTTTGCACACTAATTATAGGTCCCGAGACCTATCATTAGAGGTATCAAGAACCACAATCGGAGCACAATTGCAGATTTTGGATTTTGAATGGCTCTGAATCGGCTGAACTATAGTAAGGTGATTTTCATCAAATCGAATTTTCTTTGAAATGTATGGAAATAATCAAGCAATCTAAATGCGCGTTTGCACACTAATTATAGGTCCCGAGACCTATCATTAGAGGTATCAAGAACCACAATCGGATCACAATTGCAGATTTTGGATTTTGAATGGCTCTGAATCGGCTGAACTATAGTAAGGTGATTTTCATCAAATTGAATTTTCTCTGAAAAGTATGGAAATAATCAAGCAATCTAAATGCGCGTTTGCACACTAATTATAGGTCCCGAGACCTATCATTAGAGGTATCAAGAACTACAATCGGATCACAATTGCAGATTTTGGATTTTGAATGGCTCTGAATCGGCTGAACTATAGTAAGGTGATTTTCATCAAATTGAATTTTCTCTGAAAAGTATGGAAATAATCAAGCAATCTAAATGCGCATTTGCACAATAGTTATAGGTCCCGAGACCTATCATTAGAGGTATCAAGAACCACAATCGGAGCACAATTGCAGATTTTGGATTTTGAATGGCTCTGAATCGGCTGAACTATAGTAAGGTGATTTTCATCAAATTGAATTTTCTCTGAAAAGTAAGGAAATAATCAAGCAATCTAAATGCGCGTTTGCATAATAGTTATAGGTCCCGAGACCTATCATTAGAGGTATCAAGAACCACAATCGGAGCACAATTGCAGATTTTGGATTTTGAATGGCTCTGAATCGGCTGAACTATAGTAAGGTGATTTTCATCAAATCGAATTTTCTTTGAAATGTATGGAAATAATCAAGCAATCTAAATGCGCGTTTGCACACTAATTATAGGTCCCGAGACCTATCATTAGAGGTATCAAGAACCACAATCGGATCACAATTGCAGATTTTGGATTTTGAATGGCTCTGAATCGGCTGAACTATAGTAAGGTGATTTTCATCAAATTGAATTTTCTCTGAAAAGTATGGAAATAATCAAGAAATCTTAATGCGCGTTTGCACACTAGTTATAGGTCCCGAGACCTATCATTAGAGGTATCAAGAACCACAATCGGAGCACAATTGCAGATTTTGGATTTTGAATGGCTCTGAATCGGCTGAACTATAGTAAGGTGATTTTCATCAAATCGAATTTTCTTTGAAATGTATGGAAATAATCAAGCAATCTAAATGCGCGTTTGCACACTAATTATAGGTCTCGAGACCTATCATTAGAGGTATCAAGAACCACAATCGGAGCACAATTGCAGATTTTGGATTTTGAATGGCTCTGAATCGGCTGAACTATAGTAAGGTGATTTTCATCAAATCGAATTTTCTTTGAAAAGTATGGAAATAATCAAGCAATCTAAATGCGCGTTTGCACACTAATTATAGGTCCCGAGACCTATCATTAGAGGTATCAAGAACCACAATCGGAGCACAATTGCAGATTTTGGATTTTGAATGGCTCTGAATCGGCTGAACTATAGTAAGGTGATTTTCATCAAATCGAATTTTCTTTGAAATGTATGGAAATAATCAAGCAATCTAAATGCGCGTTTGCACACTAATTATAGGTCCCGAGACCTATCATTAGAGGTATCAAGAACCACAATCGGATCACAATTGCAGATTTTGGATTTTTAATGGCTCTGAATCGGCTGAACTATAGTAAGGTGATTTTCATCAAATTGAATTTTCTCTGAAAAGTATGGAAATAATCAAGCAATCTAAATGCGCGTTTGCACACTAATTATAGGTCTCGAGACCTATCATTAGAGGTATCAAGAACCACAATCGGATCACAATTGCAGATTTTGGATTTTGAATGGCTCTGAATCGGCTGAACTATAGTAAGGTGATTTTCATCAAATTGAATTTTCTCTGAAAAGTATGGAAATAATCAAGCAATCTAAATGCGCATTTGCACACTAGTTATAGGTCCCGAGACCTATCATTAGAGGTATCAAGAACCACAATCGGAGCACAATTGCAGATTTTGGATTTTGAATGGCTCTGAATCGGCTGAACTATAGTAAGGTGATTTTCATCAAATCGAATTTTCTTTGAAATGTATGGAAATAATCAAGCAATCTAAATGCGCGTTTGCACACTAATTATAGGTCCCGAGACCTATCATTAGAATTATCAAGAACCACAATCGGAGCACAATTGCAGATTTTGGATTTTGAATGGCTCTGAATCGGCTGAACAATAGTAAGGTGATTTTCATCAAATTGAATTTTCTCTGAAAAGTATGGAAATAATCAAGCAATCTAAATGCGCGTTTGCACACTAATTATAGGTCTCGAGACCTATCATTAGAGGTATCAAGAACCACAATCGGATCACAATTGCAGATTTTGGATTTTGAATGGCTCTGAATCGGCTGAACTATAGTAAGGTGATTTTCATCAAATTGAATTTTCTCTGAAAAGTATGGAAATAATCAAGCAATCTAAATGCGCGTTTGCACACTAGTTATAGGTCCCGAGACCTATCATTAGAGGTATCAAGAACCACAATCGGAGCACAATTGCAGATTTTGGATTTTGAATGGCTCTGAATCGGCTGAACTATAGTAAGGTGATTTTCATCAAATTGAATTTTCTCTGAAAAGTATGGAAATAATCAAGCAATCTAAATGCGCGTTTGCACACTAGTTATAGGTCCCGAGACCTATCATTAGAGGTATCAAGAACCACAATCGGAGCACAATTGCAGATTTTGGATTTTGAATGGCTCTGAATCGGCTGAACTATAGTAAGGTGATTTTCATCAAATCGAATTTTCTTTGAAATGTATGGAAATAATCAAGCAATCTAAATGCGCGTTTGCACACTAATTATAGGTCCCGAGACCTATCATTAGAGGTATCAAGAACCACAATCGGATCACAATTGCAGATTTTGGATTTTGAATGGCTCTGAATCGGCTGAACTATAGTAAGGTGATTTTCATCAAATCGAATTTTCTTTGAAAAGTATGGAAATAATCAAGCAATCTAAATGCGCGTTTGCACACTAATTATAGGTCCCGAGACCTATCATTAGAGGTATCAAGAACCACAATCGGAGCACAATTGCAGATTTTGGATTTTGAATGGCTCTGAATCGGCTGAACTATAGTAAGGTGATTTTCATCAAATCGAATTTTCTTTGAAATGTATGGAAATAATCAAGCAATCTAAATGCGCGTTTGCACACTAATTATAGGTCCCGAGACCTATCATTAGAGGTATCAAGAACCACAATCGGATCACAATTGCAGATTTTGGATTTTGAATGGCTCTGAATCGGCTGAACTATAGTAAGGTGATTTTCATCAAATTGAATTTTCTCTGAAAAGTATGGAAATAATCAAGCAATCTAAATGCGCATTTGCACAATAGTTATAGGTCCCGAGACCTATCATTAGAGGTATCAAGAACCACAATCGGAGCACAATTGCAGATTTTGGATTTTGAATGGCTCTGAATCGGCTGAACTATAGTAAGGTGATTTTCATCAAATTGAATTTTCTCTGAAAAGTAAGGAAATAATCAAGCAATCTAAATGCGCGTTTGCATAATAGTTATAGGTCCCGAGACCTATCATTAGAGGTATCAAGAACCACAATCGGATCACAATTGCAGATTTTGGATTTTGAATGGCTCTGAATCGGCTGAACTATAGTAAGGTGATTTTCATCAAATTGAATTTTCTCTGAAAAGTATAGAAATAATCAAGCAATCTAAATGCGCATTTGCACACTAGTTATAGGTCCCGAGACCTATCATTAGAGGTATCAAGAACCACAATCGGAGCACAATTGCAGATTTTGGATTTTGAATGGCTCTGAATCGGCTGAACTATAGTAAGGTGATTTTCATCAAATTGAATTTTCTCTGAAAAGTATGGAAATAATCAAGCAATCTAAATGCGCGTTTGCACACTAGTTATAGGTCCCGAGACCTATCATTAGAGGTATCAAGAACCACAATCGGATCACAATTGCAGATTTTGGATTTTGAATGGCTCTGAATCGGCTGAACTATAGTAAGGTGATTTTCATCAAATCGAATTTTCTTTGAAAAGTATGGAAATAATCAAGCAATCTAAATGCGCGTTTGCACACTAATTATAGGTCCCGAGACCTATCATTAGAGGTATCAAGAACCACAATCGGAGCACAATTGCAGATTTTGGATTTTGAATGGGTCTGAATCGGCTGAACTATAGTAATGTGATTTTCATCAAATCGAATTTTCTTTGAAATGTATGGAAATAATCAAGCAATCTAAATGCGCGTTTGCACACTAGTTATAGGTCCCGACACCTATCATTAGAGGTATCAAGAACCACAATCGGATCACAATTGCAGATTTTGGATTTTGAATGGCTCTGAATCGGCTGAACTATAGTAAGGTGATTTTCATCAAATTGAATTTTCTCTGAAAAGTATGGAAATAATCAAGCAATCTAAATGCGCGTTTGCACACTAATTATAGGTCCCGAGACCTATCATTAGAGGTATCAAGAACTACAATCGGATCACAATTGCAGATTTTGGATTTTGAATGGCTCTGAATCGGCTGAACTATAGTAAGGTGATTTTCATCAAATTGAATTTTCTCTGAAAAGTATGGAAATAATCAAGCAATCTAAATGCGCATTTGCACACTAGTTATAGGTCCCGAGACCTATCATTAGAGGTATCAAGAACAACAATCGGAGCACAATTGCAGATTTTGGATTTTGAATGGCTCTGAATCGGCTGAACTATAGTAAGGTGATTTTCATCAAATCGAATTTTCTTTGAAATGTATGGAAATAATCAAGCAATCTAAATGCGCGTTTGCACACTAATTATAGGTCCCGAGACCTATCATTAGAGGTATCAAGAACCACAATCGGATCACAATTGCAGATTTTGGATTTTGAATGGCTCTGAATCGGCTGAACTATAGTAAGGTGATTTTCATCAAATTGAATTTTCTCTGAAAAGTATGGAAATAATCAAGCAATCTAAATGCGCGTTTGCACACTAATTATAGGTCCCGAGACCTATCATTAGAGGTATCAAGAACTACAATCGGATCACAATTGCAGATTTTGGATTTTGAATGGCTCTGAATCGGCTGAACTATAGTAAGGTGATTTTCATCAAATTGAATTTTCTCTGAAAAGTATGGAAATAATCAAGCAATCTAAATGCGCATTTGCACACTAGTTATAGGTCCCGAGACCTATCATTAGAGGTATCAAGAACCACAATCGGAGCACAATTGCAGATTTTGGATTTTGAATGGCTCTGAATCGGCTGAACTATAGTAAGGTGATTTTCATCAAATTGAATTTTCTCTGAAAAGTATGGAAATAATCAAGCAATCTAAATGCGCATTTGCACACAAGTTATAGGTCCCGAGACCTATCATTAGAGGTATCAAGAACCACAATCGGAGCACAATTGCAGATTTTGGATTTTGAATGGCTCTGAATCGGCTGAACTATAGTAAGGTGATTTTCATCAAATTGAATTTTCTCTGAAAAGTATGGAAATAATCAAGCAATCTAAATGCGCGTTTGCACACTAATTATAGGTCCCGAGACCTATCATTAGAGGTATCAAGAACCACAATCGGATCACAATTGCAGATTTTGGATTTTGAATGGCTCTGAATCGGCTGAACTATAGTAAGGTGATTTTCATCAAATTGAATTTTCTCTGAAAAGTATGGAAATAATCAAGCAATCTAAATGCGCGTTTGCACACTAATTATAGGTCCCGAGACCTATCATTAGAGGTATCAAGAACCACAATCGGATCACAATTGCAGATTTTGGATTTTGAATGGCTCTGAATCGGCTGAACTATAGTAAGGTGATTTTCATCAAATTGAATTTTCTCTGAAAAGTATGGAAATAATCAAGCAATCTAAATGCGCGTTTGCACACTAATTATAGGTCCCGAGACCTATCATTAGAGGTATCAAGAACTACAATCGGATCACAATTGCAGATTTTGGATTTTGAATGGCTCTGAATCGGCTGAACTATAGTAAGGTGATTTTCATCAAATTGAATTTTCTCTGAAAAGTATGGAAATAATCAAGCAATCTAAATGCGCATTTGCACACTAGTTATAGGTCCCGAGACCTATCATTAGAGGTATCAAGAACCACAATCGGAGCACAATTGCAGATTTTGGATTTTGAATGGCTCTGAATCGGCTGAACTATAGTAAGGTGATTTTCATCAAATTGAATTTTCTCTGAAAAGTATGGAAATAATCAAGCAATCTAAATGCGCGTTTGCACACTAATTATAGGTCCCGAGACCTATCATTAGAGGTATCAAGAACCACAATCGGATCACAATTGCAGATTTTGGATTTTGAATGGCTCTGAATCGGCTGAACTATAGTAAGGTGATTTTCATCAAATTGAATTTTCTCTGAAAAGTATGGAAATAATCAAGCAATCTAAATGCGCGTTTGCACACTAATTATAGGTCCCGAGACCTATCATTAGAGGTATCAAGAACTACAATCGGATCACAATTGCAGATTTTGGATTTTGAATGGCTCTGAATCGGCTGAACTATAGTAAGGTGATTTTCATCAAATTGAATTTTCTCTGAAAAGTATGGAAATAATCAAGCAATCTAAATGCGCATTTGCACACTAGTTATAGGTCCCGAGACCTATCATTAGAGGTATCAAGAACCACAATCGGAGCACAATTGCAGATTTTGGATTTTGAATGGATCTGAATCGGCTGAACTATAGTAAGGTGATTTTCATCAAATTGAATTTTCTCTGAAAAGTATGGAAATAATCAAGCAATCTAAATGCGCGTTTGCACACTAATTATAGGTCCCGAGACCTATCATTAGAGGTATCAAGAACTACAATCGGATCACAATTGCAGATTTTGGATTTTGAATGGCTCTGAATCGGCTGAACTATAGTAAGGTGATTTTCATCAAATTGAATTTTCTCTGAAAAGTATGGAAATAATCAAGCAATCTAAATGCGCGTTTGCACACTAGTTATAGGTCCCGAGACCTATCATTAGAGGTATCAAGAACCACAATCGGAGCACAATTGCAGATTTTGGATTTTGAATGGCTCTGAATCGGCTGAACTATAGTAAGGTGATTTTCATCAAATTGAATTTTCTCTGAAAAGTATGGAAATAATCAAGCAATCTAAATGCGCGTTTGCACACTAATTATAGGTCCCGAGACCTATCATTAGAGGTATCAAGAACTACAATCGGATCACAATTGCAGATTTTGGATTTTGAATGGCTCTGAATCGGCTGAACTATAGTAAGGTGATTTTCATCAAATTGAATTTTCTCTGAAAAGTATAGAAATAATCAAGCAATCTAAATGCGCATTTGCACACTAGTTATAGGTCCCGAGACCTATCATTAGAGGTATCAAGAACCACAATCGGAGCACAATTGCAGATTTTGGATTTTGAATGGCTCTGAATCGGCTGAACTATAGTAAGGTGATTTTCATCAAATTGAATTTTCTCTGAAAAGTATGGAAATAATCAAGCAATCTAAATGCGCGTTTGCACACTAGTTATAGGTCCCGAGACCTATCATTAGAGGTATCAAGAACCACAATCGGATCACAATTGCAGATTTTGGATTTTGAATGGCTCTGAATCGGCTGAACTATAGTAAGGTGATTTTCATCAAATCGAATTTTCTTTGAAAAGTATGGAAATAATCAAGCAATCTAAATGCGCGTTTGCACACTAATTATAGGTCCCGAGACCTATCATTAGAGGTATCAAGAACCACAATCGGAGCACAATTGCAGATTTTGGATTTTGAATGGGTCTGAATCGGCTGAACTATAGTAAGGTGATTTTCATCAAATCGAATTTTCTTTGAAATGTATGGAAATAATCAAGCAATCTAAATGCGCGTTTGCACACTAATTATAGGTCCCGACACCTATCATTAGAGGTATCAAGAACCACAATCGGATCACAATTGCAGATTTTGGATTTTGAATGGCTCTGAATCGGCTGAACTATAGTAAGGTGATTTTCATCAAACTGAATTTTCTCTGAAAAGTATGGAAATAATCAAGCAATCTAAATGCGCGTTTGCACACTAATTATAGGTCCCGAGACCTATCATTAGAGGTATCAAGAACTACAATCGGATCACAATTGCAGATTTTGGATTTTGAATGGCTCTGAATCGGCTGAACTATAGTAAGGTGATTTTCATCAAATTGAATTTTCTCTGAAAAGTATGGAAATAATCAAGCAATCTAAATGCGCATTTGCACACTAGTTATAGGTCCCGAGACCTATCATTAGAGGTATCAAGAACAACAATCGGAGCACAATTGCAGATTTTGGATTTTGAATGGGTCTGAATCGGCTGAACTATAGTAAGGTGATTTTCATCAAATCGAATTTTCTTTGAAATGTATGGAAATAATCAAGCAATCTAAATGCGCGTTTGCACACTAATTATAGGTCCCGAGACCTATCATTAGAGGTATCAAGAACCACAATCGGATCACAATTGCAGATTTTGGATTTTGAATGGCTCTGAATCGGCTGAACTATAGTAAGGTGATTTTCATCAAATTGAATTTTCTCTGAAAAGTATGGAAATAATCAAGCAATCTAAATGCGCGTTTGCACACTAATTATAGGTCCCGAGACCTATCATTAGAGGTATCAAGAACTACAATCGGATCACAATTGCAGATTTTGGATTTTGAATGGCTCTGAATCGGCTGAACTATAGTAAGGTGATTTTCATCAAATTGAATTTTCTCTGAAAAGTATGGAAATAATCAAGCAATCTAAATGCGCATTTGCACACTAGTTATAGGTCCCGAGACCTATCATTAGAGGTATCAAGAACCACAATCGGAGCACAATTGCAGATTTTGGATTTTGAATGGCTCTGAATCGGCTGAACTATAGTAAGGTGATTTTCATCAAATTGAATTTTCTCTGAAAAGTATGGAAATAATCAAGCAATCTAAATGCGCGTTTGCACACTAATTATAGGTCCCGAGACCTATCATTAGAGGTATCAAGAACCACAATCGGATCACAATTGCAGATTTTGGATTTTGAATGGCTCTGAATCGGCTGAACTATAGTAAGGTGATTTTCATCAAATTGAATTTTCTCTGAAAAGTATGGAAATAATCAAGCAATCTAAATGCGCGTTTGCACACTAATTATAGGTCCCGAGACCTATCATTAGAGGTATCAAGAACTACAATCGGATCACAATTGCAGATTTTGGATTTTGAATGGCTCTGAATCGGCTGAACTATAGTAAGGTGATTTTCATCAAATTGAATTTTCTCTGAAAAGTATGGAAATAATCAAGCAATCTAAATGCGCATTTGCACACTAGTTATAGGTCCCGAGACCTATCATTAGAGGTATCAAGAACCACAATCGGAGCACAATTGCAGATTTTGGATTTTGAATGGCTCTGAATCGGCTGAACTATAGTAAGGTGATTTTCATCAAATTGAATTTTCTCTGAAAAGTATGGAAATAATCAAGCAATCTAAATGCGCGTTTGCACACTAATTATAGGTCCCGAGACCTATCATTAGAGGTATCAAGAACCACAATCGGATCACAATTGCAGATTTTGGATTTTGAATGGCTCTGAATCGGCTGAACTATAGTAAGGTGATTTTCATCAAATTGAATTTTCTCTGAAAAGTATGGAAATAATCAAGCAATCTAAATGCGCGTTTGCACACTAATTATAGGTCCCGAGACCTATCATTAGAGGTATCAAGAACTACAATCGGATCACAATTGCAGATTTTGGATTTTGAATGGCTCTGAATCGGCTGAACTATAGTAAGGTGATTTTCATCAAATTGAATTTTCTCTGAAAAGTATGGAAATAATCAAGCAATCTAAATGCGCATTTGCACACTAGTTATAGGTCCCGAGACCTATCATTAGAGGTATCAAGAACCACAATCGGAGCACAATTGCAGATTTTGGATTTTGAATGGATCTGAATCGGCTGAACTATAGTAAGGTGATTTTCATCAAATTGAATTTTCTCTGAAAAGTATGGAAATAATCAAGCAATCTAAATGCGCGTTTGCACACTAGTTATAGGTCCCGAGACCTATCATTAGAGGTATCAAGAACCACAATCGGAGCACAATTGCAGATTTTGGATTTTGAATGGCTCTGAATCGGCTGAACTATAGTAAGGTGATTTTCATCAAATTGAATTTTCTCTGAAAAGTATGGAAATAATCAAGCAATCTAAATGCGCGTTTGCACACTAATTATAGGTCCCGAGACCTATCATTAGAGGTATCAAGAACTACAATCGGATCACAATTGCAGATTTTGGATTTTGAATGGCTCTGAATCGGCTGAACTATAGTAAGGTGATTTTCATCAAATTGAATTTTCTCTGAAAAGTATAGAAATAATCAAGCAATCTAAATGCGCATTTGCACACTAGTTATAGGTCCCGAGACCTATCATTAGAGGTATCAAGAACCACAATCGGAGCACAATTGCAGATTTTGGATTTTGAATGGCTCTGAATCGGCTGAACTATAGTAAGGTGATTTTCATCAAATTGAATTTTCTCTGAAAAGTATGGAAATAATCAAGCAATCTAAATGCGCGTTTGCACACTAGTTATAGGTCCCGAGACCTATCATTAGAGGTATCAAGAACCACAATCGGATCACAATTGCAGATTTTGGATTTTGAATGGCTCTGAATCGGCTGAACTATAGTAAGGTGATTTTCATCAAATCGAATTTTCTTTGAAAAGTATGGAAATAATCAAGCAATCTAAATGCGCGTTTGCACACTAATTATAGGTCCCGAGACCTATCATTAGAGGTATCAAGAACCACAATCGGAGCACAATTGCAGATTTTGGATTTTGAATGGGTCTGAATCGGCTGAACTATAGTAAGGTGATTTTCATCAAATCGAATTTTCTTTGAAATGTATGGAAATAATCAAGCAATCTAAATGCGCGTTTGCACACTAATTATAGGTCCCGACACCTATCATTAGAGGTATCAAGAACCACAATCGGATCACAATTGCAGATTTTGGATTTTGAATGGCTCTGAATCGGCTGAACTATAGTAAGGTGATTTTCATCAAACTGAATTTTCTCTGAAAAGTAGGGAAATAATCAAGCAATCTAAATGCGCGTTTGCACACTAATTATAGGTCCCGAGACCTATCATTAGAGGTATCAAGAACTACAATCGGATCACAATTGCAGATTTTGGATTTTGAATGGCTCTGAATCGGCTGAACTATAGTAAGGTGATTTTCATCAAATTGAATTTTCTCTGAAAAGTATGGAAATAATCAAGCAATCTAAATGCGCATTTGCACACTAGTTATAGGT
This sequence comes from Tipula vernalis, assembly GCA_958295665.1. Lineage (NCBI taxonomy): Eukaryota > Metazoa > Arthropoda > Insecta > Diptera > Tipulidae > Tipula > Tipula vernalis. The sequence continues at coordinate 19,690,190 of OY282560.1, forward strand.
CCCGAGACCTATCATTAGAGGTATCAAGAACAACAATCGGAGCACAATTGCAGATTTTGGATTTTGAATGGGTCTGAATCGGCTGAACTATAGTAAGGTGATTTTCATCAAATCGAATTTTCTTTGAAATGTATGGAAATAATCAAGCAATCTAAATGCGCGTTTGCACACTAATTATAGGTCTCGAGACCTATCATTAGAGGTATCAAGAACCACAATCGGATCACAATTGCAGATTTTGGATTTTGAATGGCTCTGAATCGGCTGAACTATAGTAAGGTGATTTTCATCAAATTGAATTTTCTCTGAAAAGTATGGAAATAATCAAGCAATCTAAATGCGCGTTTGCACACTAATTATAGGTCCCGAGACCTATCATTAGAGGTATCAAGAACTACAATCGGATCACAATTGCAGATTTTGGATTTTGAATGGCTCTGAATCGGCTGAACTATAGTAAGGTGATTTTCATCAAATTGAATTTTCTCTGAAAAGTATGGAAATAATCAAGCAATCTAAATGCGCATTTGCACACTAGTTATAGGTCCCGAGACCTATCATTAGAGGTATCAAGAACCACAATCGGAGCACAATTGCAGATTTTGGATTTTGAATGGCTCTGAATCGGCTGAACTATAGTAAGGTGATTTTCATCAAATTGAATTTTCTCTGAAAAGTATGGAAATAATCAAGCAATCTAAATGCGCATTTGCACACTAGTTATAGGTCAGGTCCCGAGACCTATCATTAGAGGTATCAAGAACCACAATCGGAGCACAATTGCAGATTTTGGATTTTGAATGGCTCTGAATCGGCTGAACTATAGTAAGGTGATTTTCATCAAATTGAATTTTCTCTGAAAAGTATGGAAATAATCAAGCAATCTAAATGCGCATTTGCACACTAGTTATAGGTCCCGAGACCTATCATTAGAGGTATCAAGAACCACAATCGGATCACAATTGCAGATTTTGGATTTTGAATGGCTCTGAATCGGCTGAACTATAGTAAGGTGATTTTCATCAAATTGAATTTTCTCTGAAAAGTATGGAAATAATCAAGCAATCTAAATGCGCGTTTGCACACTAATTATAGGTCCCGAGACCTATCATTAGAGGTATCAAGAACTACAATCGGATCACAATTGCAGATTTTGGATTTTGAATGGCTCTGAATCGGCTGAACTATAGTAAGGTGATTTTCATCAAATTGAATTTTCTCTGAAAAGTATGGAAATAATCAAGCAATCTAAATGCGCATTTGCACACTAGTTATAGGTCCCGAGACCTATCATTAGAGGTATCAAGAACCACAATCGGAGCACAATTGCAGATTTTGGATTTTGAATGGATCTGAATCGGCTGAACTATAGTAAGGTGATTTTCATCAAATTGAATTTTCTCTGAAAAGTATGGAAATAATCAAGCAATCTAAATGCGCGTTTGCACACTAATTATAGGTCCCGAGACCTATCATTAGAGGTATCAAGAACTACAATCGGATCACAATTGCAGATTTTGGATTTTGAATGGCTCTGAATCGGCTGAACTATAGTAAGGTGATTTTCATCAAATTGAATTTTCTCTGAAAAGTATGGAAATAATCAAGCAATCTAAATGCGCGTTTGCACACTAGTTATAGGTCCCGAGACCTATCATTAGAGGTATCAAAAACCACAATCGGAGCACAATTGCAGATTTTGGATTTTGAATGGCTCTGAATCGGCTGAACTATAGTAAGGTGATTTTCATCAAATTGAATTTTCTCTGAAAAGTATGGAAATAATCAAGCAATCTAAATGCGCGTTTGCACAATAGTTATAGGTCCCGAGACCTATCATTAGAGGTATCAAGAACCACAATCGGAGCACAATTGCAGATTTTGGATTTTGAATGGCTCTGAATCGGCTGAACTATAGTAAGGTGATTTTCATCAAATTGAATTTTCTCTGAAAAGTATGGAAATAATCAAGCAATCTAAATGCGCATTTGCACACTAGTTATAGGTCCCGAGACCTATCATTAGAGGTATCAAGAACAACAATCGGAGCACAATTGCAGATTTTGGATTTTGAATGGGTCTGAATCGGCTGAACTATAGTAAGGTGATTTTCATCAAATTGAATTTTCTCTGAAAAGTATGGAAATAATCAAGCAATCTAAATGCGCATTTGCACACTACTAGTAAGGTGATTTTCATCAAATTGAATTTTCTCTGAAAAGTATGGAAATAATCAAGCAATCTAAATGCGCGTTTGCACACTAATTATAGGTCCCGAGACCTATCATTAGAGGTATCAAGAACCACAATCGGAGCACAATTGCAGATTTTGGATTTTGAATGGGTCTGAATCGGCTGAACTATAGTAAGGTGATTTTCATCAAATTGAATTTTCTCTGAAAAGTATGGAAATAATCAAGCAATCTAAATGCGCGTTTGCACACTAATTATAGGTCTCGAGACCTATCATTAGAGGTATCAAGAAGTACAATCGGATCACAATTGCAGATTTTGGATTTTGAATGGCTCTGAATCGGCTGAACTATAGTAAGGTGATTTTCATCAAATTGAATTTTCTCTGAAAAGTATGGAAATAATCAAGCAATCTAAATGCGCGTTTGCACACTAATTATAGGTCTCGAGACCTATCATTAGTGGTATCAAGAAGTACAATCGGATCACAATTCCAGATTTTGGATTTTGAATGGCTCTGAATCGGCTGAACTATAGTAAGGTGATTTTCATCAAATTGAATTTTCTCTGAAAAGTATGGAAATAATCAAGCAATCTAAATGCGCGTTTGCACACTAATTATAGGTCTCGAGACCTATCATTAGAGGTATCAAGAAGTACAATCGGATCACAATTGCAGATTTTGGATTTTGAATGGCTCTGAATCGGCTGAACTATAGTAAGGTGATTTTCATCAAATTGAATTTTCTCTGAAAAGTATGGAAATAATCAAGCAATCTAAATGCGCGTTTGCACACTAATTATAGGTCCCGAGACCTATCATTAGAGGTATCAAGAACTACAATCGGATCACAATTGCAGATTTTGGATTTTGAATGGCTCTGAATCGGCTGAACTATAGTAAGGTGATTTTCATCAAATCGAATTTTCTTTGAAAAGTATGGAAATAATCAAGCAATCTAAATGCGCGTTTGCACACTAATTATAGGTCCCGAGACCTATCATTAGAGGTATCAAGAACCACAATCGGAGCACAATTGCAGATTTTGGATTTTGAATGGGTCTGAATCGGCTGAACTATAGTAAGGTGATTTTCATCAAATCGAATTTTCTTTGAAATGTATGGAAATAATCAAGCAATCTAAATGCGCGTTTGCACACTAATTATAGGTCCCGAGACCTATCATTAGAGGTATCAAGAACCACAATCGGATCACAATTGCAGATTTTGGATTTTGAATGGCTCTGAATCGGCTGAACTATAGTAAGGTGATTTTCATCAAATTGAATTTTCTCTGAAAAGTATGGAAATAATCAAGCAATCTAAATGCGCGTTTGCACACTAATTATAGGTCCCGAGACCTATCATTAGAGGTATCAAGAACCACAATCGGATCACAATTGCAGATTTTGGATTTTGAATGGCTCTGAATCGGCTGAACTATAGTAAGGTGATTTTCATCAAATTGAATTTTCTCTGAAAAGTATGGAAATAATCAAGCAATCTAAATGCGCGTTTGTACACTAATTATAGGTCCCGAGACCTATCATTAGAGGTATCAAGAACCACAATCGGAGCACAATTGCAGATTTTGGATTTTGAATGGGTCTGAATCGGCTGAACTATAGTAAGGTGATTTTCATCAAATCGAATTTTCTTTGAAATGTATGGAAATAATCAAGCAATCTAAATGCGCGTTTGCACACTAATTATAGGTCCCGAGACCTATCATTAGAGGTATCAAGAACCACAATCGGATCACAATTGCAGATTTTGGATTTTGAATGGCTCTGAATCGGCTGAACTATAGTAAGGTGATTTTCATCAAATTGAATTTTCTCTGAAAAGTATGGAAATAATCAAGCAATCTAAATGCGCGTTTGCACACTAATTATAGGTCCCGAGACCTATCATTAGAGGTATCAAGAACTACAATCGGATCACAATTGCAGATTTTGGATTTTGAATGGCTCTGAATCGGCTGAACTATAGTAAGGTGATTTTCATCAAATTGAATTTTCTCTGAAAAGTATGGAAATAATCAAGCAATCTAAATGCGCGTTTGCACACTAATTATAGGTCTCGAGACCTATCATTAGAGGTATCAAGAAGTACAATCGGATCACAATTGCAGATTTTGGATTTTGAATGGCTCTGAATCGGCTGAACTATAGTAAGGTGATTTTCATCAAATTGAATTTTCTCTGAAAAGTATGGAAATAATCAAGCAATCTAAATGCGCGTTTGCACACTAATTATAGGTCTCGAGACCTATCATTAGAGGTATCAAGAAGTACAATCGGATCACAATTGCAGATTTTGGATTTTGAATGGCTCTGAATCGGCTGAACTATAGTAAGGTGATTTTCATCAAATTGAATTTTCTCTGAAAAGTATGGAAATAATCAAGCAATCTAAATGCGCGTTTGCACACTAATTATAGGTCCCGAGACCTATCATTAGAGGTATCAAGAACTACAATCGGATCACAATTGCAGATTTTGGATTTTGAATGGCTCTGAATCGGCTGAACTATAGTAAGGTGATTTTCATCAAATTGAATTTTCTCTGAAAAGTATGGAAATAATCAAGCAATCTAAATGCGCATTTGCACACTAGTTATAGGTCCCGAGACCTATCATTAGAGGTATCAAGAACCACAATCGGAGCACAATTGCAGATTTTGGATTTTGAATGGGTCTGAATCGGCTGAACTATAGTAAGGTGATTTTCATCAAATCGAATTTTCTTTGAAATGTATGGAAATAATCAAGCAATCTAAATGCGCGTTTGCACACTAATTATAGGTCCCGAGACCTATCATTAGAGGTATCAAGAACCACAATCGGATCACAATTGCAGATTTTGGATTTTGAATGGCTCTGAATCGGCTGAACTATAGTAAGGTGATTTTCATCAAATTGAATTTTCTCTGAAAAGTATGGAAATAATCAAGCAATCTAAATGCGCGTTTGCACACTAATTATAGGTCCCGAGACCTATCATTAGAGGTATCAAGAACTACAATCGGATCACAATTGCAGATTTTGGATTTTGAATGGCTCTGAATCGGCTGAACTATAGTAAGGTGATTTTCATCAAATTGAATTTTCTCTGAAAAGTATGGAAATAATCAAGCAATCTAAATGCGCGATTGCACACTAATTATAGGTCTCGAGACCTATCATTAGAGGTATCAAGAAGTACAATCGGATCACAATTGCAGATTTTGGATTTTGAATGGCTCTGAATCGGCTGAACTATAGTAAGGTGATTTTCATCAAATTGAATTTTCTCTGAAAAGTATGGAAATAATCAAGCAATCTAAATGCGCGTTTGCACACTAATTATAGGTCTCGAGACCTATCATTAGAGGTATCAAGAAGTACAATCGGATCACAATTGCAGATTTTGGATTTTGAATGGCTCTGAATCGGCTGAACTATAGTAAGGTGATTTTCATCAAATTGAATTTTCTCTGAAAAGTATGGAAATAATCAAGCAATCTAAATGCGCGTTTGCACACTAATTATAGGTCTCGAGACCTATCATTAGAGGTATCAAGAAGTACAATCGGATCACAATTCCAGATTTTGGATTTTGAATGGCTCTGAATCGGCTGAACTATAGTAAGGTGATTTTCATCAAATTGAATTTTCTCTGAAAAGTATGGAAATAATCAAGCAATCTAAATGCGCGTTTGCACACTAATTATAGGTCTCGAGACCTATCATTAGAGGTATCAAGAAGTACAATCGGATCACAATTGCAGATTTTGGATTTTGAATGGCTCTGAATCGGCTGAACTATAGTAAGGTGATTTTCATCAAATTGAATTTTCTCTGAAAAGTATGGAAATAATCAAGCAATCTAAATGCGCGTTTGCACACTAATTATAGGTCCCGAGACCTATCATTAGAGGTATCAAGAACTACAATCGGATCACAATTGCAGATTTTGGATTTTGAATGGCTCTGAATCGGCTGAACTATAGTAAGGTGATTTTCATCAAATCGAATTTTCTTTGAAAAGTATGGAAATAATCAAGCAATCTAAATGCGCGTTTGCACACTAATTATAGGTCCCGAGACCTATCATTAGAGGTATCAAGAACCACAATCGGAGCACAATTGCAGATTTTGGATTTTGAATGGGTCTGAATCGGCTGAACTATAGTAAGGTGATTTTCATCAAATCGAATTTTCTTTGAAATGTATGGAAATAATCAAGCAATCTAAATGCGCGTTTGCACACTAATTATAGGTCCCGAGACCTATCATTAGAGGTATCAAGAACCACAATCGGAGCACAATTGCAGATTTTGGATTTTGAATGGGTCTGAATCGGCTGAACTATAGTAAGGTGATTTTCATCAAATTGAATTTTCTCTGAAAAGTATGGAAATAATCAAGCAATCTAAATGCGCGTTTGCACACTAATTATAGGTCTCGAGACCTATCATTAGAGGTATCAAGAAGTACAATCGGATCACAATTGCAGATTTTGGATTTTGAATGGGTCTGAATCGGCTGAACTATAGTAAGGTGATTTTCATCAAATTGAATTTTCTCTGAAAAGTATGGAAATAATCAAGCAATCTAAATGCGCGTTTGCACACTAATTATAGGTCTCGAGACCTATCATTAGAGGTATCAAGAAGTACAATCGGATCACAATTCCAGATTTTGGATTTTGAATGGCTCTGAATCGGCTGAACTATAGTAAGGTGATTTTCATCAAATTGAATTTTCTCTGAAAAGTATGGAAATAACCAAGCAATCTAAATGCGCGTTTGCACACTAATTATAGGTCTCGAGACCTATCATTAGAGGTATCAAGAAGTACAATCGGATCACAATTGCAGATTTTGGATTTTGAATGGCTCTGAATCGGCTGAACTATAGTAAGGTGATTTTCATCAAATTGAATTTTCTCTGAAAAGTATGGAAATAATCAAGCAATCTAAATGCGCGTTTGCACACTAATTATAGGTCCCGAGACCTATCATTAGAGGTATCAAGAACCACAATCGGATCACAATTGCAGATTTTGGATTTTGAATGGCTCTGAATCGGCTGAACTATAGTAAGGTGATTTTCATCAAATCGAATTTTCTTTGAAAAGTATGGAAATAATCAAGCAATCTAAATGCGCGTTTGCACACTAATTATAGGTCCCGAGACCTATCATTAGAGGTATCAAGAACCACAATCGGAGCACAATTGCAGATTTTGGATTTTGAATGGGTCTGAATCGGCTGAACTATAGTAAGGTGATTTTCATCAAATCGAATTTTCTTTGAAATGTATGGAAATAATCAAGCAATCTAAATGCGCGTTTGCACACTAATTATAGGTCCCGAGACCTATCATTAGAGGTATCAAGAACCACAATCGGATCACAATTGCAGATTTTGGATTTTGAATGGGTCTGAATCGGCTGAACTATAGTAAGGTGATTTTCATCAAATTGAATTTTCTCTGAAAAGTATGGAAATAATCAAGCAATCTAAATGCGCGTTTGCACATTAATTATAGGTCTCGAGACCTATCATTAGAGGTATCAAGAAGTACAATCGGATCACAATTGCAGATTTTGGATTTTGAATGGGTCTGAATCGGCTGAACTATAGTAAGGTGATTTTCATCAAATTGAATTTTCTCTGAAAAGTATGGAAATAATCAAGCAATCTAAATGCGCGTTTGCACACTAATTATAGGTCTCGAGACCTATCATTAGAGGTATCAAGAAGTACAATCGGATCACAATTCCAGATTTTGGATTTTGAATGGCTCTGAATCGGCTGAACTATAGTAAGGTGATTTTCATCAAATTGAATTTTCTCTGAAAAGTATGGAAATAATCAAGCAATCTAAATGCGCGTTTGCACACTAATTATAGGTCTCGAGACCTATCATTAGAGGTATCAAGAAGTACAATCGGATCACAATTGCAGATTTTGGATTTTGAATGGCTCTGAATCGGCTGAACTATAGTAAGGTGATTTTCATCAAATTGAATTTTCTCTGAAAAGTATGGAAATAATCAAGCAATCTAAATGCGCGTTTGCACACTAATTATAGGTCCCGAGACCTATCATTAGAGGTATCAAGAACTACAATCGGATCACAATTGCAGATTTTGGATTTTGAATGGCTCTGAATCGGCTGAACTATAGTAAGGTGATTTTCATCAAATCGAATTTTCTTTGAAAAGTATGGAAATAATCAAGCAATCTAAATGCGCGTTTGCACACTAATTATAGGTCCCGAGACCTATCATTAGAGGTATCAAGAACCACAATCGGAGCACAATTGCAGATTTTGGATTTTGAATGGGTCTGAATCGGCTGAACTATAGTAAGGTGATTTTCATCAAATCGAATTTTCTTTGAAATGTATGGAAATAATCAAGCAATCTAAATGCGCGTTTGCACACTAATTATAGGTCCCGAGACCTATCATTAGAGGTATCAAGAACCACAATCGGATCACAATTGCAGATTTTGGATTTTGAATGGCTCTGAATCGGCTGAACTATAGTAAGGTGATTTTCATCAAATTGAATTTTCTCTGAAAAGTATGGAAATAATCAAGCAATCTAAATGCGCGTTTGCACACTAATTATAGGTCCCGAGACCTATCATTAGAGGTATCAAAAACCACAATCGGATCACAATTGCAGATTTTGGATTTTGAATGGCTCTGAATCGGCTGAACTATAGTAAGGTGATTTTCATCAAATTGAATTTTCTCTGAAAAGTATGGAAATAATCAAGCAATCTAAATGCGCGTTTGCACACTAATTATAGGTCCCGAGACCTATCATTAGAGGTATCAAGAACTACAATCGGATCACAATTGCAGATTTTGGATTTTGAATGGCTCTGAATCGGCTGAACTATAGTAAGGTGATTTTCATCAAATTGAATTTTCTCTGAAAAGTATGGAAATAATCAAGCAATCTAAATGCGCGTTTGCACACTAATTATAGGTCCCGAGACCTATCATTAGAGGTATCAAGAACTACAATCGGATCACAATTGCAGATTTTGGATTTTGAATGGCTCTGAATCGGCTGAACTATAGTAAGGTGATTTTCATCAAATTGAATTTTCTCTGAAAAGTATGGAAATAATCAAGCAATCTAAATGCGCGTTTGCACACTAATTATAGGTCTCGAGACCTATCATTAGAGGTATCAAGAAGTACAATCGGATCACAATTGCAGATTTTGAATTTTGAATGGCTCTGAATCGGCTGAACTATAGTAAGGTGATTTTCATCAAATTGAATTTTCTCTGAAAAGTATGGAAATAATCAAGCAATCTAAATGCGCGTTTGCACACTAATTATAGGTCTCGAGACCTATCATTAGAGGTATCAAGAAGTACAATCGGATCACAATTGCAGATTTTGGATTTTGAATGGCTCTGAATCGGCTGAACTATAGTAAGGTGATTTTCATCAAATTGAATTTTCTCTGAAAAGTATGGAAATAATCAAGCAATCTAAATGCGCGTTTGCACACTAATTATAGGTCCCGAGACCTATCATTAGAGGTATCAAGAACTACAATCGGATCACAATTGCAGATTTTGGATTTTGAATGGCTCTGAATCGGCTGAACTATAGTAAGGTGATTTTCATCAAATTGAATTTTCTCTGAAAAGTATGGAAATAATCAAGCAATCTAAATGCGCGTTTGCACACTAATTATAGGTCCCGAGACCTATCATTAGAGGTATCAAGAACCACAATCGGATCACAATTGCAGATTTTGGATTTTGAATGGCTCTGAATCGGCTGAACTATAGTAAGGTGATTTTCATCAAATTGAATTTTCTCTGAAAAGTATGGAAATAATCAAGCAATCTAAATGCGCGTTTGCACACTAATTATAGGTCCCGAGACCTATCATTAGAGGTATCAAGAACTACAATCGGATCACAATTGCAGATTTTGGATTTTGAATGGCTCTGAATCGGCTGAACTATAGTAAGGTGATTTTCATCAAATTGAATTTTCTCTGAAAAGTATGGAAATAATCAAGCAATCTAAATGCGCGTTTGCACACTAATTATAGGTCTCGAGACCTATCATTAGAGGTATCAAGAAGTACAATCGGATCACAATTGCAGATTTTGAATTTTGAATGGCTCTGAATCGGCTGAACTATAGTAAGGTGATTTTCATCAAATTGAATTTTCTCTGAAAAGTATGGAAATAATCAAGCAATCTAAATGCGCGTTTGCACACTAACTATAGGTCTCGAGACCTATCATTAGAGGTATCAAGAAGTACAATCGGATCACAATTGCAGATTTTGGATTTTGAATGGCTCTGAATCGGCTGAACTATAGTAAGGTGATTTTCATCAAATTGAATTTTCTCTGAAAAGTATGGAAATAATCAAGCAATCTAAATGCGCGTTTGCACACTAATTATAGGTCCCGAGACCTATCATTAGAGGTATCAAGAACTACAATCGGATCACAATTGCAGATTTTGGATTTTGAATGGCTCTGAATCGGCTGAACTATAGTAAGGTGATTTTCATCAAATTGAATTTTCTCTGAAAAGTATGGAAATAATCAAGCAATCTAAATGCGCATTTGCACACTAGTTATAGGTCCCGAGACCTATCATTAGAGGTATCAAGAACCACAATCGGAGCACAATTGCAGATTTTGGATTTTGAATGGGTCTGAATCGGCTGAACTATAGTAAGGTGATTTTCATCAAATCGAATTTTCTTTGAAATGTATGGAAATAATCAAGCAATCTAAATGCGCGTTTGCACACTAATTATAGGTCCCGAGACCTATCATTAGAGGTATCAAGAACCACAATCGGATCACAATTGCAGATTTTGGATTTTGAATGGCTCTGAATCGGCTGAACTATAGTAAGGTGATTTTCATCAAATTGAATTTTCTCTGAAAAGTATGGAAATAATCAAGCAATCTAAATGCGCGTTTGCACACTAATTATAGGTCCCGAGACCTATCATTAGAGGTATCAAGAACTACAATCGGATCACAATTGCAGATTTTGGATTTTGAATGGCTCTGAATCGGCTGAACTATAGTAAGGTGATTTTCATCAAATTGAATTTTCTCTGAAAAGTATGGAAATAATCAAGCAATCTAAATGCGCGTTTGCACACTAATTATAGGTCTCGAGACCTATCATTAGAGGTATCAAGAAGTACAATCGGATCACAATTGCAGATTTTGGATTTTGAATGGCTCTGAATCGGCTGAACTATAGTAAGGTGATTTTCATCAAATTGAATTTTCTCTGAAAAGTATGGAAATAATCAAGCAATCTAAATGCGCGTTTGCACACTAATTATAGGTCTCGAGACCTATCATTAGAGGTATCAAGAAGTACAATCGGATCACAATTGCAGATTTTGGATTTTGAATGGCTCTGAATCGGCTGAACTATAGTAAGGTGATTTTCATCAAATTGAATTTTCTCTGAAAAGTATGGAAATAATCAAGCAATCTAAATGCGCGTTTGCACACTAATTATAGGTCTCGAGACCTATCATTAGAGGTATCAAGAAGTACAATCGGATCACAATTCCAGATTTTGGATTTTGAATGGCTCTGAATCGGCTGAACTATAGTAAGGTGATTTTCATCAAATTGAATTTTCTCTGAAAAGTATGGAAATAATCAAGCAATCTAAATGCGCGTTTGCACACTAATTATAGGTCTCGAGACCTATCATTAGAGGTATCAAGAAGTACAATCGGATCACAATTGCAGATTTTGGATTTTGAATGGCTCTGAATCGGCTGAACTATAGTAAGGTGATTTTCATCAAATTGAATTTTCTCTGAAAAGTATGGAAATAATCAAGCAATCTAAATGCGCGTTTGCACACTAATTATAGGTCCCGAGACCTATCATTAGAGGTATCAAGAACTACAATCGGATCACAATTGCAGATTTTGGATTTTGAATGGCTCTGAATCGGCTGAACTATAGTAAGGTGATTTTCATCAAATCGAATTTTCTTTGAAAAGTATGGAAATAATCAAGCAATCTAAATGCGCGTTTGCACACTAATTATAGGTCCCGAGACCTATCATTAGAGGTATCAAGAACCACAATCGGAGCACAATTGCAGATTTTGGATTTTGAATGGGTCTGAATCGGCTGAACTATAGTAAGGTGATTTTCATCAAATCGAATTTTCTTTGAAATGTATGGAAATAATCAAGCAATCTAAATGCGCGTTTGCACACTAATTATAGGTCCCGAGACCTATCATTAGAGGTATCAAGAACCACAATCGGATCACAATTGCAGATTTTGGATTTTGAATGGCTCTGAATCGGCTGAACTATAGTAAGGTGATTTTCATCAAATTGAATTTTCTCTGAAAAGTATGGAAATAATCAAGCAATCTAAATGCGCGTTTGCACACTAATTATAGGTCCCGAGACCTATCATTAGAGGTATCAAGAACCACAATCGGATCACAATTGCAGATTTTGGATTTTGAATGGCTCTGAATCGGCTGAACTATAGTAAGGTGATTTTCATCAAATTGAATTTTCTCTGAAAAGTATGGAAATAATCAAGCAATCTAAATGCGCGTTTGCACACTAATTATAGGTCCCGAGACCTATCATTAGAGGTATCAAGAACCACAATCGGAGCACAATTGCAGATTTTGGATTTTGAATGGGTCTGAATCGGCTGAACTATAGTAAGGTGATTTTCATCAAATCGAATTTTCTTTGAAATGTATGGAAATAATCAAGCAATCTAAATGCGCGTTTGCACACTAATTATAGGTCCCGAGACCTATCATTAGAGGTATCAAGAACCACAATCGGATCACAATTGCAGATTTTGGATTTTGAATGGCTCTGAATCGGCTGAACTATAGTAAGGTGATTTTCATCAAATTGAATTTTCTCTGAAAAGTATGGAAATAATCAAGCAATCTAAATGCGCGTTTGCACACTAATTATAGGTCCCGAGACCTATCATTAGAGGTATCAAGAACTACAATCGGATCACAATTGCAGATTTTGGATTTTGAATGGCTCTGAATCGGCTGAACTATAGTAAGGTGATTTTCATCAAATCGAATTTTCTTTGAAATGTATGGAAATAATCAAGCAATCTAAATGCGCGTTTGCACACTAATTATAGGTCCCGAGACCTATCATTAGAGGTATCAAGAACCACAATCGGATCACAATTGCAGATTTTGGATTTTGAATGGCTCTGAATCGGCTGAACTATAGTAAGGTGATTTTCATCAAATTGAATTTTCTCTGAAAAGTATGGAAATAATCAAGCAATCTAAATGCGCGTTTGCACACTAATTATAGGTCCCGAGACCTATCATTAGAGGTATCAAGAACCACAATCGGATCACAATTGCAGATTTTGGATTTTGAATGGGTCTGAATCGGCTGAACTATAGTAAGGTGATTTTCATCAAATCGAATTTTCTTTGAAATGTATGGAAATAATCAAGCAATCTAAATGCGCGTTTGCACACTAATTATAGGTCCCGAGACCTATCATTAGAATTATCAAGAACCACAATCGGATCACAATTGCAGATTTTGGATTTTGAATGGCTCTGAATCGGCTGAACTATAGTAAGGTGATTTTCATCAAATCGAATTTTCTTTGAAAAGTATGGAAATAATCAAGCAATCTAAATGCGCATTTGCACACTAGTTATAGGTCCCGAGACCTATCATTAGAGGTATCAAGAACCACAATCGGAGCACAATTGCAGATTTTGGATTTTGAATGGGTCTGAATCGGCTGAACTATAGTAAGGTGATTTTCATCAAATCGAATTTTCTTTGAAATGTATGGAAATAATCAAGCAATCTAAATGCGCGTTTGCACACTAATTATAGGTCCCGAGACCTATCATTAGAGGTATCAAGAACCACAATCGGATCACAATTGCAGATTTTGGATTTTGAATGGCTCTGAATCGGCTGAACTATAGTAAGGTGATTTTCATCAAATTGAATTTTCTCTGAAAAGTATGGAAATAATCAAGCAATCTAAATGCGCGTTTGCACACTAATTATAGGTCCCGAGACCTATCATTAGAGGTATCAAGAACTACAATCGGATCACAATTGCAGATTTTGGATTTTGAATGGCTCTGAATCGGCTGAACTATAGTAAGGTGATTTTCATCAAATTGAATTTTCTCTGAAAAGTATGGAAATAATCAAGCAATCTAAATGCGCGTTTGCACACTAATTATAGGTCCCGAGACCTATCATTAGAGGTATCAAGAACTACAATCGGATCACAATTGCAGATTTTGGATTTTGAATGGCTCTGAATCGGCTGAACTATAGTAAGGTGATTTTCATCAAATTGAATTTTCTCTGAAAAGTATGGAAATAATCAAGCAATCTAAATGCGCATTTGCACACTAGTTATAGGTCCCGAGACCTATCATTAGAGGTATCAAGAACCACAATCGGAGCACAATTGCAGATTTTGGATTTTGAATGGCTCTGAATCGGCTGAACTATAGTAAGGTGATTTTCATCAAATTGAATTTTCTCTGAAAAGTATGGAAATAATCAAGCAATCTAAATGCGCATTTGCACACTAGTTATAGGTCCCGAGACCTATCATTAGAGGTATCAAGAACCACAATCGGAGCACAATTGCAGATTTTGGATTTTGAATGGGTCTGAATCGGCTGAACTATAGTAAGGTGATTTTCATCAAATCGAATTTTCTTTGAAATGTATGGAAATAATCAAGCAATCTAAATTCGCGTTTGCACACTAATTATAGGTCCCGAGACCTATCATTAGAGGTATCAAGAACCACAATCGGATCACAATTGCAGATTTTGGATTTTGAATGGCTCTGAATCGGCTGAACTATAGTAAGGTGATTTTCATCAAATCGAATTTTCTTTGAAATGTATGGAAATAATCAAGCAATCTAAATGCGCGTTTGCACACTAATTATAGGTCCCGAGACCTATCATTAGAGGTATCAAGAACTACAATCGGATCACAATTGCAGATTTTGGATTTTGAATGGCTCTGAATCGGCTGAACTATAGTAAGGTGATTTTCATCAAATTGAATTTTCTCTGAAAAGTATGGAAATAATCAAGCAATCTAAATGCGCGTTTGCACACTAATTATAGGTCTCGAGACCTATCATTAGAGGTATCAAGAAGTACAATCGGATCACAATTGCAGATTTTGGATTTTGAATGGCTCTGAATCGGCTGAACTATAGTAAGGTGATTTTCATCAAATTGAATTTTCTCTGAAAAGTATGGAAATAATCAAGCAATCTAAATGCGCGTTTGCACACTAATTATAGGTCCCGAGACCTATCATTAGAGGTATCAAGAACTACAATCGGATCACAATTGCAGATTTTGGATTTTGAATGGCTCTGAATCGGCTGAACTATAGTAAGGTGATTTTCATCAAATTGAATTTTCTCTGAAAAGTATGGAAATAATCAAGCAATCTAAATGCGCATTTGCACACTAGTTATAGGTCCCGAGACCTATCATTAGAGGTATCAAGAACCACAATCGGAGCACAATTGCAGATTTTGGATTTTGAATGGCTCTGAATCGGCTGAACTATAGTAAGGTGATTTTCATCAAATTGAATTTTCTCTGAAAAGTATGGAAATAATCAAGCAATCTAAATGCGCATTTGCACACTAGTTATAGGTCCCGAGACCTATCATTAGAGGTATCAAGAACCACAATCGGAGCACAATTGCAGATTTTGGATTTTGAATGGGTCTGAATCGGCTGAACTATAGTAAGGTGATTTTCATCAAATCGAATTTTCTTTGAAATGTATGGAAATAATCAAGCAATCTAAATGCGCGTTTGCACACTAATTATAGGTCCCGAGACCTATCATTAGAGGTATCAAGAACCACAATCGGAGCACAATTGCAGATTTTGGATTTTGAATGGCTCTGAATCGGCTGAACTATAGTAAGGTGATTTTCATCAAATTGAATTTTCTCTGAAAAGTATGGAAATAATCAAGCAATCTAAATGCGCATTTGCACACTAGTTATAGGTCCCGAGACCTATCATTAGAGGTATCAAGAACCACAATCGGAGCACAATTGCAGATTTTGGATTTTGAATGGGTCTGAATCGGCTGAACTATAGTAAGGTGATTTTCATCAAATCGAATTTTCTTTGAAATGTATGGAAATAATCAAGCAATCTAAATGCGCGTTTGCACACTAATTATAGGTCCCGAGACCTATCATTAGAGGTATCAAGAACCACAATCGGATCACAATTGCAGATTTTGGATTTTGAATGGCTCTGAATCGGCTGAACTATAGTAAGGTGATTTTCATCAAATTGAATTTTCTCTGAAAAGTATGGAAATAATCAAGCAATCTAAATGCGCGTTTGCACACTAATTATAGGTCCCGAGACCTATCATTAGAGGTATCAAGAACTACAATCGGATCACAATTGCAGATTTTGGATTTTGAATGGCTCTGAATCGGCTGAACTATAGTAAGGTGATTTTCATCAAATTGAATTTTCTCTGAAAAGTATGGAAATAATCAAGCAATCTAAATGCGCATTTGCACACTAGTTATAGGTCCCGAGACCTATCATTAGAGGTATCAAGAACCACAATCGGAGCACAATTGCAGATTTTGGATTTTGAATGGGTCTGAATCGGCTGAACTATAGTAAGGTGATTTTCATCAAATCGAATTTTCTTTGAAATGTATGGAAATAATCAAGCAATCTAAATGCGCGTTTGCACACTAATTATAGGTCCCGAGACCTATCATTAGAGGTATCAAGAACCACAATCGGATCACAATTGCAGATTTTGGATTTTGAATGGCTCTGAATCGGCTGAACTATAGTAAGGTGATTTTCATCAAATTGAATTTTCTCTGAAAAGTATGGAAATAATCAAGCAATCTAAATGCGCGTTTGCACACTAATTATAGGTCCCGAGACCTATCATTAGAGGTATCAAGAACTACAATCGGATCACAATTGCAGATTTTGGATTTTGAATGGCTCTGAATCGGCTGAACTATAGTAAGGTGATTTTCATCAAATTGAATTTTCTCTGAGAAGTATGGAAATAATCAAGCAATCTAAATGCGCGTTTGCACACTAATTATAGGTCTCGAGACCTATCATTAGAGGTATCAAGAAGTACAATCGGATCACAATTGCAGATTTTGGATTTTGAATGGCTCTGAATCGGCTGAACTATAGTAAGGTGATTTTCATCAAATTGAATTTTCTCTGAAAAGTATGGAAATAATCAAGCAATCTAAATGCGCGTTTGCACACTAATTATAGGTCCCGAGACCTATCATTAGAGGTATCAAGAACTACAATCGGATCACAATTGCAGATTTTGGATTTTGAATGGCTCTGAATCGGCTGAACTATAGTAAGGTGATTTTCATCAAATTGAATTTTCTCTGAAAAGTATGGAAATAATCAAGCAATCTAAATGCGCATTTGCACACTAGTTATAGGTCCCGAGACCTATCATTAGAGGTATCAAGAACCACAATCGGAGCACAATTGCAGATTTTGGATTTTGAATGGCTCTGAATCGGCTGAACTATAGTAAGGTGATTTTCATCAAATTGAATTTTCTCTGAAAAGTATGGAAATAATCAAGCAATCTAAATGCGCATTTGCACACTAGTTATAGGTCCCGAGACCTATCATTAGAGGTATCAAGAACCACAATCGGAGCACAATTGCAGATTTTGGATTTTGAATGGGTCTGAATCGGCTGAACTATAGTAAGGTGATTTTCATCAAATCGAATTTTCTTTGAAATGTATGGAAATAATCAAGCAATCTAAATGCGCGTTTGCACACTAATTATAGGTCCCGAGACCTATCATTAGAGGTATCAAGAACCACAATCGGATCACAATTGCAGATTTTGGATTTTGAATGGCTCTGAATCGGCTGAACTATAGTAAGGTGATTTTCATCAAATTGAATTTTCTCTGAAAAGTATGGAAATAATCAAGCAATCTAAATGCGCGTTTGCACACTAATTATAGGTCCCGAGACCTATCATTAGAGGTATCAAGAACTACAATCGGATCACAATTGCAGATTTTGGATTTTGAATGGCTCTGAATCGGCTGAACTATAGTAAGGTGATTTTCATCAAATTGAATTTTCTCTGAAAAGTATGGAAATAATCAAGCAATCTAAATGCGCATTTGCACACTAGTTATAGGTCCCGAGACCTATCATTAGAGGTATCAAGAACCACAATCGGAGCACAATTGCAGATTTTGGATTTTGAATGGGTCTGAATCGGCTGAACTATAGTAAGGTGATTTTCATCAAATCGAATTTTCTTTGAAATGTATGGAAATAATCAAGCAATCTAAATGCGCGTTTGCACACTAATTATAGGTCCCGAGACCTATCATTAGAGGTATCAAGAACCACAATCGGATCACAATTGCAGATTTTGGATTTTGAATGGCTCTGAATCGGCTGAACTATAGTAAGGTGATTTTCATCAAATTGAATTTTCTCTGAAAAGTATGGAAATAATCAAGCAATCTAAATGCGCGTTTGCACACTAATTATAGGTCCCGAGACCTATCATTAGAGGTATCAAGAACTACAATCGGATCACAATTGCAGATTTTGGATTTTGAATGGCTCTGAATCGGCTGAACTATAGTAAGGTGATTTTCATCAAATTGAATTTTCTCTGAAAAGTATGGAAATAATCAAGCAATCTAAATGCGCGTTTGCACACTAATTATAGGTCTCGAGACCTATCATTAGAGGTATCAAGAAGTACAATCGGATCACAATTGCAGATTTTGGATTTTGAATGGCTCTGAATCGGCTGAACTATAGTAAGGTGATTTTCATCAAATTGAATTTTCTCTGAAAAGTATGGAAATAATCAAGCAATCTAAATGCGCGTTTGCACACTAATTATAGGTCCCGAGACCTATCATTAGAGGTATCAAGAACTACAATCGGATCACAATTGCAGATTTTGGATTTTGAATGGCTCTGAATCGGCTGAACTATAGTAAGGTGATTTTCATCAAATTGAATTTTCTCTGAAAAGTATGGAAATAATCAAGCAATCTAAATGCGCATTTGCACACTAGTTATAGGTCCCGAGACCTATCATTAGAGGTATCAAGAACCACAATCGGAGCACAATTGCAGATTTTGGATTTTGAATGGCTCTGAATCGGCTGAACTATAGTAAGGTGATTTTCATCAAATTGAATTTTCTCTGAAAAGTATGGAAATAATCAAGCAATCTAAATGCGCGTTTGCACAATAGTTATAGGTCCCGAGACCTATCATTAGAGGTATCAAGAACCACAATCGGAGCACAATTGCAGATTTTGGATTTTGAATGGGTCTGAATCGGCTGAACTATAGTAAGGTGATTTTCATCAAATCGAATTTTCTTTGAAATGTATGGAAATAATCAAGCAATCTAAATGCGCGTTTGCACACTAATTATAGGTCCCGAGACCTATCATTAGAGGTATCAAGAACCACAATCGGATCACAATTGCAGATTTTGGATTTTGAATGGCTCTGAATCGGCTGAACTATAGTAAGGTGATTTTCATCAAATTGAATTTTCTCTGAAAAGTATGGAAATAATCAAGCAATCTAAATGCGCGTTTGCACACTAGTTATAGGTCCCGAGACCTATCATTAGAGGTATCAAGAACCACAATCGGAGCACAATTGCAGATTTTGGATTTTGAATGGCTCTGAATCGGCTGAACTATAGTAAGGTGATTTTCATCAAATCGAATTTTCTTTGAAATGTATGGAAATAATCAAGCAATCTAAATGCGCGTTTGCACACTAATTATAGGTCCCGAGACCTATCATTAGAGGTATCAAGAACCACAATCGGATCACAATTGCAGATTTTGGATTTTGAATGGCTCTGAATCGGCTGAACTATAGTAAGGTGATTTTCATCAAATTGAATTTTCTCTGAAAAGTATGGAAATAATCAAGCAATCTAAATGCGCGTTTGCACACTAATTATAGGTCCCGAGACCTATCATTAGAGGTATCAAGAACCACAATCGGATCACAATTGCAGATTTTGGATTTTGAATGGCTCTGAATCGGCTGAACTATAGTAAGGTGATTTTCATCAAATTGAATTTTCTCTGAAAAGTATGGAAATAATCAAGCAATCTAAATGTGCATTTGCACACTAGTTATAGGTCCCGAGACCTATCATTAGAGGTATCAAGAACCACAATCGGATCACAATTGCAGATTTTGGATTTTGAATGGCTCTGAATCGGCTGAACTATAGTAAGGTGATTTTCATCAAATTGAATTTTCTCTGAAAAGTATGGAAATAATCAAGCAATCTAAATGCGCGTTTGCACACTAATTATAGGTCCCGAGACCTATCATTAGAGGTATCAAGAACCACAATCGGATCACAATTGCAGATTTTGGATTTTGAATGGCTCTGAATCGGCTGAACTATAGTAAGGTGATTTTCATCAAATTGAATTTTCTCTGAAAAGTATGGAAATAATCAAGCAATCTAAATGCGCATTTGCACACTAGTTATAGGTCCCGAGACCTATCATTAGAGGTATCAAGAACCACAATCGGAGCACAATTGCAGATTTTGGATTTTGAATGGCTCTGAATCGGCTGAACTATAGTAAGGTGATTTTCATCAAATTGAATTTTCTCTGAAAAGTATGGAAATAATCAAGCAATCTAAATGCGCGTTTGCACAATAGTTATAGGTCCCGAGACCTATCATTAGAGGTATCAAGAACCACAATCGGAGCACAATTGCAGATTTTGGATTTTGAATGGGTCTGAATCGGCTGAACTATAGTAAGGTGATTTTCATCAAATCGAATTTTCTTTGAAATGTATGGAAATAATCAAGCAATCTAAATGCGCGTTTGCACACTAATTATAGGTCCCGAGACCTATCATTAGAGGTATCAAGAACCACAATCGGATCACAATTGCAGATTTTGGATTTTGAATGGCTCTGAATCGGCTGAACTATAGTAAGGTGATTTTCATCAAATTGAATTTTCTCTGAAAAGTATGGAAATAATCAAGCAATCTAAATGCGCGTTTGCACACTAATTATAGGTCCCGAGACCTATCATTAGAGGTATCAAGAACCACAATCGGATCACAATTGCAGATTTTGGATTTTGAATGGCTCTGAATCGGCTGAACTATAGTAAGGTGATTTTCATCAAATTGAATTTTCTCTGAAAAGTATGGAAATAATCAAGCAATCTAAATGTGCATTTGCACACTAGTTATAGGTCCCGAGACCTATCATTAGAGGTATCAAGAACCACAATCGGATCACAATTGCAGATTTTGGATTTTGAATGGCTCTGAATCGGCTGAACTATAGTAAGGTGATTTTCATCAAATTGAATTTTCTCTGAAAAGTATGGAAATAATCAAGCAATCTAAATGCGCGTTTGCACACTAATTATAGGTCCCGAGACCTATCATTAGAGGTATCAAGAACCACAATCGGATCACAATTGCAGATTTTGGATTTTGAATGGCTCTGAATCGGCTGAACTATAGTAAGGTGATTTTCATCAAATTGAATTTTCTCTGTAAAGTATGGAAATAATCAAGCAATCTAAATGCGCGTTTGCACACTAATTATAGGTCCCGAGACCTATCATTAGAGGTATCAAGAACTACAATCGGATCACAATTGCAGATTTTGGATTTTGAATGGCTCTGAATCGGCTGAACTATAGTAAGGTGATTTTCATCAAATTGAATTTTCTCTGAAAAGTATGGAAATAATCAAGCAATCTAAATGTGCATTTGCACACTAGTTATAGGTCCCGAGACCTATCATTAGAGGTATCAAGAACCACAATCGGATCACAATTGCAGATTTTGGATTTTGAATGGCTCTGAATCGGCTGAACTATAGTAAGGTGATTTTCATCAAATTGAATTTTCTCTGAAAAGTATGGAAATAATCAAGCAATCTAAATGCGCGTTTGCACACTAATTATAGGTCCCGAGACCTATCATTAGAGGTATCAAGAACTACAATCGGATCACAATTGCAGATTTTGGATTTTGAATGGCTCTGAATCGGCTGAACTATAGTAAGGTGATTTTCATCAAATTGAATTTTCTCTGAAAAGTATGGAAATAATCAAGCAATCTAAATGCGCGTTTGCACACTAATTATAGGTCCCGAGACCTATCATTAGAGGTATCAAGAACTACAATCGGATCACAATTGCAGATTTTGGATTTTGAATGGCTCTGAATCGGCTGAACTATAGTAAGGTGATTTTCATCAAATTGAATTTTCTCTGAAAAGTATGGAAATAATCAAGCAATCTAAATGCGCATTTGCACACTAGTTATAGGTCCCGAGACCTATCATTAGAGGTATCAAGAACCACAATCGGAGCACAATTGCAGATTTTGGATTTTGAATGGCTCTGAATCGGCTGAACTATAGTAAGGTGATTTTCATCAAATTGAATTTTCTCTGAAAAGTATGGAAATAATCAAGCAATCTAAATGCGCGTTTGCACACTAATTATAGGTCTCGAGACCTATCATTAGAGGTATCAAGAACCACAATCGGATCACAATTGCAGATTTTGGATTTTGAATGGCTCTGAATCGGCTGAACTATAGTAAGGTGATTTTCATCAAATCGAATTTTCTTTGAAAAGTATGGAAATAATCAAGCAATCTAAATGCGCGTTTGCACACTAATTATAGGCCCCGAGACCTATCATTAGAGGTATCAAGAACCACAATCGGAGCACAATTGCAGATTTTGGATTTTGAATGGGTCTGAATCGGCTGAACTATAGTAAGGTGATTTTCATCAAATCGAATTTTCTTTGAAATGTATGGAAATAATCAAGCAATCTAAATGCGCGTTTGCACACTAATTATAGGTCCCGAGACCTATCATTAGAGGTATCAAGAACCACAATCGGATCACAATTGCAGATTTTGGATTTTGAATGGCTCTGAATCGGCTGAACTATAGTAAGGTGATTTTCATCAAATTGAATTTTCTCTGAAAAGTATGGAAATAATCAAGCAATCTAAATGCGCGTTTGCACACTAATTATAGGTCCCGAGACCTATCATTAGAGGTATCAAGAACTACAATCGGATCACAATTGCAGATTTTGGATTTTGAATGGCTCTGAATCGGCTGAACTATAGTAAGGTGATTTTCATCAAATTGAATTTTCTCTGAAAAGTATGGAAATAATCAAGCAATCTAAATGCGCATTTGCACACTAGTTATAGGTCCCGAGACCTATCATTAGAGGTATCAAGAACCACAATCGGAGCACAATTGCAGATTTTGG
Source organism: Tipula vernalis (assembly GCA_958295665.1). Lineage (NCBI taxonomy): Eukaryota > Metazoa > Arthropoda > Insecta > Diptera > Tipulidae > Tipula > Tipula vernalis. Next base: position 19,713,817 of record OY282560.1, read on the forward strand.
ATTTTGAATGGCTCTGAATCGGCTGAACTATAGTACCTAAGGTGATTTTCATCAAATTGAATTTTCTCTGAAAAGTATGGAAATAATCAAGCAATCTAAATGCGCGTTTGCACAATAGTTATAGGTCCCGAGACCTATCATTAGAGGTATCAAGAACCACAATCGGAGCACAATTGCAGATTTTGGATTTTGAATGGGTCTGAATCGGCTGAACTATAGTAAGGTGATTTTCATCAAATCGAATTTTCTTTGAAATGTATGGAAATAATCAAGCAATCTAAATGCGCGTTTGCACACTAATTATAGGTCCCGAGACCTATCATTAGAGGTATCAAGAACCACAATCGGATCACAATTGCAGATTTTGGATTTTGAATGGCTCTGAATCGGCTGAACTATAGTAAGGTGATTTTCATCAAATTGAATTTTCTCTGAAAAGTATGGAAATAATCAAGCAATCTAAATGCGCGTTTGCACACTAGTTATAGGTCCCGAGACCTATCATTAGAGGTATCAAGAACCACAATCGGAGCACAATTGCAGATTTTGGATTTTGAATGGCTCTGAATCGGCTGAACTATAGTAAGGTGATTTTCATCAAATCGAATTTTCTTTAAAATGTATGGAAATAATCAAGCAATCTAAATGCGCGTTTGCACACTAATTATAGGTCCCGAGACCTATCATTAGAGGTATCAAGAACCACAATCGGATCACAATTGCAGATTTTGGATTTTGAATGGCTCTGAATCGGCTGAACTATAGTAAGGTGATTTTCATCAAATTGAATTTTCTCTGAAAAGTATGGAAATAATCAAGCAATCTAAATGCGCGTTTGCACACTAATTATAGGTCCCGAGACCTATCATTAGAGGTATCAAGAACCACAATCGGATCACAATTGCAGATTTTGGATTTTGAATGGCTCTGAATCGGCTGAACTATAGTAAGGTGATTTTCATCAAATCGAATTTTCTCTGTAAAGTATGGAAATAATCAAGCAATCTAAATGCGCGTTTGCACACTAATTATAGGTCCCGAGACCTATCATTAGAGGTATCAAGAACTACAATCGGATCACAATTGCAGATTTTGGATTTTGAATGGCTCTGAATCGGCTGAACTATAGTAAGGTGATTTTCATCAAATTGAATTTTCTCTGAAAAGTATGGAAATAATCAAGCAATCTAAATGCGCATTTGCACACTAGTTATAGGTCCCGAGACCTATCATTAGAGGTATCAAGAACCACAATCGGATCACAATTGCAGATTTTGGATTTTGAATGGCTCTGAATCGGCTGAACTATAGTAAGGTGATTTTCATCAAATCGAATTTTCTTTGAAAAGTATGGAAATAATCAAGCAATCTAAATGCGCGTTTGCACACTAATTATAGGTCCCGAGACCTATCATTAGAGGTATCAAGAACCACAATCGGAGCACAATTGCAGATTTTGGATTTTGAATGGGTCTGAATCGGCTGAACTATAGTAAGGTGATTTTCATCAAATCGAATTTTCTTTGAAATGTATGGAAATAATCAAGCAATCTAAATGCGCGTTTGTACACTAATTATAGGTCCCGAGACCTATCATTAGAGGTATCAAGAACCACAATCGGATCACAATTGCAGATTTTGGATTTTGAATGGCTCTGAATCGGCTGAACTATAGTAAGGTGATTTTCATCAAATTGAATTTTCTCTGAAAAGTATGGAAATAATCAAGCAATCTAAATGCGCGTTTGCACACTAATTATAGGTCCCGAGACCTATCATTAGAGGTATCAAGAACTACAATCGGATCACAATTGCAGATTTTGGATTTTGAATGGCTCTGAATCGGCTGAACTATAGTAAGGTGATTTTCATCAAATTGAATTTTCTCTGAAAAGTATGGAAATAATCAAGCAATCTAAATGCGCATTTGCACACTAGTTATAGGTCCCGAGACCTATCATTAGAGGTATCAAGAACCACAATCGGAGCACAATTGCAGATTTTGGATTTTGAATGGGTCTGAATCGGCTGAACTATAGTAAGGTGATTTTCATCAAATCGAATTTTCTTTGAAATGTATGGAAATAATCAAGCAATCTAAATGCGCGTTTGCACACTAATTATAGGTCCCGAGACCTATCATTAGAGGTATCAAGAACCACAATCGGATCACAATTGCAGATTTTGGATTTTGAATGGCTCTGAATCGGCTGAACTATAGTAAGGTGATTTTCATCAAATTGAATTTTCTCTGAAAAGTATGGAAATAATCAAGCAATCTAAATGCGCGTTTGCACACTAATTATAGGTCCCGAGACCTATCATTAGAGGTATCAAGAACTACAATCGGATCACAATTGCAGATTTTGGATTTTGAATGGCTCTGAATCGGCTGAACTATAGTAAGGTGATTTTCATCAAATTGAATTTTCTCTGAAAAGTATGGAAATAATCAAGCAATCTAAATGCGCGTTTGCACACTAATTATAGGTTGTACCAAATAGGTGTGGTACAGAAGTTGTTGAATGGTGTGGTGATGAATGATTATTTCTTTTCGATAGGATTATATATTAGTTCCACAATTGATTGAAAGAAAAACCATTCGAATATTTATTATTTTTTTGGTAATAATTTTTATATTTTATTTTTGATATATTTGAAGTCTTCTTGGTTTGACGGTCGATGAAAAAGAGAAAGATTATAATTTGACGTCTTTTTAAATTTACAATTATTGGTTCAAATTCTTAAAACTAGGTTGCTATAAAGATACAATTAAATATTAATTTGACGCTAGATGTCTAAAGTGTTCTACTGTTATCGAACTGTAATACAAAATAGAAATTATGTATAACACTATACGAAACGTCAAAATTTTTGGTAAATAAATAAATTATTTTTGTTTACATGTAAAATTGTTTTAGATTACAAATTATTCCTAAATTGGAATATATAAAGACGAATATAAATTATGGCCACCTTTAACATTAAAGATAAGTAGTTGATTTGATACAATATTAACAATAAATGATTATAAATATTAATACATAAATTAATTTAATTTTAGGTTAGATTTACAATTGGAAAAGTATCAACAAGTTACAGTAAGTTTCTTTTTTAAAATTATGAATTAATATGAATTACGTTATAGCTTTTTCTTGGTTTATTTTCTTTTAGTAATCATCGTATGCAACATTGGGTTGTGTCTACAACATACCGGCCGCCTTGAATCGGTTGATTCAACTTATTGGTAAACGACAGAGTTTGTGTATTGGACGTTTTATGTTACCACTTTGTGTCTTTATAGTGACAACTCGTACGTTGTCGTCGGTGCCTGGGTGTAATGTGACAACTTTACCCATTGACCATTTTGAGGGGGGTAAGTTGATTTCCTTGATAAGCACTACGTCGTCTATCTTTATATTGGTTTGCTTAACGTGCCATTTACTTTTCTGTTGCAGATTCGTCAAATATTCGAGGTTCCACCTCTTCCAAATGTCTTGGTTCATCTTTTGTATCACCTGCCACCTGGATAATTTGGAAAGCTTGACATCTGTCATATTTTCGCTCGGAAGTTGTGTTGTTGGCCGGCCAATCAGAAAATGACCTGGAGTGAGGTAGTCCAAGTCGTCGCAGGATAACACACAGATCGGTCTAGAATTTAACATGGCCTCGATCTCGGTCAGCAAGGTCGTCATTTCTTCGATTGTTAGTATGTGGCCGTCAGTAACTCGTCGGAGGTGAAACTTCATACTCTTGACGGCCGCTTCCCACAATCCTCCAAAATGTGGTGAGCTCGGCGGAATGAATTTAAACTGAATTTGATCTGCCAATAAAAGATTAGAAAAATAATTAGCGTTTTTTCTTAGGAATGAATAGAACTCGTATAGATGGTTTCGCGCTCCAATGAAGTTTGTTGCATTGTCGCTATGAACTTCTGTACATATACCCCTGCGGGCTGTAAATCTTCGCAATGCTCCCATATACGCATCTGTCGTCAAATCGGAGACTAGTTCAATGTGAACTGCTTTTGTAGCTAAACATACGAAAATACAAATGTAGCTCTTGTATGTTTTTTGCCCTCTCCCTCTGCATGTGTGTGTTAAAATCGGACCCGCATAATCGACTCCAACCTTATGGAATGGTCTAACCAATTCGACCCTGGGGTTAGGAAGATCCCCCATGACTTGATTTGAATCCCGTGCGGAGTATTTTGTGCATTTTATACAACTGTGGATGACCTTTCTGATTAGGTTTCTGCTTCCAACGATCCAATATCTTTGGCGTAGAGTTGCCATCATCAATGTAGGACCAGCATGTAAGTATTTTTCATGGTGTTCTCTTACAATAAGCTCTACCAGTCTTTCCTTTGAAGGTAGTATTGGCGGATGTTTGACATCATATGTAATTGCCGCATTTTTGATTCGCCCACCAACTCGTAGAGTGAATGATTCGTCGTAAAAGGGTTGAAGGCATCTTAGGTTGCTTGTTTTTGGTAGTTCCCTTTTGGATTTAAGAATATTGATTTCAGATTGGAAACATTTATACTGTATATGTCGGATAATGATAAATCTAGATTTTTGGAGTTCAGAGCAGAGGAGGTGTGGTGTTAAGGAATTTTTAGGTATTCGTTTTAATTTTAGGTTTATGTATCGCATTATGTAGGCTAAAATTCGCACTACTTTGGTAAAGTTAGATGATTTTGTAATTAGGTCGTCTAATATGTTCGGTGATGGAATCTGTGCGTGAAATGATTGATTTCGCAACTCATCTGTTGTGGTAGGTTGATTCGCTATGCTCTTTGGCCAAGCTAATGGATCCTTAAGCCATTGAGGTCCATTCCACCATAAGCTAGCGTTTGTCAGTTTGTCCGGATCGAGACCTCTCGATGCATAGTCGGCAGGATTTTCCTGCGAACACACGTGTCTCCACTGCGAACGACTCATGTGTGATAAGATCTCACCAGTCCTATTCCCAACGAATGTGGTCCATTTTGTAGGGTGTGCTGCAAGCCAACTTAAAACTATGGTGGAGTCGGTCCAGGCATTGATTTGGCTGATGTTAATCCGCATAGCTTGTTTAATTTTTATGATGAGTTTGCTCAGAAGTAACGCTCCGCAAAGTTCAAGGCGTGGGATTGAGATTTGTTTAACTGGAGCAACTTTGGTTTTGGCAGTCAGCAATCTTATACAGGAACTTCCATTTGGCATTATAGTTTCAATGTACACAACAGCTGCATATGCATTTCTGGAAGCATCTGAGAATCCATGTAAAATTGCCTCGCAGTTCAACGTTGTGCCTATGTATCTGCCAATTTTAATGTTTTCAAGGCTAACTAGATTATATCGAATTCTAGTCCATTCTGCCATTAGGTCATCTGGTAAATCATCATCCCAAGCTAAATTATGGATCCACAAGGTTTGAAAAAATATCTTAGCTCTTACGGTAACTGGAGCAAGCCATCCAATCGGGTCAAATAACCGGCTGGCTTCTGAAAGTATTCCTCTCTTGGTGTTGGGAGATTTATTATTTAAGTTCACCTTGAATTTAAAATAATCAGCTTTTGGGTCCCAATATAAACCCAACATTTTCACTGAGTCAGAACCTTTTATTTGGAGAGTGCTATTTTGTTCGGTGAATAATGACGGTAAGGTTTTTAGAATGCTCTCGTCGTTTGTCAGCCATTTTCTCAGCTTAAAACCGAACTTTGACAGTATCATATCGATATCTTGTACTAGCTTCATTGCTTCTTGGGTAGTGTCGGCTCCCGACATCAAGTCGTCTACGTAAATACTTGTCTTTATTTGGTTTACTGCTTCCGGGTATATCTCCTTATAGTTTTCGGTTGCCTCATTAAGCGCTCGGGTCGCTAGATATGTTGCACTGGCTGTGCCGTACGTGACAGTACTTAGTTCGTAGGTGCTGAACGGTTTACTAGGTGTGTTGCGCCATATTATCCTCTGGTATCTGGTATCGTCTGCTGCTACCCGGATTTGTCTGAACATTTTCTCTATATCACTTGTAAATGCAACCTTGGATTTTCGGAATCGCATTAGTATGTCATATAATGTTGATTGAAGGGTTGGTCCTACTGCTAGGCAATCATTCAATGACACATCTGAACTTGTTTTGGCGGAGCCGTCGAATACAACTCTCAGCTTCGTGGTGCTGCTGGAGCTCTTTATAACGCCATGGTGCGGTAGATAGTATCCCTTTTGTAATATTTCAAGATCAGATGTTCTTCTCATGTGTCCTAGCGATTCATACTCACTCATGAAGTCCTTGTAAAGTGTTGCAAATTCTTGATTTTTGGTGAATTTCCTTTCAATTGCGTGCATTCTCTGAATTGCGGCTTGATAAGAGTCTCCTAATAGCGACGGTGATAGCTTGAATGGTAAGCGCACTTCAAATCGGCCAGTACTGTCGACCCGTTTGGTCTCCCGAAAGTGGTTTTCACAGAACTCCTCTTCTTGCGACAAAGCTTTACATGGAACTTCTGCTGTCTCTATTTCCCAAAACTGTTTTAATAAGCTGTCGAGGTTTTCATTTGGATTGCTCAAAATAGCTGTGGTTGATTGCCTTGGTTGGTCTTCATTTGATTTGGTGACAACTACCCATCCTAGTAGCGTGTTCTGCATGATTAATTGATCGGTTATTATTTTACCCTCGGTTAGCACTTCTAAAAAGGTGTCTGCTCCAAGTATCAAATCGACTTCCTCTCGTTTGTAGAAGTATGGATCTGCTAATTCATACTGCTGTAGGAACTTCATTTCTATTGGTTGTGATACTTCCGATTGGTTTGCCGTCAACTTTGGTAATATTAGGGCATCAATTTGAATATTTGGTTGCTCTTTGTACCATGGTGAAATTGTTAATGATATTGACCCTCTTGTATAACCATTCTTTGATGCTCCGATGCCTGTGATTGCAAACTTGGCGTTTCTCCTATGCAGATTCAGTCTTTGTGCACAGCTTTCTGACATAAAAGACCCTTGAGATCCCGAGTCTAACAGTGCTCTACAGTACTGTTTTCGGTTTGTTGAGTCGCGTACTCGTACTAGAGCAGTAGGTAGGAAAGATGTTCCTGACTTGTAACTGGTAATGTCATTTGCTGGGTCTGAAGTGATGCATTGAGTGCTTAATACGGTAAAATCTGATTCTGGTTTTGGTAATGGTGAGGTTTCGTGTACTAAACTATGGTGTTTTAGATTGCACTGTCTGCATCGATATCTGGACCTACAGGTCTTTACTGTGTGATTGTTGTTTAAACAATTAACACATCGATTTTCACTTTTGAGCATCTCCACTCTTTTAGCTATCGGCATTTCCTTGAATTTGTTGCACTCGAATAATTTGTGGCTTTCTTGAGGACATATTGTGCATGGTGTTTCTAATGTCGTAATTGCTGCGTGACTTCTGACGTTTGGTTTGAGCTGGTTTGGTGGCTGTGGTACACGTCGGTTTGGTACTCTCATTGATTCGAGTGCATCGATTCTTTTATTTAAGAAGTCAAAAAACTCTTTTAGTGTTGGTCGAGCATCAACAGAAGACTCTTGCGCCCATAAGCTGTTGGTTTCATCATCGAGTTTATTTGTCATGATGTATATCAGCCAATGATCTCTAGACTCCGCATCTTCTCCTAATGCTTTTAGACCTCGTATGATCTCATCTGATGTGTTTAAAAGGCGTCTTACGTTAAAATTATTTGCTGTTGTTACTGCTGGTTGTGACATGAAATTGCGGATAAACGCATATATGGTATGCTTTCGTCTATCATATCGTTCCTTCAATTTTTTCAAAGCTTCGATATAGTTCATATCGGTGATGTTGAAATGTTTCAGTAACCCAAATGCTTCACCCTTGAGTGATCCCTTGAGGTACTGCAGCTTTTGTGATGCCGTGAGCTTCGGATTGTCATGTATGGTAGAGCAGAAAAGGTCGTAGAACGACTGCCAATCAGTATAATCACCGCTGAATACTGGAATTGCGATTTTCGGTAACTTCACTTCGGTATGATTACCGGACATACTGGCATTTCCCATCGTTTCACTTGTTGAAGTTGATAGTTCCGGATTTAATCTTAACGCGTGGTTTAGTCCTGCCACGATGGTATAATAGTTTTCTTCGAAATCCTCATCTGGCTCTTCAGTATCGTCTAATACTAATATTTTGTCTTCAATTACAATGAATTCGTCCCGAAGTTTATGAATGAGTGATAATCGGGCCTTGATTAGTTCTGGGTCAGTTTGATCGGTTATACTGTTGATGTATTTCAGCAACTTGGTTACGTTGCCTTTCATGGTAGAACGTCTCTTCTTCAATGCTGCAAGCGCTGCCATTTTATTTATCTTCAATTTCCTTAAGTATACACTAACGAACTTTAAACACTTTTAATTTACGCGATTTTTGTTAATTCACGATTATGGAAAAAATCAAGTCTAATTTTGCACGATTGAATTTTAGGTGCGTATGATATTACAGTAGGTATCGTACAAATATTAGTTTTGATTTAATGATTATTAAACAAATTATAATTTGATAAATTTGTAATCACTCTTATGCACAGATAATTATAGTTTAAAATTAATATATAAGATATATAAAAATGTGTGATACTTAAGGTTTCGTTTTGATGACTCCAGGTTGAGGTTATTTCCATGCGGTCTCTCGGTTTTGTAATTTATTTTTGTGAGTAATGGCGTAGCTTTTCGGATATCCGGCTCGAAGGACCATAAATGTACCAAATAGGTGTGGTACAGAAGTTGTTGAATGGTGTGGTGATGAATGATTATTTCTTTTCGATAGGATTATATATTAGTTCCACAATTGATTGAAAGAAAAACCATTCGAATATTTATTATTTTTTTGGTAATAATTTTTATATTTTATTTTTGATATATTTGAAGTCTTCTTGGTTTGACGGTCGATGAAAAAGAGAAAGATTATAATTTGACGTCTTTTTAAATTTACAATTATTGGTTCAAATTCTTAAAACTAGGTTGCTATAAAGATACAATTAAATATTAATTTGACGCTAGATGTCTAAAGTGTTCTACTGTTATCGAACTGTAATACAAAATAGAAATTATGTATAACACTATACGAAACGTCAAAATTTTTGGTAAATAAATAAATTATTTTTGTTTACATGTAAAATTGTTTTAGATTACAAATTATTCCTAAATTGGAATATATAAAGACGAATATAAATTATGGCCACCTTTAACATTAAAGATAAGTATTTGATTTGATACAATATTAACAATAAATGATTATAAATATTAATACATAAATTAATTTAATTTTAGGTTAGATTTACAATTGGAAAAGTATCAACAAGTTACAGTAAGTTTCTTTTTTAAAATTATGAATTAATATGAATTACGTTATAGCTTTTTCTTGGTTTATTTTCTTTTAGTAATCATCGTATGCAACATTGGGTTGTGTCTACAACATAGGTCTCGAGACCTATCATTAGAGGTATCAAGAACCACAATCGGATCACAATTGCAGATTTTGGATTTTGAATGGCTCTGAATCGGCTGAACTATAGTAAGGTGATTTTCATCAAATCGAATTTTCTTTGAAAAGTATGGAAATAATCAAGCAATCTAAATGCGCGTTTGCACACTAATTATAGGCCCCGAGACCTATCATTAGAGGTATCAAGAACCACAATTGGAGCACAATTGCAGATTTTGGATTTTGAATGGGTCTGAATCGGCTGAACTATAGTAAGGTGATTTTCATCAAATCGAATTTTCTTTGAAATGTATGGAAATAATCAAGCAATCTAAATGCGCGTTTGCACACTAATTATAGGTCCCGAGACCTATCATTAGAGGTATCAAGAACCACAATCGGATCACAATTGCAGATTTTGGATTTTGAATGGCTCTGAATCGGCTGAACTATAGTAAGGTGATTTTCATCAAATTGAATTTTCTCTGAAAAGTATGGAAATAATCAAGCAATCTAAATGCGCATTTGCACACTAGTTATAGGTCCCGAGACCTATCATTAGAGGTATCAAGAACCACAATCGGAGCACAATTGCAGATTTTGGATTTTGAATGGCTCTGAATCGGCTGAACTATAGTAAGGTGATTTTCATCAAATTGAATTTTCTCTGAAAAGTATGGAAATAATCAAGCAATCTAAATGCGCGTTTGCACACTAATTATAGGCCCCGAGACCTATCATTAGAGGTATCAAGAACCACAATCGGAGCACAATTGCAGATTTTGGATTTTGAATGGGTCTGAATCGGCTGAACTATAGTAAGGTGATTTTCATCAAATCGAATTTTCTTTGAAATGTATGGAAATAATCAAGCAATCTAAATGCGCGTTTGCACACTAATTATAGGTCCCGAGACCTATCATTAGAGGTATCAAGAACCACAATCGGATCACAATTGCAGATTTTGGATTTTGAATGGCTCTGAATCGGCTGAACTATAGTAAGGTGATTTTCATCAAATTGAATTTTCTCTGAAAAGTATGGAAATAATCAAGCAATCTAAATGCGCGTTTGCACACTAGTTATAGGTCCCGAGACCTATCATTAGAGGTATCAAGAACCACAATCGGAGCACAATTGCAGATTTTGGATTTTGAATGGCTCTGAATCGGCTGAACTATAGTAAGGTGATTTTCATCAAATCGAATTTTCTTTGAAATGTATGGAAATAATCAAGCAATCTAAATGCGCGTTTGCACACTAATTATAGGTCCCGAGACCTATCATTAGAATTATCAAGAACCACAATCGGAGCACACTTGCAGACTTTGGATTTTGAATGGCTCTGAATCGGCTGAACTATAGTAAGGTGATTTTCATCAAATTGAATTTTCTCTGAAAAGTATGGAAATAATCAAGCAATCTAAATGCGCGTTTGCACACTAATTATAGGTCTCGAGACCTATCATTAGAGGTATCAAGAACCACAATCGGATCACAATTGCAGATTTTGGATTTTGAATGGCTCTGAATCGGCTGAACTATAGTAAGGTGATTTTCATCAAATCGAATTTTCTTTGAAAAGTATGGAAATAATCAAGCAATCTAAATGCGCGTTTGCACAATAGTTATAGGTCCCGAGACCTATCATTAGAGGTATCAAGAACCACAATCGGAGCACAATTGCAGATTTTGGATTTTGAATGGGTCTGAATCGGCTGAACTATAGTAAGGTGATTTTCATCAAATCGAATTTTCTTTGAAATGTATGGAAATAATCAAGCAATCTAAATGCGCGTTTGCACACTAATTATAGGTCCCGAGACCTATCATTAGAGGTATCAAGAACCACAATCGGATCACAATTGCAGATTTTGGATTTTGAATGGCTCTGAATCGGCTGAACTATAGTAAGGTGATTTTCATCAAATTGAATTTTCTCTGAAAAGTATGGAAATAATCAAGCAATCTAAATGCGCGTTTGCACACTAGTTATAGGTCCCGAGACCTATCATTAGAGGTATCAAGAACCACAATCGGAGCACAATTGCAGATTTTGGATTTTGAATGGCTCTGAATCGGCTGAACTATAGTAAGGTGATTTTCATCAAATCGAATTTTCTTTGAAATGTATGGAAATAATCAAGCAATCTAAACGCGCGTTTGCACACTAATTATAGGTCCCGAGACCTATCATTAGAATTATCAAGAACCACAATCGGAGCACAATTGCAGACTTTGGATTTTGAATGGCTCTGAATCGGCTGAACTATAGTAAGGTGATTTTCATCAAATTGAATTTTCTCTGAAAAGTATGGAAATAATCAAGCAATCTAAATGCGCGTTTGCACACTAATTATAGGTCTCGAGACCTATCATTAGAGGTATCAAGAACCACAATCGGATCACAATTGCAGATTTTGGATTTTGAATGGCTCTGAATCTGCTGAACTATAGTAAGGTGATTTTCATCAAATCGAATTTTCTTTGAAATGTATGGAAATAATCAAGCAATCTAAATGCGCGTTTGCACACTAATTATAGGTCCCGAGACCTATCATTAGAGGTATCAAGAACCACAATCGGAGCACAATTGCAGATTTTGGATTTTGAATGGGTCTGAATCGGCTGAACTATAGTAAGGTGATTTTCATCAAATCGAATTTTCTTTGAAATGTATGGAAATAATCAAGCAATCTAAATGCGCGTTTGCACACTAATTATAGGTCCCGAGACCTATCATTAGAGGTATCAAGAACCACAATCGGATCACAATTGCAGATTTTGGATTTTGAATGGCTCTGAATCGGCTGAACTATAGTAAGGTGATTTTCATCAAATTGAATTTTCTCTGAAAAGTATGGAAATAATCAAGCAATCTAAATGCGCGTTTGCACACTAATTATAGGTCCCGAGACCTATCATTAGAGGTATCAAGAACTACAATCGGATCACAATTGCAGATTTTGGATTTTGAATGGCTCTGAATCGGCTGAACTATAGTAAGGTGATTTTCATCAAATTGAATTTTCTCTGAAAAGTATGGAAATAATCAAGCAATCTAAATGCGCATTTGCACACTAGTTATAGGTCCCGAGACCTATCATTAGAGGTATCAAGAACCACAATCGGAGCACAATTGCAGATTTTGGATTTTGAATGGCTCTGAATCGGCTGAACTATAGTAAGGTGATTTTCATCAAATTGAATTTTCTCTGAAAAGTATGGAAATAATCAAGCAATCTAAATGCGCGTTTGCACACTAGTTATAGGTCCCGAGACCTATCATTAGAGGTATCAAGAACCACAATCGGAGCACAATTGCAGATTTTGGATTTTGAATGGCTCTGAATCGGCTGAACTATAGTAAGGTGATTTTCATCAAATCGAATTTTCTTTGAAATGTATGGAAATAATCAAGCAATCTAAATGCGCGTTTGCACACTAATTATAGGTCCCGAGACCTATCATTAGAATTATCAAGAACCACAATCGGATCACAATTGCAGATTTTGGATTTTGAATGGCTCTGAATCGGCTGAACTATAGTAAGGTGATTTTCATCAAATCGAATTTTCTTTGAAAAGTATGGAAATAATCAAGCAATCTAAATGCGCGTTTGCACACTAATTATAGGTCTCGAGACCTATCATTAGAATTATCAAGAACCACAATCGGATCACAATTGCAGATTTTGGATTTTGAATGGCTCTGAATCGGCTGAACTATAGTAAGGTGATTTTCATCAAATTGAATTTTCTCTGAAAAGTATGGAAATAATCAAGCAATCTAAATGCGCATTTGCACACTAGTTATAGGTCCCGAGACCTATCATTAGAGGTATCAAGAACCACAATCGGAGCACAATTGCAGATTTTGGATTTTGAATGGGTCTGAATCGGCTGAACTATAGTAAGGTGATTTTCATCAAATCGAATTTTCTTTGAAAAGTATGGAAATAATCAAGCAATCTAAATGCGCATTTGCACACTAGTTATAGGTCCCGAGACCTATCATTAGAGGTATCAAGAACCACAATCGGAGCACAATTGCAGATTTTGGATTTTGAATGGGTCTGAATCGGCTGAACTATAGTAAGGTGATTTTCATCAAATTGAATTTTCTCTGAAAAGTATGGAAATAATCAAGCAATCTAAATGCGCATTTGCACACTAGTTATAGGTCCCGAGACCTATCATTAGAGGTATCAAGAACCACAATCGGAGCACAATTGCAGATTTTGGATTTTGAATGGCTCTGAATCGGCTGAACTATAGTAAGGTGATTTTCATCAAATTGAATTTTCTCTGAAAAGTATGGAAATAATCAAGCAATCTAAATGCGCGTTTGCACACTAATTATAGGTCTCGAGACCTATCATTAGAATTATCAAGAACCACAATCGGATCACAATTGCAGATTTTGGATTTTGAATGGCTCTGAATCGGCTGAACTATAGTAAGGTGATTTTCATCAAATTGAATTTTCTCTGAAAAGTATGGAAATAATCAAGCAATCTAAATGCGCATTTGCACACTAGTTATAGGTCCCGAGACCTATCATTAGAGGTATCAAGAACCACAATCGGAGCACAATTGCAGATTTTGGATTTTGAATGGGTCTGAATCGGCTGAACTATAGTAAGGTGATTTTCATCAAATTGAATTTTCTCTGAAAAGTATGGAAATAATCAAGCAATCTAAATGCGCATTTGCACACTAGTTATAGGTCCCGAGACCTATCATTAGAGGTATCAAGAACCACAATCGGAGCACAATTGCAGATTTTGGATTTTGAATGGCTCTGAATCGGCTGAACTATAGTAAGGTGATTTTCATCAAATTGAATTTTCTCTGAAAAGTATGGAAATAATCAAGCAATCTAAATGCGCGTTTGCACACTAATTATAGGTCTCGAGACCTATCATTAGAATTATCAAGAACCACAATCGGATCACAATTGCAGATTTTGGATTTTGAATGGCTCTGAATCGGCTGAACTATAGTAAGGTGATTTTCATCAAATTGAATTTTCTCTGAAAAGTATGGAAATAATCAAGCAATCTAAATGCGCATTTGCACACTAGTTATAGGTCCCGAGACCTATCATTAGAGGTATCAAGAACCACAATCGGAGCACAATTGCAGATTTTGGATTTTGAATGGGTCTGAATCGGCTGAACTATAGTAAGGTGATTTTCATCAAATCGAATTTTCTTTGAAAAGTATGGAAATAATCAAGCAATCTAAATGCGCATTTGCACACTAGTTATAGGTCCCGAGACCTATCATTAGAGGTATCAAGAACCACAATCGGAGCACAATTGCAGATTTTGGATTTTGAATGGGTCTGAATCGGCTGAACTATAGTAAGGTGATTTTCATCAAATTGAATTTTCTCTGAAAAGTATGGAAATAATCAAGCAATCTAAATGCGCATTTGCACACTAGTTATAGGTCCCGAGACCTATCATTAGAGGTATCAAGAACCACAATCGGAGCACAATTGCAGATTTTGGATTTTGAATGGGTCTGAATCGGCTGAACTATAGTAAGGTGATTTTCATCAAATTGAATTTTCTCTGAAAAGTATGGAAATAATCAAGCAATCTAAATGCGCATTTGCACACTAATTATAGGTCTCGAGACCTATCATTAGAGGTATCAAGAACCACAATCGGAGCACAATTGCAGATTTTGGATTTTGAATGGCTCTGAATCGGCTGAACTATAGTAAGGTGATTTTCATCAAATCGAATTTTCTTTGAAATGTATGGAAATAATCAAGCAATCTAAATGCGCGTTTGCACACTAATTATAGGTCCCGAGACCTATCATTAGAATTATCAAGAACCACAATCGGATCACAATTGCAGATTTTGGATTTTGAATGGCTCTGAATCGGCTGAACTATAGTAAGGTGATTTTCATCAAATCGAATTTTCTTTGAAAAGTATGGAAATAATCAAGCAATCTAAATGCGCGTTTGCACACTAATTATAGGTCCCGAGACCTATCATTAGAGGTATCAAGAACTACAATCGGATCACAATTGCAGATTTTGGATTTTGAATGGCTCTGAATCGGCTGAACTATAGTAAGGTGATTTTCATCAAATTGAATTTTCTCTGAAAAGTATGGAAATAATCAAGCAATCTAAATGCGCGTTTGCACACTAATTATAGGTCTCGAGACCTATCATTAGAATTATCAAGAACCACAATCGGATCACAATTGCAGATTTTGGATTTTGAATGGCTCTGAATCGGCTGAACTATAGTAAGGTGATTTTCATCAAATTGAATTTTCTCTGAAAAGTATGGAAATAATCAAGCAATCTAAATGCGCATTTGCACACTAGTTATAGGTCCCGAGACCTATCATTAGAGGTATCAAGAACCACAATCGGAGCACAATTGCAGATTTTGGATTTTGAATGGGTCTGAATCGGCTGAACTATAGTAAGGTGATTTTCATCAAATTGAATTTTCTCTGAAAAGTATGGAAATAATCAAGCAATCTAAATGCGCATTTGCACACTAGTTATAGGTCCCGAGACCTATCATTAGAGGTATCAAGAACCACAATCGGAGCACAATTGCAGATTTTGGATTTTGAATGGCTCTGAATCGGCTGAACTATAGTAAGGTGATTTTCATCAAATTGAATTTTCTCTGAAAAGTATGGAAATAATCAAGCAATCTAAATGCGCGTTTGCACACTAATTATAGGTCTCGAGACCTATCATTAGAATTATCAAGAACCACAATCGGATCACAATTGCAGATTTTGGATTTTGAATGGCTCTGAATCGGCTGAACTATAGTAAGGTGATTTTCATCAAATTGAATTTTCTCTGAAAAGTATGGAAATAATCAAGCAATCTAAATGCGCATTTGCACACTAGTTATAGGTCCCGAGACCTATCATTAGAGGTATCAAGAACCACAATCGGAGCACAATTGCAGATTTTGGATTTTGAATGGGTCTGAATCGGCTGAACTATAGTAAGGTGATTTTCATCAAATCGAATTTTCTTTGAAAAGTATGGAAATAATCAAGCAATCTAAATGCGCATTTGCACACTAGTTATAGGTCCCGAGACCTATCATTAGAGGTATCAAGAACCACAATCGGAGCACAATTGCAGATTTTGGATTTTGAATGGGTCTGAATCGGCTGAACTATAGTAAGGTGATTTTCATCAAATTGAATTTTCTCTGAAAAGTATGGAAATAATCAAGCAATCTAAATGCGCATTTGCACACTAGTTATAGGTCCCGAGACCTATCATTAGAGGTATCAAGAACCACAATCGGAGCACAATTGCAGATTTTGGATTTTGAATGGGTCTGAATCGGCTGAACTATAGTAAGGTGATTTTCATCAAATTGAATTTTCTCTGAAAAGTATGGAAATAATCAAGCAATCTAAATGCGCATTTGCACACTAATTATAGGTCTCGAGACCTATCATTAGAGGTATCAAGAACCACAATCGGAGCACAATTGCAGATTTTGGATTTTGAATGGCTCTGAATCGGCTGAACTATAGTAAGGTGATTTTCATCAAATCGAATTTTCTTTGAAATGTATGGAAATAATCAAGCAATCTAAATGCGCGTTTGCACACTAATTATAGGTCCCGAGACCTATCATTAGAATTATCAAGAACCACAATCGGATCACAATTGCAGATTTTGGATTTTGAATGGCTCTGAATCGGCTGAACTATAGTAAGGTGATTTTCATCAAATCGAATTTTCTTTGAAAAGTATGGAAATAATCAAGCAATCTAAATGCGCGTTTGCACACTAATTATAGGTCCCGAGACCTATCATTAGAGGTATCAAGAACTACAATCGGATCACAATTGCAGATTTTGGATTTTGAATGGCTCTGAATCGGCTGAACTATAGTAAGGTGATTTTCATCAAATTGAATTTTCTCTGAAAAGTATGGAAATAATCAAGCAATCTAAATGCGCATTTGCACACTAGTTATAGGTCCCGAGACCTATCATTAGAGGTATCAAGAACCACAATCGGAGCACAATTGCAGATTTTGGATTTTGAATGGCTCTGAATCGGCTGAACTATAGTAAGGTGATTTTCATCAAATTGAATTTTCTCTGAAAAGTATGGAAATAATCAAGCAATCTAAATGCGCGTTTGCACAATAGTTATAGGTCCCGAGACCTATCATTAGAGGTATCAAGAACCACAATCGGAGCACAATTGCAGATTTTGGATTTTGAATGGGTCTGAATCGGCTGAACTATAGTAAGGTGATTTTCATCAAATCGAATTTTCTTTGAAATGTATGGAAATAATCAAGCAATCTAAATGCGCGTTTGCACACTAATTATAGGTCCCTAAACCTATCATTAGAGGTATCAAGAACCACAATCGGATCACAATTGCAGATTTTGGATTTTGAATGGCTCTGAATCGGCTGAACTATAGTAAGGTGATTTTCATCAAATTGAATTTTCTCTGAAAAGTATGGAAATAATCAAGCAATCTAAATGCGCATTTGCACACTAGTTATAGGTCCCGAGACCTATCATTAGAGGTATCAAGAACCACAATCGGAGCACAATTGCAGATTTTGGATTTTGAATGGCTCTGAATCGGCTGAACTATAGTAAGGTGATTTTCATCAAATTGAATTTTCTCTGAAAAGTATGGAAATAATCAAGCAATCTAAATGCGCGTTTGCACAATAGTTATAGGTCCCGAGACCTATCATTAGAGGTATCAAGAACCACAATCGGAGCACAATTGCAGATTTTGGATTTTGAATGGCTCTGAATCGGCTGAACTATAGTAAGGTGATTTTCATCAAATCGAATTTTCTTTGAAATGTATGGAAATAATCAAGCAATCTAAATGCGCGTTTGCACACTAATTATAGGTCCCGAGACCTATCATTAGAGGTATCAAGAACCACAATCGGATCACAATTGCAGATTTTGGATTTTGAATGGCTCTGAATCGGCTGAACTATAGTAAGGTGATTTTCATCAAATTGAATTTTCTCTGAAAAGTATGGAAATAATCAAGCAATCTAAATGCGCGTTTGCACACTAGTTATAGGTCCCGAGACCTATCATTAGAGGTATCAAGAACCACAATCGGAGCACAATTGCAGATTTTGGATTTTGAATGGCTCTGAATCGGCTGAACAATAGTAAGGTGATTTTCATCAAATCGAATTTTCTTTGAAATGTATGGAAATAATCAAGCAATCTAAATGCGCGTTTGCACACTAATTATAGGTCCCGAGGCCTATCATTAGAATTATCAAGAACCACAATCGGAGCACAATTGCAGACTTTGGATTTTGAATGGCTCTGAATCGGCTGAACTATAGTAAGGTGATTTTCATCAAATTGAATTTTCTCTGAAAAGTATGGAAATAATCAAGCAATCTAAATGCGCGTTTGCACACTAATTATAGGTCTCGAGACCTATCATTAGAGGTATCAAGAACCACAATCGGATCACAATTGCAGATTTTGGATTTTGAATGGCTCTGAATCGGCTGAACTATAGTAAGGTGATTTTCATCAAATCGAATTTTCTCTGAAAAGTATGGAAATAATCAAGCAATCTTAATGCGCGTTTGCACACTAATTATAGGTCCCGAGACCTATCATTAGAGGTATCAAGAACCACAATCGGAGCACAATTGCAGATTTTGGATTTTGAATGGGTCTGAATCGGCTGAACTATAGTAAGGTGATTTTCATCAAATCGAATTTTCTTTGAAATGTATGGAAATAATCAAGCAATCTAAATGCGCGTTTGCACACTAATTATAGGTCCCGAGACCTATCATTAGAGGTATCAAGAACCACAATCGGATCACAATTGCAGATTTTGGATTTTGAATGGCTCTGAATCGGCTGAACTATAGTAAGGTGATTTTCATCAAATTGAATTTTCTCTGAAAAGTATGGAAATAATCAAGCAATCTAAATGCGCGTTTGCACACTAATTATAGGTCCCGAGACCTATCATTAGAGGTATCAAGAACTACAATCGGATCACAATTGCAGATTTTGGATTTTGAATGGCTCTGAATCGGCTGAACTATAGTAAGGTGATTTTCATCAAATTGAATTTTCTCTGAAAAGTATGGAAATAATCAAGCAATCTAAATGCGCATTTGCACACTAGTTATAGGTCCCGAGACCTATCATTAGAGGTATCAAGAACCACAATCGGAGCACAATTGCAGATTTTGGATTTTGAATGGCTCTGAATCGGCTGAACTATAGTAAGGTGATTTTCATCAAATTGAATTTTCTTTGAAAAGTATGGAAATAATCAAGCAATCTAAATGCGCGTTTGCACACTAATTATAGGTCTCGAGACCTATCATTAGAGGTATCAAGAACCACAATCGGATCACAATTGCAGATTTTGGATTTTGAATGGCTCTGAATCGGCTGAACTATAGTAAGGTGATTTTCATCAAATCGAATTTTCTTTGAAAAGTATGGAAATAATCAAGCAATCTAAATGCGCGTTTGCACACTAATTATAGGTCCCGAGACCTATCATTAGAATTATCAAGAACCACAATCGGAGCACAATTGCAGATTTTGGATTTTGAATGGCTCTGAATCGGCTGAACTATAGTAAGGTGATTTTCATCAAATTGAATTTTCTCTGAAAAGTATGGAAATAATCAAGCAATCTAAATGCGCATTTGCACACTAGTTATAGGTCCCGAGACCTATCATTAGAGGTATCAAGAACCACAATCGGAGCACAATTGCAGATTTTGGATTTTGAATGGCTCTGAATCGGCTGAACTATAGTAAGGTGATTTTCATCAAATCGAATTTTCTTTGAAAAGTATGGAAATAATCAAGCAATCTAAATGCGCGTTTGCACACTAATTATAGGTCCCGAGACCTATCATTAGAGGTATCAAGAACCACAATCGGAGCACAATTGCAGATTTTGGATTTTGAATGGCTCTGAATCGGCTGAACTATAGTAAGGTGATTTTCATCAAATTGAATTTTCTTTGAAAAGTATGGAAATAATCAAGCAATCTAAATGCGCGTTTGCACACTAATTATAGGTCTCGAGACCTATCATTAGAGGTATCAAGAACCACAATCGGATCACAATTGCAGATTTTGGATTTTGAATGGCTCTGAATCGGCTGAACTATAGTAAGGTGATTTTCATCAAATCGAATTTTCTTTGAAAAGTATGGAAATAATCAAGCAATCTAAATGCGCGTTTGCACACTAGTTATAGGTCCCGAGACCTATCATTAGAGGTATCAAGAACCACAATCGGAGCACAATTGCAAATTTTGGATTTTGAATGGCTCTGAATCGGCTGAACTATAGTAAGGTGATTTTCATCAAATCGAATTTTCTTTGAAATGTATGGAAATAATCAAGCAATCTAAATGCGCGTTTGCACACTAATTATAGGTCCCGAGACCTATCATTAGAATTATCAAGAACCACAATCGGATCACAATTGCAGATTTTGGATTTTGAATGGCTCTGAATCGGCTGAACTATAGTAAGGTGATTTTCATCAAATCGAATTTTCTCTGAAAAGTATGGAAATAATCAAGCAATCTAAATGCGCGTTTGCACACTAATTATAGGCCCCGAGACCTATCATTAGAGGTATCAAGAACCACAATCGGAGCACAATTGCAGATTTTGGATTTTGAATGGGTCTGAATCGGCTGAACTATAGTAAGGTGATTTTCATCAAATTGAATTTTCTTTGAAATGTATGGAAATAATCAAGCAATCTAAATGCGCGTTTGCACACTAATTATAGGTCCCGAGACCTATCATTAGAGGTATCAAGAACCACAATCGGATCACAATTGCAGATTTTGGATTTTGAATGGCTCTGAATCGGCTGAACTATAGTAAGGTGATTTTCATCAAATTGAATTTTCTCTGAAAAGTATGGAAATAATCAAGCAATCTAAATGCGCGTTTGCACACTAATTATAGGTCCCGAGACCTATCATTAGAGGTATCAAGAACTACAATCGGATCACAATTGCAGATTTTGGATTTTGAATGGCTCTGAATCGGCTGAACTATAGTAAGGTGATTTTCATCAAATTGAATTTTCTCTGAAAAGTATGGAAATAATCAAGCAATCTAAATGCGCATTTGCACACTAGTTATAGGTCCCGAGACCTATCATTAGAGGTATCAAGAACCACAATCGGAGCACAATTGCAGATTTTGGATTTTGAATGGCTCTGAATCGGCTGAACTATAGTAAGGTGATTTTCATCAAATCGAATTTTCTTTGAAATGTATGGAAATAATCAAGCAATCTAAATGCGCGTTTGCACACTAATTATAGGTCCCGAGACCTATCATTAGAGGTATCAAGAACCACAATCGGATCACAATTGCAGATTTTGGATTTTGAATGGCTCTGAATCGGCTGAACTATAGTAAGGTGATTTTCATCAAATTGAATTTTCTCTGAAAAGTATGGAAATAATCAAGCAATCTAAATGCGCGTTTGCACACTAATTATAGGTCCCGAGACCTATCATTAGAAGTATCAAGAACCACAATCGGAGCACAATTGCAGATTTTGGATTTTGAATGGCTCTGAATCGGCTGAACTATAGTAAGGTGATTTTCATCAAATCGAATTTTCTTTGAAATGTATGGAAATAATCAAGCAATCTAAATGCGCGTTTGCACACTAATTATAGGTCCCGAGACCTATCATTAGAGGTATCAAGAACCACAATCGGATCACAATTGCAGATTTTGGATTTTGAATGGCTCTGAATCGGCTGAACTATAGTAAGGTGATTTTCATCAAATTGAATTTTCTCTGAAAAGTATGGAAATAATCAAGCAATCTAAATGCGCGTTTGCACACTAGTTATAGGTCCCGAGACCTATCATTAGAGGTATCAAGAACCACAATCGGAGCACAATTGCAGATTTTGGATTTTGAATGGCTCTGAATCGGCTGAACTATAGTAAGGTGATTTTCATCAAATCGAATTTTCTTTGAAATGTATGGAAATAATCAAGCAATCTAAATGCGCGTTTGCACACTAATTATAGGTCCCGAGACCTATCATTAGAATTATCAAGAACCACAATCGGAGCACAATTGCAGACTTTGGATTTTGAATGGCTCTGAATCGGCTGAACTATAGTAAGGTGATTTTCATCAAATTGAATTTTCTCTGAAAAGTATGGAAATAATCAAGCAATCTAAATGCGCGTTTGCACACTAATTATAGGTCTCGAGCCCTATCATTAGAGGTATCAAGAACCACAATCGGATCACAATTGCAGATTTTGGATTTTGAATGGCTCTGAATCGGCTGAACTATAGTAAGGTGATTTTCATCAAATCGAATTTTCTTTGAAAAGTATGGAAATAATCAAGCAATCTAAATGCGCGTTTGCACACTAATTATAGGTCCCGAGACCTATCATTAGAGGTATCAAGAACCACAATCGGAGCACAATTGCAGATTTTGGATTTTGAATGGCTCTGAATCGGCTGAACTATAGTAAGGTGATTTTCATCAAATCGAATTTTCTTTGAAATGTATGGAAATAATCAAGCAATCTAAATGCGCGTTTGCACACTAATTATAGGTCCCGAGACCTATCATTAGAGGTATCAAGAACCACAATCGGATCACAATTGCAGATTTTGGATTTTGAATGGCTCTGAATCGGCTGAACTATAGTAAGGTGATTTTCATCAAATTGAATTTTCTCTGAAAAGTATGGAAATAATCAAGCAATCTAAATGCGCGTTTGCACACTAATTATAGGTCCCGAGACCTATCATTAGAGGTATCAAGAACTACAATCGGATCACAATTGCAGATTTTGGATTTTGAATGGCTCTGAATCGGCTGAACTATAGTAAGGTGATTTTCATCAAATCGAATTTTCTTTGAAATGTATGGAAATAATCAAGCAATCTAAATGCGCGTTTGCACACTAATTATAGGTCCCGAGACCTATCATTAGAGGTATCAAGAACCACAATCGGATCACAATTGCAGATTTTGGATTTTGAATGGCTCTGAATCGGCTGAACTATAGTAAGGTGATTTTCATCAAATTGAATTTTCTCTGAGAAGTATGGAAATAATCAAGCAATCTAAATGCGCATTTGCACACTAGTTATAGGTCCCGAGACCTATCATTAGAGGTATCAAGAACCACAATCGGAGCACAATTGCAGATTTTGGATTTTGAATGGCTCTGAATCGGCTGAACTATAGTAAGGTGATTTTCATCAAATCGAATTTTCTTTGAAATGTATGGAAATAATCAAGCAATCTAAATGCGCGTTTGCACACTAATTATAGGTCCCGAGACCTATCATTAGAATTATCAAGAACCACAATCGGAGCACAATTGCAGATTTTGGATTTTGAATGGCTCTGAATCGGCTGAACTATAGTAAGGTGATTTTCATCAAATTGAATTTTCTCTGAAAAGTATGGAAATAATCAAGCAATCTAAATGCGCGTTTGCACACTAATTATAGGTCTCGAGACCTATCATTAGAGGTATCAAGAACCACAATCGGATCACAATTGCAGATTTTGGATTTTGAATGGCTCTGAATCGGCTGAACTATAGTAAGGTGATTTTCATCAAATCGAATTTTCTTTGAAAAGTATGGAAATAATCAAGCAATCTAAATGCGCGTTTGCACACTAATTATAGGTCCCGAGACCTATCATTAGAGGTATCAAGAACCACAATCGGAGCACAATTGCAGATTTTGGATTTTGAATGGGTCTGAATCGGCTGAACTATAGTAAGGTGATTTTCATCAAATCGAATTTTCTTTGAAATGTATGGAAATAATCAAGCAATCTAAATGCGCGTTTGCACACTAATTATAGGTCCCGAGACCTATCATTAGAGGTATCAAGAACCACAATCGGATCACAATTGCAGATTTTGGATTTTGAATGGCTCTGAATCGGCTGAACTATAGTAAGGTGATTTTCATCAAATTGAATTTTCTCTGAAAAGTATGGAAATAATCAAGCAATCTAAATGCGCATTTGCACACTAGTTATAGGTCCCGAGACCTATCATTAGAATTATCAAGAACCACAATCGGAGCACAATTGCAGATTTTGGATTTTGAATGGTTCTGAATCGGCTGAACTATAGTAAGGTGATTTTCATCAAATTGAATTTTCTCTGAAAAGTATGGAAATAATCAAGCAATCTAAATGCGCGTTTGCACACTAATTATAGGTCTCGAGACCTATCATTAGAGGTATCAAGAACCACAATCGGATCACAATTGCAGATTTTGGATTTTGAATGGCTCTGAATCGGCTGAACTATAGTAAGGTGATTTTCATCAAATCGAATTTTCTTTGAAAAGTATGGAAATAATCAAGCAATCTAAATGCGCGTTTGCACACTAATTATAGGTCCCGAGACCTATCATTAGAGGTATCAAGAACCACAATCGGAGCACAATTGCAGATTTTGGATTTTGAATGGCTCTGAATCGGCTGAACTATAGTAAGGTGATTTTCATCAAATCGAATTTTCTTTGAAATGTATGGAAATAATCAAGCAATCTAAATGCGCGTTTGCACACTAATTGTAGGTCCCGAGACCTATCATTAGAGGTATCAAGAACCACAATCGGATCACAATTGCAGATTTTGGATTTTGAATGGCTCTGAATCGGCTGAACTATAGTAAGGTGATTTTCATCAAATTGAATTTTCTCTGAAATGTATGGAAATAATC
Organism: Tipula vernalis; assembly: GCA_958295665.1. Classification (NCBI taxonomy): domain Eukaryota; kingdom Metazoa; phylum Arthropoda; class Insecta; order Diptera; family Tipulidae; genus Tipula; species Tipula vernalis. Next base: position 19,739,070 of record OY282560.1, read on the forward strand.
AAGCAATCTAAATGCGCGTTTGCACACTAATTATAGGTCCCAAGACCTATCATTAGAGGTATCAAGAACTACAATCGGATCACAATTGCAGATTTTGGATTTTGAATGGCTCTGAATCGGCTGAACTATAGTAAGGTGATTTTCATCAAATTGAATTTTCTCTGAAAAGTATGGAAATAATCAAGCAATCTAAATGCGCGTTTGCACACTAATTATAGGTCTCGAGACCTATCATTAGAGGTATCAAGAACCACAATCGGATCACAATTGCAGATTTTGGATTTTGAATGGCTCTGAATCGGCTGAACTATAGTAAGGTGATTTTCATCAAATTGAATTTTCTCTGAAAAGTATGGAAATAATCAAGCAATCTAAATGCGCGTTTGCACACTAATTATAGGTCTCGAGACCTATCATTAGAGGTATCAAGAACCACAATCGGATCACAATTGCAGATTTTGGATTTTGAATGGCTCTGAATCGGCTGAACTATAGTAAGGTGATTTTCATCAAATCGAATTTTCTTTGAAAAGTATGGAAATAATCAAGCAATCTAAATGCGCGTTTGCACACTAATTATAGGTCCCGAGACCTATCATTAGAATTATCAAGAACCACAATCGGAGCACAATTGCAGATTTTTGATTTTGAATGGCTCTGAATCGGCTGAACTATAGTAAGGTGATTTTCATCAAATTGAATTTTCTCTGAAAAGTATGGAAATAATCAAGCAATCTAAATGCGCGTTTGCACACTAATTATAGGTCTCGAGACCTATCATTAGAGGTATCAAGAACCACAATCGGATCACAATTGCAGATTTTGGATTTTGAATGGCTCTGAATCGGCTGAACTATAGTAAGGTGATTTTCATCAAATCGAATTTTCTTTGAAATGTATGGAAATAATCAAGCAATCTAAATGCGCGTTTGCACACTAATTATAGGTCCCGAGACCTATCATTAGAATTATCAAGAACCACAATCGGAGCACAATTGCAGATTTTGGATTTTGAATGGCTCTGAATCGGCTGAACTATAGTAAGGTGATTTTCATCAAATTGAATTTTCTCTGAAAAGTATGGAAATAATCAAGCAATCTAAATGCGCGTTTGCACACTAATTATAGGTCTCGAGACCTATCATTAGAGGTATCAAGAACCACAATCGGATCACAATTGCAGATTTTGGATTTTGAATGGCTCTGAATCGGCTGAACTATAGTAAGGTGATTTTCATCAAATCGAATTTTCTTTGAAAAGTATGGAAATAATCAAGCAATCTAAATGCGCGTTTGCACACTAATTATAGGTCCCGAGACCTATCATTAGAGGTATCAAGAACCACAATCGGAGCACAATTGCAGATTTTGGATTTTGAATGGCTCTGAATCGGCTGAACTATAGTAAGGTGATTTTCATCAAATCGAATTTTCTTTGAAATGTATGGAAATAATCAAGCAATCTAAATGCGCGTTTGCACACTAATTATAGGTCCCGAGACCTATCATTAGAGGTATCAAGAACCACAATCGGATCACAATTGCAGATTTTGGATTTTGAATGGCTCTGAATCGGCTGAACTATAGTAAGGTGATTTTCATCAAATTGAATTTTCTCTGAAAAGTATGGAAATAATCAAGCAATCTAAATGCGCGTTTGCACACTAATTATAGGTCTCGAGACCTATCATTAGAGGTATCAAGAACCACAATCGGATCACAATTGCAGATTTTGGATTTTGAATGGCTCTGAATCGGCTGAACTATAGTAAGGTGATTTTCATCAAATTGAATTTTCTCTGAAAAGTATGGAAATAATCAAGCAATCTAAATGCACGTTTGCACACTAGTTATAGGTCCCGAGACCTATCATTAGAGGTATCAAGAACCACAATCGGATCACAATTGCAGATTTTGGATTTTGAATGGCTCTGAATCGGCTGAACTATAGTAAGGTGATTTTCATCAAATTGAATTTTCTCTGAAAAGTATGGAAATAATCAAGCAATCTAAATGCGCATTTGCACACTAGTTATAGGTCCCGAGACCTATCATTAGAGGTATCAAGAACCACAATCGGAGCACAATTGCAGATTTTGGATTTTGAATGGCTCTGAATCGGCTGAACTATAGTAAGGTGATTTTCATCAAATCGAATTTTCTTTGAAATGTATGGAAATAATCAAGCAATCTAAATGCGCGTTTGCACACTAATTATAGGTCCCGAGACCTATCATTAGAATTATCAAGAACCACAATCGGAGCACAATTGCAGATTTTGGATTTTGAATGGCTCTGAATCGGCTGAACTATAGTAAGGTGATTTTCATCAAATTGAATTTTCTCTGAAAAGTATGGAAATAATCAAGCAATCTAAATGCGCGTTTGCACACTAATTATAGGTCTCGAGACCTATCATTAGAGGTATCAAGAACCACAATCGGATCACAATTGCAGATTTTGGATTTTGAATGGCTCTGAATCGGCTGAACTATAGTAAGGTGATTTTCATCAAATCGAATTTTCTTTGAAAAGTATGGAAATAATCAAGCAATCTAAATGCGCGTTTGCACACTAATTATAGGTCCCGAGACCTATCATTAGAGGTATCAAGAACCACAATCGGAGCACAATTGCAGATTTTGGATTTTGAATGGCTCTGAATCGGCTGAACTATAGTAAGGTGATTTTCATCAAATCGAATTTTCTTTGAAATGTATGGAAATAATCAAGCAATCTAAATGCGCGTTTGCACACTAATTATAGGTCCCGAGACCTATCATTAGAGGTATCAAGAACCACAATCGGATCACAATTGCAGATTTTGGATTTTGAATGGCTCTGAATCGGCTGAACTATAGTAAGGTGATTTTCATCAAATTGAATTTTCTCTGAAAAGTATGGAAATAATCAAGCAATCTAAATGCGCGTTTGCACACTAATTATAGGTCTCGAGACCTATCATTAGAGGTATCAAGAACCACAATCGGATCACAATTGCAGATTTTGGATTTTGAATGGCTCTGAATCGGCTGAACTATAGTAAGGTGATTTTCATCAAATTGAATTTTCTCTGAAAAGTATGGAAATAATCAAGCAATCTAAATGCACGTTTGCACACTAGTTATAGGTCCCGAGACCTATCATTAGAGGTATCAAGAACCACAATCGGAGCACAATTGCAGATTTTTGATTTTGAATGGCTCTGAATCGGCTGAACTATAGTAAGGTGATTTTCATCAAATCGAATTTTCTTTGAAATGTATGGAAATAATCAAGCAATCTAAATGCGCGTTTGCACACTAATTATAGGTCCCGAGACCTATCATTAGAATTATCAAGAACCACAATCGGAGCACAATTGCAGATTTTGGATTTTGAATGGCTCTGAATCGGCTGAACTATAGTAAGGTGATTTTCATCAAATTGAATTTTCTCTGAAATGTATGGAAATAATCAAGCAATCTAAATGCGCGTTTGCACACTAGTTATAGGTCCCGAGACCTATCATTAGAGGTATCAAGAACCACAATCGGATCACAATTGCAGATTTTGGATTTTGAATGGCTCTGAATCGGCTGAACTATAGTAAGGTGATTTTCATCAAATTGAATTTTCTCTGAAAAGTATGGAAATAATCAAGCAATCTAAATGCGCGTTTGCACACTAGTTATAGGTCTCGAGACCTATCATTAGAGGTATCAAGAACCACAATCGGATCACAATTGCAGATTTTGGATTTTGAATGGCTCTGAATCGGCTGAACTATAGTAAGGTGATTTTCATCAAATTGAATTTTCTCTGAAAAGTATGGAAATAATCAAGCAATCTAAATGCGCGTTTGCACACTAGTTATAGGTCCCGAGACCTATCATTAGAGGTATCAAGAACCACAATCGGAGCACAATTGCAGATTTTGGATTTTGAATGGCTCTGAATCGGCTGAACTATAGTAAGGTGATTTTCATCAAATTGAATTTTCTCTGAAATGTATGGAAATAATCAAGCAATCTAAATGCGCGTTTGCACACTAATTATAGGTCTCGAGACCTATCATTAGAGGTATTAAGAACCACAATCGGATCACAATTGCAGATTTTGGATTTTGAATGGCTCTGAATCGGCTGAACTATAGTAAGGTGATTTTCATCAAATTGAATTTTCTCTGAAAAGTATGGAAATAATCAAGCAATCTAAATGCGCGTTTGCACACTAGTTATAGGTCTCGAGACCTATCATTAGAGGTATTAAGAACCACAATCGGATCACAATTGCAGATTTTGGATTTTGAATGGCTCTGAATCGGCTGAACTATAGTAAGGTGATTTTCATCAAATTGAATTTTCTCTGAAAAGTATGGAAATAATCAAGCAATCTAAATGCGCGTTTGCACACTAGTTATAGGTCCCGAGACCTATCATTAGAGGTATCAAGAACCACAATCGGAACACAATTGCAGATTTTGGATTTTGAATGGCTCTGAATCGGCTGAACTATAGTAAGGTGATTTTCATCAAATTGAATTTTCTCTGAAAAGTATGGAAATAATCAAGCAATCTAAATGCGCGTTTGCACACTAGTTATAGGTCTCGAGACCTATCATTAGAGGTATCAAGAACCACAATCGGATCACAATTGCAGATTTTGGATTTTGAATGGCTCTGAATCGGCTGAACTATAGTAAGGTGATTTTCATCAAATTGAATTTTCTCTGAAATGTATGGAAATAATCAAGCAATCTAAATGCGCGTTTGCACACTAGTTATAGGTCCCGAGACCTATCATTAGAGGTATCAAGAACCACAATCGGAGCACAATTGCAGATTTTGGATTTTGAATGGCTCTGAATCGGCTGAACTATAGTAAGGTGATTTTCATCAAATTGAATTTTCTCTGAAAAGTATGGAAATAATCAAGCAATCTAAATGCGCGTTTGCACACTAGTTATAGGTCCCGAGACCTATCATTAGAGGTATCAAGAACCACAATCGGATCACAATTGCAGATTTTGGATTTTGAATGGCTCTGAATCGGCTGAACTATAGTAAGGTGATTTTCATCAAATTGAATTTTCTCTGAAATGTATGGAAATAATCAAGCAATCTAAATGCGCGTTTGCACACTAGTTATAGGTCCCGAGACCTATCATTAGAGGTATCAAGAACCACAATCGGAGCACAATTGCAGATTTTGGATTTTGAATGGCTCTGAATCGGCTGAACTATAGTAAGGTGATTTTCATCAAATTGAATTTTCTCTGAAAAGTATGGAAATAATCAAGCAATCTAAATGCGCGTTTGCACACTAGTTATAGGTCCCGAGACCTATCATTAGAGGTATCAAGAACCACAATCGGAACACAATTGCAGATTTTGAATTTTGAATGGCTCTGAATCGGCTGAACTATAGTAAGGTGATTTTCATCAAATTGAATTTTCTCTGAAAAGTATGGAAATAATCAAGCAATCTAAATGCGCGTTTGCACACTAGTTATAGGTCCCGAGACCTATCATTAGAGGTATCAAGAACCACAATCGGAACACAATTGCAGATTTTGGATTTTGAATGGCTCTGAATCGGCTGAACTATAGTAAGGTGATTTTCATCAAATTGAATTTTCTCTGAAATGTATGGAAATAATCAAGCAATCTAAATGCGCGTTTGCACACTAATTATAGGTCTCGAGACCTATCATTAGAGGTATCAAGAACCACAATCGGATCACAATTGCAGATTTTGGATTTTGAATGGCTCTGAATCGGCTGAACTATAGTAAGGTGATTTTCATCAAATTGAATTTTCTCTGAAAAGTATGGAAATAATCAAGCAATCTAAATGCGCGTTTGCACACTAATTATAGGTCTCGAGACCTATCATTAGAGGTATCAAGAACCACAATCGGATCACAATTGCAGATTTTGGATTTTGAATGGCTCTGAATCGGCTGAACTATAGTAAGGTGATTTTCATCAAATTGAATTTTCTCTGAAAAGTATGGAAATAATCAAGCAATCTAAATGCGCGTTTGCACACTAGTTATAGGTCCCGAGACCTATCATTAGAGGTATCAAGAACCACAATCGGAGCACAATTGCAGATTTTGGATTTTGAATGGCTCTGAATCGGCTGAACTATAGTAAGGTGATTTTCATCAAATCGAATTTTCTTTGAAATGTATGGAAATAATCAAGCAATCTAAATGCGCGTTTGCACACTAATTATAGGTCTCGAGACCTATCATTAGAGGTATCAAGAACCACAATCGGATCACAATTGCAGATTTTGGATTTTGAATGGCTCTGAATCGGCTGAACTATAGTAAGGTGATTTTCATCAAATTGAATTTTCTCTGAAAAGTATGGAAATAATCAAGCAATCTAAATGCGCGTTTGCACACTAATTATAGGTCTCGAGACCTACCATTAGAGGTATCAAGAACCACAATCGGATCACAATTGCAGATTTTGGATTTTGAATGGCTCTGAATCGGCTGAACTATAGTAAGGTGATTTTCATCAAATTGAATTTTCTCTGAAAAGTATGGAAATAATCAAGCAATCTAAATGCGCGTTTGCACACTAGTTATAGGTCCCGAGACCTATCATTAGAGGTATCAAGAACCACAATCGGATCACAATTGCAGATTTTGGATTTTGAATGGCTCTGAATCGGCTGAACTATAGTAAGGTGATTTTCATCAAATTGAATTTTCTCTGAAATGTATGGAAATAATCAAGCAATCTAAATGCGCGTTTGCACACTAATTATAGGTCTCGAGACCTATCATTAGAGGTATCAAGAACCACAATCGGATCACAATTGCAGATTTTGGATTTTGAATGGCTCTGAATCGGCTGAACTATAGTAAGGTGATTTTCATCAAATTGAATTTTCTCTGAAAAGTATGGAAATAATCAAGCAATCTAAATGCGCGTTTGCACACTAATTATAGGTCTCGAGACCTATCATTAGAGGTATCAAGAACCACAATCGGATCACAATTGCAGATTTTGGATTTTGAATGGCTCTGAATCGGCTGAACTATAGTAAGGTGATTTTCATCAAATTGAATTTTCTCTGAAATGTATGGAAATAATCAAGCAATCTAAATGCGCGTTTGCACACTAGTTATAGGTCCCGAGACCTATCATTAGAGGTATCAAGAACCACAATCGGAGCACAATTGCAGATTTTGGATTTTGAATGGCTCTGAATCGGCTGAACTATAGTAAGGTGATTTTCATCAAATCGAATTTTCTTTGAAATGTATGGAAATAATCAAGCAATCTAAATGCGCGTTTGCACACTAATTATAGGTCTCGAGACCTATCATTAGAGGTATCAAGAACCACAATCGGATCATAATTGCAGATTTTGGATTTTGAATGGCTCTGAATCGGCTGAACTATAGTAAGGTGATTTTCATCAAATTGAATTTTCTCTGAAATGTATGGAAATAATCAAGCAATCTAAATGCGCGTTTGCACACTAATTATAGGTCTCGAGACCTATCATTAGAGGTATCAAGAACCACAATCGGATCACAATTGCAGATTTTGGATTTTGAATGGCTCTGAATCGGCTGAACTATAGTAAGGTGATTTTCATCAAATTGAATTTTCTCTGAAAAGTATGGAAATAATCAAGCAATCTAAATGCGCGTTTGCACACTAATTATAGGTCTCGAGACCTATCATTAGAGGTATCAAGAACCACAATCGGATCACAATTGCAGATTTTGGATTTTGAATGGCTCTGAATCGGCTGAACTATAGTAAGGTGATTTTCATCAAATTGAATTTTCTCTGAAAAGTATGGAAATAATCAAGCAATCTAAATGCGCGTTTGCACACTAATTATAGGTCTCGAGACCTATCATTAGAGGTATCAAGAACCACAATCGGATCACAATTGCAGATTTTGGATTTTGAATGGCTCTGAATCGGCTGAACTATAGTAAGGTGATTTTCATCAAATCGAATTTTCTTTGAAATGTATGGAAATAATCAAGCAATCTAAATGCGCGTTTGCACACTAATTATAGGTCCCGAGACCTATCATTAGAGGTATCAAGAACCACAATCGGATCACAATTGCAGATTTTGGATTTTGAATGGCTCTGAATCGGCTGAACTATAGTAAGGTGATTTTCATCAAATTGAATTTTCTCTGAAATGTATGGAAATAATCAAGCAATCTAAATGCGCGTTTGCACACTAATTATAGGTCTCGAGACCTATCATTAGAGGTATCAAGAACCACAATCGGAGCACAATTGCAGATTTTGGATTTTGAATGGCTCTGAATCGGCTGAACTATAGTAAGGTGATTTTCATCAAATCGAATTTTCTTTGAAATGTATGGAAATAATCAAGCAATCTAAATGCGCGTTTGCACACTAATTATAGGTCTCGAGACCTATCATTAGAGGTATCAAGAACCACAATCGGATCATAATTGCAGATTTTGGATTTTGAATGGCTCTGAATCGGCTGAACTATAGTAAGGTGATTTTCATCAAATTGAATTTTCTCTGAAATGTATGGAAATAATCAAGCAATCTAAATGCGCGTTTGCACACTAGTTATAGGTCCCGAGACCTATCATTAGAGGTATCAAGAACCACAATCGGAGCACAATTGCAGATTTTGGATTTTGAATGGCTCTGAATCGGCTGAACTATAGTAAGGTGATTTTCATCAAATCGAATTTTCTTTGAAATGTATGGAAATAATCAAGCAATCTAAATGCGCGTTTGCACACTAATTATAGGTCCCGAGACCTATCATTAGAATTATCAAGAACCACAATCGGAGCACAATTGCAGATTTTGGATTTTGAATGGCTCTGAATCGGCTGAACTATAGTAAGGTGATTTTCATCAAATTGAATTTTCTCTGAAAAGTATGGAAATAATCAAGCAATCTAAATGCGCGTTTGCACACTAATTATAGGTCTCGAGACCTATCATTAGAGGTATCAAGAACCACAATCGGATCACAATTGCAGATTTTGGATTTTGAATGGCTCTGAATCGGCTGAACTATAGTAAGGTGATTTTCATCAAATCGAATTTTCTTTGAAATGTATGGAAATAATCAAGCAATCTAAATGCGCGTTTGCACACTAATTATAGGTCCCGAGACCTATCATTAGAGGTATCAAGAACCACAATCGGATCACAATTGCAGATTTTGGATTTTGAATGGCTCTGAATCGGCTGAACTATAGTAAGGTGATTTTCATCAAATTGAATTTTCTCTGAAATGTATGGAAATAATCAAGCAATCTAAATGCGCGTTTGCACACTAATTATAGGTCTCGAGACCTATCATTAGAGGTATCAAGAACCACAATCGGATCACAATTGCAGATTTTGGATTTTGAATGGCTCTGAATCGGCTGAACGGCTGAATAGTAAGGTGATTTTCATCAAATTGAATTTTCTCTGAAAAGTATGGAAATAATCAAGCAATCTAAATGCGCGTTTGCACACTAATTATAGGTCCCGAGACCTATCATTAGAGGTATCAAGAACTACAATCGGATCACAATTGCAGATTTTGGATTTTGAATGGCTCTGAATCGGCTGAACTATAGTAAGGTGATTTTCATCAAATTGAATTTTCTCTGAAATGTATGGAAATAATCAAGCAATCTAAATGCGCGTTTGCACACTAATTATAGGTCCCAAGACCTATCATTAGAGGTATCAAGAACTACAATCGGATCACAATTGCAGATTTTGGATTTTGAATGGCTCTGAATCGGCTGAACTATAGTAAGGTGATTTTCATCAAATTGAATTTTCTCTGAAAAGTATGGAAATAATCAAGCAATCTAAATGCGCGTTTGCACACTAATTATAGGTCTCGAGACCTATCATTAGAGGTATCAAGAACCACAATCGGATCACAATTGCAGATTTTGGATTTTGAATGGCTCTGAATCGGCTGAACTATAGTAAGGTGATTTTCATCAAATTGAATTTTCTCTGAAAAGTATGGAAATAATCAAGCAATCTAAATGCGCGTTTGCACACTAGTTATAGGTCCCGAGACCTATCATTAGAGGTATCAAGAACCACAATCGGAGCACAATTGCAGATTTTGGATTTTGAAAGGCTCTGAATCGGCTGAACTATAGTAAGGTGATTTTCATCAAATTGAATTTTCTCTGAAATGTATGGAAATAATCAAGCAATCTAAATGCGCGTTTGCACACTAATTATAGGTCTCGAGACCTATCATTAGAGGTATTAAGAACCATAATCGGACCACAATTGCAGATTTTGGATTTTGAATGGCTCTGAATCGGCTGAACTATAGTAAGGTGATTTTCATCAAATTGAATTTTCTCTGAAAAGTATGGAAATAATCAAGCAATCTAAATGCGCGTTTGCACACTAGTTATAGGTCTCGAGACCTATCATTAGAGGTATTAAGAACCACAATCGGATCACAATTGCAGATTTTGGATTTTGAATGGCTCTGAATCGGCTGAACTATAGTAAGGTGATTTTCATCAAATTGAATTTTCTCTGAAAATTACGGAAATAATCAAGCAATCTAAATGCGCGTTTGCACACTAGTTATAGGTCCCGAGACCTATCATTAGAGGTATCAAGAACCACAATCGGAACACAATTGCAGATTTTGGATTTTGAATGGCTCTGAATCGGCTGAACTATAGTAAGGTGATTTTCATCAAATTGAATTTTCTCTGAAAAGTATGGAAATAATCAAGCAATCTAAATGCGCGTTTGCACACTAGTTATAGGTCTCGAGACCTATCATTAGAGGTATCAAGAACCACAATCGGATCACAATTGCAGATTTTGGATTTTGAATGGCTCTGAATCGGCTGAACTATAGTAAGGTGATTTTCATCAAATTGAATTTTCTCTGAAATGTATGGAAATAATCAAGCAATCTAAATGCGCGTTTGCACACTAGTTATAGGTCCCGAGACCTATCATTAGAGGTATCAAGAACCACAATCGGAGCACAATTGCAGATTTTGGATTTTGAATGGCTCTGAATCGGCCGAACTATAGTAAGGTGATTTTCATCAAATTGAATTTTCTCTGAAAGTATGGAAATAATCAAGCAATCTAAATGCGCGTTTGCACACTAATTATAGGTCTCGAGACCTATCATTAGAGGTATCAAGAACCACAATCGGATCACAATTGCAGATTTTGGATTTTGAATGGCTCTGAATCGGCTGAACTATAGTAAGGTGATTTTCATCAAATTGAATTTTCTCTGAAAAGTATGGAAATAATCAAGCAATCTAAATGCGCGTTTGCACACTAGTTATAGGTCCCGAGACCTATCATTAGAGGTATCAAGAACCACAATCGGAACACAATTGCAGATTTTGGATTTTGAATGGCTCTGAATCGGCTGAACTATAGTAAGGTGATTTTCATCAAATTGAATTTTCTCTGAAAAGTATGGAAATAATCAAGCAATCTAAATGCGCGTTTGCACACTAGTTATAGGTCCCGAGACCTATCATTAGAGGTATCAAGAACCACAATCGGAACACAATTGCAGATTTTGGATTTTGAATGGCTCTGAATCGGCTGAACTATAGTAAGGTGATTTTCATCAAATTGAATTTTCTCTGAAATGTATGGAAATAATCAAGCAATCTAAATGCGCGTTTGCACACTAATTATAGGTCTCGAGACCTATCATTAGAGGTATCAAGAACCACAATCGGATCACAATTGCAGATTTTGGATTTTGAATGGCTCTGAATCGGCTGAACTATAGTAAGGTGATTTTCATCAAATTGAATTTTCTCTGAAAAGTATGGAAATAATCAAGCAATCTAAATGCGCGTTTGCACACTAGTTATAGGTCTCGAGACCTACCATTAGAGGTATCAAGAACCACAATCGGATCACAATTGCAGATTTTGGATTTTGAATGGCTCTGAATCGGCTGAACTATAGTAAGGTGATTTTCATCAAATTGAATTTTCTCTGAAAAGTATGGAAATAATCAAGCAATCTAAATGCGCGTTTGCACACTAATTATAGGTCTCGAGACCTATCATTAGAGGTATTAAGAACCACAATCGGATCACAATTGCAGATTTTGGATTTTGAATGGCTCTGAATCGGCTGAACTATAGTAAGGTGATTTTCATCAAATTGAATTTTCTCTGAAAAGTATGGAAATAATCAAGCAATCTAAATGCGCGTTTGCACACTAGTTATAGGTCCCGAGACCTATCATTAGAGGTATCAAGAACCACAATCGGAGCACAATTGCAGATTTTGGATTTTGAATGGCTCTGAATCGGCTGAACTATAGTAAGGTGATTTTCATCAAATTGAATTTTCTCTGAAATGTATGGAAATAATCAAGCAATCTAAATGCGCGTTTGCACACTAATTATAGGTCTCGAGACCTATCATTAGAGGTATTAAGAACCACAATCGGACCACAATTGCAGATTTTGGATTTTGAATGGCTCTGAATCGGCTGAACTATAGTAAGGTGATTTTCATCAAATTGAATTTTCTCTGAAAAGTATGGAAATAATCAAGCAATCTAAATGCGCGTTTGCACACTAGTTATAGGTCTCGAGACCTATCATTAGAGGTATTAAGAACCACAATCGGATCACAATTGCAGATTTTGGATTTTGAATGGCTCTGAATCGGCTGAACTATAGTAAGGTGATTTTCATCAAATTGAATTTTCTCTGAAAATTATGGAAATAATCAAGCAATCTAAATGCGCGTTTGCACACTAGTTATAGGTCCCGAGACCTATCATTAGAGGTATCAAGAACCACAATCGGAACACAATTGCAGATTTTGGATTTTGAATGGCTCTGAATCGGCTGAACTATAGTAAGGTGATTTTCATCAAATTGAATTTTCTCTGAAAAGTATGGAAATAATCAAGCAATCTAAATGCGCGTTTGCACACTAGTTATAGGTCTCGAGACCTATCATTAGAGGTATCAAGAACCACAATCGGATCACAATTGCAGATTTTGGATTTTGAATGGCTCTGAATCGGCTGAACTATAGTAAGGTGATTTTCATCAAATTGAATTTTCTCTGAAATGTATGGAAATAATCAAGCAATCTAAATGCGCGTTTGCACACTAGTTATAGGTCCCGAGACCTATCATTAGAGGTATCAAGAACCACAATCGGAGCACAATTGCAGATTTTGGATTTTGAATGGCTCTGAATCGGCTGAACTATAGTAAGGTGATTTTCATCAAATTGAATTTTCTCTGAAAAGTATGGAAATAATCAAGCAATCTAAATGCGCGTTTGCACACTAGTTATAGGTCCCGAGACCTATCATTAGAGGTATCAAGAACCACAATCGGATCACGGATTTTGAATGGCTCTGAATCGGCTGAACTATAGTAAGGTGATTTTCATCAAATTGAATTTTCTCTGAAAAGTATGGAAATAATCAAGCAATCTAAATGCGCGTTTGCACACTAGTTATAGGTATAGGAGACCTATCATTAGAGGTATCAAGAACCACAATCGGAACACAATTGCAGATTTTGGATTTTGAATGGCTCTGAATCGGCTGAACTATAGTAAGGTGATTTTCATCAAATTGAATTTTCTCTGAAAAGTATGGAAATAATCAAGCAATCTAAATGCGCGTTTGCACACTGGTTATAGGTCCCGAGACCTATCATTAGAGGTATCAAGAACCACAATCGGAACACAATTGCAGATTTTGGATTTTGAATGGCTCTGAATCGGCTGAACTAGTAAGGTGATTTTCATCAAATTGAATTTTCTCTGAAATGTATGGAAATAATCAAGCAATCTAAATGCGCGTTTGCACACTAATTATAGGTCTCGAGACCTATCATTAGAGGTATCAAGAACCACAATCGGATCACAATTGCAGATTTTGGATTTTGAATGGCTCTGAATCGGCTGAACTATAGTAAGGTGATTTTCATCAAATCGAATTTTCTTTGAAATGTATGGAAATAATCAAGCAATCTAAATGCGCGTTTGCACACTAATTATAGGTCTCGAGACCTATCATTAGAGGTATCAAGAACCACAATCGGATCACAATTGCAGATTTTGGATTTTGAATGGCTCTGAATCGGCTGAACTATAGTAAGGTGATTTTCATCAAATTGAATTTTCTCTGAAAAGTATGAAAATAATCAAGCAATCTAAATGCGCGTTTGCACACTAATTATAGGTCTCGAGACCTACCATTAGAGGTATCAAGAACCACAATCGGATCACAATTGCAGATTTTGGATTTTGAATGGCTCTGAATCGGCTGAACTATAGTAAGGTGATTTTCATCAAATTGAATTTTCTCTGAAAAGTATGGAAATAATCAAGCAATCTAAATGCGCGTTTGCACACTAGTTATAGGTCCCGAGACCTATCATTAGAGGTATCAAGAACCACAATCGGATCACAATTGCAGATTTTGGATTTTGAATGGCTCTGAATCGGCTGAACTATAGTAAGGTGATTTTCATCAAATTGAATTTTCTCTGAAAAGTATGGAAATAATCAAGCAATCTAAATGCGCGTTTGCACACTAGTTATAGGTCCCGAGACCTATCATTAGAGGTATCAAGAACCACAATCGGAGCACAATTGCAGATTTTGGATTTTGAATGGCTCTGAATCGGCTGAACTATAGTAAAGTAATTTTCATCAAATCGAATTTTCTTTGAAATGTATGGAAATAATCAAGCAATCTAAATGCGCGTTTGCACACTAATTATAGGTCTCGAGACCTATCATTAGAGGTATCAAGAACCACAATCGGATCACAATTGCAGATTTTGGATTTTGAATGGCTCTGAATCGGCTGAACTATAGTAAGGTGATTTTCATCAAATTGAATTTTCTCTGAAAAGTATGGAAATAATCAAGCAATCTAAATGCGCGTTTGCACACTAATTATAGGTCTCGAGACCTATCATTAGAGGTATCAAGAACCACAATCGGATCACAATTGCAGATTTTGGATTTTGAATGGCTCTGAATCGGCTGAACTATAGTAAGGTGATTTTCATCAAATTGAATTTTCTCTGAAAAGTATGGAAATAATCAAGCAATCTAAATGCGCGTTTGCACACTAGTTATAGGTCCCGAGACCTATCATTAGAGGTATTAAGAACCACAATCGGATCACAATTGCAGATTTTGGATTTTGAATGGCTCTGAATCGGCTGAACTATAGTAAGGTGATTTTCATCAAATTGAATTTTCTCTGAAATGTATGGAAATAATCAAGCAATCTAAATGCGCGTTTGCACACTAATTATAGGTCTCGAGACCTATCATTAGAGGTATCAAGAACCACAATCGGATCACAATTGCAGATTTTGGATTTTGAATGGCTCTGAATCGGCTGAACTATAGTAAGGTGATTTTCATCAAATTGAATTTTCTCTGAAAAGTATGGAAATAATCAAGCAATCTAAATGCGCGTTTGCACACTAATTATAGGTCTCGAGACCTATCATTAGAGGTATCAAGAACCACAATCGGATCACAATTGCAGATTTTGGATTTTGAATGGCTCTGAATCGGCTGAACTATAGTAAGGTGATTTTCATCAAATTGAATTTTCTCTGAAAAGTATGGAAATAATCAAGCAATCTAAATGCGCGTTTGCACACTAGTTATAGGTCCCGAGACCTATCATTAGAGGTATCAAGAACCACAATCGGAGCACAATTGCAGATTTTGGATTTTGAATGGCTCTGAATCGGCTGAACTATAGTAAGGTGATTTTCATCAAATCGAATTTTCTTTGAAATGTATGGAAATAATCAAGCAATCTAAATGCGCGTTTGCACACTAATTATAGGTCCCGAGACCTATCATTAGAATTATCAAGAACCACAATCGGAGCACAATTGCAGATTTTGGATTTTGAATGGCTCTGAATCGGCTGAACTATAGTAAGGTGATTTTCATCAAATTGAATTTTCTCTGAAAAGTATGGAAATAATCAAGCAATCTAAATGCGCGTTTGCACACTAATTATAGGTCTCGAGACCTATCATTAGAGGTATCAAGAACCACAATCGGATCACAATTGCAGATTTTGGATTTTGAATGGCTCTGAATCGGCTGAACTATAGTAAGGTGATTTTCATCAAATCGAATTTTCTTTGAAATGTATGGAAATAATCAAGCAATCTAAATGCGCGTTTGCACACTAATAATAGGTCCCGAGACCTATCATTAGAGGTATCAAGAACCACAATCGGATCACAATTGCAGATTTTGGATTTTGAATGGCTCTGAATCGGCTGAACTATAGTAAGGTGATTTTCATCAAATTGAATTTTCTCTGAAATGTATGGAAATAATCAAGCAATCTAAATGCGCGTTTGCACACTAATTATAGGTCTCGAGACCTATCATTAGAGGTATCAAGAACCACAATCGGATCACAATTGCAGATTTTGGATTTTGAATGGCTCTGAATCGGCTGAACGGCTGAATAGTAAGGTGATTTTCATCAAATTGAATTTTCTCTGAAAAGTATGGAAATAATCAAGCAATCTAAATGCGCGTTTGCACACTAGTTATAGGTCCCGAGACCTATCATTAGAGGTATCAAGAACCACAATCGGAGCACAATTGCAGATTTTGGATTTTGAATGGCTCTGAATCGGCTGAACTATAGTAAGGTGATTTTCATCAAATCGAATTTTCTTTGAAATGTATGGAAATAATCAAGCAATCTAAATGCGCGTTTGCACACTAATTATAGGTCCCGAGACCTATCATTAGAATTATCAAGAACCACAATCGGAGCACAATTGCAGATTTTGGATTTTGAATGGCTCTGAATCGGCTGAACTATAGTAAGGTGATTTTCATCAAATTGAATTTTCTCTGAAAAGTATGGAAATAATCAAGCAATCTAAATGCGCGTTTGCACACTAATTATAGGTCTCGAGACCTATCATTAGAGGTATCAAGAACCACAATCGGATCACAATTGCAGATTTTGGATTTTGAATGGCTTTGAATCGGCTGAATTATAGTAAGGTGATTTTCATCAAATCGAATTTTCTTTGAAATGTATGGAAATAATCAAGCAATCTAAATGCGCGTTTGCACACTAATTATAGGTCCCGAGACCTATCATTAGAATTATCAAGAACCACAATCGGAGCACAATTGCAGATTTTGGATTTTGAATGGCTCTGAATCGGCAGAACTATAGTAAGGTGATTTTCATCAAATTGAATTTTCTCTGAAAAGTATGGAAATAATCAAGCAATCTAAATGCGCGTTTGCACACTAATTATAGGTCCCGAGACCTATCATTAGAGGTATCAAGAACCACAATCGGATCACAATTGCAGATTTTGGATTTTGAATGGCTCTGAATCGGCTGAACTATAGTAAGGTGATTTTCATCAAATTGAATTTTCTCTGAAAAGTATGGAAATAATCAAGCAATCTAAATGCGCGTTTGCACACTAATTATAGGTCCCGAGACCTATCATTAGAAGTATCAAGAACCACAATCGGATCACAATTGCAGATTTTGGATTTTGAATGGCTCTGAATCGGCTGAACTATAGTAAGGTGATTTTCATCAAATTGAATTTTCTCTGAAAAGTATGGAAATAATCAAGCAATCTAAATGCGCGTTTGCACACTAATTATAGGTCTCGAGACCTATCATTAGAGGTATCAAGAACCACAATCGGATCACAATTGCAGATTTTGGATTTTGAATGGCTCTGAATCGGCTGAACTATTATAGTAAGGTGATTTTCATCAAATTGAATTTTATCTGAAAAGTATGGAAATAATCAAGCAATCTAAATGCGCGTTTGCACACTAGTTATAGGTCCCGAGACCTATCATTAGAGGTATCAAGAACCACAATCGGAGCACAATTGCAGATTTTGGATTTTGAATGGCTCTGAATCGGCTGAACTATAGTAAGGTGATTTTCATCAAATTGAATTTTCTCTGAAATGTATGGAAATAATCAAGCAATCTAAATGCGCGTTTGCACACTAATTATAGGTCTCGAGACCTATCATTAGAGGTATCAAGAACCACAATCGGATCACAATTGCAGATTTTGGATTTTGAATGGCTGTGAATCGGCTGAACTATAGTAAGGTGATTTTCATCAAATTGAATTTTCTCTGAAAAGTATGAAAATAATCAAGCAATCTAAATGCGCGTTTGCACACTAATTATAGGTCTCGAGACCTATCATTAGAGGTATCAAGAACCACAATCGGATCACAATTGCAGATTTTGGATTTTGAATGGCTCTGAATCGGCTGAACTATAGTAAGGTGATTTTCATCAAATTGAATTTTCTCTGAAAAGTATGGAAATAATCAAGCAATCTAAATGCGCGTTTGCACACTAGTTATAGGTCCCGAGACCTATCATTAGAGGTATCAAGAACCACAATCGGAGCACAATTGCAGATTTTGGATTTTGAATGGCTCTGAATCGGCTGAACTATAGTAAGGTGATTTTCATCAAATCGAATTTTCTTTGAAATGTATGGAAATAATCAAGCAATCTAAATGCGCGTTTGCACACTAATTATAGGTCTCGAGACCTATCATTAGAGGTATCAAGAACCACAATCGGATCACAATTGCAGATTTTGGATTTTGAATGGCTCTGAATCGGCTGAACTATAGTAAGGTGATTTTCATCAAATTGAATTTTCTCTGAAATGTATGGAAATAATCAAGCAATCTAAATGCGCGTTTGCACACTAATTATAGGTCTCGAGACCTATCATTAGAGGTATCAAGAACCTCAATCGGAGCACAATTGCAGATTTTGGATTTTGAATGGCTCTGAATCGGCTGAACTATTATAGTAAGGTGATTTTCATCAAATTGAATTTTCTCTGAAAAGTATGGAAATAATCAAGCAATCTAAATGCGCGTTTGCACACTAGTTATAGGTCCCGAGACCTATCATTAGAGGTATCAAGAACCACAATCGGAGCACAATTGCAGATTTTGGATTTTGAATG
This sequence comes from Tipula vernalis, assembly GCA_958295665.1. Classification (NCBI taxonomy): domain Eukaryota; kingdom Metazoa; phylum Arthropoda; class Insecta; order Diptera; family Tipulidae; genus Tipula; species Tipula vernalis. The sequence continues at coordinate 19,758,107 of OY282560.1, forward strand.
GCTCTGAATCGGCTGAACTATAGTAAGGTGATTTTCATCAAATTGAATTTTCTCTGAAATGTATGGAAATAATCAAGCAATCTAAATGCGCGTTTGCACACTAATTATAGGTCTCGAGACCTATCATTAGAGGTATCAAGAACCACAATCGGATCACAATTGCAGATTTTGGATTTTGAATGGCTCTGAATCGGCTGAACTATAGTAAGGTGATTTTCATCAAATTGAATTTTCTCTGAAAAGTATGGAAATAATCAAGCAATCTAAATGCGCGTTTGCACACTAATTATAGGTCTCGACACCTATCATTAGAGGTATCAAGAACCACAATCGGATCACAATTGCAGATTTTGGATTTTGAATGGCTCTGAATCGGCTGAACTATAGTAAGGTGATTTTCATCAAATTGAATTTTCTCTGAAAAGTATGGAAATAATCAAGCAATCTAAATGCGCGTTTGCACACTAGTTATAGGTCCCGAGACCTATCATTAGAGGTATCAAGAACCACAATCGGAGCACAATTGCAGATTTTGGATTTTGAATGGCTCTGAATCGGCTGAACTATAGTAAGGTGATTTTCATCAAATCGAATTTTCTTTGAAATGTATGGAAATAATCAAGCAATCTAAATGCGCGTTTGCACACTAATTATAGGTCCCGAGACCTATCATTAGAATTATCAAGAACCACAATCGGAGCACAATTGCAGATTTTGGATTTTGAATGGCTCTGAATCGGCTGAACTATAGTAAGGTGAATTTCATCAAAATGAATTTTCTCTGAAATGTATGGAAATAATCAAGCAATCTAAATGCGCGTTTGCACACTAATTATAGGTCTCGAGACCTATCATTAGAGGTATCAAGAACCACAATCGGATCACAATTGCAGATTTTGGATTTTGAATGGCTCTGAATCGGCTGAACTATAGTAAGGTGATTTTCATCAAATCGAATTTTCTTTGAAATGTATGGAAATAATCAAGCAATCTAAATGCGCGTTTGCACACTAATTATAGGTCCCGAGACCTATCATTAGAATTATCAAGAACCACAATCGGAGCACAATTGCAGATTTTGGATTTTGAATGGCTCTGAATCGGCTGAACTATAGTTAGGTGATTTTCATCAAATTGAATTTTCTCTGAAATGTATGGAAATAATCAAGCAATCTAAATGCGCGTTTGCACACTAATTATAGGTCCCGAGACCTATCATTAGAGGTATCAAGAACCACAATCGGAGCACAATTGCAGATTTTGGATTTTGAATGGCTGTGAATCGGCTGAACTATAGTAAGGTGATTTTCATCAAATTGAATTTTCTCTGAAAAGTATGGAAATAATCAAGCAATCTAAATGCGCGTTTGCACACTAATTATAGGTCTCGAGACCTATCATTAGAGGTATCAAGAACCACAATCGGATCACAATTGCAGATTTTGGATTTTGAATGGCTCTGAATCGGCTGAACTATAGTAAGGTGATTTTCATCAAATTGAATTTTCTCTGAAAAGTATGGAAATAATCAAGCAATCTAAATGCGCGTTTGCACACTAATTATAGGTCCCGAGACCTATCATTAGAATTATCAAGAACCACAATCGGAGCACAATTGCAGATTTTGGATTTTGAATGGCTCTGAATCGGCTGAACTATAGTAAGGTGATTTTCATCAAATTGAATTTTCTCTGAAAAGTATGGAAATAATCAAGCAATCTAAATGCGCGTTTGCACACTAATTATAGGTCTCGAGACCTATCATTAGAGGTATCAAGAACCACAATCGGATCACAATTGCAGATTTTGGATTTTGAATGGCTTTGAATCGGCTGAATTATAGTAAGGTGATTTTCATCAAATCGAATTTTCTTTGAAATGTATGGAAATAATCAAGCAATCTAAATGCGCGTTTGCACACTAATTATAGGTCCCGAGACCTATCATTAGAATTATCAAGAACCACAATCGGAGCACAATTGCAGATTTTGGATTTTGAATGGCTCTGAATCGGCAGAACTATAGTAAGGTGATTTTCATCAAATTGAATTTTCTCTGAAAAGTATGGAAATAATCAAGCAATCTAAATGCGCGTTTGCACACTAATTATAGGTCCCGAGACCTATCATTAGAGGTATCAAGAACCACAATCGGATCACAATTGCAGATTTTGGATTTTGAATGGCTCTGAATCGGCTGAACTATAGTAAGGTGATTTTCATCAAATTGAATTTTCTCTGAAAAGTATGGAAATAATCAAGCAATCTAAATGCGCGTTTGCACACTAGTTATAGGTCCCGAGACCTATCATTAGAGGTATCAAGAACCACAATCGGAGCACAATTGCAGATTTTGGATTTTGAATGGCTCTGAATCGGCTGAACTATAGTAAGGTGATTTTCATCAAATTGAATTTTCTCTGAAAAGTATGGAAATAATCAAGCAATCTAAATGCGCGTTTGCACACTAATTATAGGTCTCGAGACCTATCATTAGAGGTATCAAGAACCACAATCGGATCACAATTGCAGATTTTGGATTTTGAATGGCTCTGAATCGGCTGAACTATTATAGTAAGGTGATTTTCATCAAATTGAATTTTATCTGAAAAGTATGGAAATAATCAAGCAATCTAAATGCGCGTTTGCACACTAGTTATAGGTCCCGAGACCTATCATTAGAGGTATCAAGAACCACAATCGGAGCACAATTGCAGATTTTGGATTTTGAATGGCTCTGAATCGGCTGAACTATAGTAAGGTGATTTTCATCAAATTGAATTTTCTCTGAAATGTATGGAAATAATCAAGCAATCTAAATGCGCGTTTGCACACTAATTATAGGTCTCGAGACCTATCATTAGAGGTATCAAGAACCACAATCGGATCACAATTGCAGATTTTGGATTTTGAATGGCTGTGAATCGGCTGAACTATAGTAAGGTGATTTTCATCAAATTGAATTTTCTCTGAAAAGTATGAAAATAATCAAGCAATCTAAATGCGCGTTTGCACACTAATTATAGGTCTCGAGACCTATCATTAGAGGTATCAAGAACCACAATCGGATCACAATTGCAGATTTTGGATTTTGAATGGCTCTGAATCGGCTGAACTATAGTAAGGTGATTTTCATCAAATTGAATTTTCTCTGAAAAGTATGGAAATAATCAAGCAATCTAAATGCGCGTTTGCACACTAGTTATAGGTCCCGAGACCTATCATTAGAGGTATCAAGAACCACAATCGGAGCACAATTGCAGATTTTGGATTTTGAATGGCTCTGAATCGGCTGAACTATAGTAAGGTGATTTTCATCAAATCGAATTTTCTTTGAAATGTATGGAAATAATCAAGCAATCTAAATGCGCGTTTGCACACTAATTATAGGTCTCGAGACCTATCATTAGAGGTATCAAGAACCACAATCGGATCACAATTGCAGATTTTGGATTTTGAATGGCTCTGAATCGGCTGAACTATAGTAAGGTGATTTTCATCAAATTGAATTTTCTCTGAAATGTATGGAAATAATCAAGCAATCTAAATGCGCGTTTGCACACTAATTATAGGTCTCGAGACCTATCATTAGAGGTATCAAGAACCTCAATCGGAGCACAATTGCAGATTTTGGATTTTGAATGGCTCTGAATCGGCTGAACTATTATAGTAAGGTGATTTTCATCAAATTGAATTTTCTCTGAAAAGTATGGAAATAATCAAGCAATCTAAATGCGCGTTTGCACACTAGTTATAGGTCCCGAGACCTATCATTAGAGGTATCAAGAACCACAATCGGAGCACAATTGCAGATTTTGGATTTTGAATGGCTCTGAATCGGCTGAACTATAGTAAGGTGATTTTCATCAAATTGAATTTTCTCTGAAATGTATGGAAATAATCAAGCAATCTAAATGCGCGTTTGCACACTAATTATAGGTCTCGAGACCTATCATTAGAGGTATCAAGAACCACAATCGGATCACAATTGCAGATTTTGGATTTTGAATGGCTCTGAATCGGCTGAACTATAGTAAGGTGATTTTCATCAAATTGAATTTTCTCTGAAAAGTATGGAAATAATCAAGCAATCTAAATGCGCGTTTGCACACTAATTATAGGTCTCGAGACCTATCATTAGAGGTATCAAGAACCACAATCGGATCACAATTGCAGATTTTGGATTTTGAATGGCTCTGAATCGGCTGAACTATAGTAAGGTGATTTTCATCAAATTGAATTTTCTCTGAAAAGTATGGAAATAATCAAGCAATCTAAATGCGCGTTTGCACACTAGTTATAGGTCCCGAGACCTATCATTAGAGGTATCAAGAACCACAATCGGAGCACAATTGCAGATTTTGGATTTTGAATGGCTCTGAATCGGCTGAACTATAGTAAGGTGATTTTCATCAAATCGAATTTTCTTTGAAATGTATGGAAATAATCAAGCAATCTAAATGCGCGTTTGCACACTAATTATAGGTCCCGAGACCTATCATTAGAATTATCAAGAACCACAATCGGAGCACAATTGCAGATTTTGGATTTTGAATGGCTCTGAATCGGCTGAACTATAGTAAGGTGAATTTCATCAAAATGAATTTTCTCTGAAATGTATGGAAATAATCAAGCAATCTAAATGCGCGTTTGCACACTAATTATAGGTCTCGAGACCTATCATTAGAGGTATCAAGAACCACAATCGGATCACAATTGCAGATTTTGGATTTTGAATGGCTCTGAATCGGCTGAACTATAGTAAGGTGATTTTCATCAAATCGAATTTTCTTTGAAATGTATGGAAATAATCAAGCAATCTAAATGCGCGTTTGCACACTAATTATAGGTCCCGAGACCTATCATTAGAATTATCAAGAACCACAATCGGAGCACAATTGCAGATTTTGGATTTTGAATGGCTCTGAATCGGCTGAACTATAGTTAGGTGATTTTCATCAAATTGAATTTTCTCTGAAATGTATGGAAATAATCAAGCAATCTAAATGCGCGTTTGCACACTAATTATAGGTCTCGAGACCTATCATTAGAGGTATCAAGAACCACAATCGGATCACAATTGCAGATTTTGGATTTTGAATGGCTCTGAATCGGCTGAACTATATAAGGTGATTTTCATCAAATTGAATTTTCTCTGAAAAGTATGGAAATAATCAAGCAATCTAAATGCGCGTTTGCACACTAATTATAGGTCTCGAGACCTATCATTAGAGGTATCAAGAACCACAATCGGATCACAATTGCAGATTTTGGATTTTGAATGGCTCTGAATCGGCTGAACTATAGTAAGGTGATTTTCATCAAATCGAATTTTCTTTGAAATGTATGGAAATAATCAAGCAATCTAAATGCGCGTTTGCACACTAATTATAGGTCCCGAGACCTATCATTAGAGGTATCAAGAACCACAATCGGATCACAATTGCAGATTTTGGATTTTGAATGGCTCTGAATCGGCTGAACTATAGTAAGGTGATTTTCATCAAATTGAATTTTCTCTGAAATGTATGGAAATAATCAAGCAATCTAAATGCGCGTTTGCACACTAGTTATAGGTCCCGAGACCTATCATTAGAGGTATCAAGAACCACAATCGGAGCACAATTGCAGATTTTGGATTTTGAATGGCTCTGAATCGGCTGAACTATAGTAAGGTGATTTTCATCAAATCGAATTTTCTTTGAAATGTATGGAAATAATCAAGCAATCTAAATGCGCGTTTGCACACTAATTATAGGTCCCGAGACCTATCATTAGAATTATCAAGAACCACAATCGGAGCACAATTGCAGATTTTGGATTTTGAATGGCTCTGAATCGGCTGAACTATAGTAAGGTGATTTTCATCAAATTGAATTTTCTCTGAAAAGTATGGAAATAATCAAGCAATCTAAATGCGCGTTTGCACACTAGTTATAGGTCTCGAGACCTATCATTAGAGGTATCAAGAACCACAATCGGATCACAATTGCAGATTTTGGATTTTGAATGGCTTTGAATCGGCTGAACTATAGTAAGGTGATTTTCATCAAATCGAATTTTCTTTGAAATGTATGGAAATAATCAAGCAATCTAAATGCGCGTTTGCACACTAGTTATAGGTCCCGAGACCTATCATTAGAATTATCAAGAACCACAATCGGAGCACAATTGCAGATTTTGGATTTTGAATGGCTCTGAATCGGCTGAACTATAGTAAGGTGATTTTCATCAAATTGAATTTTCTCTGAAAAGTATGGAAATAATCAAGCAATCTAAATGCGCGTTTGCACACTAATTATAGGTCCCGAGACCTATCATTAGAGGTATCAAGAACCACAATCGGATCACAATTGCAGATTTTGGATTTTGAATGGCTCTGAATCGGCTGAACTATGGTAAGGTGATTTTCATCAAATTGAATTTTCTCTGAAAAGTATGGAAATAATCAAGCAATCTAAATGCGCGTTTGCACACTAATTATAGGTCCCGAGACCTATCATTAGAAGTATCAAGAACCACAATCGGATCACAATTGCAGATTTTGGATTTTGAATGACTCTGAATCGGCTGAACTATAGTAAGGTGATTTTCATCAAATTGAATTTTCTCTGAAAAGTATGGAAATAATCAAGCAATCTAAATGCGCGTTTGCACACTAATTATAGGTCTCGAGACCTATCATTAGAGGTATCAAGAACCACAATCGGATCACAATTGCAGATTTTGGATTTTGAATGGCTCTGAATCGGCTGAACTATAGTAAGGTGATTTTCATCAAATTGAATTTTCTCTGAAAAGTATGGAAATAATCAAGCAATCTAAATGCGCGTTTGCACACTAGTTATAGGTCCCGAGACCTATCATTAGAATTATCAAGAACCACAATCGGAGCACAATTGCAGATTTTGGATTTTGAATGGCTCTGAATCGGCTGAACTATAGTAAGGTGATTTTCATCAAATCGAATTTTCTTTGAAATGTATGGAAATAATCAAGCAATCTAAATGCGCGTTTGCACACTAATTAAAGGTCCCGAGACCTATCATTAGAATTATCAAGAACCACAATCGGAGCACAATTGCAGATTTTGGATTTTGAATGGCTCTGAATCGGCTGAACTATAGTAAGGTGATTTTCATCAAATTGAATTTTCTCTGAAAAGTATGGAAATAATCAAGCAATCTAAATGCGCGTTTGCACACTAATTATAGGTCTCGAGACCTATCATTAGAGGTATCAAGAACCACAATCGGATCACAATTGCAGATTTTGGATTTTGAATGGCTCTGAATCGGCTGAACTATAGTAAGGTGATTTTCATCAAATTGAATTTTCTCTGAAATGTATGGAAATAATCAAGCAATCTAAATGCGCGTTTGCACACTAGTTATAGGTCTCGAGACCTATCATTAGAGGTATCAAGAACCACAATCGGATCACAATTGCAGATTTTGGATTTTGAATGGCTCTGAATCGGCTGAACTATAGTAAGGTGATTTTCATCAAATTGAATTTTCTCTGAAAAGTATGGAAATAATCAAGCAATCTAAATGCGCGTTTGCACACTAGTTATAGGTCCCGAGACCTATCATTAGAGGTATCAAGAACCACAATCGGATCACAATTGCAGATTTTGGATTTTGAATGGCTCTGAATCGGCTGAACTATAGTAAGGTGATTTTCATCAAATTGAATTTTCTCTGAAATGTATGGAAATAATCAAGCAATCTAAATGCGCGTTTGCACACTAATTATAGGTCTCGAGACCTATCATTAGAGGTATCAAGAACCACAATCGGATCACAATTGCAGATTTTGGATTTTGAATGGCTCTGAATCGGCTGAACTATAGTAAGGTGATTTTCATCAAATTGAATTTTCTCTGAAATGTATGGAAATAATCAAGCAATCTAAATGCGCGTTTGCACACTAATTATAGGTCTCGAGACCTATCATTAGAGGTATCAAGAACCACAATCGGATCACAATTGCAGATTTTGGATTTTGAATGGCTCTGAATCGGCTGAACTATAGTAAGGTGATTTTCATCAAATTGAATTTTCTCTGAAAAGTATGGAAATAATCAAGCAATCTAAATGCGCGTTTGCACACTAATTATAGGTCCCGAGACCTATCATTAGAAGTATCAAGAACCACAATCGGATCACAATTGCAGATTTTGGATTTTGAATGGCTCTGAATCGGCTGAACTATAGTAAGGTGATTTTCATCAAATTGAATTTTCTCTGAAAAGTATGGAAATAATCAAGCAATCTAAATGCGCGTTTGCACACTAGTTATAGGTCCCGAGACCTATCATTAGAGGTATCAAGAACCACAATCGGAGCACAATTGCAGATTTTGGATTTTGAATGGCTCTGAATCGGCTGAACTATAGTAAGGTGATTTTCATCAAATTGAATTTTCTCTGAAAAGTATGGAAATAATCAAGCAATCTAAATGCGCGTTTGCACACTAGTTATAGGTCCCGAGACCTATCATTAGAGGTATCAAGAACCACAATCGGATCACAATTGCAGATTTTGGATTTTGAATGGCTCTGAATCGGCTGAACTATAGTAAGGTGATTTTCATCAAATTGAATTTTCTCTGAAAAGTATGGAAATAATCAAGCAATCTAAATGCGCGTTTGCACACTAGTTATAGGTCCCGAGACCTATCATTAGAGGTATCAAGAACCACAATCGGAGCACAATTGCAGATTTTGGATTTTGAATGGCTCTGAATCGGCTGAACTATAGTAAGGTGATTTTCATCAAATTGAATTTTCTCTGAAATGTATGGAAATAATCAAGCAATCTAAATGCGCGTTTGCACACTAATTATAGGTCTCGAGACCTATCATTAGAGGTATCAAGAACCACAATCGGATCACAATTGCAGATTTTGGATTTTGAATGGCTCTGAATCGGCTGAACTATAGTAAGGTGATTTTCATCAAATTGAATTTTCTCTGAAAAGTATGGAAATAATCAAGCAATCTAAATGCGCGTTTGCACACTAGTTATAGGTCCCGAGACCTATCATTAGAGGTATCAAGAACCACAATCGGAGCACAATTGCAGATTTTGGATTTTGAATGGCTCTGAATCGGCTGAACTATAGTAAGGTGATTTTCATCAAATTGAATTTTCTCTGAAATGTATGGAAATAATCAAGCAATCTAAATGCGCGTTTGCACACTAATTATAGGTCTCGAGACCTATCATTAGAGGTATCAAGAACCACAATCGGATCACAATTGCAGATTTTGGATTTTGAATGGCTCTGAATCGGCTGAACTATAGTAAGGTGATTTTCATCAAATTGAATTTTCTCTGAAAAGTATGGAAATAATCAAGCAATCTAAATGCGCGTTTGCACACTAATTATAGGTCTCGAGACCTATCATTAGAGGTATCAAGAACCACAATCGGATCACAATTGCAGATTTTGGATTTTGAATGGCTCTGAATCGGCTGAACTATAGTAAGGTGATTTTCATCAAATTGAATTTTCTCTGAAAAGTATGGAAATAATCAAGCAATCTAAATGCGCGTTTGCACACTAGTTATAGGTCCCGAGACCTATCATTAGAGGTATCAAGAACCACAATCGGAGCACAATTGCAGATTTTGGATTTTGAATGGCTCTGAATCGGCTGAACTATAGTAAGGTGATTTTCATCAAATCGAATTTTCTCTGAAATGTATGGAAATAATCAAGCAATCTAAATGCGCGTTTGCACACTAATTATAGGTCCCGAGACCTATCATTAGAGGTATCAAGAACCACAATCGGATCACAATTGCAGATTTTGGATTTTGAATGGCTCTGAATCGGCTGAACTATAGTAAGGTGATTTTCATCAAATTGAATTTTCTCTGAAAAGTATGGAAATAATCAAGCAATCTAAATGCGCGTTTGCACACTAGTTATAGGTCCCGAGACCTATCATTAGAGGTATCAAGAACCACAATCGGAGCACAATTGCAGATTTTGGATTTTGAATGGCTCTGAATCGGCTGAACTATAGTAAGGTGATTTTCATCAAATCGAATTTTCTTTGAAATGTATGGAAATAATCAAGCAATCTAAATGCGCGTTTGCACACTAATTATAGGTCCCGAGACCTATCATTAGAATTATCAAGAACCACAATCGGAGCACAATTGCAGATTTTGGATTTTGAATGGCTCTGAATCGGCTGAACTATAGTAAGGTGAATTTCATCAAATTGAATTTTCTCTGAAATGTATGGAAATAATCAAGCAATCTAAATGCGCGTTTGCACACTAATTATAGGTCTCGAGACCTATCATTAGAGGTATCAAGAACCACAATCGGATCACAATTGCAGATTTTGGATTTTGAATGGCTCTGAATCGGCTGAACTATAGTACGGTGATTTTCATCAAATCGAATTTTCTTTGAAATGTATGGAAATAATCAAGCAATCTAAATGCGCGTTTGCACACTAATTATAGGTCCCGAGACCTATCATTAGAATTATCAAGAACCACAATCGGAGCACAATTGCAGATTTTGGATTTTGAATGGCTCTGAATCGGCTGAACTATAGTTAGGTGATTTTCATCAAATTGAATTTTCTCTGAAATGTATGGAAATAATCAAGCAATCTAAATGCGCGTTTGCACACTAATTATAGGTCTCGAGACCTATCATTAGAGGTATCAAGAACCACAATCGGATCACAATTGCAGATTTTGGATTTTGAATGGCTCTGAATCGGCTGAACTATATAAGGTGATTTTCATCAAATTGAATTTTCTCTGAAAAGTATGGAAATAATCAAGCAATCTAAATGCGCGTTTGCACACTAATTATAGGTCTCGAGACCTATCATTAGAGGTATCAAGAACCACAATCGGATCACAATTGCAGATTTTGGATTTTGAATGGCTCTGAATCGGCTGAACTATAGTAAGGTGATTTTCATCAAATCGAATTTTCTTTGAAATGTATGGAAATAATCAAGCAATCTAAATGCGCGTTTGCACACTAATTATAGGTCCCGAGACCTATCATTAGAGGTATCAAGAACCACAATCGGATCACAATTGCAGATTTTGGATTTTGAATGGCTCTGAATCGGCTGAACTATAGTAAGGTGATTTTCATCAAATTGAATTTTCTCTGAAATGTATGGAAATAATCAAGCAATCTAAATGCGCGTTTGCACACTAGTTATAGGTCCCGAGACCTATCATTAGAGGTATCAAGAACCACAATCGGAGCACAATTGCAGATTTTGGATTTTGAATGGCTCTGAATCGGCTGAACTATAGTAAGGTGATTTTCATCAAATCGAATTTTCTTTGAAATGTATGGAAATAATCAAGCAATCTAAATGCGCGTTTGCACACTAATTATAGGTCCCGAGACCTATCATTAGAATTATCAAGAACCACAATCGGAGCACAATTGCAGATTTTGGATTTTGAATGGCTCTGAATCGGCTGAACTATAGTAAGGTGATTTTCATCAAATTGAATTTTCTCTGAAAAGTATGGAAATAATCAAGCAATCTAAATGCGCGTTTGCACACTAATTATAGGTCTCGAGACCTATCATTAGAGGTATCAAGAACCACAATCGGATCACAATTGCAGATTTTGGATTTTGAATGGCTTTGAATCGGCTGAACTATAGTAAGGTGATTTTCATCAAATCGAATTTTCTTTGAAATGTATGGAAATAATCAAGCAATCTAAATGCGCGTTTGCACACTAGTTATAGGTCCCGAGACCTATCATTAGAATTATCAAGAACCACAATCGGAGCACAATTGCAGATTTTGGATTTTGAATGGCTCTGAATCGGCTGAACTATAGTAAGGTGAATTTCATCAAATTGAATTTTCTCTGAAATGTATGGAAATAATCAAGCAATCTAAATGCGCGTTTGCACACTAATTATAGGTCTCGAGACCTATCATTAGAGGTATCAAGAACCACAATCGGATCACAATTGCAGATTTTGGATTTTGAATGGCTCTGAATCGGCTGAACTATAGTAAGGTGATTTTCATCAAATCGAATTTTCTTTGAAATGTATGGAAATAATCAAGCAATCTAAATGCGCGTTTGCACACTAATTATAGGTCCCGAGACCTATCATTAGAATTATCAAGAACCACAATCGGAGCACAATTGCAGATTTTGGATTTTGAATGGCTCTGAATCGGCTGAACTATAGTTAGGTGATTTTCATCAAATTGAATTTTCTCTGAAATGTATGGAAATAATCAAGCAATCTAAATGCGCGTTTGCACACTAATTATAGGTCTCGAGACCTATCATTAGAGGTATCAAGAACCACAATCGGATCACAATTGCAGATTTTGGATTTTGAATGGCTCTGAATCGGCTGAACTATATAAGGTGATTTTCATCAAATTGAATTTTCTCTGAAAAGTATGGAAATAATCAAGCAATCTAAATGCGCGTTTGCACACTAATTATAGGTCTCGAGACCTATCATTAGAGGTATCAAGAACCACAATCGGATCACAATTGCAGATTTTGGATTTTGAATGGCTCTGAATCGGCTGAACTATAGTAAGGTGATTTTCATCAAATCGAATTTTCTTTGAAATGTATGGAAATAATCAAGCAATCTAAATGCGCGTTTGCACACTAATTATAGGTCCCGAGACCTATCATTAGAGGTATCAAGAACCACAATCGGATCACAATTGCAGATTTTGGATTTTGAATGGCTCTGAATCGGCTGAACTATAGTAAGGTGATTTTCATCAAATCGAATTTTCTTTGAAATGTATGGAAATAATCAAGCAATCTAAATGCGCGTTTGCACACTAATTATAGGTCCCGAGACCTATCATTAGAATTATCAAGAACCACAATCGGAGCACAATTGCAGATTTTGGATTTTGAATGGCTCTGAATCGGCTGAACTATAGTAAGGTGATTTTCATCAAATTGAATTTTCTCTGAAAAGTATGGAAATAATCAAGCAATCTAAATGCGCGTTTGCACACTAATTATAGGTCTCGAGACCTATCATTAGAGGTATCAAGAACCACAATCGGATCACAATTGCAGATTTTGGATTTTGAATGGCTTTGAATCGGCTGAACTATAGTAAGGTGATTTTCATCAAATCGAATTTTCTTTGAAATGTATGGAAATAATCAAGCAATCTAAATGCGCGTTTGCACACTAGTTATAGGTCCCGAGACCTATCATTAGAATTATCAAGAACCACAATCGGAGCACAATTGCAGATTTTGGATTTTGAATGGCTCTGAATCGGCTGAACTATAGTAAGGTGATTTTCATCAAATTGAATTTTCTCTGAAAAGTATGGAAATAATCAAGCAATCTAAATGCGCGTTTGCACACTAATTATAGGTCCCGAGACCTATCATTAGAGGTATCAAGAACCACAATCGGATCACAATTGCAGATTTTGGATTTTGAATGGCTCTGAATCGGCTGAACTATGGTAAGGTGATTTTCATCAAATTGAATTTTCTCTGAAAAGTATGGAAATAATCAAGCAATCTAAATGCGCGTTTGCACACTAATTATAGGTCCCGAGACCTATCATTAGAAGTATCAAGAACCACAATCGGATCACAATTGCAGATTTTGGATTTTGAATGGCTCTGAATCGGCTGAACTATAGTAAGGTGATTTTCATCAAATTGAATTTTCTCTGAAAAGTATGGAAATAATCAAGCAATCTAAATGCGCGTTTGCACACTAGTTATAGGTCCCGAGACCTATCATTAGAATTATCAAGAACCACAATCGGAGCACAATTGCAGATTTTGGATTTTGAATGGCTCTGAATCGGCTGAACTATAGTAAGGTGATTTTCATCAAATCGAATTTTCTTTGAAATGTATGGAAATAATCAAGCAATCTAAATGCGCGTTTGCACACTAATTAAAGGTCCCGAGACCTATCATTAGAATTATCAAGAACCACAATCGGAGCACAATTGCAGATTTTGGATTTTGAATGGCTCTGAATCGGCTGAACTATAGTAAGGTGATTTTCATCAAATTGAATTTTCTCTGAAAAGTATGGAAATAATCAAGCAATCTAAATGCGCGTTTGCACACTAATTATAGGTCTCGAGACCTATCATTAGAGGTATCAAGAACCACAATCGGATCACAATTGCAGATTTTGGATTTTGAATGGCTCTGAATCGGCTGAACTATAGTAAGGTGATTTTCATCAAATTGAATTTTCTCTGAAATGTATGGAAATAATCAAGCAATCTAAATGCGCGTTTGCACACTAGTTATAGGTCTCAAAACCTATCATTAGAGGTATCAAGAACCACAATCGGATCACAATTGCAGATTTTGGATTTTGAATGGCTCTGAATCGGCTGAACTATAGTAAGGTGATTTTCATCAAATTGAATTTTCTCTGAAAAGTATGGAAATAATCAAGCAATCTAAATGCGCGTTTGCACACTAGTTATAGGTCCCGAGACCTATCATTAGAGGTATCAAGAACCACAATCGGATCACAATTGCAGATTTTGGATTTTGAATGGCTCTGAATCGGCTGAACTATAGTAAGGTGATTTTCATCAAATTGAATTTTCTCTGAAAAGTATGGAAATAATCAAGCAATCTAAATGCGCGTTTGCACACTAATTATAGGTCTCGAGACCTATCATTAGAGGTATCAAGAACCACAATCGGATCACAATTGCAGATTTTGGATTTTGAATGGCTTTGAATCGGCTGAACTATAGTAAGGTGATTTTCATCAAATCGAATTTTCTTTGAAATGTATGGAAATAATCAAGCAATCTAAATGCGCGTTTGCACACTAGTTATAGGTCCCGAGACCTATCATTAGAATTATCAAGAACCACAATCGGAGCACAATTGCAGATTTTGGATTTTGAATGGCTCTGAATCGGCTGAACTATAGTAAGGTGATTTTCATCAAATTGAATTTTCTCTGAAAAGTATGGAAATAATCAAGCAATCTAAATGCGCGTTTGCACACTAATTATAGGTCCCGAGACCTATCATTAGAGGTATCAAGAACCACAATCGGATCACAATTGCAGATTTTGGATTTTGAATGGCTCTGAATCGGCTGAACTATGGTAAGGTGATTTTCATCAAATTGAATTTTCTCTGAAAAGTATGGAAATAATCAAGCAATCTAAATGCGCGTTTGCACACTAATTATAGGTCCCGAGACCTATCATTAGAAGTATCAAGAACCACAATCGGATCACAATTGCAGATTTTGGATTTTGAATGGCTCTGAATCGGCTGAACTATAGTAAGGTGATTTTCATCAAATTGAATTTTCTCTGAAAAGTATGGAAATAATCAAGCAATCTAAATGCGCGTTTGCACACTAGTTATAGGTCCCGAGACCTATCATTAGAATTATCAAGAACCACAATCGGAGCACAATTGCAGATTTTGGATTTTGAATGGCTCTGAATCGGCTGAACTATAGTAAGGTGATTTTCATCAAATCGAATTTTCTTTGAAATGTATGGAAATAATCAAGCAATCTAAATGCGCGTTTGCACACTAATTAAAGGTCCCGAGACCTATCATTAGAATTATCAAGAACCACAATCGGAGCACAATTGCAGATTTTGGATTTTGAATGGCTCTGAATCGGCTGAACTATAGTAAGGTGATTTTCATCAAATTGAATTTTCTCTGAAAAGTATGGAAATAATCAAGCAATCTAAATGCGCGTTTGCACACTAATTATAGGTCTCGAGACCTATCATTAGAGGTATCAAGAACCACAATCGGATCACAATTGCAGATTTTGGATTTTGAATGGCTCTGAATCGGCTGAACTATAGTAAGGTGATTTTCATCAAATTGAATTTTCTCTGAAATGTATGGAAATAATCAAGCAATCTAAATGCGCGTTTGCACACTAGTTATAGGTCTCAAAACCTATCATTAGAGGTATCAAGAACCACAATCGGATCACAATTGCAGATTTTGGATTTTGAATGGCTCTGAATCGGCTGAACTATAGTAAGGTGATTTTCATCAAATTGAATTTTCTCTGAAAAGTATGGAAATAATCAAGCAATCTAAATGCGCGTTTGCACACTAGTTATAGGTCCCGAGACCTATCATTAGAGGTATCAAGAACCACAATCGGATCACAATTGCAGATTTTGGATTTTGAATGGCTCTGAATCGGCTGAACTATAGTAAGGTGATTTTCATCAAATTGAATTTTCTCTGAAATGTATGGAAATAATCAAGCAATCTAAATGCGCGTTTGCACACTAATTATAGGTCTCGAGACCTATCATTAGAGGTATCAAGAACCACAATCGGATCACAATTGCAGATTTTGGATTTTGAATGGCTCTGAATCGGCTGAACTATAGTAAGGTGATTTTCATCAAATTGAATTTTCTCTGAAATGTATGGAAATAATCAAGCAATCTAAATGCGCGTTTGCACACTAATTATAGGTCTCGAGACCTATCATTAGAGGTATCAAGAACCACAATCGGATCACAATTGCAGATTTTGGATTTTGAATGGCTCTGAATCGGCTGAACTATAGTAAGGTGATTTTCATCAAATTGAATTTTCTCTGAAAAGTATGGAAATAATCAAGCAATCTAAATGCGCGTTTGCACACTAATTATAGGTCCCGAGACCTATCATTAGAAGTATCAAGAACCACAATCGGATCACAATTGCAGATTTTGGATTTTGAATGGCTCTGAATCGGCTGAACTATAGTAAGGTGATTTTCATCAAATTGAATTTTCTCTGAAAAGTATGGAAATAATCAAGCAATCTAAATGCGCGTTTGCACACTAGTTATAGGTCCCGAGACCTATCATTAGAGGTATCAAGAACCACAATCGGAGCACAATTGCAGATTTTGGATTTTGAATGGCTCTGAATCGGCTGAACTATAGTAAGGTGATTTTCATCAAATTGAATTTTCTCTGAAAAGTATGGAAATAATCAAGCAATCTAAATGCGCGTTTGCACACTAGTTATAGGTCCCGAGACCTATCATTAGAGGTATCAAGAACCACAATCGGATCACAATTGCAGATTTTGGATTTTGAATGGCTCTGAATCGGCTGAACTATAGTAAGGTGATTTTCATCAAATTGAATTTTCTCTGAAAAGTATGGAAATAATCAAGCAATCTAAATGCGCGTTTGCACACTAGTTATAGGTCCCGAGACCTATCATTAGAGGTATCAAGAACCACAATCGGAGCACAATTGCAGATTTTGGATTTTGAATGGCTCTGAATCGGCTGAACTATAGTAAGGTGATTTTCATCAAATTGAATTTTCTCTGAAATGTATGGAAATAATCAAGCAATCTAAATGCGCGTTTGCACACTAATTATAGGTCTCGAGACCTATCATTAGAGGTATCAAGAACCACAATCGGATCACAATTGCAGATTTTGGATTTTGAATGGCTCTGAATCGGCTGAACTATAGTAAGGTGATTTTCATCAAATTGAATTTTCTCTGAAAAGTATGGAAATAATCAAGCAATCTAAATGCGCGTTTGCACACTAGTTATAGGTCCCGAGACCTATCATTAGAGGTATCAAGAACCACAATCGGAGCACAATTGCAGATTTTGGATTTTGAATGGCTCTGAATCGGCTGAACTATAGTAAGGTGATTTTCATCAAATTGAATTTTCTCTGAAATGTATGGAAATAATCAAGCAATCTAAATGCGCGTTTGCACACTAATTATAGGTCTCGAGACCTATCATTAGAGGTATCAAGAACCACAATCGGATCACAATTGCAGATTTTGGATTTTGAATGGCTCTGAATCGGCTGAACTATAGTAAGGTGATTTTCATCAAATTGAATTTTCTCTGAAAAGTATGGAAATAATCAAGCAATCTAAATGCGCGTTTGCACACTAATTATAGGTCTCGAGACCTATCATTAGAGGTATCAAGAACCACAATCGGATCACAATTGCAGATTTTGGATTTTGAATGGCTCTGAATCGGCTGAACTATAGTAAGGTGATTTTCATCAAATTGAATTTTCTCTGAAAAGTATGGAAATAATCAAGCAATCTAAATGCGCGTTTGCACACTAGTTATAGGTCCCGAGACCTATCATTAGAGGTATCAAGAACCACAATCGGAGCACAATTGCAGATTTTGGATTTTGAATGGCTCTGAATCGGCTGAACTATAGTAAGGTGATTTTCATCAAATCGAATTTTCTCTGAAATGTATGGAAATAATCAAGCAATCTAAATGCGCGTTTGCACACTAATTATAGGTCCCGAGACCTATCATTAGAGGTATCAAGAACCACAATCGGATCACAATTGCAGATTTTGGATTTTGAATGGCTCTGAATCGGCTGAACTATAGTAAGGTGATTTTCATCAAATTGAATTTTCTCTGAAATGTATGGAAATAATCAAGCAATCTAAATGCGCGTTTGCACACTAATTATAGGTCTCGAGACCTATCATTAGAGGTATCAAGAACCACAATCGGATCACAATTGCAGATTTTGGATTTTGAATGGCTCTGAATCGGCTGAACTATAGTAAGGTGATTTTCATTAAATTGAATTTTCTCTGAAAAGTATGGAAATAATCAAGCAATCTAAATGCGCGTTTGCACACTAGTTATAGGTCTCGAGACCTATCATTAGAGGTATCAAGAACCACAATCGGATCACAATTGCAGATTTTGGATTTTGAATGGCTCTGAATCGGCTGACCTATAGTAAGGTGATTTTCATCAAATTGAATTTTCTCTGAAAAGTATGGAAATAATCAAGCAATCTAAATGCGCGTTTGCACACTAATTATAGGTCTCGAGACCTATCATTAGAGGTATCAAGAACCACAATCGGATCACAATTGCAGATTTTGGATTTTGAATGGCTCTGAATCGGCTGAACTATAGTAAGGTGATTTTCATCAAATTGAATTTTCTCTGAAAAGTATGGAAATAATCAAGCAATCTAAATGCGCGTTTGCACACTAGTTATAGGTCCCGAGACCTATCATTAGAGGTATCAAGAACCACAATCGGAGCACAATTGCAGATTTTGGATTTTGAATGGCTCTGAATCGGCTGAACTATAGTAAGGTGATTTTCATCAAATCGAATTTTCTTTGAAATGTATGGAAATAATCAAGCAATCTAAATGCGCGTTTGCACACTAATTATAGGTCCCGAGACCTATCATTAGAATTATCAAGAACCACAATCGGAGCACAATTGCAGATTTTGGATTTTGAATGGCTCTGAATCGGCTGAACTATAGTAAGGTGATTTTCATCAAATTGAATTTTCTCTGAAAAGTATGGAAATAATCAAGCAATCTAAATGCGCGTTTGCACACTAGTTATAGGTCCCGAGACCTATCATTAGAGGTATCAAGAACCACAATCGGATCACAATTGCAGATTTTGGATTTTGAATGGCTCTGAATCGGCTGAACTATAGTAAGGTGATTTTCATCAAATTGAATTTTCTCTGAAATGTATGGAAATAATCAAGCAATCTAAATGCGCGTTTGCACACTAATTATAGGTCTCGAGACCTATCATTAGAGGTATCAAGAACCACAATCGGATCACAATTGCAGATTTTGGATTTTGAATGGCTCTGAATCGGCTGAACTATAGTAAGGTGATTTTCATCAAATTGAATTTTCTCTGAAATGTATGGAAATAATCAAGCAATCTAAATGCGCGTTTGCACACTAATTATAGGTCTCGAGACCTATCATTAGAGGTATCAAGAACCACAATCGGATCACAATTGCAGATTTTGGATTTTGAATGGCTCTGAATCGGCTGAACTATAGTAAGGTGATTTTCATCAAATTGAATTTTCTCTGAAAAGTATGGAAATAATCAAGCAATCTAAATGCGCGTTTGCACACTAATTATAGGTCCCGAGACCTATCATTAGAAGTATCAAGAACCACAATCGGATCACAATTGCAGATTTTGGATTTTGAATGGCTCTGAATCGGCTGAACTATAGTAAGGTGATTTTCATCAAATTGAATTTTCTCTGAAAAGTATGGAAATAATCAAGCAATCTAAATGCGCGTTTGCACACTAGTTATAGGTCCCGAGACCTATCATTAGAGGTATCAAGAACCACAATCGGATCACAATTGCAGATTTTGGATTTTGAATGGCTCTGAATCGGCTGAACTATAGTAAGGTGATTTTCATCAAATTGAATTTTCTCTGAAAAGTATGGAAATAATCAAGCAATCTAAATGCGCGTTTGCACACTAGTTATAGGTCCCGAGACCTATCATTAGAGGTATCAAGAACCACAATCGGAGCACAATTGCAGATTTTGGATTTTGAATGGCTCTGAATCGGCTGAACTATAGTAAGGTGATTTTCATCAAATTGAATTTTCTCTGAAATGTATGGAAATAATCAAGCAATCTAAATGCGCGTTTGCACACTAATTATAGGTCTCGAGACCTATCATTAGAGGTATCAAGAACCACAATCGGATCACAATTGCAGATTTTGGATTTTGAATGGCTCTGAATCGGCTGAACTATAGTAAGGTGATTTTCATCAAATTGAATTTTCTCTGAAAAGTATGGAAATAATCAAGCAATCTAAATGCGCGTTTGCACACTAGTTATAGGTCCCGAGACCTATCATTAGAGGTATCAAGAACCACAATCGGAGCACAATTGCAGATTTTGGATTTTGAATGGCTCTGAATCGGCTGAACTATAGTAAGGTGATTTTCATCAAATTGAATTTTCTCTGAAATGTATGGAAATAATCAAGCAATCTAAATGCGCGTTTGCACACTAATTATAGGTCTCGAGACCTATCATTAGAGGTATCAAGAACCACAATCGGATCACAATTGCAGATTTTGGATTTTGAATGGCTCTGAATCGGCTGAACTATAGTAAGGTGATTTTCATCAAATTGAATTTTCTCTGAAAAGTATGGAAATAATCAAGCAATCTAAATGCGCGTTTGCACACTAATTATAGGTCTCGAGACCTATCATTAGAGGTATCAAGAACCACAATCGGATCACAATTGCAGATTTTGGATTTTGAATGGCTCTGAATCGGCTGAACTATAGTAAGGTGATTTTCATCAAATTGAATTTTCTCTGAAAAGTATGGAAATAATCAAGCAATCTAAATGCGCGTTTGCACACTAGTTATAGGTCCCGAGACCTATCATTAGAGGTATCAAGAACCACAATCGGAGCACAATTGCAGATTTTGGATTTTGAATGGCTCTGAATCGGCTGAACTATAGTAAGGTGATTTTCATCAAATCGAATTTTCTCTGAAATGTATGGAAATAATCAAGCAATCTAAATGCGCGTTTGCACACTAATTATAGGTCCCGAGACCTATCATTAGAGGTATCAAGAACCACAATCGGATCACAATTGCAGATTTTGGATTTTGAATGGCTCTGAATCGGCTGAACTATAGTAAGGTGATTTTCATCAAATTGAATTTTCTCTGAAATGTATGGAAATAATCAAGCAATCTAAATGCGCGTTTGCACACTAATTATAGGTCTCGAGACCTATCATTAGAGGTATCAAGAACCACAATCGGATCACAATTGCAGATTTTGGATTTTGAATGGCTCTGAATCGGCTGAACTATAGTAAGGTGATTTTCATTAAATTGAATTTTCTCTGAAAAGTATGGAAATAATCAAGCAATCTAAATGCGCGTTTGCACACTAGTTATAGGTCCCGAGACCTATCATTAGAGGTATCAAGAACCACAATCGGAGCACAATTGCAGATTTTGGATTTTGAATGGCTCTGAATCGGCTGAACTATAGTAAGGTGATTTTCATCAAATCGAATTTTCTTTGAAATGTATGGAAATAATCAAGCAATCTAAATGCGCGTTTGCACACTAATTATAGGTCCCGAGACCTATCATTAGAATTATCAAGAACCACAATCGGAGCACAATTGCAGATTTTGGATTTTGAATGGCTCTGAATCGGCTGAACTATAGTAAGGTGATTTTCATCAAATTGAATTTTCTCTGAAAAGTATGGAAATAATCAAGCAATCTAAATGCGCGTTTGCACACTAATTATAGGTCTCGAGACCTATCATTAGAGGTATCAAGAACCACAATCGGATCACAATTGCAGATTTTGGATTTTGAATGGCTCTGAATCGGCTGAACTATAGTAAGGTGATTTTCATCAAATTGAATTTTCTCTGAAAAGTATGGAAATAATCAAGCAATCTAAATGCGCGTTTGCACACTAGTTATAGGTCCCGAGACCTATCATTAGAGGTATCAAGAACCACAATCGGAGCACAATTGCAGATTTTGGATTTTGAATGGCTCTGAATCGGCTGAACTATAGTAAGGTGATTTTCATCAAATCGAATTTTCTTTGAAATGTATGGAAATAATCAAGCAATCTAAATGCGCGTTTGCACACTAATTATAGGTCCCGAGACCTATCATTAGAATTATCAAGAACCACAATCGGAGCACAATTGCAGATTTTGGATTTTGAATGGCTCTGAATCGGCTGAACTATAGTAAGGTGATTTTCATCAAATTGAATTTTCTCTGAAAAGTATGGAAATAATCAAGCAATCTAAATGCGCGTTTGCACACTAGTTATAGGTCCCGAGACCTATCATTAGAGGTATCAAGAACCACAATCGGAGCACAATTGCAGATTTTGGATTTTGAATGGCTCTGAATCGGCTGAACTATAGTAAGGTGATTTTCATCAAATTGAATTTTCTCTGAAATGTATGGAAATAATCAAGCAATCTAAATGCGCGTTTGCACACTAATTATAGGTCTCGAGACCTATCATTAGAGGTATCAAGAACCACAATCGGATCACAATTGCAGATTTTGGATTTTGAATGGCTCTGAATCGGCTGAACTATAGTAAGGTGATTTTCATCAAATTGAATTTTCTCTGAAAAGTATGGAAATAATCAAGCAATCTAAATGCGCGTTTGCACACTAATTATAGGTCTCGAGACCTATCATTAGAGGTATCAAGAACCACAATCGGATCACAATTGCAGATTTTGGATTTTGAATGGCTCTGAATCGGCTGAACTATAGTAAGGTGATTTTCATCAAATTGAATTTTCTCTGAAAAGTATGGAAATAATCAAGCAATCTAAATGCGCGTTTGCACACTAGTTATAGGTCCCGAGACCTATCATTAGAGGTATCAAGAACCACAATCGGAGCACAATTGCAGATTTTGGATTTTGAATGGCTCTGAATCGGCTGAACTATAGTAAGGTGATTTTCATCAAATCGAATTTTCTCTGAAATGTATGGAAATAATCAAGCAATCTAAATGCGCGTTTGCACACTAATTATAGGTCCCGAGACCTATCATTAGAGGTATCAAGAACCACAATCGGATCACAATTGCAGATTTTGGATTTTGAATGGCTCTGAATCGGCTGAACTATAGTAAGGTGATTTTCATCAAATTGAATTTTCTCTGAAATGTATGGAAATAATCAAGCAATCTAAATGCGCGTTTGCACACTAATTATAGGTCTCGAGACCTATCATTAGAGGTATCAAGAACCACAATCGGATCACAATTGCAGATTTTGGATTTTGAATGGCTCTGAATCGGCTGAACTATAGTAAGGTGATTTTCATTAAATTGAATTTTCTCTGAAAAGTATGGAAATAATCAAGCAATCTAAATGCGCGTTTGCACACTAGTTATAGGTCCCGAGACCTATCATTAGAGGTATCAAGAACCACAATCGGAGCACAATTGCAGATTTTGGATTTTGAATGGCTCTGAATCGGCTGAACTATAGTAAGGTGATTTTCATCAAATCGAATTTTCTTTGAAATGTATGGAAATAATCAAGCAATCTAAATGCGCGTTTGCACACTAATTATAGGTCCCGAGACCTATCATTAGAATTATCAAGAACCACAATCGGAGCACAATTGCAGATTTTGGATTTTGAATGGCTCTGAATCGGCTGAACTATAGTAAGGTGATTTTCATCAAATTGAATTTTCTCTGAAAAGTATGGAAATAATCAAGCAATCTAAATGCGCGTTTGCACACTAATTATAGGTCTCGAGACCTATCATTAGAGGTATCAAGAACCACAATCGGATCACAATTGCAGATTTTGGATTTTGAATGGCTCTGAATCGGCTGAACTATAGTAAGGTGATTTTCATCAAATTGAATTTTCTCTGAAAAGTATGGAAATAATCAAGCAATCTAAATGCGCGTTTGCACACTAGTTATAGGTCCCGAGACCTATCATTAGAGGTATCAAGAACCACAATCGGAGCACAATTGCAGATTTTGGATTTTGAATGGCTCTGAATCGGCTGAACTATAGTAAGGTGATTTTCATCAAATCGAATTTTCTTTGAAATGTATGGAAATAATCAAGCAATCTAAATGCGCGTTTGCACACTAATTATAGGTCCCGAGACCTATCATTAGAATTATCAAGAACCACAATCGGAGCACAATTGCAGATTTTGGATTTTGAATGGCTCTGAATCGGCTGAACTATAGTAAGGTGATTTTCATCAAATTGAATTTTCTCTGAAAAGTATGGAAATAATCAAGCAATCTAAATGCGCGTTTGCACACTAGTTATAGGTCCCGAGACCTATCATTAGAGGTATCAAGAACCACAATCGGAGCACAATTGCAGATTTTGGATTTTGAATGGCTCTGAATCGGCTGAACTATAGTAAGGTGATTTTCATCAAATCGAATTTTCTTTGAAATGTATGGAAATAATCAAGCAATCTAAATGCGCGTTTGCACACTAATTATAGGTCCCGAGACCTATCATTAGAATTATCAAGAACCACAATCGGAGCACAATTGCAGATTTTGGATTTTGAATGGCTCTGAATCGGCTGAACTATAGTAAGGTGATTTTCATCAAATTGAATTTTCTCTGAAAAGTATGGAAATAATCAAGCAATCTAAATGCGCGTTTGCACACTAATTATAGGTCCCGAGACCTATCATTAGAATTATCAAGAACCACAATCGGAGCACAATTGCAGATTTTGGATTTTGAATGGCTCTGAATCGGCTGAACTATAGTAAGGTGATTTTCATCAAATCGAATTTTCTTTGAAATGTATGGAAATAATCAAGCAATCTAAATGCGCGTTTGCACACTAATTATAGGTCCCGAGACCTATCATTAGAATTATCAAGAACCACAATCGGAGCACAATTGCAGATTTTGGATTTTGAATGGCTCTGAATCGGCTGAACTATAGTAAGGTGATTTTCATCAAATTGAATTTTCTCTGAAAAGTATGGAAATAATCAAGCAATCTAAATGCGCGTTTGCACACTAATTATAGGTCCCGAGACCTATCATTAGAGGTATCAAGAACCACAATCGGATCACAATTGCAGATTTTGGATTTTGAATGGCTCTGAATCGGCTGAACTATAGTAAGGTGATTTTCATCAAATTGAATTTTCTCTGAAAAGTATGGAAATAATCAAGCAATCTAAATGCGCGTTTGCACACTAATTATAGGTCCCGAGACCTATCATTAGAAGTATCAAGAACCACAATCGGATCACAATTGCAGATTTTGGATTTTGAATGGCTCTGAATCGGCTGAACTATAGTAAGGTGATTTTCATCAAATTGAATTTTCTCTGAAAAGTATGGAAATAATCAAGCAATCTAAATGCGCGTTTGCACACTAATTATAGGTCTCGAGACCTATCATTAGAGGTATCAAGAACCACAATCGGATCACAATTGCAGATTTTGGATTTTGAATGGCTCTGAATCGGCTGAACTATAGTAAGGTGATTTTCATCAAATTGAATTTTCTCTGAAAAGTATGGAAATAATCAAGCAATCTAAATGCGCGTTTGCACACTAGTTATAGGTCTCGAGACCTATCATTAGAGGTATCAAGAACCACAATCGGATCACAATTGCAGATTTTGGATTTTGAATGGCTCTGAATCGGCTGAACTATAGTAAGGTGATTTTCATCAAATTGAATTTTCTCTGAAAAGTATGGAAATAATCAAGCAATCTAAATGCGCATTTGCACACTAATTATAGGTCTCGAGACCTATCATTAGAGGTATCAAGAACCACAATCGGATCACAATTGCAGATTTTGGATTTTGAATGGCTCTGAATCGGCTGAACTATAGTAAGGTGATTTTGATCAAATTGAATTTTCTCTGAAAAGTATGGAAATAATCAAGCAATCTAAATGCGCGTTTGCACACTAATTATAGGTCCCGAGACCTATCATTAGAATTATCAAGAACCACAATCGGAGCACAATTGCAGATTTTGGATTTTGAATGGCTCTGAATCGGCTGAACTATAGTAAGGTGATTTTCATCAAATTGAATTTTCTCTGAAAAGTATGGAAATAATCAAGCAATCTAAATGCGCGTTTGCACACTAATTATAGGTCTCGAGACCTATCATTAGAGGTATCAAGAACCACAATCGGATCACAATTGCAGATTTTGGATTTTGAATGGCTCTGAATCGGCTGAACTATAGTAAGGTGATTTTCATCAAATTGAATTTTCTCTGAAAAGTATGGAAATAATCAAGCAATCTAAATGCGCGTTTGCACACTAATTATAGGTCTCGAGACCTATCATTAGAGGTATCAAGAACCACAATCGGAGCACAATTGCAGATTTTGGATTTTGAATGGCTCTGAATCGGCTGAACTATAGTAAGGTGATTTTCATCAAATTGAATTTTCTCTGAAAAGTATGGAAATAATCAAGCAATCTAAATGCGCGTTTGCACACTAGTTATAGGTCCCGAGACCTATCATTAGAGGTATCAAGAACCACAATCGGAGCACAATTGCAGATTTTGGATTTTGAATGGCTCTGAATCGGCTGAACTATAGTAAGGTGATTTTCATCAAATTGAATTTTCTCTGAAAAATATGGAAATAATCAAGCAATCTAAATGCGCGTTTGCACACTAATTATAGGTCTCGAGACCTATCATTAGAGGTATCAAGAACCACAATCGGATCACAATTGCAGATTTTGGATTTTGAATGGCTCTGAATCGGCTGAACTATAGTAAGGTGATTTTCATCAAATTGAATTTTCTCTGAAAAGTATGGAAATAATCAAGCAATCTAAATGCGCGTTTGCACACTAGTTATAGGTCTCGAGACCTATCATTAGAGGTATCAAGAACCACAATCGGATCACAATTGCAGATTTTGGATTTTGAATGGCTCTGAATCGGCTGAACTATAGTAAGGTGATTTTCATCAAATTGAATTTTCTCTGAAAAGTATGGAAATAATCAAGCAATCTAAATGCGCGTTTGCACACTAGTTATAGGCCCCGAGACCTATCATTAGAGGTATCAAGAACCACAATCGGAGCACAATTGCAGATTTTGGATTTTGAATGGCTCTGAATCGGCTGAACTATAGTAAGGTGATTTTCATCAAATCGAATTTTCTCTGAAAAGTATGGAAATAATCAAGCAATCTAAATGCGCGTTTGCACACTAATTATAGGTCCCGAGACCTATCATTAGAATTATCAAGAACCACAATCGGAGCACAATTGCAGATTTTGGATTTTGAATGGCTCTGAATCGGCTGAACTATAGTAAGGTGATTTTCATCAAATTGAATTTTCTCTGAAAAGTATGGAAATAATCAAGCAATCTAAATGCGCGTTTGCACACTAATTATAGGTCTCGAGACCTATCATTAGAGGTATCAAGAACCACAATCGGATCACAATTGCAGATTTTGGATTTTGAATGGCTCTGAATCGGCTGAACTATAGTAAGGTGATTTTCATCAAATTGAATTTTCTCTGAAAAGTATGGAAATAATCAAGCAATCTAAATGCGCGTTTGCACACTAGTTATAGGTCTCGAGACCTATCATTAGAGGTATCAAGAACCACAATCGGATCACAATTGCAGATTTTGGATTTTGAATGGCTCTGAATCGGCTGAACTATAGTAAGGTGATTTTCATCAAATTGAATTTTCTCTGAAAAGTATGGAAATAATCAAGCAATCTAAATGCGCGTTTGCACACTAGTTATAGGTCCCGAGACCTATCATTAGAGGTATCAAGAACCACAATCGGAGCACAATTGCAGATTTTGGATTTTGAATGGCTCTGAATCGGCTGAACTATAGTAAGGTGATTTTCATCAAATCGAATTTTCTTTGAAATGTATGGAAATAATCAAGCAATCTAAATGCGCGTTTGCACACTAATTATAGGTCCCGAGACCTATCATTAGAATTATCAAGAACCACAATCGGAGCACAATTGCAGATTTTGGATTTTGAATGGCTCTGAATCGGCTGAACTATAGTAAGGTGATTTTCATCAAATCGAATTTTCTTTGAAATGTATGGAAATAATCAAGCAATCTAAATGCGCGTTTGCACACTAATTATAGGTCCCGAGACCTATCATTAGAATTATCAAGAACCACAATCGGAGCACAATTGCAGATTTTGGATTTTGAATGGCTCTGAATCGGCTGAACTATACACTCAGAAAAAAACACTGTAAAATTAATAGAATTTCATGTACATCTAATAATTTTTTACTATTGTTTTTGGTCAACGGGATCGATAATATTATAATAATAATTTCCAAACTTTTATTATAAAAGTGAATATTTACTGTTGTATCAACACTTAAATAATTTTTGATTGATAATTAATCACATTAATTTTAAAAAATATAGAACATTAATTAAATAATGCATCCAGTGTTAAAAATATAGGATTGTATACTATTAAAACAAAACGAATAATTATGCCTATTTTTGAAACAATAATATTGTTTGTTTCTTAATTTATTTTTTACCGTCCTACCTTACGCCTGGAGTAGCCAAATCGAGGACGGGCGGCTACAGATCCGTCTTTGAAAACCACCTGCACATTGCATTGCTTCATGCCAACCCGTAGTGCTGACATGAAAGGTGGGTCGGCCCATGGATTCTGCACTCTCAACAGGGGGTCATAGATGTGTTCATCTTCATCACCGATCGCAATCAGATGATGAAAAATCCCTTTTGCATCCCGCCCCTATAGGGATTCGAACCCGGTACCTCCCGATCCAACCGCCGCAGCTTTAACCACTGCGCCGTTTGCTCGGTAAACAATAATATTTATAATATTATTTTCAACAATAGTAAACATTATTTGAAGAGGACAAATATTATTAAAAAACTAAAGGATCATACTTTACAAACAATGTGAGATAAAAAAGTGTCGATTTAAAATAATAATTGGAACATTCAATCAACAGGATGTGTCTAATTACGGCAATGTGAAGGCAAAGTTAGGACAATGTGACGAACCATATTACTATAGAATAAACTAATAGGACGATCATGTTAAATCTGAAAATGTTTTGTATATTTTGTTCAAAATAAAACAAATATTTTATATAATTTTTTATTATTTATTTTTATTATTATTTAATTCATTTTATATTAATAAATTATAACAGTTGCTTTTTTATTATGGTAATTATATATTTGTAATATTACACATATTTTAAATAAATATTTCAATTTGATAAAGTTTCTTATTATATTAAGGTAATTCAGGTATTCATTCCAAAATGTTAAATCATAATAAAGTACTAGGAAATTAATTTACATCCCATTTTCTTCGTTATTTTAATATTTTTTTAATCGGAAAGCTTTCATACCATTAACTAATACATGTATGTGAATTGGGGGGCCATGAAATTCAAGAATGTTATGTAAAGAAAAAATGTCCACTTCTCTCTCTCTGTTATATAAAACTGGTAATGGTAACTGAAATAAGAAATCTTCCACTGTTTACAAACAAAATATGGGGACGATTTGTGTAAAATCATTTCCATAATTTCATAAAGGTTCATACCTGTTTGATTATCTGATTTAGTTAGAAAAAACTGTTTTTTTAAAATTTTTCCTTTGAATGTTAATTTTTTTACTCATGAAACATGGTTAAAATACAATATATTTTGATTAATACTTTTGTATTGTTGGTAAAGATTGCAATTTAAAACATCTTTCTCTTCAAAAATTAAATCTTTTTCAAAAAAACTTTTATTACAGAGAAGATGGGCAAATTTCAGACCAGCTTTGATTGCTAAAGGGTTTGAAATGTTAATTCTTGAATTGGTCACTTTAGCCGAGTTCTTATAAATCCTTTGCACAGCTTCAAACCTCATACACCATAAATGCTTTAAAGGACCACATTTTCGGATGGCTGTTGGATAATGTACCAAAAAATGATACTTAGGTTTTAATGGTTCGTTAAATATTTCTGTGTAAAGGGAATTGTGCCTTGAAAGTAAAAGTTCCAATGATTTTAGCTGTTGCTCATTAAACTCGGACATTAACGTTAAATCGACTATTTTTATTAGTACCAAATATAATTCCCAAACTTTGTCATTATCAGGAATCAAGTCACCAATCATCAAAGGCAAATAGTTAACAAAACACATGGTCTCGCGAGGAGTCATTTTTAAAGTATTTGATTTTAGTGAAGCTATCGTCAAAGGTGGTGAAATGTTTCCTATTTCTGATTCACCATAGTCAAACATTTGTTTTCTGTAGTCTAAGTTATCTAACGTGAAATATTTTAATTTTTCAATAAAATATAGCAATATTTTTGAAACGTCATACTTACAAATACCTTCGTATAAGTCATGCATAATGTCAAAATAAAAATTATCTGTTACATGAAAACTAGGTATGCCGTTAAAAATACTATCTTCTTTGATGCCAGTGAGCTTTTCATTGTTAATTATCAAATCATTTGCATAATTTTCTCTATTGCGCAATGAATCTTTGATTTCAATTAGATCATTTTGTGTTTGAGATTTGTTTCTTTTGTAGCTTCTGCAAAAATAACTAGAATTAAAACTACTACAAAAGCCTAGATAAGTATTTAATCCTAAATTATCACCAAGTACGAAACATAAGACAAATAAAATATTTACATTTACGCCATCAATTTTAAAGCCTATTCCTTCCGTTTCCAATTTCTTAATACCTTCTACAAACGGCTTAAATGTAAATATATTACCGAATTCGGAACGATCTTTAGTTTTGAAAAATCCTGCAACAAATATGTTGTTGAGCCTTGACAACTGATTTACAGGCAAAGTTGGGAACGTTTAATATACCCCACAAATTGAATGATCTTTCACATGAGGTCCCAAAGGATTATCAATAGAAAAGTCATCCAAATAAAAAACTACTGGTATGGTAATTTTTTCTGAGAAAGCTAAAATTTTTGCTTTCCATACACTTCCATGTACCAAATTAGACAAGCGATTTGAAGAATTTTCGTTTAATTGTTTTGTATTTTCTAAGGTTAATTTTAAAATGTTTTCACATTCGAAATATTTTTTGATCTGAAAATCAATAGGCATCATAATTCCCGTAACTTTATTTGAATCAAGTGTTGGAATATTATTAACAATTACTTCACACACCTCATTATTGATCACATAAAAAGACGGCTTTTTAAATAGATCTAGTCTTTGTAGTTCTTTAGTATATTTTTTGCTTCATATCTGACTATAGAGTTTTCAATTAAAGGTAAAATTTTAGAATGTAGTACATTTGCAATGGGATCTGTAATTTGAAATTTTATATGCTCAATTATACTCGATACGTTTTTCCGATTAAAACTATTATTACTATGAAGAGCCAATGTAAAAAAAACTCCTGGATGAATTTCAAAAAGAATATTAGGGTCGATTAGATTAATTTGATAATTTTGTGACGTTATTGCAGTACCTATTGCTGAATCGATTGCATTTGCAGAAGGCGTTTCGATATTTTCATGTAACTGATGGGAACAATTTTTATTGAATTCTTCTTGATTCTGAACATGGTTGATGGTTCTTAGATTCAGGTTTATAATCACTAATATGAACTCTGTCTAAATGTCTTTTGAAAGAATGTAAGTTTGAGAAATTTTCGAAACAATTATCGTGAAGGCACTGAAATTGTGTGATATTTTTAGTATGATATGATTTTATATGATTAATTAAAATTTTGGAGGAAAAAAACCCTAAAAGACATTTGAACATATTTAATTAAACGTTGTGACTGCTATCCAAATATAAAAAATAGCTTGACAACAATATTTACAAGTCATCATATTTTTCTAAGCTCAAATATTGTAATAATTTGGTTATGTTAGGGTTTATATTTGAATTAAAATTATAAAAGAAAGTTTCTATAAACCAATAAACGTTTTTACATTCAATGGGATACTCAAAATTCATAACATGTATTAGTTTAAATGTTATGTCTAAGCTCTTTAGCAAGATGGGAAATTTATAGATGATGCCATCATAAAATGTATAAAAATTCGTCGAAGATTTAAGATTTTCACCTATTACTATTATTATTGATTGAAAGGTTAAACCCTTCTCGATATACTTTTTTTTCAGCTCTTCCACTTTAATATTAAGTTGATTAACTGTGATGCAATGTATAATTGTTGATTGCTGGGCATCCGAAATGCTGGGCTTCCAATTAATTTTTTTACTATTCTTGGCTCGTGAAATTATTGACGATTTAAAAATTGTGTGAAGAAGCATAAACATAAGACAATCTCGTGAATCTGACGGAAAAAAACAGAAGAAACATAAATATATTACTATAAAAGGATAACGGATATTACATACTTTCTTCGATTGTTTCGTCTATTTGCTGCAGGGCATGAATTGAAGCTTTATCCTTCATGTGATTTTTCAGGTAAGGTACAATTTTAAATGAAAACGCTGACCACTTATCGAATAAATTTGATTGGTTTTCGGGAAATAAAATATTGTAATGTAGATCAATCTAAACAAATATACTTAAATTATAATTAATTTATTGTTGCAAATCAATCAATTTAATTCTTACCAGAGTGTAACCAAGGCTGTGTTTCAATAAAGGCCACTTTTTTAGCAGCTCCGAATTGTGCGATTTAATGTCTTTCTGGCGATAGCTTGTCCATTTTTTCTCTACCTCAGACCACGGCTCGTTATTATGTGTAAGCCATAAAACTATTTCGTCAACTCCTACGTTGGAATCAACTTCGATGTCATCTGTTTTGGATATTTCTGGAAAATATATGTATATAGGTAGTTATTTCTATACAATACATATGAATATATAAATATAACTTGTACCTTTTTGTAAACTAATTTCACGTGTATCTATTTTTCGTTTTCTTAACTTGAATCGTGCATTAGCGGCTTTATCGTGAAGTTTACCAATAGGATTGAGGCCGTGCCCTCGATTTTTATAGTAGTATTCCTGTATTTTGTACAAATATTAACAAAACACATCCTATAGATGAGTGAACAAAAAGGCGGCAGAAAAATTGTTGCATTTTTATATTTATCATTTTTTAGAAATCAAACATGTACCATGCAATTGAATAAAAAAAAAACACAACCCGTAAAAACAAAGTTTTTGACTATATATCCTTTATATATAAGACTCGGTCGATTGCAATTCAGTTTCGACCTTCTTCACCATGACTAAAATTTAAAATTCAATGAGTAAGGGTCATTCAAAAAGCGAATTTGAATTTTAAACTTACTTGAAGAAACATATAGAACACTACTAGATTGAATTTTTTAAATTGAAAATTAAAGAAAAAACTTAGTTATAGTATATTGATCGAAGTGAAATTTTGCCAAAAAGTATTGTTAGGTGACAAAAGTCGATGTGCAAAATTTCAGCGCGAGAGGATCACGGGAAGTGGGTCCATTTTGAACTTGAAGATCGTAAGGACACTCAAGCAAGCAATCAAGCAGGTGAAGTTAATATAAAGGATATAATAACTGGAGATACGCATTTATATAAAACACATGCAATCCACAAAATGGTTAATTATAACCACTACGATCATACACAAAAACCAAATCATGCAAATAAAATATATATATATATATAACCTTCTTTCCACTGTTATTAAAATTCAATTTAATTATTTTTCACTCTCACTAAATTAACCCCAACACTTTTTTTATTATTTAATAATTTAGTTAGATAATTAAAACTTTAATTCACCGCCAAATTTGTATCGTCAACGTTGTTGTACGCAATTTCGCAGATCCACCAAATAAATATCAAAATCAAATGTGCATATATTGCTTATTTTAAAACTCGATGAATGTGAAATAGTTCAATACGTTAAATGGAGTGAAAAAAAGAGATACGAGATTTTTTTGTTTTTAATTTATAGTAAATGAAATAGACTTCATAACGGGATATTTTCAATATGATTTATTGAAGGAGGAAAAAGAGAGACATTTTTCATAAAACTGACACTGGATGAAATTAACGCAGCATTGAAACAAAAGTATCTACTATGAAACCGATCATTTAAAATGAGAAAGTATTATATAAATAGTATATTCTTTTAAATAACATGAAAATCAAATATAAAAAGAGCAAATCAATAGGAACTCCGGTTTCTCCAATATGAAACTAATAAGATCGTAATTATTATTAAATAATAAGATCACATTGTTAAAATTATTGACCCTTTCATATATGAATGATAATACAAGCAAAGTTGATTCAACAGTATTTCTAATAAGAAAAATAATTTGTACTATTAAATAATTAATATGATTGATCTTGTTAGATTTATAACTAATTTTAGAAGAAAATTGTAAATTTAAGAGTATTTTAATGTTAATATAGGTCTTTTAAATTCAATAGTAGTCTTATTGACTAGTTAATAGGATTTTTTTTTCTGAGTGTAGTAAGGTGATTTTCATCAAATTGAATTTTCTCTGAAAAGTATGGAAATAATCAAGCAATCTAAATGCGCGTTTGCACACTAATTATAGGTCTCGAGACCTATCATTAGAGGTATCAAGAACCACAATCGGAGCACAATTGCAGATTTTGGATTTTGAATGGCTCTGAATCGGCTGAACTATAGTAAGGTGATTTTCATCAAATCGAATTTTCTCTGAAAAGTATGGAAATAATCAAGCAATCTAAATGCGCGTTTGCACACTAATTATAGGTCCCGAGACCTATCATTAGAATTATCAAGAACCACAATCGGAGCACAATTGCAGATTTTGGATTTTGAATGGCTCTGAATCGGCTGAACTATAGTAAGGTGATTTTCATCAAATTGAATTTTCTCTGAAAAGTATGGAAATAATCAAGCAATCTAAATGCGCGTTTGCACACTAATTATAGGTCTCGAGACCTATCATTAGAGGTATCAAGAACCACAATCGGATCACAATTGCAGATTTTGGATTTTGAATGGCTCTGAATCGGCTGAACTATAGTAAGGTGATTTTCATCAAATTGAATTTTCTCTGAAAAGTATGGAAATAATCAAGCAATCTAAATGCGCGTTTGCACACTAGTTATAGGTCTCGAGACCTATCATTAGAGGTATCAAGAACCACAATCGGATCACAATTGCAGATTTTGGATTTTGAATGACTCTGAATCGGCTGAACTATAGTAAGGTGATTTTCATCAAATTGAATTTTCTCTGAAAAGTATGGAAATAATCAAGCAATCTAAATGCGCGTTTGCACACTAGTTATAGGTCCCGAGACCTATCATTAGAGGTATCAAGAACCACAATCGGAGCACAATTGCAGATTTTGGATTTTGAATGGCTCTGAATCGGCTGAACTATAGTAAGGTGATTTTCATCAAATCGAATTTTCTTTGAAATGTATGGAAATAATCAAGCAATCTAAATGCGCGTTTGCACACTAATTATAGGTCCCGAGACCTATCATTAGAATTATCAAGAACCACAATCGGAGCACAATTGCAGATTTTGGATTTTGAATGGCTCTGAATCGGCTGAACTATAGTAAGGTGATTTTCATCAAATCGAATTTTCTTTGAAATGTATGGAAATAATCAAGCAATCTAAATGCGCGTTTGCACACTAATTATAGGTCCCGAGACCTATCATTAGAATTATCAAGAACCACAATCGGAGCACAATTGCAGATTTTGGATTTTGAATGGCTCTGAATCGGCTGAACTATAGTAAGGTGATTTTCATCAAATCGAATTTTCTTTGAAATGTATGGAAATAATCAAGCAATCTAAATGCGCGTTTGCACACTAATTATAGGTCCCGAGACCTATCATTAGAATTATCAAGAACCACAATCGGAGCACAATTGCAGATTTTGGATTTTGAATGGCTCTGAATCGGCTGAACTATAGTAAGGTGATTTTCATCAAATTGAATTTTCTCTGAAAAGTATGGAAATAATCAAGCAATCTAAATGCGCGTTTGCACACTAGTTATAGGTCCCGAGACCTATCATTAGAGGTATCAAGAACCACAATCGGATCACAATTGCAGATTTTGGATTTTGAATGGCTCTGAATCGGCTGAACTATAGTAAGGTGATTTTCATCAAATCGAATTTTCTTTGAAATGTATGGAAATAATCAAGCAATCTAAATGCGCGTTTGCACACTAATTATAGGTCCCGAGACCTATCATTAGAATTATCAAGAACCACAATCGGAGCACAATTGCAGATTTTGGATTTTGAATGGCTCTGAATCGGCTGAACTATAGTAAGGTGATTTTCATCAAATTGAATTTTCTCTGAAAAGTATGGAAATAATCAAGCAATCTAAATGCGCGTTTGCACACTAGTTATAGGTCCCGAGACCTATCATTAGAGGTATCAAGAACCACAATCGGAGCACAATTGCAGATTTTGGATTTTGAATGGCTCTGAATCGGCTGAACTATAGTAAGGTGATTTTCATCAAATCGAATTTTCTTTGAAATGTATGGAAATAATCAAGCAATCTAAATGCGCGTTTGCACACTAATTATAGGTCCCGAGACCTATCATTAGAATTATCAAGAACCACAATCGGAGCACAATTGCAGATTTTGGATTTTGAATGGCTCTGAATCGGCTGAACTATAGTAAGGTGATTTTCATCAAATTGAATTTTCTCTGAAAAGTATGGAAATAATCAAGCAATCTAAATGCGCGTTTGCACACTAATTATAGGTCTCGAGACCTATCATTAGAGGTATCAAGAACCACAATCGGATCACAATTGCAGATTTTGGATTTTGAATGGCTCTGAATCGGCTGAACTATAGTAAGGTGATTTTCATCAAATTGAATTTTCTCTGAAAAGTATGGAAATAATCAAGCAATCTAAATGCGCGTTTGCACACTAGTTATAGGTCCCGAGACCTATCATTAGAGGTATCAAGAACCACAATCGGAGCACAATTGCAGATTTTGGATTTTGAATGGCTCTGAATCGGCTGAACTATAGTAAGGTGATTTTCATCAAATCGAATTTTCTTTGAAATGTATGGAAATAATCAAGCAATCTAAATGCGCGTTTGCACACTAATTATAGGTCCCGAGACCTATCATTAGAATTATCAAGAACCACAATCGGAGCACAATTGCAGATTTTGGATTTTGAATGGCTCTGAATCGGCTGAACTATAGTAAGGTGATTTTCATCAAATTGAATTTTCTCTGAAAAGTATGGAAATAATCAAGCAATCTAAATGCGCGTTTGCACACTAGTTATAGGTCCCGAGACCTATCATTAGAGGTATCAAGAACCACAATCGGAGCACAATTGCAGATTTTGGATTTTGAATGGCTCTGAATCGGCTGAACTATAGTAAGGTGATTTTCATCAAATCGAATTTTCTTTGAAATGTATGGAAATAATCAAGCAATCTAAATGCGCGTTTGCACACTAATTATAGGTCCCGAGACCTATCATTAGAATTATCAAGAACCACAATCGGAGCACAATTGCAGATTTTGGATTTTGAATGGCTCTGAATCGGCTGAACTATAGTAAGGTGATTTTCATCAAATTGAATTTTCTCTGAAAAGTATGGAAATAATCAAGCAATCTAAATGCGCGTTTGCACACTAATTATAGGTCTCGAGACCTATCATTAGAGGTATCAAGAACCACAATCGGATCACAATTGCAGATTTTGGATTTTGAATGGCTCTGAATCGGCTGAACTATAGTAAGGTGATTTTCATCAAATTGAATTTTCTCTGAAATGTATGGAAATAATCAAGCAATCTAAATGCGCGTTTGCACACTAGTTATAGGTCTCGAGACCTATCATTAGAGGTATCAAGAACCACAATCGGATCACAATTGCAGATTTTGGATTTTGAATGGCTCTGAATCGGCTGAACTATAGTAAGGTGATTTTCATCAAATTGAATTTTCTCTGAAAAGTATGGAAATAATCAAGCAATCTAAATGCGCGTTTGCACACTAGTTATAGGTCTCGAGACCTATCATTAGAGGTATCAAGAACCACAATCGGATCACAATTGCAGATTTTGGATTTTGAATGGCTCTGAATCGGCTGAACTATAGTAAGGTGATTTTCATCAAATTGAATTTTCTCTGAAAAGTATGGAAATAATCAAGCAATCTAAATGCGCGTTTGCACACTAGTTATAGGTCTCGAGACCTATCATTAGAGGTATCAAGAACCACAATCGGATCACAATTGCAGATTTTGGATTTTGAATGGCTCTGAATCGGCTGAACTATAGTAAGGTGATTTTCATCAAATTGAATTTTCTCTGAAAAGTATGGAAATAATCAAGCAATCTAAATGCGCGTTTGCACACTAATTATAGGTCTCGAGACCTATCATTAGAGGTATCAAGAACCACAATCGGATCACAATTGCAGATTTTGGATTTTGAATGGCTCTGAATCGGCTGAACTATAGTAAGGTGATTTTCATCAAATTGAATTTTCTCTGAAAAGTATGGAAATAATCAAGCAATCTAAATGCGCGTTTGCACACTAGTTATAGGCCCCGAGACCTATCATTAGAGGTATCAAGAACCACAATCGGAGCACAATTGCAGATTTTGGATTTTGAATGGCTCTGAATCGGCTGAACTATAGTAAGGTGATTTTCATCAAATCGAATTTTCTTTGAAATGTATGGAAATAATCAAGCAATCTAAATGCGCGTTTGCACACTAATTATAGGTCCCGAGACCTATCATTAGAATTATCAAGAACCACAATCGGATCACAATTGCAGATTTTGGATTTTGAATGGCTCTGAATCGGCTGAACTATAGTAAGGTGATTTTCATCAAATTGAATTTTCTCTGAAAAGTATGGAAATAATCAAGCAATCTAAATGCGCGTTTGCACACTAATTATAGGTCCCGAGACCTATCATTAGAAGTATCAAGAACCACAATCGGATCACAATTGCAGATTTTGGATTTTGAATGGCTCTGAATCGGCTGAACTATAGTAAGGTGATTTTCATCAAATTGAATTTTCTCTGAAAAGTATGGAAATAATCAAGCAATCTAAATGCGCGTTTGCACACTAATTATAGGTCTCGAGACCTATCATTAGAGGTATCAAGAACCACAATCGGATCACAATTGCAGATTTTGGATTTTGAATGGCTCTGAATCGGCTGAACTATAGTAAGGTGATTTTCATCAAATTGAATTTTCTCTGAAAAGTATGGAAATAATCAAGCAATCTAAATGCGCGTTTGCACACTAGTTATAGGTCCCGAGACCTATCATTAGAGGTATCAAGAACCACAATCGGAGCACAATTGCAGATTTTGGATTTTGAATGGCTCTGAATCGGCTGAACTATAGTAAGGTGATTTTCATCAAATCGAATTTTCTTTGAAATGTATGGAAATAATCAAGCAATCTAAATGCGCGTTTGCACACTAATTATAGGTCCCGAGACCTATCATTAGAATTATCAAGAACCACAATCGGAGCACAATTGCAGATTTTGGATTTTGAATGGCTCTGAATCGGCTGAACTATAGTAAGGTGATTTTCATCAAATTGAATTTTCTCTGAAAAGTATGGAAATAATCAAGCAATCTAAATGCGCGTTTGCACACTAATTATAGGTCCCGAGACCTATCATTAGAAGTATCAAGAACCACAATCGGATCACAATTGCAGATTTTGGATTTTGAATGGCTCTGAATCGGCTGAACTATAGTAAGGTGATTTTCATCAAATTGAATTTTCTCTGAAAAGTATGGAAATAATCAAGCAATCTAAATGCGCGTTTGCACACTAGTTATAGGTCCCGAGACCTATCATTAGAGGTATCAAGAACCACAATCGGATCACAATTGCAGATTTTGGATTTTGAATGGCTCTGAATCGGCTGAACTATAGTAAGGTGATTTTCATCAAATCGAATTTTCTTTGAAATGTATGGAAATAATCAAGCAATCTAAATGCGCGTTTGCACACTAATTATAGGTCCCGAGACCTATCATTAGAATTATCAAGAACCACAATCGGAGCACAATTGCAGATTTTGGATTTTGAATGGCTCTGAATCGGCTGAACTATAGTAAGGTGATTTTCATCAAATTGAATTTTCTCTGAAAAGTATGGAAATAATCAAGCAATCTAAATGCGCGTTTGCACACTAGTTATAGGTCCCGAGACCTATCATTAGAGGTATCAAGAACCACAATCGGATCACAATTGCAGATTTTGGATTTTGAATGGCTCTGAATCGGCTGAACTATAGTAAGGTGATTTTCATCAAATCGAATTTTCTTTGAAATGTATGGAAATAATCAAGCAATCTAAATGCGCGTTTGCACACTAATTATAGGTCTCGAGACCTATCATTAGAGGTATCAAGAACCACAATCGGATCACAATTGCAGATTTTGGATTTTGAATGGCTCTGAATCGGCTGAACTATAGTAAGGTGATTTTCATCAAATTGAATTTTCTCTGAAAAGTATGGAAATAATCAAGCAATCTAAATGCGCGTTTGCACACTAGTTATAGGTCCCGAGACCTATCATTAGAGGTATCAAGAACCACAATCGGATCACAATTGCAGATTTTGGATTTTGAATGGCTCTGAATCGGCTGAACTATAGTAAGGTGATTTTCATCAAATCGAATTTTCTTTGAAATGTATGGAAATAATCAAGCAATCTAAATGCGCGTTTGCACACTAATTATAGGTCCCGAGACCTATCATTAGAATTATCAAGAACCACAATCGGAGCACAATTGCAGATTTTGGATTTTGAATGGCTCTGAATCGGCTGAACTATAGTAAGGTGATTTTCATCAAATTGAATTTTCTCTGAAAAGTATGGAAATAATCAAGCAATCTAAATGCGCGTTTGCACACTAATTATAGGTCTCGAGACCTATCATTAGAGGTATCAAGAACCACAATCGGATCACAATTGCAGATTTTGGATTTTGAATGGCTCTGAATCGGCTGAACTATAGTAAGGTGATTTTCATCAAATTGAATTTTCTCTGAAAAGTATGGAAATAATCAAGCAATCTAAATGCGCGTTTGCACACTAGTTATAGGTCTCGAGACCTATCATTAGAGGTATCAAGAACCACAATCGGATCACAATTGCAGATTTTGGATTTTGAATGGCTCTGAATCGGCTGAACTATAGTAAGGTGATTTTCATCAAATTGAATTTTCTCTGAAAAGTATGGAAATAATCAAGCAATCTAAATGCGCGTTTGCACACTAGTTATATGTCTCGAGACCTATCATTAGAGGTATCAAGAACCACAATCGGATCACAATTGCAGATTTTGGATTTTGAATGGCTCTGAATCGGCTGAACTATAGTAAGGTGATTTTCATCAAATTGAATTTTCTCTGAAATGTATGGAAATAATCAAGCAATCTAAATGCGCGTTTGCACACTAGTTATAGGTCTCGAGACCTATCATTAGAGGTATCAAGAACCACAATCGGATCACAATTGCAGATTTTGGATTTTGAATGGCTCTGAATCGGCTGAACTATAGTAAGGTGATTTTCATCAAATTGAATTTTCTCTGAAAAGTATGGAAATAATCAAGCAATCTAAATGCGCGTTTGCACACTAATTATAGGTCTCGAGACCTATCATTAGAGGTATCAAGAACCACAATCGGATCACAATTGCAGATTTTGGATTTTGAATGGCTCTGAATCGGCTGAACTATAGTAAGGTGATTTTCATCAAATCGAATTTTCTTTGAAATGTATGGAAATAATCAAGCAATCTAAATGCGCGTTTGCACACTAATTATAGGTCCCGAGACCTATCATTAGAATTATCAAGAACCACAATCGGAGCACAATTGCAGATTTTGGATTTTGAATGGCTCTGAATCGGCTGAACTATAGTAAGGTGATTTTCATCAAATTGAATTTTCTCTGAAAAGTATGGAAATAATCAAGCAATCTAAATGCGCGTTTGCACACTAGTTATAGGTCCCGAGACCTATCATTAGAGGTATCAAGAACCACAATCGGAGCACAATTGCAGATTTTGGATTTTGAATGGCTCTGAATCGGCTGAACTATAGTAAGGTGATTTTCATCAAATCGAATTTTCTTTGAAATGTATGGAAATAATCAAGCAATCTAAATGCGCGTTTGCACACTAATTATAGGTCCCGAGACCTATCATTAGAATAATCAAGAACCACAATCGGAGCACAATTGCAGATTTTGGATTTTGAATGGCTCTGAATCGGCTGAACTATAGTAAGGTGATTTTCATCAAATTGAATTTTCTCTGAAAAGTATGGAAATAATCAAGCAATCTAAATGCGCGTTTGCACACTAATTATAGGTCCCGAGACCTATCATTAGAGGTATCAAGAACCACAATCGGATCACAATTGTAGATTTTGGATTTTGAATGGCTCTGAATCGGCTGAACTATAGTAAGGTGATTTTCATCAAATTGAATTTTCTCTGAAAAGTATGGAAATAATCAAGCAATCTAAATGCGCGTTTGCACACTAATTATAGGTCCCGAGACCTATCATTAGAAGTATCAAGAACCACAATCGGATCACAATTGCAGATTTTGGATTTTGAATGGCTCTGAATCGGCTGAACTATAGTAAGGTGATTTTCATCAAATTGAATTTTCTCTGAAAAGTATGGAAATAATCAAGCAATCTAAATGCGCGTTTGCACACTAATTATAGGTCTCG
Source organism: Tipula vernalis (assembly GCA_958295665.1). Taxonomy (NCBI): domain Eukaryota; kingdom Metazoa; phylum Arthropoda; class Insecta; order Diptera; family Tipulidae; genus Tipula; species Tipula vernalis. The sequence goes on from OY282560.1 coordinate 19,801,233, forward strand.
AGACCTATCATTAGAGGTATCAAGAACCACAATCGGATCACAATTGCAGATTTTGGATTTTGAATGGCTCTGAATCGGCTGAACTATAGTAAGGTGATTTTCATCAAATTGAATTTTCTCTGAAATGTATGGAAATAATCAAGCAATCTAAATGCGCGTTTGCACACTAGTTATAGGTCCCGAGACCTATCATTAGAGGTATCAAGAACCACAATCGGAGCACAATTGCAGATTTTGGATTTTGAATGGCTCTGAATCGGCTGAACTATAGTAAGGTGATTTTCATCAAATCGAATTTTCTTTGAAATGTATGGAAATAATCAAGCAATCTAAATGCGCGTTTGCACACTAATTATAGGTCCCGAGACCTATCATTAGAATTATCAAGAACCACAATCGGAGCACAATTGCAGATTTTGGATTTTGAATGGCTCTGAATCGGCTGAACTATAGTAAGGTGATTTTCATCAAATTGAATTTTCTCTGAAAAGTATGGAAATAATCAAGCAATCTAAATGCGCGTTTGCACACTAATTATAGGTCTCGAGACCTATCATTAGAGGTATCAAGAACCACAATCGGATCACAATTGCAGATTTTGGATTTTGAATGGCTCTGAATCGGCTGAACTATAGTAAGGTGATTTTCATCAAATTGAATTTTCTCTGAAATGTATGGAAATAATCATGCAATCTAAATGCGCGTTTGCACACTAGTTATAGGTCTCGAGACCTATCATTAGAGGTATCAAGAACCACAATCGGATCACAATTGCAGATTTTGGATTTTGAATGGCTCTGAATCGGCTGAACTATAGTAAGGTGATTTTCATCAAATTGAATTTTCTCTGAAAAGTATGGAAATAATCAAGCAATCTAAATGCGCGTTTGCACACTAATTATAGGTCTCGAGACCTATCATTAGAGGTATCAAGAACCACAATCGGATCACAATTGCAGATTTTGGATTTTGAATGGCTCTGAATCGGCTGAACTATAGTAAGGTGATTTTCATCAAATTGAATTTTCTCTGAAAAGTATGGAAATAATCAAGCAATCTAAATGCGCGTTTGCACACTAGTTATAGGCCCCGAGACCTATCATTAGAGGTATCAAGAACCACAATCGGAGCACAATTGCAGATTTTGGATTTTGAATGGCTCTGAATCGGCTGAACTATAGTAAGGTGATTTTCATCAAATCGAATTTTCTTTGAAATGT